>OY735220.1:44413592-44906092 GCA_963457665.1 Thysanoteuthis rhombus | reverse complement strand
AGCGTTTTGGGGTTTGTGTTGATTCAGTTTGGTTGGATTTTACAAAAGATTATAACCCTATTTGTTTTTGGCTTTAAATGAGACAACTATCATCCATAGAAAATTCCTTGATACATTTTCAACAAAATATCTAAAATGAACAGACTGAATCAGAGCACAATAATCAAGAAAATGAAGTGGAAACTATAACTTCATCTCGTAGCCAAGGAAATAAATATCATCATCATTCTATTAACATCTGTCGTCAAACATACACCTTCCCCAGGATTCACCACCCTTCTTCATCATGGATATCACAAAGCCAATACTTCACGTATGAATTTGTCTAGTTCGATTCTCTATCTTGTATTCTGCAGGCCTCAGTTTCACTTGTGATCTCTGGGGATCCATGTTGTGAGTAATGATGTCCATCAGTTGTCTGCTATTCTTGCAACATGACCAGCCCATTGCCATTTGAATTTTCTAATGGATTCTATATGGTCTTGGACTCCTGTTTTCTCCCTGATATATTGAGTTGTCATGTGATCTCTCCATATGAGATGGAGTAGGATTCTTTCATGTGCACTTTACATGCTGTTCAGTTTGCAGGTCAGTCCCTTGGTTAGGTTCCAGGTTTTAGCACAATAGGTGACTATCAGGAGGATGCACTGGTTGTATACTTTTTTGCTTGATTTCTGAATTCATGAAGACCCGTTGTTCTAGGTAGATGTAGGGGTCTACTTTCTCCAGTTCTGCATTCTCAATTTTGATCATGGGGTGTCTATTTCCGACTTTATAGTTGCACATAACCTTTGTTTTGCTGAATTTCATGAGAGGGCCGAAGGCCAACTCTTTTGCTTTCTTCATTCAGTTCATCTAGCATTAGTTGGAGGTCAAGAGCCATGTCAATAACATACAGTATCAGTAGCAGCCATCAGTCTCACTCCCTCAAATAAAACTACCAAATTTTGTTCTCCCCTTTCCCTTCCTACACTCTTATTACTCACATTTTCCTCCCCTCTCACTTCCTACCTTCTCATCAAACTGCCTTTCTTTTTTCTGCTCTTTCTTCCTATCACGTCTGCCATATTTATAGTATCAGTGGCAGCCATCAACAATGCCTGTCATTGTATACTTATGACAACTGTCATTGGAGTGACTCATAATGCGCATTGAAGCAAAAAAATTCATTACGTTCCATCAAAAGTAGTATAGCTCCTTCTGTTGTGGCAGATGGTTTTAGCAGCTTCAGGACTTTGAGCTACTGTACCTGAGCACTTTTTACAGAGGAGGTGTTTGGCCCAAGTTCCGGTTCTCCCCTCTGTATCATGCTGAAGGATTCCAAAGAAGTGCACAATACATTCTCATTAACATGTAAATGTCACATGTCAATTATGAAAATAAAAAATAATATCGGACTATATAGTACAATATCCAAGATCGCATAAATAAGGTTTATTAACCCTTGAACTGCTGATGACTAAAATTCCTGGAGTTGCAGTTCTATGGCTCAACTGCCCAAGATGGAAAATTCTTCTGCTAGTCTCTATGTTTTGTTCAAAAGGAAAAGTCCATTTTTTTTTTTCATTGAGAAAACCAACTTCTGCTCATTTTGCGCAATCCTGTATAATCAAAGTTACTGCTGCAGTTATAACGTGGCAACAGAGCTGCACCTGCCTCAGTTAATTGGTTTGCAATGAAACATTCTCATGGGATACCAATATACTAAAAATAACGGTATTAAAACAAATTGATAATTGCACCAAATGAGTTCCATTACACTGAATGAAGGTTCAATGTTCTGATTTGAAATTAGAATTTTGTTCTTCCCTCCACAAATAATTCACACTAGTATTCTCATCTTTCAGCCCAGTTCAGCTGATAAGGTCATGAGCCTTCCTCAAGTATAGTTTGTATCAAGTAGTCCAAGAGTAGGGAGCACCAAACTTTTTTGACTCAACCCCTACACAGTATCCTTAATCCAGGCATGTTTAATAAATTAATAATAATGAAGTAGATGTGCAGTTTCCAGATGCATCAGTGAAAGAAACTGCAGTGAGATTTTAGACACTGAAGCAACAACTTCAGGTTCATCTCTGCAGGGCCATTGTATCAATGAGTAGGTTTCAGTAAACAGAATATAAAAATATATATGAAATATAAGTAGACAGTAAAACAGTAAAAAACAAATTTATGTAAATCAAAAATGTGTATCAGAATGTCAGCTTTCGACCCGAAAATTTCAATAGACCTCCCCTCTCTGTGTGGCATTACACTCTTGACCCAAGGCACTTAGATAGTTCTGTCAACTTCTAGAGGTTGATATCAAGCACTTTGGAGAACCCCATCCTGAAAAGTGTTGCCAGTGCCCTCAGCCACACTCGGTCCTATTGGGGGGGGGGTACACTGATCTACATTCAGTCCTATGGGGGGGGGGCACTGATCTACATTCGGTCCTATTGGGGGGGGGGCACTGATCTACACTCAGTCCTATTGGGGGGGCACTGATCTACACCCGGTCCTATTGGGGGGGGGGGGCACTGATCTACACCCGGTCCTATTGGGGGGGGGCACTGATCTACACCCGGTCCTATTGGGGGGGGGCACTGATCTACACCCGGTCCTATTGGGGGGGGGCACTGATCTACACCCGGTCCTATTGGGGGGGGGCACTGATCTACACCCGGTCCTATTGGGGGGGGGGAGCACTGATCTACACCCGGTCCTTTGGGGGGGGCACTGATCTACACCCGGTCCTATTGGGGGGGGCACTGATCTACACCCGGTCCTATTGGGGGGGGGCACTGATCTTGGCTAGGCTAAAAGAACATTCAGACAGATCTGTGCAGGCCCTCTATTAAGAATTCTGCATGCCTTATGATTCTTAAAAAGATAAATGGAGTGGGGGGAGGGGGTCATCCTTACCTTTAATTCTTACCCTGGTGGTGCCAATTTTATGTTATATTGAGCGGTGCTGATCTTCACTTCATTCAAAGACTATGTCGAAGTTCCAATTAGTTGACAAAAATTCTAAAATATGTCTTTACACAAAGGTCATGGTATAAGATTATAGAGTCTACTGCAGGAAAAATTAGCATAAAAAAATGCTTCATTCAAAATAGTGATGAATGCAGAGTTACTTGGAAATCAGACTAAATATCAATGAACCAAAGTATCAACAAGAAACTCTTCAGGAGGAAAAAATAAAAGAGAGAGAGAGAGACAAACTGCAAACCTGAACTCAAGATATTAACCAACATCAAGGAAGTAGAGGAGGGTGGATGAAGTTTCTGAGAAAGCAAACTTTTCAGACATATGTCTGAAATATTGGCTATTTCCAAAACTTCATTTTCATCTTTTTTTTTTTCCTCTTCTTTGCATGATAATTACATAAAGCTGCAGTTTTGTAGATGCAGGCCTTCCCCATTATAACGCGGGTGTTGTGGTCCACAAGAGCCAATATCACATAACCGAGTCACAATCAATTTAGCTATTTTGGAGCTAGGTGTAGATATTTTGGAGTTAGATAAATATTTTGGGGTCCACCATTCACCCAGGTTATAAAAGGGGAGGCCTGTATATTAATCCTATGATTGCCATCCTATTGATGTGCCCTATGATCAAAATAGTATTTATTTTATATAACAAACATTCATTTTTCAACAGTCTCCTCATTGACAATGCACTTAATTCAGTGGTGAATAATAATCACAGATTATTCAGAGAAAATTTCTGATCAAAATTCAGCCAATAACTGTCTAGCAGCAGACTTGAACAAAAAATTCTTTATCAAATTGAAGCTACTGAGATGTGGTTATATCGATGAATGTCATGAATATCATAGAAATAGCACATAACAAAAGAAATTTTGGGCAGGTTAAAAACCACAAGGAATCTATTGTTAACAATAAGGCAGACAGTTGGAAATTTTGGGAAACATAAGGAGTAAGGAAGGTTAGGTGAACTTGATGCTCACAGAGCGCATAGAAGTGAAAAGAAACAAAAGGTAAACAGCAAGTAACTAACTATACAGATTTGAATGAGGTGGATGGTAGAAATAATACCAGAAGGCATAGAAGAGTGGGAGTTGTTGAGACTGACAAGGGAAAGGAAGTTGTGGAGAGCCAAGAGCACCCATATCCGGAAGGGACATGGCACTTCAAGAATAAGATTCCAACAGATTGGGACATTTCAATCCAAACTACTTACTGTGCTAGAGTGTTCAGCTTTTCAGAGATTTTGTTTCATAAAGTAAAGATACCCAATTTGATGATAAAACAATGGTGTCGAACCCTCATTCAAAAAAAGTAGAATGTCAATTTCAAGGGGAATAACTTCTGATCGAAATTATCACCCTCTGACAATTTGGTGAATTTTTTCTTTAAATTCTTATTCAATTTACTGAAAAGTTCCACAATTTTTTCTTTTTTTGTAAACTATTCATTGAAGAGTTCCATTGTCAGTTACAAACAGTTTATTAAATAATGAGTCAAGTCAGCAAAACTCTTCATGATTCCTACAATTTCACAATAAGAGCTATGGAAAGAGCAATGTTAGGAATAATTAAAAGATATGAAAAGAGCAACATGATACCAAGGTAAAAGATATCATAGAAGTAAACAACAGGAATGGAGATGTGTTGGGCTCACAGCAAGAAGAAAGGATCACAATAACTCAATAGGGGTGCAATGAGTCAACTGACTGGTGCACAAGGGGTAGCAAATGTAGTACACGACCTAATGTAAGATGGAGAGATGAGATAGAAGGGTTTGCTTGTAAAACATGGCAGAAGTTAGTACACTCCTAGTCGACATGGAACGAGCTGTGAAAGGCCTTTTGCCAGCAGTGGCAGATGATGATCATGATGGTAGTTTCACTCCAGTCAATCAGCATTAAAGCTGGATTAAGTAAGAATAAACAGAATTTTCAAAAAAATCTGCACACAGATGAAGTGTATATGTTATGCAGACTAGTAAAATTGCCGAATTGGTGAAATTAACTCATTTTTGTAAAAAGAAAAAAAAAAGTTTGACTTCACTTCAATTACATAAACTTTTGATCGTAAAAAATAGCTGTCTCATATTCTTGTCTGGATTAAATTAACTTTAGGTTATATTAAAACTTAGTATTCATTTTTTTGTGAAAAAAAAAAGTTCAGCATAACATACATCCATACGATCGACTGTAGAAGCAGCATG
Organism: Thysanoteuthis rhombus; assembly: GCA_963457665.1. NCBI lineage: Eukaryota > Metazoa > Mollusca > Cephalopoda > Oegopsida > Thysanoteuthidae > Thysanoteuthis > Thysanoteuthis major. Next base: position 44,900,915 of record OY735220.1, on the reverse strand, counting down.
CTTCCTTCGTACCTAAAAAAATTGGCAAGAAAAACTTGGTGTAGAAAATACACAGATTTCGCTAACAGACAGTGTCGAAGATAGAACAAACCAGAAGTCGACATTTAAAGTAAAGGCATTTCAGGGTGGAAATGAGGATGGGGGTGAATGTTGGCACTTGCAAAATGAATGACCAACAAGATATGATCAGATCAGATCTTAACCTTTCCTTTTTCCCCTAACCCTAATCCACCCCCCCCCGTCTTTTTCCTTTTGTCTGGGAGATTATAGATGACAAAAGAATCAATAGAGATTGGGGTATGACTTGTAGACATCCAGATTACTGATACAGAACTTGCAAAACAGAATGAAATCCATTCATCATCCTTCTCTCCCCAGGACCCCCACCACCACTATCATTGGCTTAGCAGAAGATGTGGCTATCTTCACTCTATATCCATATCATCATACCCACATGTAAAATATGTTTCTAACAGTGTTAGGCATATATGGCCACTGTTGTGTACACGTGTCCATCTTCACACATATCATTCAAAGTTTTATGTACAACCTTAAATATATCACCATCATGAATACAGGGATTTTAGGCATCTTGTATACAAAAATTTAAGTAATTTGCATCAACATAAATACAAACACACTTGTGAAAAAGCTATCAATACATTCTCTGTGTGTGTGTGTGTGTGTGTGTGTGTGTGTGTGTGCACATACACATTAGAACTATATCATTTTATTAAAACAAGAAAGCACGTGTCACTTTTTTGTCTGCTGGTTTTTCTCATGCTAAAACAAATTGACAGGAAGAGGGTAAAGCAAGACTCAACTGTGTTTACATCACTACTACAACTACTACTGCTTCAGATGTCTTAGAAGCAGTAAAGTAAACCCATTCCACTGAATCTAAGCATCTCCAATTTTTCATGAACAGTAATACTGGGTTTTTTTTTCCCATATTAAAATAGAAATTCATTTTTTGTCCAATTCTGTTGGTTTATCATTTTGAAATTATCAAAAAAATAATAAGATATAAGGAGTTGTAGAAAAAACAGAAAAATGAATTTTGTTCAAGGTATGTTTTTTTCACTTGCAATACTGAAATATAAATTCATATAATTTATCCATACATAAATAATTACATCATTTTTATGCTAGTTTATCATTATTATATATATATATATATATATATATATATATATATATATATATATTGAGAGAGAGAGAGATAAACCTCACTGTCTTGTTAGACACTTTGCATTAGGCTTTCAGGAATGACTTCTCAGAATAGAACAAGCCAGACATCAGAACCTCACCAGGTTGGAACCAGTAGATATGTACGCATTCTCAGGTTTTCCAACAAAATCCATTAAGTGAACTAAATTCCTTTAAATCTGTTCTGCTCAAAAAACAGACTAAAGGGTTTCATTCATTCATTTCTTGTCACTTGCAGCCAGGCTAGTCAGAGATGGGGGGGTGAAACATTCTCAGAATTTCGGACTGGACTCTTTGTTCAATACAGAGGGGTACAATGTCCACATTTTGCAGTCAACACTGGAAGATATCGCATATCTCTTAATTCTTCCATTAATTGATCCTTGTGGTGCTACTACTACTGATTCTGCTGGATTCTACCATCTGACCCAGAGCATACTGTTGCCAAAACATTTTGACTAAAACAGATGAGGACAACAGTTTAAATGGATCAGTACATGATAATGATAATTCCTCATCTCAGAAATTCAAAAAGAAATCATCAAAAACCCAAGTTGAGCAAATTACAAGTTACTGGCAGAGTCAAGGCCTACTTACCTCACCTTAACAGTAAGAATTGAACAAAAAAAATATCCACATCACTCAACTGCTGCTCACCACCCATAATTTACCTAACACAGATCTGGTTGGTTATTCAGAAGAAAACCAACATCTTTTGGCACAATGCCGTGTTTGGGGTGATCAATTTGAAAAAGGTTACTTCGCTCACCTTTCATTAGGCGGTGATCACCAAGATCATCAAAAACCAGAACAAACTGAGGAACCGCCGACTAAAAACCAATTCACGGGAGAATTTTTCACAAAACAAAGAACTTTTTTTTTCTAGACATAAGGAGTAAATGTTTGAATTTCCATCCCTCTAGCTCCGTTGGTGTGGCCTGTACATATGATGCATATGAATCTAGCCCTAATCAAAAACTAAAGAAACTCAAGTTGACAGTTTTGATGATACTTTTCGTTATAAACAGTCAACCAAAACTATGTTCCTGTTCATTTACATGTGACCTTGGTAGGCAAAAGAATACACTGTAGCCAGGGGTATTGGATCAAAGTATCCCCAAAAGGCACTTACTCAATGCTTGAATTCATAAACTGTTCAATACCATTTCTAATTGACAGTTGACCTCTTTTGTAGCAAAAAGTAAGTTTGTTAAATTTTCTATGACTGAAAAAAAAATTTTTTTCAAATTATCCAAAGGACTAAGGTACATAAAATGATCAGCAGTTATTCCTCTTGATACTAAGATTTGATTATTTTTTTTATACGAATTTAAGAGTTAAAGAATATGTAAAAGTCTGGGTGATTTGCAATTGAATAATACTGTGGGATTTGCGTTCTCACTCATGTCAGTGACACAATGGGTCACAGGGTTGTCTAGTTACTATAAAATAATAGATAGTACAAATTAATTCGAAAATGTTTTACTCTAAATTCTAACAAACTTCAACAGTGTTCCAACTAAAGAAAAAGCTATGTTTTTTTAACCTTTGACACAAACAAACAACTTATACAACAATGACACAAAACAACACCACCACTTTTACTAAAAGAGTCGCCGAGTTTTCCAAATTTAGTTTGTAGTAATCTTGTCAAGTACAGTGAGGAAATTCAGAGGATTAGAGGAGAGCAAGTTCATTGCTCGAAGGTGTGGATGGTACAAAGAGGGGGTAGAGGGTTACGGGTGTCAGGCAGGCCAAAAGGATCTTCCACAGACCCCGACCCACTCCCAAGTCAACCATTACCACCAGCACCATTACCAAAGTAATAAATAAACAAAATTGGTGAAGATGCTCTGGCAGTAACTGAAGACTTAAATGGAATCTGATGCAAACCATGGGAACATTTCAACATCTTAAAGTGGAATTTTAATCAATTCTACAAAGGAATTTGATTTGCCTGTTTTCTCCAAGAACAAACAAAGCAGAAAAATAACACAGGTAGGAGATACAAAACAATCAGAAATTGAATTTGAGCAGTATGTAGTAGGGTAGGGTTTGTTTATTATGCCTTTGCTTTTATTCTTATTTTTCCTAGGTCTTAAATCATTCTTAATTCTGCAAGCGCGTGGAAGGACGATTCGTGCTAAGTAATTATGTAGTTGATTCCTTTTCGAGGGCATTTATTTTTATTCTTATTCATTTTTTTTTTCTTACACAGCGTTTTTGTAACAAATTCAACTGAGCATACACATACAGATATATCCACCAACAAATATATAAGTGACGGATACATACATGCAAATAACACATGCACAAATACATGCACATAGATATATAAGAAGAAAAAAAAAAACACACGTACACATATATATTTTCATTAGAACATGTAAAAATTCTTTCTCACATTAAGACACACATCAATATAAAATACAAAGAAACACAATACACATGAATACTTCCCCACGTATCCATATTGAAACCATTTATAGAATATACAAACATACATATACACACACCTGCATCAGTTATTTACGTGTAAAAAGTTAAGTGAAACAAAACATTCATGACTTTATAGATCCAGTAAAAAGGTCATTGGAAAAGCAAAAGTTATTCGAAGACAAATTGGTCAGATACCAATGGAGGTTCTACAGCTGCCAAAGTACATTGACTATAAGACGTATTGTTAAAAAGGGTATCTGGTGAATACAGAAGAATAGCCATAATTTAATATGATAAAGTAACTTAACTCCTATAAATCATCTTTGAAGAATCAGGACACTTATTCAAGTTGATAATTTCAAAATCAGTTTATTTTACTTATTGCTTCAAGATAATTTTTTGTAAGTTCTGTCATATTTTTTTCTGATATCGAGTTAGGAAAATTCCCCTTCAAAATCAGGTTTGTTCTTTTATCAATCATTTCTACCCACAACAGACCAATTTAATCACTGTTGCTGGGTTTAGATAATTTATGTATTCTAACATTTATGTCTATCTATCAATGTCTCTATCCAGACTTGGCCCAGTCCTTGCTATTCATAGTAGAAACTTGAAATTTTGTAAACACATACTCCTATTAATGAGTAGAGGAAATTCTCTTCTTTTTTTTTTTGAAAATCCCCCAAAAAAAATTTTTAGTGGGGTGGGGGGATAAGTATTCAATATGCAATGGAAGTTTATGTCAAATTGATCCCTTAATTTGTGTCGATGTTTTGGGATTTTTTTTTTTTCCCCAAACATAAATTTATGGTTCAAACCATACTGGCAGTACTATGTAAGTTGACTTTACCACTATCAATGCTCTATTTACAAGGTAAAATGTGGTATACATGGGTGGTGTTTAATAATTTACCTTAGAATGCTAGTTCATCAATCTATTTGAAAGGAGACTTTCTAGAAAAGGACTTGGTGTACTTGTCAACTGCTCTCCTGCCATAGAACGAAAAATATCAGCTAGATCTTACGAATTAGTTTCAAAGAGTAAGGTGAACTAATATTACAAAGTTTAATAAAAATGTTCTTAATCTTTTGGAATGATTTAAACAAGTGGATTTACTCTATAATATCAAATCACAGAAAATCTTCCACATTAACAAAAAACACTAGAACAGTTCCTTTCAAATTTCACATACACTAAACAGTCAAAGCAAATATCCTGTATAAGTTAAAGCTTCCATCTCTTAAGAAACAACTAACGGAGTATAAACAGCATGCATCAGCTTAGTGATCCTTGCAAGTTTCAAGTCTGGTCAAGATCAGGACTTAATTCTTACAAGTTTTTTTATGATCATTCCCTTGGTATAATGCAAGACAACCAAAGGAATACCTCCATCCTCATGAGTGCACAGTGAAATTTGTCCTAATGAAAGATTTTCCACATCCTTCGTTCATGCATGGAATTGAACCCAAGACCTTCTCTATGTGAGATAGACATACCAAGTATTACACTATCCAAGCAGATAAATGTGTGTGTGCTTCCATAATGTGAAATAGACAACAATTGGGATATCATGAGTTTAGAGCAGTAAACTCCAAGATAGCTGACTGAACTTCTTGTCCCCAATTCCCAATAAAACTAATTAAAGAAATTCAGTGAGTAATACTATAGAGAAAAGAAAAGTCAGTGATGATCAGATTTATAAGAATTTCAGGCTATAAAATTTGGAAAAGAAATTTCAAAAGAGGATAAATGAAAAACTCTAAATTAAGATTAATTAATTAACTGTCAATGTTAACAAAGCAAGATCATTTCTCTGTAGGGATAGAGATGTTAGTCAGTAAATGTGGGAGATAAATTGGATATTGGTAGAATAGGAAAAAAAGATCTACTTTAGCTGAAATTGAAGCTGAAGAGGGAAAAAAAGCCAGAGGTATTAATTGCAACAATATAAAGATTTTTTTTTTTTCACTAGTTCATGTGCGCAAACGTTTGTGTGTATGTGTATATGCGTGTACGTGGGTATGGGTATGTGTGTGTGTGTTTGCATGTGTGCTTGTGAGTGTGGGTATGTGCATGAAAGAGAGATAGTAGGAAAAAAAAAAAAAAGAAATGAAAGAGAAATAATACTTGGAATGAGAGACTAGGCAGAAAAAGATTTTCACCGGAAAGAATTGGAATAAAAAAAAAAAAATAAAAAGAAAAAATTAATTTATAGAATGTCGAAATGAAAAGAGTAGGGAACACACCCAATTGCTGCAGGGTCAAACTCCACTCATCACGGTGGGGAAATGGTAATTTCTGTTTGGTTCAACGTGACTGGATAAACAAACAGAGAAGAGTATACTCCCCTTAATTTGGTAAGGATGGTGATCGGGGTTTTTTTTTTTCGGGGCCAATCTTTGATTGGGGTTAGACAAATATATAAAATTAAAGAAATTCAAAATAAGAAGGAGGAAGAGTAGAGATTATGGGGAAAAAAAAGGGAAGAAAAAAAAAAACGACTTGTCATCAGAGTTAATAACCCTAGCTAGGAATGTTCTAGAAGATTTAGAGATTTGCAAACAAATGATGAAAATGCGATTCAGAGTACCTTCAACTTTTTCCATTCCTTTTGCCCTCTTTCTAACATTTACTACTACTACCATTCCCTTTCTAAATTATTTTTTTACAATTTCTCCTGCCTATTGAACAACCCTAGCCACTAAAGGTTGCTCTCTTTTTTTTATATGTGCGTGTGTTTATGTGTTTCAGCATTCCTGGCCATACCATTTTGCCAAGAGACTTGAAATTTGGCACCTGTATTCCACTAGACCCTTTCTAATAAGAAAAAATAAGAAAAAAAAGAAAAAAAATTTGGTTAAGGGAGGTTTTTTTGACCTTCTAAGGGCTTTATTTCAGCAGGTTTATCAATGAGGCCTTGATTCTCTAGAATCTTGATGTTTTGGGGGTTTTTTTTTACTTTTTTTAGATGTTTTCTACTACCATATTTATTCTTTGATTCAATTTCTCAACATAATTTCATAAGTATAAATAAAACAAGAATTCTCAAAGCCCTTAAGCAAGGTCCTGATATTTATCTATTTTATTCCTTTCACTTTCACTTACTTCACATCCGCTATTCGATAGATCTTCGTTTCTCTGTCTACAGCAAAACAGTTTATCTCTTAGCCTGAATCACTGATCAGGTTTCAATACCATCATCATCATCATAGAGATGCACATGGCCTAACAGTTACCAGCACGGGAAATAGGATCAACAAGCAGAGTTCAAATTCCAACTGTGGCAATTAGTGTTCATTTAGCTCTAATGCCCTGGGAAAAAGTACGAATCAATCTCTTCTCCCCTCAATTATGGGCAAATAGAAGGGCAGACAGGGCTTATATCTTGGTTGCCAACTGGTCTAGGAGATAGATAACTGTGATTCTAAACCAGGAAAGTCAAACCTTTCTTCCAGCACCATGAGAAGCAGACAACAGACAGAGTAGGAAACAGGTTTTCAAAATGTATGGTTAACAGGATTCTGGTGAAAAACACCATACATCATGGGAGTAACAAATCCCTTTTAAATATCCAGCCAGTGATTTTGTTATCAACAAAATGATGGTTAATTCAAGGAAAAAATGCCATGCTTCATTCACACAACTAGTTGATCCTTAAATAAAAAAATCCATGGATATCTTTCAATTTTTATGAGATGATTTTTTTTTTCTGGAACTGAACTTGATTTATTATACGAGTCAGAGATATTTCTATGAATGAAATTGTTACTATTCAGTGGAAGAGTTCATTGTCAGACAAACAGAAGCAAAATCACATCGTTCATTATATAAGGAGATTGTATACTTTGGAAGTCAAACCAACTGAAAAGTGGAACCCCGTAGTCGGGTGTCCATGAAATCTGATGTCACACACGCAACTCTATTTTACTATTTTGATTGATGCATCCTTTGAGCTCCAGATGCTTCCAAGATGCTAAAATCAGAAAAAGAAGTGGGGAAAATGTTATACCAGATGGAGAATATCAAGAATGGTTGGTGCTGCAAAGAAGGAAGAAAGGAAATTAGTGCTAAAAGGAGAAAAAAAAAATAAAAGACAAAATAGAAGAACAAAGAGCAAAGTTAATGAATCATGAAACCAAAAGACAGATTCTCAAAGATAGAACACAAGAAGAAAGCCAAAAATTGCCATTATGCAAAATCCATTGTTCATCTTGCAACTCATCCAAGTGACTTTTTTCTTCGTCTGTGTTTTGTTTTTGTTTTTTTCCTTTACAGAGATGTTTTGGTAACAGTTTTTGAAGAATTTCTAGTGCACATTCAGGGCTCATGAGAGGGGAAGGCAGGGGGCACATTGTTCTCAGGCCCTGGAAGTCCAAAGGAGACCCATGAGCCAAAGAAACAAAAAACAGGATACAAGGTAAGGGAGCGGGAAGAACCTTTGGATCAAATGTAGAATCAGGACTCCAAAATTGATTCAAGTGAAAAGCCCAAATTTTGAGATCATACCGTAATTATATTTTGTTTTAATTCAATCAAATCAACTCAGATTAAACAGAGTGGTTTGTTTTCTCTCTCTACAATGGACTCTCCACTTGAAGTCACAGACAGAGAAACATAAAAACGAGCAGAAAAAGTTGTCTGTAACTAACTAGAATGGTCCATTGTGGACATTTGCAGTTGAGCTTTAGAACTGCAAAGACTGGAATTTCAGCCATCTGCAGTTAATAGGGGGATGAATTCACAGGTAAAGTATTTTTTTTTTTTGGTAGTAAACCTATTTAATCAAACACCCAATATAAATTGGAATTTTCTGGCACAGAAATTACGAAAGCAATGTCATTCTGATTTCTACAATGATTATTTTATAGCAGCTCATTTTTTCTTAGGAGGAAACCTATTCTGTCAAACAGCCAAGATAAATTGGAATCTTCTGACACAGAAGTTCTAAGAAAGCAATGTCATTGCGATTTGCACAATGACAATTTCATAGCAGCTAAATTACAGAAGACAGATCTGGAATTAATAAAATGTGAATATTTGAAAAGATCATTTTGACAGATGCAGCATAAAAACATTTAACCCTTTCCACATTCCAGTTTATTCATTTATTTTTCTTTTTAACAATAAATCAAATTTCAATATATTTCAACAGAGAAGATGAATTGAGTCTCGAATCTAGGAGTTTAGGAAAATAATCTAATTCTCAGTTTGTGAGAAAAATTATCAGAAAGAAACCAAATTACACAGGACCATGGCACAACTTTTCATCAAATGATGTTCTATTGAAAATGCATACAAATACACACGTATGTATGCAGTATATGTGTATATATACATACGTGTGTATTTGTATGCAGTGTGTGTGCATGTGCGTATTTGCAAGATTGTATCGTGTATGTGTGTATTTTGCATTTTTGAGGAACCGTCATTCAATAAAAATTTCTTATTCCACACAGGACAGATTTAAGACTAATATGTGGAAATTTAATAAAGGCAGTCGGATGACGATCTACTCGACTAGAATTCCAACTTTTTACCTTACATTTAAATTTCAAATATACAAAATTCTCTATATACACAAGTCAAAATATAAACAGTAAAATGTACAATATATGTATTATATGTGAATAAGGTTACCTGGCACCGACAAAGTTGAAATATCTTCAATTACCAACTAGTGCTACCAATTCAACAAAATCAGTAAAAACAAAGAATATTGAAATGGAAGAGAAACCTATTTTTTTAAATGCCAAGATAAAAAAAATTTGCTGATTCTTAATAAAATGCATCAATGCGTTTCAAGGTATAACTCGCAATCACAGTAAATTGAACAACCGTAGCGTCAAAATTTCAAGTCACATAAAAAATTCCATTTAAGAATTTAAAAAAAAATTCTATTTATAACATCACTGGTGTTTTCCACTACAAAACATCTAAAATACAGTTGAAAGAATAGAAAATAAAAATGAAACAACAACAACAAAAACATCCAGAAATATCTGGATTTTGGAAAATTTACTTGTTATTAATGGTATCCGGCAAGTTGTTCAAGAGCGATTCTTAGCCAACTATTGATAGCCATAGCAAATTGATAGCCAACCATTCATTGCCTTTCAATTGATAGCCGTCTACAATTAATGGCTAGATTTCACTTAACTGGTGTCGCTAAACAGATATTGATTTCAAGATCCTCAAAAACAGCACTGGTCTAATCCCATTGACTTTCATTTGATGCTTTGTCTAAACTTCTTTGGATCATTTGGACATAGCTGTTTAGAAGATTTTTAATAAAAATAAGTGATATCTATATTCAATTCAAAGAAATAAAATCAGTAATGGGTTCCCTAAGTTTTACATTTCTTTGCTTACTTTTGATAGAGTGGTATTTTCATTTTTATCCATGAAATATGTAGGATGAAGCATACAATTGAGAAAAGATAATTATAAATATAGGATAAACCATATATTTGGGGTTCTTTTAATTATTTTGCAAAAAAATTTCAGAAGAATGGGGAATTATGCTCATCAGAATTTCTGGGGTGACTCAGCCCCGTCCCCACTGTCAAAATCGAGGTGGTTTTTTTTTAAGCAATGAAAGTATCACTTAATCTTTATTGTAAACCCACTCCTCCAATAACCTAAATTCAAGGATTAGGATTCTAAAAGCATTAATTGTTCTCCATTTTTATGATCATCAAAAAAATATTTTACTCTTTCCAATGGTAGAAAAATTCTAAAAGATGGATTGAAATTGTTGTCTTCCTAAAAGATGATAGTTCCAGATCATATCAGGGTAGGTGGATCAGAATAAATTAAATAACCTCTTTGAAAAAAATATTCCCACTATTTACTATTCCAGCTGAAATTAACCTCGATCACTATCATTGAAAGGTACTGATAGTGTTAAAGATATACATTTATTTTTTTAAATGCTAAATGTATGTCAGTATCTTTGCTAAAATTATCAGCATTCAACAATAACTTTTTTTTGTTAATTTTCAACAGAATTTTCAATTCTTGACAAAGTCTTCTTTTAGTGTCATCAAGAATGGCATCGATATTTTGCTGAATTTAGGGAATATTTGAATTTATAACAGCCAAAAGTCAGCATTAAAGTTAATGGAAATATTTTTTTCCCCCAAGTAGGGGGCCATCCATTAAGACTAGGGTGGCCACAAGTAGAAGTTTCGCTAAGAAAGTGTTAAATGATTTTTGAATAGCCAAAAGATGCAAAACTTTTTAACACACACCAATAGGCCAAAAAGATATAAAACTGGTCAAGAATACACCTAGAGGGTCATGGCCAAGTGTATGATGAGAAAAGTGAAGCATTCCAAGCACTGGACGTCTGTTGTAAAAATGGTTTATGTTGGGGGGCACAAAATTTCTAGGAAGGGCCAGCCCCATCCTCTTGGAGACAGGCCTGATAAAAACATGTAAAAAGGGTCTATGCATTTTTCAATGCTCTTTTAAAACATTTAACAAAATGATATCTTTTCTTTGAAGTTGCAGTTTGGGTTATAATTGCAAGAATACAGTTATAAAAAAAAAATTCTGCTGACTGATACAGGATTTTTAAGAAATTACTAAAATTTTATCGTGTTTTAATCAAACCAAGGAATTTTCAAAAAAGGTCTAGCAGATTACTGATGCCAATTTTCAAGTCTATAGACAACACAGTATGGCCAGTGGTGCCAAAACTCACAAATAGGCACTAAAAAAAGGATAGAACCCTTCGACCTCTTTGATGGCCACTGTAGTTCCAGTCAATGAAAAACACTACCTCTGTCCCATAATAGTTGTTACAAATAATGTATGAAATATGCATGCAAAATGTAACGACTATTATTGGACAGAAGTATCAGCAATGACCAAGTTTTCAGAGTTACAAAGACGAGAAAAAAGCGCTCATTCACCTTTTAGTCCAACTAGAATCTGTCTGAGAATCATTAGCTGGAATTGAATTGCATAAAAGTCACATAATTGAGGTTTTTAATGACAGTAAGTTCTTTTTTTTCTTTGAGAAGAAGCAGTGGACAAATGATTTCATTAGTAATTTATTCCTTCTTCCATCTAGGTAAAATTTTCCATAATCTATTTTTTTAAACCTAAATTTATAAAAGTTTAATATAGTCAGCGTGGCAAAGTGAGGCCAATCATCGATACTGTATCTCTTTTTTTTCAACAGAAGCCTCTGTCCTTTCAATGGGCTTGGCAAGCTGGAAGTGGATTGTACTTTGTTCTTGCAAAGGAGAATGGAAAATGATGGACAAAAGTAAGACCATTATCTCCATAAGTCATGTCAAGTATATACAGATTTTTTTTCTTTTCTAAACGTAAAAAATTAATATCATAAAATAATCATAAACAGAAATTATAGTCTGAGATATTATTTCTCATAGTAAGGCTTTCAACAGATGGAATTGTTCATACATGCTATGGACTGAAGTAGGAAGGGTGCTCACTGTCTACATCTGGGTAAATGGATGGGGCAACAATTAATATAAGTTTGCATATATTTCCAGAATATCATCCTCTACATCAATTAATCTTTCAATCACATTGTAGGAATTATTTATTTATAAAAAAGAATTAATACCACAGGGTAATTACTTCTATGCCATTCCTAGGTTATATAATGGGTTATAAGATGAAAAATAAAAAAAATAGGACATAAAAGCAGAACTTGAAGAGACAGGATTTAGATGATAAAAGCAAAGCTAGAGAAAATTACACAAAGAAAGTTATATGGAGGAAGGAAAAAGAAAGATTTCCGGATATATAGTGAACCACGACAGCGATAGAAACTGACTAGACAGCAGTGTGCAGTGAGTGACACCACATCAGCTGCTTGTTGCCTCTATTTCACATATTGTAAATGGGCCGAGTAAGTAGAAAAGTGATGTGTTAAGTCCAAGCGGAACTGACTGATGCCATAGCCAGCATAAGGGTGGCATTTCCGTTCAATGATTAGACAGTAATGATAGGTTATACTAAACACCAAAAACTGTCAAATTTCTCACTACAAACTAGACTAAGGTACCTCAGATGTGCAACAGATAAGACGAGGAGGAACCTTATCAGCAAGGAAAAGCCAGGAAGCAAATTCATCCAGCACAAGAGAATTGAATAATTTTAGACATCTGATGAGAATGGCAACTAACCAACCAGCTTCGAGAGCCATCAATGTCAGAAGTTCAGATGTCCAGGCAAGAGGAAAACCTCAGAGGCAAGTGATAGAGTGCTTGGCAAAAACAGTCCAGTTCCATGGCCTGTCCATTGAACAGACAACCCACCAAGCCGTCAACTGTTGTCATCACCTCTCCAACGACACCTCAGACATGGAAGATAAAAACAAATAATTTTTTCTCATAAACTATAAGACCATATTGTCACTGTAGATCTGGACTATATTGCAAATGGTTTGAAAGAGTATATGGTGAACTGCAACTTATCTAAGCCCCAAAATAGTCCATATCGAACTTCCTAGATGGCACCCTACTCATAATAATATTGCATTGGACACATTGTACAATTTGCATAGTTTTTGTTGTTCACTGACTAATGTGACATTCCATACAAAAATCATTAAAATACATAAATGTTTTATAACTAAAAATGTCTTTTCTTTGAATTTCATAGTTCTAATTGATTGATGAAAGTTCCTGATGAAAAACCTTAAAGCAATTAAAAAAACAAGCTGCATTCATAGCCATGTTTTACCATTTCCTTTTTTATTATTCTTGACCCAAAAGACATAAAAACATTTCTAATCTGATTCGCTGGTAAATAAGTTTGCCAACCCCTAGCCTTACATACAGGCATACACAGTTGGCCACAATATAACTAAGGGGTAGAATTTGTAAATTAAAGTTATTTTATGCAATTATAAAATGTACAGTTGACAGTAGAAGACATCAAGTATGAAAAACTTGGGGTGTAGTAAAGACTAACATCAGTCTCAAACCCAACAAATCGCAATTATTTTTATCATTAGAAAAAAAAAAAAAAAAGAAAAAGCAACAAAAAAGGCACAACCAAAAAACCCTGCAAAAATAAAATTTAGATACTAATGGTCCAAACAACCAAGAAAAAAAGTTACTTCTCTTGGATTTTTTTAATTTCCAAGGCCAGACAAATCATTTCATTTAATTTGATCTTATTCATTGAAATATCATGTATCCTCATCAGCTATCTTTATGACCACTTCTTACCTTCAGCCTAATTTTTTTAGTCGCTTTTTTGTGAATTATGTAAATAGTTCACTATATACCGGGAAATTGATTTTTTTTTCACAATATAACTTTCTTCGTGTAATTTTCTGCTCCGACTTAACTTTCATCAACTAAATCTGAATTTTAATCCTGCATTTACAGTGGTTTAATTTATGCCTTCTGACCATCATGGACTGTAGACATTAACTCTAGTTTATGCAACCCCGACCACAAATCACTATTTGGGTAACAGGTTATTTTTCCAAGCCAGAGTAAGTGTTATATAACTTGAATTTCATGTTTAAAAAATCTTCCATACTGAAGAACATTAGCTTATATAGATTTCAAAAACTTTCAATGGGTGAATTCTGGAAGCAAAAGTATATAAATCCATAGATGGAGGAAATTTTGTCTTGATTTTTTTTAGTTACTTTTTTATCATAATGTTTATTCATAAAAATCAACAACGAAACTGGCATTTTCCCATGTCTGCACCCCAACCCAACCCTTAGAAAAAGGGAATAATTTTGGGGAAGAGAAGTTTCATCATAACTTTTTTTCAGGCCAGTTAAAAAAATAAAAATAAAAAAGTGGTCATAAAAATATTCATGATTTAGATTAATGATACTTTAAATGAAATTACTTCCATGCATTACATAGATTTCAAAAGCTTTAAATGGTTGCCAAAAAAGTAAAGATGTCCAAAGAAGAGAAGTTTTATCATAACTTTTATTCAGGCCATTTGAAAAAAATAACAAAGCAACTCAAAAATTAGATTTAAAATAATGAATTATGATATTCGAATCATATAAAATCAAAATCAAAAATATCTTTAAATGACACCCATCCATGTTGCTTAAACCCAGAAATTATGATAGTTCTTATTTTACTTAAATTATTTTTACTTCAATTTAATTTTGAGACAAGACAAGCATATTCAAGTGTAGGGTACACCTGGATTTACATTTCCGCAATACATACCATTGTTTTCACGGGCATCTTTCCCTTATCAAGAGAAAGATTTCAAGGTAAAAATAGGGATTATTATCATTTATGACAGGCCTCAAGAATTTTTTTTTTCTTTAATAATTCAAGGGAAAAAATCTTTTTTTGTCCTCGCCTTTGGACCTGTCTTATAGGAGTACCAAAATTTACACAACCCATCTCACTCTCCGAAAACACTTCACTCCCTTAACCCTTTCACAGTGGAAATATATTTCAAGGTCATTCCCGTAATGACGTCAATTTCTAATAGAAAAATAAAATTGATATTCTGCTTTTGTAATATTTCTTCAGTATCTCCAAAGTAAGTTTTTCATACCCAGTACTGAAAAGGGTACGTCTTCTAAATGAAAATAAATCACGAGAGGATATATCCAATTCTTGCAACCTAACAAGGTTTTTTCAGGTTTGGAGGGTGAGTTTGTTTTCTGTACTTAATGGGAATAAAATATGGATGATATATTTGCTCATCATAACAGAAGGGTTAAACAAATTGTCTGTGATTTGTTGAGCACTCTACTCAACAAAAAAATATACACTTCAACTTTCAATCAGAAATTAGTTCCATGGATTAATCATGGCTGCTAAATTTAACTTAAAGAATTCCAGAACAAATATCAATCTGCCCAAAGTATGAGAGTATAATGATAGCTCATTGGCCATCTTTTTTTCTTTTTTTTTTTGCAAATATAACAATTGGAGGAAGAAAAAAGAAACTGTCCTAAAGTAGACACAAAGAAAGGTGGGTACAGAGTGAACAGTGAAAAAAAGAAAGTTATGGAAGGATAGAATAGATGAAACAAAAAAAAATAGCTTTTGCTTAATTTATGAGGAAATTTTTGTCTGGACTGATCTAAATAAGTCACCAGTGAAGGAAAATCAAAAGAGAAGCAAGAGACAGCGAAAAAAAAAATGAATGATGAAAAGAAAAAACTTTCCAATTTTAAAATCTGTGGGAGTTCCAGGAAGATAAACTCAACAAGAACAGCCTCTCAATCACCAGGCCTGGAAGATCCAGAAATATTGGAACATTGCAGCTTTTTTCCAGACACTCCAATTACTTCTTCCAAAATTGATTGGATTATGCGAAAAAATTGGAATCTTAATGACTCTTCTCAAAGTTTTAGACAATATGAGAGTAACAACTGTTTCCTTAATTATATTGTCAACAAAATTGAACACCAAGGTTGCAATTCAACTTTTTGGGGCCAATTTTTTCATTCAAATTATAAATTTCAAATCCATTTCACTGCAGATGATCTCATTGTCTGCTACGGACATATTCCATTTTCTGTTCTACTGTAGATGAGGCAATATAGGCGAATGTTAAATGATTAAGATTTGTATTGGTCAGAATTTTTCAATGCAGAAAAATCAAAATTACTATGTATAAGATATACAAAGATGATATGATGCAGAAGAATAAGATAAAAAAAATTGAGCTTAGGACTTCCTGTGGTGCTTGTGGAGGTTATTATAGGCTGAAATACAGTTTTTATCTAATCATGAGAACTAGATACAAGAAAATGGATTACATTTTTGGAATCCGTGTCCAGAACTATATATAGTATGCCACAATACATGCTTTATGAAAATCCATTGACCAGTTTTATCTAAGTCCAAGAAATGTTTCTAGGATCCTGAATTGGGATTCTGAGACAAACAAAAATTTGATGAAAAACTGAAACTACAGTGCAAGTAAAACAAGTGAGGATATTGAAAATGTAGCTGGAACAGTTGGGAAACTGGTTATTACTACAGAAGGAACCATCAGAGCACACTTACAGAGATATCGAAAGAGGATAATTCATTGAAAGACTACCAGAAGATGTAGAAGTGAAGGGTGAATGTTTTCGCTCTTTTTTTTTTCGAATCACCGTTGTCCCATAAATGGCCTGACCAACCAGTCAAATGGGCTATTGTATTTTCTTTCTTAGCTCATCAGTTTGTATGTGGGTGTGCATCTCTGGACACTACTGGTCACATTTTGGGAGCTATAACCTTAAAAATTTGCATGAATACACTACTAAGCACCATCTAAAAAGTTTGTTTTTCTTAGTGCTTTTGGGGGGTCTTTATGGTCATTCAGGACCAACAATGCCTGAATCTTGTGCTGATAGTTTTGTTTTTTTTTTAGATAATTTTTAATCAAAGATCAATCTTTTTAGAGAATCTTTTAGATAATTAGTTCTGGAACATACACAGGCTATGGTGATTCATTTATGTTAGGTACAGATTTTGTGTGTATGTGTGTGTAAATACTTGAGTAGATGAAGAAATCTGGCTCAGGATTAACCCTTTCAACACTCATGTCACATATATATCTTGTTGTGGTGTTCATCATGTAGATCTCTTCTAGAAGGCTACAAGGACATTTTCATTCAGTCACTGAACATCACAATAAGTCAGTATTGGAAGGGTTGGAGAAGAGTTTTTAAGGATGTCATTTTTTTGTAAGGAATGAGTAATGTAAAAGTTAATATAATCTCAGCAGGCAGCAACTTTTTATTCTAGGAAGTCAAGAATAGATAAGCTGAACAATTTTCATCATATTTTTTATTTATAGCAAAAACAACAAAATTTGTGATTAATCTCATAAAATAAAGTCTTTGTTGATTCTAAGAGAACAATTCTTAATTTCATTTCTGAATTTTTAGTTGTTTATCCACATAGAAATATACTAAAACTCCAATCTGAGTAGTTCAGAACAATCAACCCATCCAAATCAATAAGAATATGATAAAATCCTAAATTCTAATTACTTGGAAATATTCACCCAATGAAAACCTCCACAAGATTTTATCACGAACTCTCAAACTAGTCTTAATTTATTTTCATTGCTCATTCTCATTAGGTGAAGTATTACTAACCTTTATCATTAATTTTATGACGACTATTTACCATATCTTCATTTTTCTGTTGCTTTTTTATCACTACACCACTCAGGCCACTAATCAGTAACAGGGGGTAAACAGTGCTGATCTGAATTTAAAAATTAGCTCTAAGTAAGACTCAGACTTATATTCCTCACGGGAGGCCAGGTTTATATCCTATCACTCCATTAATTGAGATACAGAAGTCAACAAGCAAACAGGAGACCAAATCAAAACTTACTCTTTACACCAATATTTTGCCACCATGTTTGTTAAAAATGGTAGTATCAGTATTAATACAGCAATTGTTTTTATTATTAATTTTCATTAGATTAAGTATTACAAATCATTGCTATTAATTTGATGACAGCTATTTACCTTCATCTCAAATTTTTCCGACACTTTTCATTGCAACGCTTATCTGCAGATTCATAATAATGGTCTTGGGTCATCTTGCAGAAATGCAAAAACTAAATAATATGAGCTTTTGATAAACAGTATTCGAGATAAAACATTTGTAAGGAAAGAAGTGCAATATGATTAATTATGTAGAGTCAAAATCAATGTTTACACTCGCATTTTTCAATATTAGTATGATAATTGTTTTTTGATAGGTCTATTATGTTTTTAAATATATGTTTTATTAATTCCTCGTATATACTGACAGCTTGTTTTTAACCTTATCTGTCTGCCAAATACAGTTTCCCCAAATGCCTTACGTCTTTTTTCAAACTTAAAAAGTGACCTCTCTTCAAACCACCAAAAATTCAGATCATGATTATGATAGGCATAGTTCCTTCTTATATGAATATGCCAATCATACTAATCTAGATATATCGGTTAGCTCAGATTCTTTCTATAGGTCAGCACTGACAAAATCATGTCAACATAATGAATTTACTTGACCTATAGAACTCTGCATTCTTTTCCAAGGGTGCCAAGATTTTGTGCACTTGGTAATTTTGAAAGCCTGTAAATTGTGTCAGTTCATAACTGAAATCTGCACACTATCATTCACTCGGCGATCTTTCATCATCTGCAGGGGTAGGGGTAGGTGCCAAATGTTAGTCCAGTGGTTCACAGGCCTTTTTTTTTCTTTTTCAAAATCACTGTACCCTCAGTGTATAAAGATTTCCACACAGCCCACTCATCAGAAAATACTGAATAATCCCATTTTCACTCAAGTGGATAGGTTCGTCATGTAAAAACATATCGAAATAATTTAAAATTATAAAAAAGTTATAAAATCTATAGTTATTTAAATACATCTACTATGCACCAAGAATGTTCACAGTTCTAGAACAATCCAGAATGTAAACCTTGTCTATTGATCGAGTGCCATCTACTGTTGAAACGGTGACGTTCAACACTAGATGGACAGAGTGAATCGCAATATGTCAGTTGAATGATGCTTTCTATTTTTATGACTATGCATTAACATATCAAATTACGATTGATTGGAATTATTAAAATTTCGAATATCCCACAGCATTCCTGGGAGCTAACCACAGCCCTCCAGGGAGCTACGATGCACACTATAGGAATCACTGAACTAATTCATTATTACAACCTAGTCCAAAAATTTCATGGATCAATTTCTGTTCATGGTAATCAGGGTTATATTCCACTGACGTCTCAAAAGTTTTGGGATTAGCACAGAGCAAAGACATTACAAATCCATTATATTCAGTAATCATTTAAGTTTGAATGAGTGCCTTGTCAGCTTCAGTTATATCATTGTTGCTTGCTTATACAATTCAGTCTTGATATTTATTCCCTGAGCTAAAGTAAAATGAAAAAATAACAGGTCTGAAATGATTAACATGCCATGCAGTGGATGATCAATTAAAGAATTGGAAAATAGGGGTGATCAATGAACAAGTTGCTTCTCTCATCTTTTGTTAGGCAGCGTTCACAGAGAAAATCTGAATTTTGAAAAAAACAAGGATGAATCCTACAGGAAATAGACTAAGTGATCCATTTTAGCATGGAATTACGTTGCAAATTGAATCCTCAACAAAAAACCTATTTAAAAGGAGGAGATTTTGGGAAACCAAAAAAATGTTCTTTTCTAGACATATGGAGTCAAGGTTTCAATTTTCAGCTCTAGTTCCATAAATAGCATGTATCATGTGCACAGGATCTAAGCCAGACCAACTTAAAAACTAGAGAAACCTTAGGTGACAGTTTTGATCAACAGTCTCTAACATTCAGAAAATAACTCATTTTGACTGTAATGTTTAGTTTAATAAATAGATAAAATAAGAAATAAAAAATAAATTGACAATTCAATTAGATTTTGAGATTAAATATCAAAACTGCCACCAAACCTTGGACAAAGGTGCAGCAATGAATGTGTAGATTTAATATAGTGTCCAGGGGAGGTAGAGAGAAAGGGGAGTGGATCGAAACAGAGAAGGAAAGAGCTAAAGATGATTTGGAAAGCAAAAGGATGGGAGGAAGGGTCCAGGTATATAAATGAGATGGAGAAACATGATGGCGACAGCCTCACACTGGGATGGAGAAGGCAAAAAGCGGAAGACGGGGAGAAGGCAAAAAGCGGAAGACGGGGAGAAGGCAAAAAGCGGAAGACGGGGAGAAGGCAAAAAGCGGAAGACGGGGAGAAGGCAAAAAGCGGAAGACGGGGAGAAGGCAAAAAGCGGAAGACGGGGAGAAGGCAAAAAGCGGAAGACGGGGAGAAGGCAAAAAGCAGGAAGACGGGGAGAAGGCAAAAAGCAGGAAGACGGGGAGAAGGCAAAAAGCAGGAAGACGGGGAGAAGGCAAAAAGCAGGAAGACGGGGAGAAGGCAAAAAGCGGAAGACGGGGAGAAGGCAAAAAGCGGAAGACGGGGAGAAGGCAAAAAGCGGAAGACGGGGAGAAGGCAAAAAGCGGAAGACGGGGAGAAGGCAAAAAGCGGAAGACGGGGAGAAGGCAAAAAGCGGAAGACAGGGAGAAGGCAAAAAGCAGGAAGAGGAAGCAGATACAAAAGAAAGTGCATGAGGAGCAGATGAAAATATTGGAAAAGAAAGAAATATAGAAAGAGAAGGAAAAAAAGAGTCAAAAAGAACTGAGAGGACAAAATAAGGATAGAGTACAGAGATGTTGAAGAGAAACATAGTGGGGATTGGGTAAGGATAGAAAAGTGATATGTTTGGTAATTTATCAATTGATAATTATGGCTGCTTCATTCCGAATCCCCTGACAAGCAAATAGGCAGGAACTGTGATTAATTGGCAACAGAGTGTTCCTTTCTAAACATTATCTCTGTTTTGCCTGATTGGAGAACATTTATTCTTGTATTGACAGAGAAATGCAATGATAAGTTTCCGCAAGTAATAACAGACGTTATTGAAATTTCATGTCTGATGAACGTCTATCAAAAAGTCTAAGGGGAAAAGAAAAAAAAAGAAAAAAAATGTTTTTAAATTAAAAATGCCAAAAAGTTCCTTTGTTTTAATTTATTTAATAATGGTCCCACAACTCCACTGTGACAACAGAAAGGGCAAAGTTTAACCCATTAACTGCGGTGGGAGCATTTCAGTTGCCATGTTCTAAATGCGGTGATAACTTCGATCATACAGGGTGGCACAAAATAAACTGAACAGTAAACAACAGACCATTCCACATGAAGTTACGGACAGAGGAACATAGAAACAAGCAGAAAAAGTTGTCCAACTTGAAGTGGAAGGGTCATTTCCATCATTCACAGTCGAGTCATAGAACTGCAAAGACTGAAATATCAGTCATCTGCTGATAATGGGTTTACTGTTTTTTTGACACACCTCAGGAATAGCCCAGTTAACAGTGATGCCCAGATAAGTTGGCAACTGCTAAAAGATTAAATACAACTTGAACCACTTTGAATTTTCATCAAGATCCAATAAGCTTTGAATGAAATCAAGAACACTGCCTTTTCTCCAGATTGTTCCTCCAGGGGTAAAAGAGGCCAAGTGTGAAACTGCAGGGAGAATAGACTTGGCTAGCTGAGTTCAAACTCTGAGTGTTACAGTTTGTATCCATTTCGTACCAATGTCCTAGGAAAGGCATAAACCCATATCTCTCCCCAGGCAGGAGTAAAATAGCACATAATGAACAAATTTAGTAATGTTGGTGAAATGACAACTGGAAGGTGAAGAAAAAAATTCAAGAAAAAAACAGATGTTACACCCCAGAACTTATTACCACATGGGTATGTTTTGATGCATATCGATGATTGCCAGCCATCTTTTTCAAAGAAACTTACAGCTATGCAGAGAAAAGAATGTAGTGGTGTAAGGAAGTAGTAATGCGTTAAGTGGAGCCCAAGCAGGGATGTCTGAAGCCATTGTCGGCGTAAGGGCACTACTTAATTTAACTCAATTTAAATCTTCATCAAATCTAGACCACTGCATTTACTGCAGATTCCTCTACAAGAATTAAATGTAGATGACTGATATTTCTGCTATTGTAGTTCTATGGCTCAACTACAAATGACAGGAATTGCCATATCATATAATGGACCCTTCCACTCAATGTTACAGACAACTTTCTCAGCTTGTTTCTATGTTTACTCTGCTCCTGTTTGATTTATTTTGCATCATACTGTACAATGTAAGTTACCATCGCATTTTGAACAAGGCAACTGAGCTGCTCCTGCTGTTGAAAGTAAATGGGTTAATCCTCATGGCTACATTTTCCTGCCAATCCAAGAAACCTAACCCAGGATACTGATTGCTTCCCCTTGATACGTCAATAATGAACACACTACCCTCCAAATTACTTTACAGTAGTCCTACTTCCTGAATTTTAAGGGTCCACAAGCTTAAAACTGGTATAAATCAGTGTGAGAGCCTAAAACAATAATTTGAATGGTTTGCTCCGATTCACAAGCAGGGTTGCCAGACGTCTTTTGCAGCACAAAACCAAATTGGCATGGTCTTGGGACAACATTAAGTAGCTTCAATACCAAAAGAATCAAATAACTTGAAATCAATCATCAGACTAAGCTTGCAGGAAAAATACATATTTCTTATCTATTGTGTATTTATACATCAGTAGAAGGCAGATTTTGAACGTGTTCAAATTTGATAAAAATCTTCAAAGATTTCAACATTTATGAATCAAATAGAGTCATTCAAAACATAACCATTTCAATGTGACCAGACTACACCAATACAAAATAGTAAATAGAAAAAGAAACTTCAAAATTGTTGGGCATATACCAGAAACAAAATTCAATGGTTAAATATGAGAATAAAACATAACATAACTCAAAAAGATTCAGAAGAAAATAACACAAGCAGATATTAGGGAAATAAGTGGCAGAAATGACAAAGATATTTTTGAAAATTTTTTAATATATTTAGTGTTTGAAGCTGTAAAGCTTTCTAGAATATATAATACACAATGCTGGAGAATAAAATTGCAACCCCTTGAATGTGTTTTTCAATTTACTCTGGATTAGACCCACAAGTGATATAGCTAGATTACAGTAAATGATCACATATACAGAACAATACTTGCACTGATTCCTAGAGAAAGGGGTACTCCAACCCAATAATAATACACTGTATATCCTGCTTTAATACTGACCATAAACTAAACAAGAACATACAGTGTATTAATTTGAGGTCTGAATACTATTGATATGCCCTTATCTTGGAACCATATTGATCTATTACAGCTATCCAGCTATATCATCTGCAGGTTTAATTTTGAGTAAATTGAAAGATTTTGGATGTTGCAATTGTTTTCCCCATCAATGTACAGATTAAGAGCTATACCTTTCACACTTGCAGTATCAGTAGTAGTCATCAGACCACTCCCTGTTGATATACATTTATAAAAACCATAAGCAAAGCAATGTGTCATGGACCAATTATAATAATTCAAGCAGAAGTATCTTTTGAGCATGCCCAGTAAATTTAGAAAGAGCTCTCCAACCAAGTGATTAGCACACCTTAAGTGCTCTCCTACAACTGCCGGCTTATAAAAGCCACACCTAAGTAATCCTACAGCCCTTCAAGGACAGTTCCCATCCTTTTAGAGAACAACCACTTAAGACATACATTTCAAATTCTTTCAGCCTGATTAACACAGAATCAGATACACAAGCAGAACAAACAACTCGGGCATTGGAACCTGGGTTGCCACTTTTTTCTATTTTTGTACCAAAATAACAAATTTGGTACTGTGCTCTAAAAATTTGGTACTTTTGAGCAATTTATAGGTATTCAACACAGTTTTCTTCTGTATCCTTTTCAACTATTGTTTACCTTATTTCATCTAATGATAAAAAAATAAATAAATGTTATGTGATACATTTCCAAAAACCTCTGGAGCAGTCCTGAAACTTGCATGCTCCTTGAGAAAAGAACAAACTTTTTTTTTAGACAGTAAGTAGTACCAGCCATATAACAGGCTCATCAAATAACAATATGTACATCTTTATAGATTTATTAAACCTAGGAGACATGGAAATTGGTTACAGCCATCATACACTATTCTATTGCTCTTTGTAAATCACTTACACATACAACTAAATGTAGTCAAAATGCACAATGCAAAATAATGACTAGATATGAAAATATTCTAATTCAACTTACAAGTAACTCAAAATAATTAATATAATATATCCAACAACAGGCAATAAAAGACTGATGATGATAAACAGCCACGTTTTCAAGGTTTATTTTACATTCATTGGAGATCTGAAAGCAGACTATAGATAAAAGATCAGTGGATAAAGTATCCAGCCATTTAACATGATTGCAAAAATAGTTCACTTCAAAGTATTCACTCCTTGTCCTCATACACTTAACCCAGCATCCCTCCTACTTTTCAAAAACAGTCTGCAAAGACTCATTTCTGCAGCCTCACCACTCCACCCATGGTCTGAAACCTAGACTGTAAGAGGGCTAACAGACCAGGGTGATACTATGTTTTGCCAAAAACACCTGCACAAGATGTGAACAATGATTCACCCAGTCATTATGAGTGCAACCGTCACACACCAGCTTATTCGATAGCAACTCACTATCAACTGGGAGAACCTACAAGAGAGTGTCTCTTCATACACTGTAAAGTCTTCTCTGTTTGGTTGCCAAGTTGCATCAAAGTCGCGCAACTGGTTCTCAAGATATTTAAAATGTTTGGATACTTTCTTTGTAAAACTTTCTTTTTACTGAAATTTTAGCATCACTACAAACTCTAAAATTCCAAGTAGTACACAATACATATCACCCTTCTCCTTCAATATTTTCTGTATGAAAAAACCATACAAAATACCCTTGTTATTTATCTCCCTTTGAGTTTTTTTTCAGTGATCAGAGACTGAAAATTCCTGCAGTCCCAAGACAAAATCAAGAACCAAACTGACAGGTGTTTGGCCCACAGCTATCATTTATTATAAGAATAATAATAAACTTTTTGATTTGGTTTCTTTGTGTACCCTGAGTAAAGCAACAAAAAGAACAGACTCAGTTCAAAACCTGTGATGTTGTTTACACAATTTTTGATAACACTGAGCAACATTTGTTTCTGTAATAAAACCATTTGTTTCCAATTGATTAAAAAAAAAAAAATTAAAAATAACATTGTGAAGCTGTGGAAAGATTTAAAAGACAGTGAAAATGAACACTGATTTTCTCAAGCTTTGGTATATTTTTGTTTGTATCCAAGAAGTGTTTATCTATTAGGGGGCAATATAACAACATTCACAATGAGATGTTAAAAAAAAATGTTTTAGCTTCTTGTATTTCAAAAACTTTTTCTGTCATCACCTTCTTTGCTGTGAGAATTGATTTTTTTTCAAAAGAATTATATAACATAAACGTAAGACAAGAGAAATATTCCTTTGCCCATTCTCTTCCTTTCTGATGAACGCTATTCACAGATTCAAATTTGGTCAAATCGAAAAACTTTTTGGCATTCATAGATCTGTCAACTCTTGTTGCAGTTAATAATAAGGGGCAATCTTTGGGATAATGCTCAGTGAAAAAAGTCATTTTAAAAGGCTAGCAAGATAATCTTTCTTGAAAGGCTAAAATCAAGTGAAAAAGCATCTTTAGATCAAGAATAAGGTTATTAAAACAACAGTTTTATTTTCATTTTGTTAATAATTAATTGTATAAAGATACTATAAATAAGATGAATATCAATATGTGGATATAAAGAATGGTACCTTTAGATTTAGAATAACAATAACTGATCTGTACAATGTATATATATACTTTTTAGAGCCTTTGCATGAGTTTTGGGAGCATTACCTGGAAATGAATTCTACTCAATTAAGCCATTTTTTTTTTAAATCTAGCCATTTTTAGCCATTCAAAATGGCTGATCTTCCAGTGCATTATGGCAAAGAGTGCCTGATAAAGCTATTTTTTTTTTAAGTTATAGTTTGAGCCTTGATCTTTGAGTCCTACATAACAATTATGAATCAGCAAGTATTACAGGTAAATGAAAATAAAGTTTACAGTCTATAATTTTGAGAAGGGTCATTAACATTCAAAGAGTTTTTCCAACGACTGGACTCCTCGTGTGAACAACAAAGGCAACGAGAAGAAGATCAATCGTCTGGAAAACTCTTTATATGAAAATAAAATTCATCCTGAATCAAGAATAATTTAAAACAAACAAAAACATTCACTTTAAACAACCAATCCTCATTTCTTTTTTCATTACTTATTTGTTTCAAAATTATATAAAAGCTATTTAATACATATATATCTAGATTAAACGTGAAAATTTGTCTATAAGAGTATAACGATGGTTAACCTTTGTTTCTTTACTTTCGAAATTTTTCAGATTAATATATACAACTTGAGGTATATATAATTCAATTTATAATTCACTATATGCATATAAAAGATTAAAGAAAAAACCACAGATGTTATTTGGTCTACAGTTTTTGAATTTGGTGTTCACCATCTGGGCTTCATGATTTTGTAGTCAGTGTTTGCCATTAAAATCATACTAGTGAAGTGGTAAACTGAATTCAGAAACTAAAAAATAAATAACATCCATAGTTTCTCCTCAATAATGACCAGAACTATAGTTTAATGCTTGTTTAGACAATACATATTATAGATTTTCTATAGTAAGTTACATGCTAATTATGTGATGTATGATACACACAGAACTTCAACTATTCCTGCATTTGTTACCAAATAAAACTTCCTGGGCCAGATTTAGAAGGAAGCAATTGCCTCCAAGCCATGCTATAGCCTTAGGCCCCTCCGCTATACATTATATTATAATTAAGAAATTAGTTTCTTTAATGAGAAATAATTACTGCTTGGAATTCATTTCATTATAACGCCTTCAATTGTTTTAAATCAATTATCAAAAATTACTGTTTGTAATTCAGGCCCACTGTTTTGGAGTATGGGTTACAAAAATAAATTTACCTGACCTGAAAATCCACTTGGAGTTTTTCTGGTATGTATTAACATGTATGCACAGAGGCCTAAACCAGAAAACATTTCTAGATATTAGTGGTAAACTCAATTTCTGACATATATATATATGTATATAGGATTGTTTTACTAATGGATACCACAATAAATTTGTTTCACAAATCCTATTTTCGAGTGTAATTGTGATGGATTGATTATGCAGAATTTGCGAGTTTCACTCTTGTTAATCAGTTCTAGGTTATTTCCTATATATATATATATATATATATATATATATATATATATCAGTGCAGATGTATATAAGAGAGTGAAATGACAATATCAAAAGGCTTGCAGAACAAATGATTCTTTATTCCAATACTTCATCCAAACTGGTCTTTGTCAAGAAATGAGGTGGTATTAAAAGAAATTGGTGTTCTTTATAAGTGGTCTGTAAATTGGGTAGTAATTAATTAAGTGGATGGCTGAACAGACCACATGTGTTGTAGGCTATGTAGTGAAATGCAAGTCATGTCCCCAAAGATATAAGCTTCCAAAATTTGGAAGGTCATTTATTCAACTTATGTTTCTTAGATGTCCAAGAAGAAATCTTATCACATTATTGGTCTCTACCACTCAGATATTGTCATTTTACTCTTTAATAGTCGGATTAACCATAATCAATACTAATATATTAATTACCCCCACACACACATACACATATATATATATATATATATATATATATATATATATATATGTGTGTGTGTGTGTGTACTTCATGATGAAAATGATATTTTTACTCAAATATTTATTTTTCAACAATCTCATTCATTGCCACTTATTCAGTACAATATATTAATATTTCTAGGTATTTTCTCAGCTCAACCCTTTTTCAGATTTGATTATCAATAAAAAGAAAAATAGACAAGCAGGTCTGGTTAATCACTCCATGGACACCATTACTTGACCAAAGTCTTTAAGCAGCATGGCATGGGGGTGGGGTGCGATCAATTAAAAAAATTGGAAACGGGTAATCAATGAATATGTTACTTCTCTCGCCTTCTGCAAGATCACTAAAAAGGCTAAATTTAAGGGGAAAAAAAAGAAGAAAAAAAAACTAGCATGAATACTACCAGATAAAAACAGACCAATTTAGCAGGAGCATACACTGTAACCCCCCCCCCCATCCAATTATTTTGGGTAGAATTTCCAAAAGACAAAAAATTCAGTTTTTTATCGACATGGATAAATGTCAAAATTTTCAGTTCTCTAGTTCCATTAGTGCTGCCAGTATGAGCAGCACATATATGCACAGCCAGCCAGCCAGCCAGCATCACGTAAAAACCGAAGATAACTATATTGACAGTTTCGGTTGACAGTTTCTAATAAGGAAAACGGACATTCTTTTTCTTCCGCATTTTCCCTTTCCTCATTCAATCTCATTCCAACCAACCAAACACTCATTCTTTTTTCCTTCTTTCATCAATAGAAATTGAAAGATAAAGGCCTACCAAAGCTTTTTTGAAAAAAAGAATTAACTAGATTAAGCAGGGTATTAACAGGATTTCAAAAAGCCTTGAGAGTTGGGATTAACTTAATCCTTTGCTGACATTCACAAGAAGAAAAGCAAATCTTCTAATAAAATGAGCTGCACCAAGCAGAAACAAAAGGGGAAGGAAACAATATGGAACAAGTTGATTGTCGCAGAATAGTTCAATTGATTGAGTATTAGACAGAACATTCAAAGTTCTATAGTTCAATATGCCCTTGTGTATAGTATTCATTCATTGCTTGTCAAGCCAGACATTTTAGTGTTTGGTTGACGTTCAGCAGGTCAGTGTCTGATATATCAGGTGAGAGTGGGAAGTTTTGCACAACAAGTGTATTCTTGAACTTTTCCAAATCAAGGCACCTTTAGCATATATGATTTATAGCAAGATTTCTGGTCGAGCAATACCATTAAAATGCTTCAACTTCAACAATAAAGCATTTTCCGCATGTAGTGTCTACTAATGGGATCCCAGATATGTTTTTAGCGAGCAAGTTTTTGAAATTTTTTAAAAATGATTTTGAGGTCAGCATTTGCACTCACCCTGATGAAGATCTGATTTCCATCTATCTATACTCTTACTGATTGTGTTTATATGTGTATGACCTCTTGATAGCCAAACCGGGCATTGTAGCCAGAAATCTTGAATAGAGGCAGTGGCATTCAATTTCCAGAATCTCAGATTACTGCCTGTTCATTCGCTCATGGCCGATTGGTTGACTCTGAATTCCCAGAAAAACAAAGGGGGAGAAGAGTCAATGAATGTTTTTGTAAATGTTAACTATGAAAGAGAGGCCCTCGATTGTTTTCTTATGGTTCATCTGGGAATTCAGAGGCGACTAATCAGTAGCGAGCAAATGAACAGGTAGTAATCTGAGATTTGGAAAATTGAAACAGACCTGAACTGAGGTACCCCTAAAATCTACTATTAAACAAATGCAGAAAAAAAAATATGAGAGTTGCAATTAAATAAAAACAATATAGCGTCAATAATGATCTGATTTCCATCCATCTATATACATAATACTAAAATTCTGGTTTCATATATCTGTATGGTACTTCTAAGTAGTTTAAATGGTACATTGTATCCAAAGATATTGAAATACGGTAGCCCTAAGAAAAAAAAAAATTTTTTTTTAAAGTCTTTTTAAAAAAACAGTTTTATTGGGGCAAAAGTTCCTATTAAGGCCCTCTGCAGAAACTAGCAGAAAATCATACCCACAGGGCAAGTTTATAGTAATATAAATTCTATAAATAAGGTTGAGATCAAGGTTATTGGCCATTGATGGCAGCTTTTAAGTGAATGAAGATACAAATAGAAAAAAATACAGTGAAAGAAGCTGCCAAATCAAAGCAAAGGAATTAATGAAAAAAAAAAATGAGAAAATAAATAAAACGGGTCTGATTAGTCACTCAATAGAATCTGTCATGGCAGCATACTGTGTTGGGAGTAATCAATTAAACCTATGAATTAAGGCTCAATCAATGTTACTTCTCTTGCCATTTGTTCAGCAGTGATCAATGAAAAAGTTTGAATTAAAAAAAAAAAAAATACGTAAAAAAATATAAGTACGAACACTGCAGGACATAATTCAGCAAAACTTACATTGTAAATTGAACTAAGAAGTTTCCAAGATAAAGAGTAAATGTTGAAATTTTCAGTGCTCTAGCTCTATTGGTACAGCCTGTATGTACAATACGGATCCAGCCAGACCAACTGATAAACTGAAGAAACCCATGTTGACAGTTTTGGTTGATTGTTCACAATAAACGAAATAATCTTAAATAGAAAATAATCTTTTATCTTCTGTTTCCTATTCTTAGGTCTTCCTTACAATGTTTGACCTCAATGCCTTTAGTTCCATGCATAACTGAGGACTTATTGAATCAAATCC
Organism: Thysanoteuthis rhombus; assembly: GCA_963457665.1. Taxonomy (NCBI): domain Eukaryota; kingdom Metazoa; phylum Mollusca; class Cephalopoda; order Oegopsida; family Thysanoteuthidae; genus Thysanoteuthis; species Thysanoteuthis major. The sequence goes on along the minus strand of OY735220.1, from coordinate 44,870,353 downwards.
AAACAGAAAGGCGGAGAAACGCAGTTAGTAACTTTCGCAAACAAAGAACTTTTAAGAGTCTTTCCTGCAACATTCAAAATAGTCTCTCTTAAAGGAACATATTGCCCATTGGCCAAAAACGGCCCTACAAGGGTATACAGCCCTTCCTTTTCCACCATCGCATTTATTCACCATCCACTTAGCTTAACAATTTTGAAATCCTACGAGTCAAGTGAAGTTTCTGTGAGTTGCCCAGAGGTGCATTTTACCAAGTGCTATAGAATCGGTCGATGTTGCTCTCTAACTTGCAATGGCAAGCCAAAGTGCTCTCAATGCACCAGAGAAATATTCATTCCCAAGAGCATAATGAAGATGGACAGAATTGAACTGTTATCTACAAATCCACAGGCACTTGTCAATACCCCTCTAAGACAATCGTTAAGATTTAGTTTGTCCTCAAAGGGTCTGATATTCAGAAAACTATCACAGAAACTGAGGATAAGTTACGTGGAAACAAAGATTTCCTTAAAATTCTATTGTGAAACTGCATTAGACTTTTATTATCGCATATTTCAATGGATAAGACAAAACCCACTCCTTCAGATGAAGTCATCTCATAAGCCAGATACAAAAAAAATGACAGTGAGCTTAAACAATGAAATTCAGGTTTAGATTGAGGTCTCATTTTATCTGAAGGTCACCTTATCTGCCGAAATATATAGTAATTTCAATCAACTTTCTTTTTTATATTTATTTTTCAATTCTTTTTTCAGGTATACATAAAGCATTCGAGAGCTTGAAACATTTCTGAATCAATGTTAACTTCTTGAAAGCCTTTAAAGAGAGGTGGATCTGGTTTCCTAAATTCTTCTCTTGTTTTTCCTTATTTGCAATCATTTTCATCAAAAATGTTTTATGATTCTTTTGCATTGTTTGAATGATATAGAAATGGTTGTACATTTCAAGTATGTTGTGGGGATTGCTACAGTTGAAACTGTATTAAATTCAAATATACTGACAAGTAGATGAGTTATCTGCCCTTGATTAATTCCTGGTTATTTTGACCATACTAGGGCTGCCACACAGCTACTGCTGGCAGACATTTGGTATTAAAAAAAAAGCACAAAAATTAGCCCTCTTTGTACCAGCACTCCTTGGAGGTAAGGTCAGATTCTTCTTTTCTCTCACCTTTAATTCTTCTATCTATTCAAGGACGTTTCTCTTCTTGAAAAGCGTCTCTTCTAACAAGCCAAATCTTATATAAAACATTCACACAGCTTTGTGGCTATATGAAATTGCTTTGATTTTCTCTCTTTAGAATTACACCCTTTATGATATACAAATGAAGGTAAAATAAGAACACTAATTTTCAGTGTCAGCAACCTTGAGTTTCGTTCTCTCGGCCATTAGATCCATCCAAGAACTTTCTGTTAGAACAGAAACTTTGGTACCTGCATTCCCTTACAGTATATCCTCATCTTGTTCTTTTACTCTAAAGGTTAGTTTTTCATTTTACTAAATCCTGACTCAATATTATTTACTTCTCCGACTAATTCCTTTGAATTATATTTACTTTTGTAATTGGTGCAAGGGCTGTAACTTTTCCTTGTTAATTTAATATCAGGAAAACTGTGGTTTGGTTCTGGCTTCAAAAAGAACATAGGGCTATTTCTTATATTGAAATCCAAAATAAAAACTTTGAAAAAGATATTTACGTTATTTTTTCATCACATATCGCTTTCTCGGGAATACCTAATTTTATAATAATAAACCTCCCAATCTTTACCAAAAGGTTCAATGATGTGAAAAATCTAGCTCCGAATGAATGAAAATGAAAATAATGAAATATATTTCATGGAAATTACATTTTATCCAAACTACCCTTTCATTTATCACTTGAAAGAAAAATTGAGATTGAAGAGAAATTGAGATATGGACAGCTAAGAAGCTTGGATGAGTTGCAGAGCAGTAGTCTTCTAAATACCTCAGTAAAACATTGGTTTTACAGTTTGGCACACTCGGTATAAATCAATATGAAAATACAAATGTATAGGAATGTGTATGTTTGCATCTATATGCAGAAAGCAAGAACTGAACTAAAAACTGAATGCAAATAAAATAGTAAAAAAGCATCACAATTGAGTTATTTCCCTTGAAATTTGAATTCAGTTAACTGTTCATTTTTAATCTCTTTTCATACAGAATAATAAAACTCCCAATCAAGAACAAATTCTCCAAAATTTAATCACTTCTCCCATGGCCCATGACCAACCCTTCCACAAGATACTATTGAAATTGATAAAGGACTCATGGAAAAATGTGGAAAGAAAAACAACAAATGGACAGAGACAGATGGAAGAAGGTGAATACAGAGACTTTTTTAAACTTTGTTGATGGAGGTGAAAAAAAATGCCTCAATTCTGAACATGAGGAGTAAAATGTTTGGAAATGAATTGAGACATAGAAAGCAGTAATAAGCAAAAAGTACATCAACTCTGGAGGAGAAAAAAATCCCCATCAACAACTCAAAGCAGAATTATTTTTTCTTTTAATGAGCTGGTAGTGTAAATGCATGCCAAAAACAGAAATACCTGTAGGTATGTTGACCTAACAACAGGAATATCATGGGGCTTTACACGGAAGAAAGGTGATCAGGAGAGGACTTAGTTCTAAGTAGTTGTTCTCACGGTTGTTTCCAAAATATTTAATTGCTTGGTAGAAGGCCAATACCTATGAGAGTTCCAAGATGGGCAGAATTGGTGCCAGAAAACTAGAAAATGAAGTGACGATTCTTTTGTCCGTTGATAATTTATTTTCACTCCTCAAGATACAGATGTAACAATTAATTTTATTGTCTATCAGAGATACAAACAGCTATAAAAAAATACTAGACTTTGTATGGAGGTATGGACACTGGTGTATTGGTGAGGGTTCAAGCATTCCCTAACTTTTCATGGAGAGGTAACTTTGTATGTATAGATATATGAACATTATTCTAATTTAGCTTCTTTTTCTTTTTTGTTTTTTTTATTTGGATGCAAAACACTTTTCAATGAGCACACAAATACTACACTCTGATCCTGGTTGAGGAAGAGATTGATCCTAGGCAGAGGTTCTGACCTAAAAATAAATAATCTTGTCATTTTTTACAAGTACTATGCTAGTCAATCAATAGAACAAGATAATTTTTATTGTATGTATTCAATTAATCTAGTTTTAATAACAATTCATCATTAATAGAAAAAAAGTATTGTGCCTCTGCAAAAATTCCTGGGAAAAAGTCAATTTGTCAACACTTTCAATGCTTTCTACGATGATTTTCATAGATAGCATTCCTGGGAGACTATTGCTGAATATGAAGATCTTTGTCGAGCAGTGTTTTGCTTCCAATACTTCCCTGATGTAACTACACTGATGGAAAAAAAAATTTGAAACATTCTGAATAAATGTGTGTTTCAATTTATTCAAGACTAAATGTACAGGTTGAATTACAGTGAATGATCGCATATAGAGATCAATATGCGCACAAGTTCCAAAATAATCTATAAAAGTAATGTATCAATAGTATTAATACACTGTATACCTTCCTTGGGCATTAAAACAGGCTTGCAATCTTGTATGAAACACAAAAAGTGCTCTGGTATGAGTGTTATTACATCACAAGATGGCCGAAGACTTTGAAAGTTTCATCTACAAACCCAAGCATGTAAATACTGTACTCTGGTCAAAATTGGCTTCACCCTTCAGGGTATTGCAATTCTATTTTCCGTAAGTGCATATAAAACTATATGACTAAGTTTCCCGTCTCATTGGTGGTCTCAAGGATGCAACACAATGGAGAGTAAAAATAAGAACAAGTAATATTGAAAGTGTAAATTTGTATCGAATCCTTCATTGTCAATCTGTACTGACAGCCATAAAATTTAAAATTCATTTCATACGTCTTTTTTGTTCATATCTTGAAGGGCATGAAATATATAATGATATTATGAAATATGTAATGATAAATATAGATGCATTTTAAAAATGCAGTTATCATGAAATGAATGCTTTGCCCACACATCATTGAAGTAGCTTGGAATAGATTATATAAAACTAAAATTGTCAATCAAAATGATAGTTTCTTATTTATAGCTGTTCGTTTCAATAGATATCATACAATTTCCACTCCCAATGAGTAGAATAAGAAAGCGTAAAAGAAAAATTCCTGCAGACATGTTCTTCAAATATAAATTCAAACAGTCTCAGTAATTATTTTTAAATATGACAAAATAAACAAATCAATTTATGTTAAAATTTTGAAAAAAAATAGTAATATTCAAATTGAAAGCAATAGATTCCACATTATTGATTATTTACAACAATCATGAGAATTCAACAATTAACAGGCTGGTAATAATTTTTTTGCGTGGAGCATGCAGGGTGTGTGGAGTGGCTTAATGGTTACTGGCACAGAAATCGGAATTAGCAGACCAAGTTCTTGAGGCTGTTTACATTTACATCACAATGATATCCTTGGGAAAGACATGAATCCACTTCTCCCACAGTTTATGAGTAATTAGCAGGACAGATGGAACTCTATAGACTTGCAAGGCAATCCAATAAAGAGATGGTTACACTGAAGTAAAAAAAAGAAAAAAGAAAAAAACTGTCCCAAGTAGGAGGAGGATTGTTTCAAAGGGATAGCAATTTATTGAAGAGCATAAGGTCTCAATCGCTCAGTTTCTGTTTCAGAAGCAAGAAAGTTTTTCCGGGATGGATTTGCTATCCCATGCACAACCCTCTTCCTTTACCCATGCTTGGTACCAGCTAAGGCCACTGACAAACTGCAAGTTTTATCTGTTATAGTATAACCAAGCAATACAAAGATCCAACAAAGAGTCATTATAAATTAAACAGTTTGCTGAAGTCACAAGAGAACTTTCTCTAAGTCCTGCAGCTATCTAAATCTCTCTTCTCTCCCAGCAAGTCATCATGGCATCTTTGTTTGAAGAGTCAACCAATGAGAAGAGAGAGCCATTTTCAAACTGTACACTGATTGGCTAGGCAAGTCAAAACTCTCCCTGAGGGAAACAATGATTGGCCCAGAAACGCCAAACTAATTCCCTCTAAATTAACGGTTTATTTTTCTTTGTTCAATGTGCAAAGACATTTTGCTGTTACAGTGACCCTCTCTTAGATGGATTTACAGTATTAAAAGGCTCCATCTTCCCTGCTACTTACCCACAGCTGGGAGAAGTGGATTCATGCCTTCCCAAGGGTAAGAATGTAAAGTCAAAATAAACAGCCTAAGCAGAAACTCAAACTTAACTCTGTTTTTTGACAATCATAACTCAATTTCGCACCATCTAATTTCAGATTAGTAATGACCAATTACCAAGTTCATAGAAAACCATGGCACAACTTTTCATTTTACAATGTTTCACTGAAAACACAAAATATGTATAGATATGCGTATATGTTATGCAAGTATGTGTCATGGTGTTAGCAAAAAAAAATTGCCAAGAGTGAAACTAACAATTCCAAACTGAAATATTTAAACGCTAATTTGATTGCCAAGAAGTGCTAGATTTTTTTAAATGGCTAAAAAACGCTAAAATGGCCAAAAATATGCTTAAAATGGTTCTAAATATCCAGAAAAATTATTGCATTTTTGCCTCAAACTTGGGAACTCATATTTTGTTAGTCCAAGACAGAATTCTGTCTGAAGACAGATTTAAAATCCATGGCGTGTATGTGGTATGTATGAGCATAGGTATGTGTTTATGGTGTGTATGTGGTATGTGTGAGCATAGGTATATGTTTGTAGCGTGTCTGTGTATGTATTTGTATTTTTCAATGTAAAGTCATTCAATGAAAAGTGTTGGTAGCATGATAAACAGTAGCAAGCTGACTGCTTCAACTATTGAAATCAAAACTACTTGTAATTTTACCTTCCAACTGAGCAAAGGCCCCCAATATAGAAGTTTTCTCTTTCTATATTTATTTTTCCCCCTTTCACTTTCTTCTTTGTCTATTCGTAGTCATCACAACAAATAAAGACAACAAACACTCAGATCAATATTTAATGACCCTATTTATTTGTAGACGGACAATAAATAAGCCTTCTCGTCTCTGTCGGAACCAACGCTACTGCCATTAGCAACATTATAGACAAGACTGTCTCCAGGGGACACAAGTCAGTTTTCTGGGCGATTTCCATAATTTATCTCTTCAAATTTTTTTTTTTTTTTCATTCCAACCCCCATCACCTCCATACTTATCTTACTAACACTACTTTTTTTTCTCGACAAATGGTGCCATATATATATATATGTATACATATATATATATATGATTGGCCAAGCATTATAAGTGCCCAAACGCAACATTTTTTTCAAGTTGATATTTTCATCATTTTCAGAACTACGATGCTCAGTTGTATTTTTTTTTTTTTACTTTGAAGCTTGAATACTCTATATTGTGATTCATAGTGAGTTCAAGCTTCGAAAAAGAGAAGAAACTGAACACTGAAAAAATAAATAAATAAATATATCAATATTTAAAAATGGTACATTGGTCATCTATCATGTGCAGTTAATTACAAATATATATATATATATATATATATACACACACAGGAAGTGTTCGTCTGTCATGCTATAAAAAGAACCTAAACATGGATACAGCCCAACTGAATTTGGAATGCCAAGTCAATGGATCTGGGAGGAGGTTTCAAAACAGAAATATGTTTATAAGTGAAAGGAAACCCACCCTTTAATGGGTCAAAAGTGAAGGAGACTTTTTCCTAAATCAAAATTGAATTAAAAGTTTTTTTTTTTAAATAAAAAAAAACATTTCTAAAAATTTTGATGGGAGCTCTATTTAAAATGTAAAACAGGACCCTTACTTTCTGTTTAAAATTATATATATATATATAATACACCCACACACACGAACACGATTTCCTATACATTAGATATGCAAAATGAAAAAATACAGAGGAAGCCACATATCATCATTTGGAACAGGGTCTCGTAGATAACAATAACTAGCTGATAGCATTAAGCAAAGGATATGAAAATTGGAACTATCATTGTCATAAATTTACATTCATAGTTATGAATTCATTGTGAATTTCTTGTCAGATGGAGAGTATTAATTATTATATATGATCTGGTAGGACTGTTTTCCTCATCTATGTGTTGATTTTTCTACAACATTTTGGCTACGTACTTTCTGGTCCTTATGGGATGAAGTACAATTAGTGACTAAGGGTGACTAATACAACAACTGAAAGAAGCAGCACGTATACTTTCTTTAGTTAAACCAATTAGCCTACCTTGCATTGATATCATCTGGGAATATCTTATGAAAAACTTCTCAAAAAAAGTAAAAACAGATCATCCAATGCAAGGGAAGAAATCTAGAAGTACCCAATTATCACCAACTGGATATACAAAAAACAACACCTGACAAAAGCTGGAGAGTACACAGCTGAAACGTGAATAAATGAATACGTCAACAAGGAAAATATATCAACCATATCATACATAATGATTGAGAATCAATAGTTAAACAACTCAACTTTATAAAGAATTTGATATAAATATCTTAATTTTTAACTCATCTTAAATGAAATGTTTGGGACCAACTGATATTGATGATAATAACCGATTGATAACATTATACATAATTATGATAAATGGCTCCCACTGAACAATGATTTATATTATTTTGAATCCATTATTAGATGAAACATTGCTGATTATTTGTTTTTTGAATCCAATTTCAGTTTCTTTTTATCACGGCCATTTGTAAAACTAATACGTCCATATTAATGAGATGACTGTCCTGAAAATAGTACATAACGCTATATATTAAAATCGTAGCTTAAGGGAAGGTAGTGTTTGATCAACATTACTGGAGTGTCATCTTAATATAACTGTTTTGTTTTTAATTCTCAAAATGGTTACATGGTGAACTACTGATGATCCCAACAAGAAAAATTCACACATAGTACCAAAATATCTAATTCTGTAAAATTTGAAAAACACTGAAAAAACTACATTAGCAGATATTGGGAAATAATTGACTGAAATGACAAATTTTTAGAAGAAAAGTTTGGTATTTTTTTTTATATATACTAAGTTTTTAAAGCTTTCTAGTCTATATTGTTTCTTTTCTTTATTTTTAAATGTCATCTCATTAAAATTCAAGTATAACAGAACTTTTTCCAGGTAATAACTAGTAAATATATATAGTTTCTCTTCTAAAAGAATTATCTCAGAAATACAATTATATCTTTTTCATATATATATATATATATATATATATATATATATATATATGAATAAAAGTCAGAAATCAAACTTACCACCAATATTAAGTGGTGTCTCACAAAGAAACAAATGTATGAATAGTTCAAGTCCAAGTAATGTGTATGTATTATATATAAACACATAGCAAGTATATAGTTGTAACTTATCAGAGACAATTTATAATAACAGCCACAGTGATGTCCATATCATTCTCAGTGGAGTTGTAAAAAAAAAAAAATAATAATTCTATTTTCTAAGTCATTGTTAGTAAAAAGGAAAATAAGAGCAAATATTGTTTTTGATTGAGTCAATTTCAACAAAAACGCTCTCCTTATCAAAAAAAGTTAAAAATACAGGTCCAGTTAGTCACTCAATAGAAACTATCATGTGACCAATATCTTTTGGCAGCATGCAGTCTTCAGGGTGATCGATTAAATAAATTGGAAAGGAGAGTGATCAATGAATAAGTTTTTTGTTGGCCGATGATCACTAAAAAAGTCTGAATTTCAAAATAAGTGTGAAAGCTGATGGGCACAAACTTGGCATCAATTTAGCATGAACATACATTACAAATTGAACCCCCACTAAAATCCTATTAACAAAAGGTTAAGAAAATTCTAAAATTAAAAAAATGAAATTTTCTAGACATAAGGAGTAAATGTTTGAATTTTCAGCCCACTAGCTCCTTTGGTGCTGCCTTTACGAGTGATAGATAGATAAAATCCCAGTCAACCAGCAAGTCAGCCACCTTGAAAACTGAAGAAACCTTCAGTGATAGTTTTAGTTGATAGTTTCTAATAAGTAAAAAAAAAAATAGATAAAAAAATAAGTAAAAAATATTCATAGAGAAGTCAAGAATGGTTTATGCTGAAAGTGAGATTTTTTTTTCTCTCCGCCAGGAAAGTATATGAATTATTGATTTTTAGCAAACACCTCTCCACTTCCCATTCTTAATATTATTTGTCATGTAAAGACAAGCAAAACATACAATTATTACTTTTTTTCATTCTAGTTTAGGAAGAACAGTGCACACTTCTTGATACTCAGGGGAGACTACAGCCCGCTAACAGCGTAGAATGGAGGAGGAGAAGGACGGAGGTTTCAAACTGAAGACATTGATGTCAGAACTTTGCTTAGATAAGAATCAATAGATAGATAAGTCAGAGGACAGTGTCTGCAAGGAAAATAGAACTTGTTCTAGAAATGGTAAGAAAACCAGAAATAATAAGTCAATATATGTTTTCTATCAGATATAAAAGATAAGGAGATAAACGTGAGAATATGTGTGTGTATGAAGAGTGATATTTTGGATACGATTGGCTACAGTAAAAATGGATGCAAATAGAAAAAGCAATTATACATATAAATGAAGAAACAAGTGCGCACATCATCAGCATTAGATAGATGTGAGTAATAAAATATAGATTTACACAGGATATAGTGAATATTTAGTAAGCTCAGCCTAGTCATGTAGAGCTCAATAATACTGGAAAATCCAATGAAGATTGAGCTTGCTAATTATGGTCTGAAAGACCAATTTACAAAATTGTGTATTTGTGTACAAACACGAGCACCCACTGTACATGCCGATATATGAGACGGACTTTTTTTTTTTTTTTTTTTCAACATAGCAAATATTACACTGCATCCAATGTACTAGTATTATGATTCAGGGACCTCTACTAAAGGTCGATATGAACAGTTATAAGGCTTGGGTAGTCCATCAAATACCCCTCAAAACAATTTCTCTTATAGTTCAGCATAGTCAATCAACACATTAATTTCCACGTCGACAAATAAATGTTTGTTTCTAATGAATAAGTTAATTTTATCTCATACCAAAAAGTGGACACTTACAAAATTCATTTTAACATTTTGGTGAGTCAATAAGATTTTCTAAAGAGAAGTGTCATTTGAAAGATTACAAGTGACAAAGACCAACCAAGCAAATCTCAAATCAACAAAACAGTTGAAGGAATCTCAGTGTGAATGTGTATTCATCTCGATTACTTTTCACTGATTATCAACTGTCCGTTGTGCAAAGTGGATATTCGCAAGATATATTAGCCAGCACACAAGGCAGTGCCGTGTTGAGTTCAAAGTTTTTTGGATCAGTGGTTTTGGAGAAATTTAATGAAAAAATAAATGAAATATTAAAGATTACTAGATCTTTCTTCATAGTTTCAATAAATTATTTCTTTCTGCTCTCAAGAATCATCTAAATTTAGAAATGAAATATCTAAAATGGCAACACTGAAGGGGAGTAACTGGAATACTCCGAAGCCATAGTTTCATACTATAAACAGAAAATTATTTTACATGACAATTATGGCTGGCTTCTTCTCACCATAAAGTCTGCGGTCAAATGATTTGAAAGAAGAGGAAACTGTGCTCCTTGTTTGACTTTCTCTGTCCATTCTATATCCAACATCCTGAGAAAAGAATGCCAACATCAGAAGGAAAAAAAAAACCAATAACACACAAACAGACACAGGTCTGGTTAGACACCAAATAGAAACTGACACATTACTAACATCTATTGGCAGCATACCGAGTTGGTGATGGAAAATTGAAAAATAGGGGTGATCAATGGATAAGTAACATCTCAACCTTTTGTAGGACGATCACTAGGAAAGTCTGAATTTCCAAAGAACAAGCGTGAACAGACACAAACTATGGGACCAACTTAGGATAAACTTACATTGCAAATTGAGCCCTCCACTAAAATCTAGGGGGAAGGGTCAAAGAAAAAATAAAAATTGATTTTGAGCCCTCTAGTTCCATTTGTGCAGTCTGTATATGTGATTTATAAATAGCCAACCAGACTATGAAACTAAAGAAACCTATCTCGCTAGTTTCGGAGACAGTTTAGGATGACAGTTTCTAATATCATATTTCTAAGCTGATAAGATGTATTTTCCCCCCCACCCACCTCCATAATCACCCTGCTTCTTATCACTGAAAGGTCACATTGTAAGGAGTATACCAACCCTCACTAACACCAGTACGGTAAGCCATTTGATTTTAAAATATTTTTTTTTAAAATTAAAAAAATTAAAAAAAAAAAAACTTACTAATCATTGGGTGTGTCTTACAACTTATAGTATTGTATCAGTCAGAAAATACATTAATACACAATCATCATCAGTCTTTTAACGTCCGTCGTTGGACATAGACCTTCCCCAGGATTCACCACACTTATCTATCATGGGCATCACAGAGCCAGTACTTTCTCAACTTGTTTAACTAGTCTCTCCATCTAATATTCTGCTGGCCTCAGCTGCGCATGTGATCTCGGGGGATTCATATCATGAGTCGTGATGTCCATTGGTTGTCCGCCATTCTTACAACATGGCCAGCCCACTGCCATTTGAGCTTTTTAATGGATTCTATGATGTCCCTGACTATTACCTGCACTCAAAGATTACTCTTGAAATATAATCAGTACCTAGCCAAAAGAACTCTAAAATAAACAGTTCATCATACAAAATGCTAGTAGCAATTTCCAATCTAGAAATGCTTTCTCCCACTGAGAGTTGATGAAATTAATAGATACCATCTGTAATTTTTGTGCTCGCTTGATAAAAATAAATTGCATACAGGAAATTTTTAAATAAATAACTCTCGAGAACACACAAATGCGTAAATAATAACGGCAACCTTTGATAATTGGTGCAAAATATTACATAATGAATACTCATATACACTTAAAAGCAATTTTTAAAAGCATTTTTTTTCACTTAGATAATTTATTGAACAATGTAATTTTGCAATTGAAAAATGTTAATTTACACAAAGAAAGAAGGAAATTAGGAATAAAATTTCTCCTAATTATCTTTACCGCACTTATAACTATTGTATGATTTTTGTGTTCTTATCAAAACGAATTTACCTGTACCATCAAAAATGATGGTATATATGATATATATGGATATACACATTGTATTTTATGTACGTAGATAATAAAGATTTGCATTGCACTGAGTTTGAAGGATAGCGTTCTGTTGACCGATAACAGATTTTTATTTTTTTTCGTTTTTAATACTTTATTTTTTATATTTTCATATAGTTAAATTTCTATAGTTGACTTTATTATCTTGAATTCATCTGACAATGGAATTCAAGACTTTTGAACTCAAGGCATGAATAAAAGAAAGAGAGGGAAAAGAAAGTGATGCCACAATGTCATGTTCTGTCAATTTGTGTGAGCGAGTTCTCGGTACTTTTTTTGTAAACATTGAATTTCAGTTATGAAAAATATTGTCAAACTCCTACAATTGAGTTTTTCAGTTTTGACTTCATTTTCACTTGTCACAATAATGACAATGACCTCACCAAAAACCAGTGAAGTTATGACGACATGAATAAATGTTATGTGCACAAAAACTGATCACAAATTCACTCTTTCAACTCAGGTTGACTTGTTCTATAACAGGAACAACTAATAAGAGTTGAAATGAAGTATGTTGCTTTGGAATGATATTGTATGGAGAAATGGAATCAGTTTTTTTTCTTAATCTTCTGGATTTGAATGAAGAGAATTTGACCCTCATGCAGCCAAGTTTGTTATTTCTATTCAGCATCTTTATTACTTCATCAGAACATGAATGAAATTCTATATTTTACCACATCATGAAGTTTTATGAGTTTCTATGACATCATTTTCATTGTTAAGTTATAATAAGGTAAATCCACCACTGAGATCATCCCATTTGAGATATAACAAACACGTTAACAGAAAAATTTGCATAGAGGCTCATATATTTAGATACAAAAGTTGCAGTTCACTCAGAATAGATGTTAGAGCAGCCAGTCTAGTCCAAATATATTTTCAGACATAAATTTCTATATATTCTTTCTATTAATATTTGGACTATCCTCATCTTGGTTGTTTTTCATACAACGTTTCGGCCGTTGTACTCTACGGCCTTCATCAGATATCATGGACACACAGCTTAGTGCTTACAGAACCAGACAAAATTACTGCAAGTAATCTGATGGTTCCAGGTTCAATCCCAGTGTGAGACAATAATAATATACCACTAATGCTAAGAGGGGAGTGCGGTCTATATACCCCCATCGGTTAAATAAAGGGTTTGGTTCGTTACTTCCCCACCACTACTGATGAAGGCCGTAGAGTGCAACAGCCGAAACGTTGTATGAAAAACAACCAAGATGAGGATGGTCTGAATATTAATAGAAATAATAATAATACCTCATCTCAAAAATTCAGAGATATTCCATATATTCATTTGAGGAATGCTCAACTTCCCAACAAAGGCTGGTATTGAACCTCTGCCTCCAGACTCGATCGATTTCCAAATCCAATGCTATCCCAATGTCTGTGTTTGATGAGTCTCCAAGATAAAGCTTTGATTATCTCTTCTTCTGGCCAAATCTGGCAAACCTGCAAGTTAGGTCTTTCCATTTGGCAATGCCAAGTGTATTAAGCAAGAATCTTGCTTTTATTGACATAAGCTGTATCTATGATCTTTGATTTTGGCAATTTAGCATGGATGTGCTTCCATATAGGCTACTGTCAATTTTTGGCAGTGAAAAGGTCAATTAAGGCCAACAGAAATTATCAGAATAAGTGCCTATAAAACCAGGAGTGGTATATATATGAGCACAAATAGAAGTAAACATGTATTAGAGTGTTCGGAAAGTAATTACGTATTTTTGTACTCGTAAAATCACATATTTTCAAAAGAAAGATAAAAACAAATCTCATTGAAGTAAAATCAAATACTATTTATCAATAATGTAATCACCATCATTAACAATGACAGCAACCTAATGAGGGGACTAATTTCCAATTTTTCAAAGAAAAAAACTCAGCATTTTTTGTTTTTGCTCAGTTCTGTAGGTTATTTTCGCTCTTCAAAGTCTTTATTCTCCATGGGGTTGAACTTAGATATATAGGCTAAATGACACACTGCTGGATAGAAGAGATGAACCAAATCCAGACGTTATTTTATATCATTGAACACTTCTCTTGCTGTGGTTAGTTGGCTCATAATTTATAGCAGTAAAATACATGATTACTTTCTAAACACCCTAGTATATTGCCTCACGTGTCATGCGATGCAGGAAGCAACTTCACTACTCTTTAAATGCACATACTTACTCTGATCCTACAAAGAAGTACCAATTATGTTAATAATCCCATCATTTTTTACAGGTACTATGCAAATATTTGTATGAATTCAAATAACTGGTATATAAATCATCTATTTTTATAGAAACAATTCAGAGAAATATTAACATTTACAAAATAGCCATAAGAAAGAGACAGAAAATTACTTCTATAAATGCCTGTGTGTGTATGCTATATCAGAGTGTCTCAAAAGTCTCGCACTAGGGTAAAAAAAAAAAATCATTAAATTCTTATAACTGTTCAAACTGTTGGCCTTTGACTTTCAAGCACCTTTTGTTAGTTTTGAATCCATAATAAGTCTGGAATGAACAAAGTACAAATAAAGAAAGAAATATAGCTTCTGGTGAGGGACTTTTGAGACACTGTATGCACACTATATAGATCAAGACATTTACATGAAATATGAAAATTTCATAAATCAATACACACAGGTAATTTTAAATTACGAAAGTTCGTACATGTATGTTTGTTTCTCAGTGTATGTGCAAATATTCTGTTCCAGTGTGAACAAGTGAATTAATTAGTGCGTGATGTGGTGTGCATGCACTTGTGTCAATTCCGATGAGCTCCTGTAGGATAGACTGTGATTAGAATAGATAAGTGCTGTGTCCCACGTGTAATCACGTGAAGACACTGACCTGAAATAATGGCCAGGTCAAGAGAGATGCTGTTATTCAATTGGAGCTATGAGTGTACAGTCACAGCCACGACCAATATCTTATTAGCATAGCCCATTCCAAACACGTAGATGGATGGACAAGTTTACATCATATATAAAGGAATGTATTGGAACTAAGCCAGGGACCAAAAGTACTAGACAAAGATTGAATCCCCTACCACATCAGAGCAGACACCATACACACATTCATATACATACAAGCATTTTTGCTTTTATTTGTACCTGTAAGCTCATTGTGGAGCTTAGGGCTGCAACCACCAAGCTTTGGTTTCAGCAGCAAGTAGGTGTTACAGCAGGAAGTTGTTTAACCCACGCCAAACCCTCCTACTTTACCCAAGCTTGGGACCAACTAGGGCTACTGCCAAGCAGTAAATTTTTTTCTGTTAAAGTAACCACCTTTCTGACTACCTGACAGGCTCCAACAGCCCTGCTATTTACCTATAGTATGAGGGGAAACATGGATTCATGTCTTTCCCAAGAGCATTAGTGCAATGTGAGCATAAACAGATTTGGCCAAAACCTGAACTTATTCAGCTGTAAAGCTAACTTATGCATGGAGCAACTTAATATAGAAGGAAATAATTATTATATTTGAATTCAACAGCATGAAAGCAGCGCCTGTTCCAAAGGGGCTTGACTATATGATGTGTGGAGCAGTCAGCAATAATTGTCATGTAAAATAATCAGATGCACGAAACTACAGCTTCAAAGTATTTTGATTACTTCTCTTCAGAGCCGCCAATTTTGGTATCTTATATCTAAATTTAGATAATTTTAAAGGGCAGAAGTCTAGAGAGATAATTTATATAAATTATCCAAAAAAAATCTTTATTTCTATTAGATTTCTCAAGAACCACTGTCCAAAAAACTTAAAACTCAACGCAGCACTCCCCACATTGTATGCTAACTAATATATCTGGCAAATGTCAACTTCGTACAATGGCCAATTGTCAAGTAATTGTTGTGCACATGAAGAGTCACACACACAGATATTTCTTCAACTGCAGTTAGATTAAAGTGGCTTAAGTAAATATATATTATCATATGGTGTTGAAAAAAAATTTGAATTTTAAAAACTGAAGAACATGATTGGCTGCTTCAGGGAAACTTCACTCCAACAGAAGCTTTCACAGTTTTTAAAATATTTTGACTTTTGTAAAGGTATTTTTCCTTTTACTGAAGAAGATCTTTAAATTTGGCCATGGAAGGGGACTTGATAAAATAGTATCCAGATAGACAGTATGGAAATCTAGATAATTCTAAATATAAGAATCAATGTCTCTTTTACCATTCTCTCTGTAACCATCATTTTAAACTTTTTACTCTCATCGGAAGTTTGAAATTGTCATTGTTGTAAGTGTACAAAATAAAGTCAGGAGTTTATCAAAAACTGAAGCAGTTTTCAGTATCCTCAAAATAATACATGAATTATGTTTATATTTGATTTTACCAGCATACTCGGTATTTCAACACATATAATTTGCATTTTTTCACAAAAATTTTGTGCTAAAATTTCCAGGTAAGTATTATCTAAGTAAACAATTGCTATACATATATGTATAAACAGTGGGGGGGGGGGTCCAAGCATTGTTGCTAATTCAAGAATCTTTTTGGTACTTAATTAACCACCAAAAATGCCAAATTGCACTAAAATATTCTTACCCATTTTGTGACCATTTAAATGGCTAAAAATTGCTTGATTAGCCTGAAAAATTGCAGCAAAATGTGTTAAGAATGATGCTACTATTTGAATTATTGTATGGCCAAAACCTGAAAAGTGCTAAATTGGCAACACTTGGTCCTGGTCAAATTTTCAGTAGAGATTCAGGGACAAAGTGTCTGGAAGTGGGTGTATTTTTAGAAATTATAAAGGGTCAAGAATTGAAATCACAATTTTTTTAAATCTATATATTTATTTCTGTCTTCCTGCCAGACAAGCCCCACTCCCATTTTTCCATTAATTATGGGGATCAGTCTTGAATTTTGGTATGGTGATCTGTACTACCCAACCTTTAGTGCTGCCGGTATACACATTGAAATACAGTATTGCATATTTTGTCTTAGAATCACATTCTCTACTACCTACAACAGGTTTCCATTTTGCTTGTAAATTCCCCACTTGCTGTGGCTGATTTTCATTGTTCATCCAAGACTAGAATTCTTATCTTTCTACAGTGCTAGCTCCATTATTGTAAGTTGCATAAACGTCATGCGTTTCCTGATACGAACATACTTACATAAAATAAATCAACTTTCACATGAAAGTTTAAATGTGTGACATTTATTCCCCATTTTTAATGTTCTAAATCCTTTACTGTATACACGTCAATATTGTGATTTCGATGTTCTCAGAGATGGTAAACCTGCTGATAAGAAGCAGCTATTAAATTTATATATTGAACCTGGGATGGATCCTGAAATTATATGTACTCCACCTTTGCATCTTGTTCAACAGCCAACTCAAATCATTGACCATGTTATTCTGCCCGCAATGGCCAGTTCGGGTGATGGTGGGGATTCTTACAACTGTTGAAAATTCTGCAGATAATGGCATCTTGCAATCACTAACATCACTAGCTTGTTGTTCATTAGCTAACGACTGGTGCTACAGTTGCTATAACTCCTTGCGGCTTCTAAGAGCTGGACGCCTCTTAAAGATAACAATCTTGCAACACTTTCATGTATGGTAGTGCTGGTTGGGAAAATGGCAGTTTCTCCATGTATGGCTTCTTCTAGCTCTAAGAGACAAAACTAGTATCTTTAAAAGGAAAATTATGTTGGTTTGCAAAAATGTCTACATTGATAGCAGATCCCATTGTAACAATGCTTTAAACCAGGCCTTTGTCATAATGCTGTCAAGATATTCCAATTATTTAAGGATATGAGATATTGGTAGATTTCATATATTTACATATGTGTGAGGAAGTAGACATGTTAGCAAATGATTGTATGAACATCTCAAAATGTATCCGTCAAGATATCTGTATATGTATATTGGAAAATCATGTATTGAGATTGCTGATATAGCCGTCTTTTCATCTAATATGTGTGTACGTATGTGCTTGTAATATATAAAAGACGATATCCAAGTGAGTATATACATGTATGTTAATTTATGATTAAGTGCCTCTAAATGTAATGTCTGCTCGGAATTTGTGAGCTGAGCCAAATTATAGTTATAAGCAATAACTATTAAATCTTCCTGATAGGGTTACTTGGAAGAGGTTATGGAATACATTTTCTTAGGTCAGTTGATAGAGTCAGAGAAAAACCATGAAAGCAAAATAAAACGATGTATAACGATTGGTTGAAAGGCATTGGGTAAATATGAAGACATATCAAGAGGCATCTTGCCAGTATGCTAAAAACGTACGGTGTACAATGAATGTATAATACCAGCTATGACATAAGGATGTGAAACATTGAAACCAACTAAATCACTTGGAAAAAAACTCAAAAGAATAGGAAGAGAAATATTAGGAATAACATTAGGAAATAGAAAAAGATCCACATGAAATCAAAGATCAGAACAAAGTAAAAGATATAGGAATAATTAAGAGACAAAAGCAGGTGAATTGAAAGATTGATTACAAAAATGTGTCAAACTCCAGATCTATTGACTGCTAATTACAGCTTTTTATGACAAAATGAGAAGAAGTAAAAAAAATATGATATAACTTCTTTAAATCGGAAGTGACTTAACATCAACCATACAAGCTGCCAAAGGGAGCTTTTAAGCGAGTAGAAATAAAATAAAATGCTTGGACAGTTTTAACATACATTGAACCTTATCTGCCTTCTCTGATACGGATGGAAATCAGGGAACTTACATCAAAAATTCAGAAGAACACTTCTTGTCCATGGTCTTTAATAAAATATGTATGAATGAAAGACACTTGCGAAGAATGTATATTATTTAGAAAAAAATCATAAATCAGTTATTCAATAGAAACCATCATGTGACCAATGTCTTTTGGCTGCATGCTGTATTGAGAATGATCAATAAAAAATTTGGAAAAAAGGGGTGATCAATGAATAAATTACTTCTTTAGTCTGTTCTTCTGCAGTGATCACTAAATAAGTCCAAAATTTCAAAATATATGAATGCTGTTGGACAAAAACTAAAGGACCAATTCAACATTAACTCACACTGAATTGAGAACCATGCAACGTGCACATGAAAGAATTATGCTGGGCCTCACATGGAGAGACCACAAGAGAGCACAGTACATCCGGGAAAAGACAAGAGTCAGGGACATCATAGAATCCATTAAAAATCTCGAATGGTAGTGGGCTGGCCATCTTGCAAGAATGGCAGACAACCGATGGACATCGCAACTCATGAGATGGATCCTCAAAGTCACATGAGCAACCGAGGCCAGCAGAATATTATATGGAGAGACAAGCTAGACAAAGTTCTATGTCCAACGACGGACCTTGAAAGACTGATGATGAACATTGAACAAAGAACCATCCACTGAAAACTTGTGGGAGAGGGGGGGGTCAAAAAACGAAGAAAATGTTTAAATTCCAAGTTCTCTAGCCCCATTGTTGTAGCCTCTAAACGCAATACATACATAGCCAGAACAACTTAAAAACTGAAGAAACCTTTGGCATTTTCCAATAAGAAATGCAAAAATACATACTTAGTATTTGCAAAGTGAAAGAATTTGAAGCATTTATCACTGCTGCATATTCTTGTATTGATTTCTTCAAGATTAAAATATACTAAACCAAAGTACCGACTCAACCTTGAGATTCTCCAATGCAACCTATGCATCCATTATCCAATCAAAGGTTTGCTTCAAATTCACATCAGAGAATACCTCTCAACATAACTCCAAACAACAGTAGCCAATGCCGCTGTTTCTTCTGAGAACCCTGTAGCATTTGTACTAAGCTCTCAAAGATCAATTATATTGACTTTAAGATTGTACTAGATACAATAACACTTCAATCAGGCATTTTTTCAAAGTTCAACTGGAGCTCTAGGTTTCCTAAACAATATAGTTCATAGCATATTGAAGGAAGGGGGAAAATGTAGAAGAGAAAAATTAATACAGATACTACGTCAAGATATTCTCAAAAATGTCAATAACTATACTTACCTCAAACCAAAGATATATTTCTCCAACCATTAACTGCAGATGACTGAAATTTCAGTCACTGTAGTTCAGCAGGGTTCAATTACAAATGACGGAAATTTCCACCAGCTAATCAATAGAACCTTCCACTTAGAGTGGTAAATGACTTTTCTACTTGTTTTTATGTTTCTCTGTTCATTTATTTAGGTGGAAGGGTCAACAGTTTACTGAAATGAGTGCCAGTTCAACAAAACAAATGTTATGTCCAACAGACATGTTGGGGACAAAGACAACGATCGAGATTGAAAATGCTGAGCCAGAGAACATAGACCCCTACATCTACCTAGGACAGCGAGTCTCAATGAAGCCATCAGAAGAAGAAATAAAGCGAAGAATCACACCAAGTCAGTAAGCTTCCAGTAAAGCAAGCTTGACTTGCAAAAACAAGAAAATCCCAATAGTCGTAAGAAGAAGGGTATATCAGAGAAAGGACAGGAGACTGAGACATCATAAAAACTGTAAGAAAACTCAAATAGCAATGGGCTGAACATGTTGCAAGAATGGCAGACAACTTCTGGGCATCACAACTTACAACATGGATCCCCAGAGATCAAGTGTGAGGCTGCGGCCAAGAGGAAGTAAGATGGCATGACTTAAGTAAATTCAGAAAGTACTGGCTACACAATGTCCATAATAGAGAGGTCTGGCAAATCTTGGGGAAGGCCTTTGTCCAACGACAGATGCCAACAAGCTGATGATGATGAAACCTCGTGAAATAACATTACATTTTACGAACTGCAAACACCACTAAAATCAGTATAATAAAGCTGAAGGAACTGTTTATACAAGAGGTCAGCAATGATTAAATAGAACAGAACAGATTTTCTGATTGGTGAAATGGAAGGACTAAGCACAATGAGCAGTGTACAGGTAATCAAGAAGTACTACAAAAAAAAAAAAAATAATTTGAATTCAGAAAATGTAAATTGCAATACATATTGATCTCATCACATTTTTATCTGATGATGATCAATTACCAATACACTATTCATATAACATACATATACATTTTGATAAGTGGTAAGAAAATGCTCCTATTCAATGGGTAGTATGTGAATAACACCTCTGTCCCATAATACCTGTGATATTCATAAATGAATGTATACATGTAAATGCAACAACAATTATGGGACAGATGCAGTATAATTTTTCCATGGCCTGTAACTGATTTATGGGTATTTTGTTTTTTTTATTCAAATCATCACTAACGAGTTTCCCCTTGCCGTCAAAAACTGATGGCAGTATTTAGATAATTTTGCGATTGAAAGGTACTTTTTTTTCAAGAGGTATCAAAAATATTGATGCTCTACATTTTCTCATTTAAGTTCAACAAGGATGAAACTGGTTTTTTTTGGTTTTTTCTTTTTACATAATTGCCAAAAAAAATAAATAAATAAAAAGGGAGCTATTCTACAATTAGCGCTCAATAGTTATCCCCCTTGACAAATGCTACCGACTGAAAATATAGTCCATCATCTAACTTATTTTGTAAGTAGATTAAACTTCAAACCTGATAACCTCCAGCCCAATTGTGTGCCATTTCTCTATTCTATCCATGAAGATATGATTTTCAAACCAGCAGGCAACTTGATGATTGTACTTAAAACAAAGTAAGGTCAACCTACACGAGGGGTCGCTCAATCAATAGATCAATAGTTCAAGAGATCAATAGATTACAGAGTATCAAAAGTTAAGCAGGAAATGTATGTTTATAGCAGGTTATAATCTTTTCATCAAACTATTGTTGTTGCTTTTTTTTCCCCCATCTCTATTAACTCTCTTGTTCTTGGTTGTACTGTAATCTGACACTGGAGTATCTTTTGGTACGCCTGGCCAAATCGCATTGGATATACCAGTTCTAATACAATCACCAAAGTTCAGTAACGCTGAGCCTGTTCAATAGCTAGATGGGTGACCAACTGACTATAACAGGTACTGTAAGCAGTTGGGGATCATTTTGAGAGCCTTCCATAGCAATCCTGGTAATCCTTCTAGTGAGGAGACCAATGTCAACATTACGCTCAAGACAGTATGCCAAAGCCCTTTACCTCAACCCTCCCTTCACCTTCTAACTGGCCTGGCAGCAAGCAACAATAAACGAATGAATGAATCTTTTAGTACTATGAATGGAATTTTCTAAAAGACAAAAAAATAGTCAAAATCCAATTGGATTGTAAACTGGATTTGAAATAAGTGATCCTATCCCCCTGCTTCCCCAAAAGTTGGATGTATCAGAGACAACAGACAAAACAATGTTGCGAATTATGAATGTAAGCATATTTATGTGAGGTATACATATCTACTGTTATGTATGAGGTGTATTCAATCATGAAAGGGCTAGAAGACCTCCCACCACATAGCTAGCTCAGGCATCTGCCAGGAGAAGGCAACTCCTGTCAAAACTAAGACCTACGGGACCTTGCTCCGATTCATGCCACTTTGGTGGACCATAGCATGGTAACTCTTGATTCAAAAGCACGGGATCAGCTCTGTACACTTTGCACTTTGAACCTCCATTGTGCAAACCACATGGCTATTCCACGTACAAGCCCCGCCAACTCAAGTCTGATAGTCATGGAAAACTTTCCCCAAATCTTTGTTCACAAAGCCAAGCCATCCATTGTGAAAAAATGAGTTTTTCAACATAAAATGTGTTTGCATGTACCATTGTGCATGACTCGCTCATTTTATTACAGTCTGTATAAATTTGAAGCTCTGCTAGGGTCACCTGTACATCAAATGTCTACTGGAATTAGGCACCCAATTGATGAATGAAGACTTTGCCGGTTCACTAACAGTTTTCACCTAAGATCAACATGCTATTTCCTAATATACATATACAAATCAATGTTGTATCTTTTTTTTTTTCTGGTTATTAAAAAAAAAAATGTGTGTATGCATTATGTATATATTTCGTGTCATATTTTCATGAATTTTAGATATTCCACACACAATTCTTTTATTCAATATTTTCTTCTTCCTCTTTCCCTCATTCTTTAGCCAGCTTACTTTTTCATATATACTTTGCATACAAATGTATATGAAGGGCTATGGTATCGACAAGTGGATATTCTACCCAAAGTATAGAAGGTCTGGTTAGTCACTCAATAGAAACCATCACATGAGCAACCTATTTTGGCAGCATACCATGTTAGGGGTGATCAGTTCAAAATTTCAACAAGAAAAAAAAAGCATGAATGCTACCAGACACAAACTAAGGCGCCAATCTACCATAAATTCACATTGCAAATTGAACCCACCCGACTAAAAAAAAATCAGAAGGGAAAGTCAAAGAAAAAATTCTCTAGACATGTGTAAATGTTTAAATGCTCCATTGGTACAGCCTATATGCACAATATATACCTATACAGCCAACCAGCCATACCAACTTAGAGACTGAAGAAACCTATGGTGATAGTTTTGGTTGACAGTTTCAAATAAAGAACTTTGACTTCTCAGAAAATCTTAGGATAAAACAGAAAAAATCTTAATTCATCAAACAATGAAGTATGTGATGATTCTTTTGTTCAATGACATAGAATTCAATTAACACACCTATTTCTGAACAAAGAAAAAATGATATTAATTTAAAGAAATTTTCCAAAGAAAATCCAACAAAAGTCAAAAGTTGTCTGAAAGGAATGGTATGGAAAATGAAATTATCAAATATAATTAAAGTTAAAAAAATGTTTAGAATATATATATAAGTTAAATAAAAGATGAGACGAAAAAAGAGATAATCTTATATATGTATATCACTTACTACACATTTGTTGATGTCTATAAGTAGAAATAAATATGATGAATATAAAAATCCAAATTTTAGAAATCAGTAAGAAAAAATAATGTTGGTAGGAAAATTCAAATGCTTATATAACATTTATTCACTATCATCAAAATCTCTGAATTCTGCAAACCCCATTGCTATAGCAACATAACATATATCTAGCTACTTCAGACACCAATAAAAATTCACCCTTTGTATGTTATTTACAGGTACGTTTTGAGAAATAATTTTATTCAAAAAGTGTGCGTGGCTGTACACACAGTAGTCTTCTGTTACAACAGCATCCACAGAATTTGCCATCATAATGGGTGGTTGAAAAATATGGTATCCAAATAAAATATACAGCAAGCAAATTTATTACTTTTTAATTTGCTTGGGAAAACAACCTCTGACAATAATCTTGCAAGAATATAAAGACAAAAGTTCTTTAGAAGATGTGTATCATTCGAATGAGTGCCATTACAACCAGTGTTTACTGTATATACATGCATATATGAGAGAATCTCTTGCGCCAACAAATTTATAGATACGGGTATACCTTGATCAATGCGTTTAATTCATTCCAAAATGTGCCGCACACTTCAAGTCTTATAATTCAATGTGGCTTTTTTTCAGCCTATACTTAGTTACATTAATTCGTACAGCAATATCAAGTGCATTACATTAAGAATTCAGGATATTGCTCTAATGTGTATGATCTATTTTTTAATCCACTCATGTCAAATTCATAATAACAGCACCACCCAAAAGGTACCGTAGTAATGGTAGTATAATGTATACATGCACACACAGACACATGCGTATCTGTAAAAATCTGTAACACCTACAAATTTATAAATGTGTATATTTTGTGACAAATGTTGTTTGATATAGTTTTCTCCCATTTCATTTTCTTTGAACACAGCTTCGATATGAATTCCTGCAGGAATCCAGGAAACACAATTTTCCTTCCAAAATAGAAAGTTAATTAAGGATTTATAACTAACAATCACAGAAGTCAGCAAGAGGATTTTCTATTGATTATTCCTACAAACAAAACCGGAAATCTATCAAATCTTGGATCCGCATGGGGAGTCGGCAGGTGACTTTCAAGTGCTCAGGGGATAAATCATAATTAGTAATCGAATAATTATCTGCAGCGAGCAAAACGAGACAGGCTGGTGTTAAAGAATCTGTTCAGTTCATTAATGTCAAAAAAAAAAAAAAAATAGCTATTATTAACAGCAATAGTTATTAATTATTAGCTCAATGGCTTTTGGTTACAGGTCGAAGCCAATTGTGATTATTTTCAGAATTATATTTTTCAAGACTAGAAACACTCAATGAGCGCATACCTCTGCCATACACTAACAAAGAACTGGATGAAAATAAAAGAGAGAGAAATTTAATGTATGAATGTTGAGTAACTTCCCTTGAAATTTGAATTCAGCTTTTTTATAAACTGTTCATTTTAACCTCTTTTCCTGCAGAATAATATAAATATCTCCAAATCAAGAACTAAATCCTGGATCCACTTCAAAGTTTAATCATTAATTGATTAATTCCGTAACCCATTGCCCATCCTTCGACAAAATATCATTTAAATTTGAGAACTTTTGGATGTATTGTACGGACAAACAGAGAGAGAGGCACAAGTGAATATAAATGCCTCTTTAAACTACATTGGTGGGAGTAAACTAGTCTGGCACAGTCATTTATCAATCAGCCTTATTAAACAAGGCGGTAAACACCTTTACGCTGACCATAACAACAGCCATCCCTACCCAGGCTCCATACATTACAAGTTTCATCTCGTCTCAGTGATCTTCAAGGTTTTTGCAATACATGATAATAGACTTAGGGGCAACAGGCACACCAAGCAGTGTCACTCACTATACCATTAACTATTTAACCTATAGTTGGATGGAGGAGTCAGATTCATGCCTTTCCCAAAAGCATTAGTGCCGGTCTCAGTCAGAGTTTGAACTCGGCACACCCAGTTTATTTTCCACTCTTTTAACCAATCGGTCACCAGTACTTCGATCAAACAGGCAAGGAAATGATCAGTTAGCAATTAACAATTTACAGAGAATTCGACTGGTTAGGCAAAATTGCATTTAGATATAACTAATTGAAAGGATTGCACTTCAATTCAGTAGTTCTGAAACCTATAAACATCCCCTTTGCTAAAAATCAAGTCATCAAGAACAGTCACAAGTCTATTATCTATATAATACTAAAAGCAATGCAGCAAACGTGACAGTCTCTAAACTATTCAACAAATGGGGTTTTTATCAAAAATTCAGAAATGTATGCGACTAATACATTCTGAAATATACAGCTTTTGTACATGATATGTTACACACATATGTAGTTATAACAACAAGTCTGCAGTCTAATAATGAAAAAGGCATTTATTTTTTACAGCAAATATTTATTCTTCAACAAGAGCATTGAAAAGGAAGGATATTACACCAACATATTAAACGTTATACCACGAAAAGTTAAGCTCGAAATCCAACTGATAACTACGTGTTGGGCTACAGTCTTATTGATACACGCTTGTACTTCTATTGGTATACCATATACACTTGACTAAAAGGCAAATAGCTTACAAGGGTATTTAGAAGACTACCACTCACTGAAACTAATCTGAGCTCAATAATTATCCATATTGAGCTTCAGTAGACAGTCCACTGGTCATAATACCAGCATATTGGATACAATGTAATATTTGCATTGTTTTTTTTAATTAAATTTCCATCTTATAGACCAACAATTACAGTATATGTAGACACTTAACAGACATGATAACAGTAAACAGGTCTGGTTAGTCACTCAATAGCAACTGTCACAGGATCAATGTCTTAATATCTGGCATGCATTGTTGTGGGCTATCAATTGAAAAATTGGAAAAGGGGGTGATCAATGAATGGAGAATCTAGATGTTACAAATAAACATTAAAATAGGCCCAAAAAAAGTTGAAAAAGCAAAAACATTTTTAGAAGGGGTCTAGTGAAGTATTGATAGCACTTTTCAAACTGCAGACAAAATGGTATAGCCAGGAGCTTTGGAACACATGCATAACCACATACATAAAAAAAGATAAAACCCTTCACCATATTTGATGGCCACAGTTGTTCAATATGCAAGCAATTTGAAAACCTAATGGATTGAAGTAACTTGCAAAATATTTGTAGATAATCAATATTTGATTAACAAGCAAAATTGCGATGTTTTTTTTTACATTTTGCTTTCATCTTTAAAATTGTCTGATAGGCAAGATTTTTGAAAAACAGCAATAAGTACGATTCCATTTATTTTTATTTTCATACTTGAACAAAATATAGTGGTAGAGTGCTCGCCTCTGGTTGGGTAGGCCATGGTTCGATCCACCACTGAGTCACACCAAAGACTTTGAAAATGGTACTCAATGCCTCTCTACTCAGCATAAGGGCTAGAATTGAGGAACCTCTTCCCGAGGATTAAGGGTTACGGCCAAATCATATTAGCTACACCGGTTCTCATAAGATTACAGAACTTGAGCTATGTTAAGCCTGGTCAGTATTTGAATGGGTGACAATTGGGTAATTCCAAATGCCATGACCAGAACAAAACTCTGGCAAGCCAAAAGTGGGTCTTACTATCAATCAACCTTGTGTACCCAACCCAGTGACACCCTCAATAAGGGTCTAAACAGAGAACAATGATACATATATATTGAAAAAGAAAGGTTATCAATTTCATCTTCATAGGCATAAGGAGTATAAAGGGAGAACTCTGTGTTTCAATAACAGCTCCGCTAAAAGCTGATCATGAGTTTCTCACCTTTGGGAGAAGAGTTACTTGCCTTCCTCCTTTTATATATAATACATCAACAGTTACCATTGAAAATAAATCATTGAATGTATCACACGTATCTGTCCTTTGTCCAGCTTAGCCTTCAGGTGCCAAATCACAACAGTCATTTGCAACCAACAGTTATTTCAGACAAGTATAAATACCAAGATGAAACATTATGTACCACCAATCGCAGGTTGGTTTCCCCCACAATCATGAGTTTTGGATAATTACAGCAAACAACCATACCAGTTGAAAGTCATCTTCTGATAGCAAAAGATTGAAATTTTAGTGAACACACATAATGATTAAGAACCCAGATAATGATTAAGATGCCATCATCAACTGAGCAAAACACCAATAAATTTAACCTATTCACTGCCAGATATATTTTCAATGTAACGCCTGAGTCAGGTTTTGCTCATAAAACAAGCCTGGTAGCTGCAGGATCAAAGGCCATTGCTAGTGAAGATAATTGTTGCAACTTTTCATTGAATAATATAACGAATAAAAAAATTATAAAAAATTCATTTTTTTGCATAAATGTATTCATTTATTACAATGAAATAAGCTCTTGCGTGTTCAAAAGATAAATTTTTGTAGATATGCAAGACTTGTCAATTTGGTACAATTGGTAAGAGAGCTGGCTACCGATCCCTTGGTTGTGACTTTAAATCATGATTTGGAAATGTTAATAGATGTATTTATTTATTAGAATGAAGTAAGCCCTTCAGTATTTCTAGCATAAATTTTGGTATATATGTAAGACTTGTCAATTTAGCTCAGTCATTAAGAGACAATTATCCGTCAGTTGGTCATGATTTTAAATCACAGTAGAGGATGTTGATTTCCAATTAGCTAAATTTGATGAAGATTGATAATGGAAAGAAAACAAAGTCAACTCAAGGTTTGGACTGGACTTTGAGAAAATTGATGAAAATAAAGCCTCCATTGCATGTTTAAAATACAACTTGATTTGTGTGAAAATAAAACTATTTACAACAGAATACTTAATAAATGTAATATATACATTAATATGTTGGAACATTCTAATGATTATATGTATGAAATATCTTGAAACCTGGATCTACCAATAATGCCATCTCACATTCAGTACATTTATTTCTACTGTCTTGACATTTTGTAACACTTTTGAGCATGGTTTTGCCAATCTTGAGAAAATAACATTATCGTAAGACGAGCTATCTCAACCATGGCACTGGACGGATGACTTGCAAAGATTAAGAGGCCACTCCGTCATTTGTTTAAAAAAAGCCAAGATAAATGAACAAGACAAAACGCATTTCCAAACCTACATATTATACCCAATTTGTGTACCTGCTTTATATATATATATATATATATATATATATATATATATATATATATATATATATGAGGGAGAATATAGGAAGCATTTTGTCGGCTCTGGCACCTAAAAAGTTGGCACTGCACCCATGACCAGGATGAGTTATCACGTTCATGCCACTTGACTGACGACATGCTTAAGTAAGTTATCTTGTCCGTGGCTGCAAACAGCCTAACAATAAGCAGGTTTCAAAAAGCTCAGCATTCAGTCATAGGCAACTTAAATTATCGATAGACTGCCATGTTCAATGACAGTTGAGTAGAAAGTATCACCATTCTTATGTCTAATCAGCCTCCAGTGATTCCTATTTTTATTTATATGGCTGTCCCATCAACTGTGCATCACCCCTATGGTTAACTACTTCCCGTTTAACCTGACGGCCAATTTTGGAAATAAAACAATAATCACAATAAAAATACACCAAAATATAAAATTAACCCATCAACTGTGGCATGGGCAGCTCAATAGGCCATGCTCTGAAAGTGGCTGTAACTTTGCTTATACAGGGTGTCGAAAAAGGCTGAACAGTTTGTTTTCACTGTAAACAATGGACTATTCCACTGGAAATTATTGACGGTAATTTCAAGTGGAACAGTTCGTTGTATGACTATGGAAATTTCTGCCGTTCGCAGTTGAACCATAGAACCATAATGACTGGAATTTCAGTTATCTGCAGTCAATAGGTTCAGTAATGAACAAGTTCCAGATCAGCTGATAGGATTCCGTATCAGATTTTGGTAAACTGAGCAGACAAGAAAATGGAAGTAACTAGAATCAATTAAAGATTATGATTATCATGATTTATTTGTATACTACCCTTCAAAAATGACAGGACTGTTTATGCATGGATCTGCACATCTGCCTCAAATCAAAGATACTGTTTCTCAGTGGTTGTGCCAGTCATTATGTAAATAATCATTTTTAATGGGTACTATGCTAGTAGAGAAATATCTCATGATGAATAGAGGACAAGTTATTACAGTTACTCAACAATTTACAAGGACCGTGTCCACGCTACCTCTAATTTTTAATAGTCAGTGAAAACAAAAATCTTTTGTAGTGTAAATTTCTTTCATGTGCACACTAATTGCTTGTATAAAGGTGAACTTTAAATAGTTTCAAGGTAATTTGGAAATGGCCTCTACTGGCAAATAAAACTATATGGGCGTGGTTCAATATACAACTATAGTTATATTCTATCAAGTAACATTTCATCAGAATTTCATTCTATACTTTGAACTACAGTTATCCCATACCATTTGTGGGGGTTAGGAATGCAAGGGTTGCGAAAGTGCCAAATCTGCAAATAATTTTTTGCTAACACTTCCCCTCCCCATACTCTTTCAACACTCAAAAACCATAAATCTTGTACCATCTACCTTTTGATAAACCAATACTTAATCATTCCTAAATTGTAAATGTACAAATAAATAAATGCAATGAAACATTTAGTAAAAAAAATATATAGTTTATTACTGAAAACTATACATTTCATGAAACAAGGTACAGTGAATTGGAGAAAAGATGTTAATGTCTAAAATACATGACTAACCAGTTCGAAAGTATAAAGTTTTCAATCACAATTATCTCCAGGTTTACATTGTCTACATAAACAGATTTCAGTGGATAATTTCCTACAATCCTATATCTCCTTATTAATAACACAAAAATCATTGCAATAAAATTGGTAGTTTACAAATTCCAAGCATTTTTATCAACATCACTTTTTGTCAGAAGTCTTCGGTGGATGCAATATTATAAATATATATGCATTTATGATTTCCCAAACTATTTTTGTTTTATTTACAGCATTTTTTCTATGACATGTTTTCTTGTGGTATGCCACTAAACTCTCAAAAATATTGCTATCAAATTATTCATAACTCAACTGCAAATCCATAGATGGCAAGGGATAAAACTAATTTGTTCAAGTATATATATATATATATATATATATATATGTGTGTGTGTGTGTGTGCATGTGTGTGTGTGTGTGCATGTGTGTGTTTGTTCCAGCACTCTTGGCTACACCATTTTGTCTACAGACAAGAAAATTGGCATCAGTACTCTGCTAAACCCCCTCTAAAAATACTTTTTGGGATTTTTGAAAAAAGCTTGGACCTTTTAAGCTAATTTTTACAGATTTATTAATAATACCCAGATTCTGGAGAGTCTAGATGTTCCTACATTTTTGTTTTCCTATGATGTCATAAATAAAATTTATTCCAACCATATTCTTCAATGGAACTTTTTCATAGGACTTCAAATTTCATTGCTTTAGTGGTTCAATTATTGACTGTAATGACGAGTATTTCTTATTTTCATGTGACGCAATGTCAAAATAAATTAACAATAACACCCACCTAATCACAGATTATTATTAAAGTTGTTGGAAATGATTAAATCCAAACTCATTAAACTTATTGATTAGTATGTTCTTTTATGTAACTGACTTTTTGTGCACATATTAATTTCTTTTGTGCACTAGTTGCAAAACATGTGTATGAGCACCCACGTACAGCTTAGAAGAAACTAAGACTGTCTCCATATCGACAGATTTTCTTAGGTTCCACTCTCACACAAACAGGCACAAACACTCCAGTTTTTAATGCCACAAATGAATCTATCGATTTTCATTCTTGGATCTTTTCTTTCTATAATGCCAATCTAGAATAAAGATTTCTTCTTTTTATATTCATTTTTGTGTATGTGTGTGTGTATGTGTCTCCCATTTATGAAAAAGAACAGAAAATACAGTAAGAGCCAATGGAAGACCAGGTTTCAAAAACAGGCACTTAGCTGATTCACTCATTTGAATAATTTCCTTAAGTCCTACATGGAAAGAAAATCAATTTCATATATACAAAAAAAAAAATAACAATGCCTGAAAAACATCTTCAGAACAAAAATTAAAAATCCAAAACATATTTTATATATATAGATATATATAGATAAGTATATATATAAAATCATAGATGCAAATTCCAAATAGTTTCTGCAAGAGATTCATCCATTAGCAAAGAAAAATAAACACTCTAGCCACACAGTCTTTCTCAACCCTCACAACATCACAATTGAGATTTTCTCAAATCAATCAATAGAGAAATCCAAAGAATGTCTGTCAAGCATCTCTGCAACACAACAAGAACCACAACTATCAGCACAAGAATCAGTAGCACAACCACAATACATGCAATTGGGACACTCATTAGATGCTTGTTCCAAATTCAAAACAGAAAAGTCAAAACAAATTCCAAATACTGGGTCTAGTTCTCTTTGATAAGTTCTGAATTATTGATCGAGAAAGAAAGAAAAAGAACATAGAGTTGTCATAAGAATCTGACAGTCATTATTCATCTCTTGGTATGATGAAATGGTAAGGAGCAGCCCAGCTGGGAACAGCACAAAGAATGGGCTCAGCAAGCAGAGTTCAAATTTTGTCTAAGACACATACACACACAAATAAGTACACATGCATATAAACATGCACATTCTGGTGGTGACAGTTAGTGTCCACTAGGCTTAACGTCCTTGGGAAAGGCATAAATTCAAATTCATCTCTCCCTACAACCAAATACAGGTTAAATAGTGCAGGGTAAAATGAGTGATGCCATTTTAAAGTCTATTTTGCATATCACCAACAGGTCAAGTAAGTAGTAATGGAATAGGTGGAGCCCACACATGGTGGGCTAAAATCGTAGCCAGCTCAAGAGCACGACTCACTTAATACAATGAGTATGATTGTTTAGCTCTACAGATAAAAATGAGGTTTCCAAGATGGAAAATAAAAACAGGAGAAAAAAAAGAAAAATTTAATATAAAGTCGCCATCAAAGTCAATAACTGAATAACCATAGCATCAAAATTTGAAGACATGTTGAATTTCCATCAAAGAATATGGTCAGAATAAATTTATGTTATCACTAGCATTTTCCACAGGAAAACATCTAAAATGAAGTTTTGGAAAGAAAAGAAAAAAAAAACTTAGATTCCGAAGAACCTAGATGCAATTAATAAACCTGTCTGAATAAGGCCCAAAAAAGGTCAAGTAGAGCTTTTTTTCAAAAAAATCATGTTCAGAAGGAATCTAGTATTGATCTCATCTTTCAAGTCTGTGGACAAAACAGTATGGCCAGGAAGTCAACAGAAGAGGAAAGATCAACTTACATGATTCACTACTTAATGGTCTATATTTTCCTTCTGTAACATTCATAAGCATCTACTTCAACATTCATTGATAAAATAAAGATTCTTAGAAAATAGTAGTAGCTCCTAAGGCTGAATGGTTAGAGGCACAAAAAAAAGTAATCAGTGAACCAAGTTCAATCTCTGAAGGAAAAAGTTTTAAATTTCTTTCATTTGATTTTATATGTCCACAATCTATTGCACCTTCAAATCTTTCAGAAATTTGTCAGTTTTGAGGAAAAAAAAAAATTTAAGGTTTTAGAGGGGGACGGAACTATTCACAATGTAATTATAATGCTGAAGTATAAACTTACTTTCTGTCTGTTGTAGGGAACTAAGTATGTGAATTTCTCTCAGTGCTTATGCCAGTTAAGCACTTTTTTTCAAGGAATCTGACCTTCACCAACAATAAAACACATTTTTTTTCCTTAGAGCTAAAACTATAACCCTACCTATAACCCAAACATCAATAAAATTCAGGCACACATGAACTTCAGCAAAATAAAGGTCATGTGCAACAACTACATCGGAAATAAGAACACAGCTATCAAAAGTGAGGATACAAGACAGAAGAAAGTAGACCACTACATCTACCTAGGACAACAAATCTTCATGAAACCCACAAAAGAAGAAATCAAGTGAAGAATCACCCTAGGATGACAAGCCTTCAGCAGAGCAAGCTCAACCATCAAAAACAAGAAGATCCCATTATTCCAAAGAAGAAGAGTATACAACCAATGCATCCTCCTGATAGTCACTTATGGAGCTGAAACATAGAACCTAACCAAGAGACAGACCCACAAACTGAGAAGGATGCAATGCACGTATGAGAGAATCATGCTCAAACTCACAAGGAGAGATCACAAGACCGCAAAATATATCAGCAAAATAAAAACCAAAAAAGTATGTGAAGTACAAAAGCTAGAAGTGAGCATGTGAATTTTGTTTTGAGAAAAATTAATTTTTTATGGTTTCAGGAGAATGAGCGCTGCCCGCCAATGAGTACTGGCCCGTGGAAGCCTGCGCAGATCTGCCAGTGATCGTGTTAGCACCAGCCCAGGTAGGGGAGAGGGGCAGTGCACTTTTACCCATTCCAATTTAATTTTTAGAAATCCCTGTGAAATATCATTTGCTCTTCTGCGTTGTTAGATTTGAAGTTTCATTTCCCTGAGCAATGTTTTGTACCCAAGCTAGTAATTATATATATATATATATATATATATCACTTCTTTATTTATTCAAGCTCAAGTTATTATTGTTTGGGTTTTTTTCATCATTCTTGAAAATGCTTTCTTTTTGTTTTGTTTTTTTTTCAGAAAATAGAATTTTCAAAACCAATCATTACCTCAGCCTTTTTTTTTTTTTTTTTTGCTCTTCCAAACAGAGAAAATAAAAGCACAAAATATTCAAATCCACTATACTAGTGACCCTATTTTTAGTTACCTCTTGCTTCCTTCCTTTTTCACAGTTAACCATCTATTTTTGGTGAACTGCAAAATACTATAAGAAGATTCAAGAAATAATCCACAATTCTTAACAAGTTTGAATAGCTTCCCCTCCTGTCTCCTCCATAGATAATTACCATGACAGTAAAAATTCTTTGAAAGATGGACTTTTTTTCTTTTTTTTTTTTAACATTAGTCCAATCTGGAGTTGACCTCATTTTTCTACCATAACAAAAACAATCCTCACCGAGCTTGTAGAAATTGACATTCCCCAACCATAATTTGAAATCACAACCAATAGGTAATTGTGTCTCTTATCAACTGTGCTAAATTGACAAGTATTGCATATCTACCTAAATTTATGTTAGAAATAAACAAAGGCCTACTTGATTCTACTGAATAAAAAATATCTATAAAATTAACATTTCTCTACCATGATTTGGAATGACGACCAAGTGAATGTTAGCCGACTTTCTTACTAACTGAGCTAAATTGACAATTCCTATATATATATATATATATATATATATATATAAATTCAAAATTTATCTTATAAATATGCAGGGGCTTATTTCACTCTAATAAATAAATATATTTACACTGGTAGCAAGAACTAAAAGTTCAATGGGGTGTTCACTATAAAGTTTAAAGTTATGTGATCTGGCAATGAATGGTGTTTGAGTGGAAAATTTTTCTCAGTCAGACGCATCAAATCAAGGAATACCTTTCTACCAAGTTTCAAGTACATCAGACTTAAAACAGCTAAGAAACAATATGGTAACTGACCAACAGACAGAGCCTCTTATAGAAAGATGAAGACACCTCTAAAAATATATTTTTGTAATTTTTTCATTTATTGTACATACACAATACAAATGTTACTGTTCTTATTTCAAGTCTGAGCGGGAGTGGAATTTGACCCTGCAGTAGCCAAGCTTGTTCTGAATATTCTTCAGATCATATTGCATAAAATGTATAGTTCAGTTCATTGATTTTATGCTTTCTACAATGTTGACTACAATGTTTTCTTTCTTTCTCTTCAACAATCTAATTTTTTTTTTTTTTTCCTTTTTCTCACCTTCAAGAGATGAAATCGGAGCTAAGGTCAGAAAGGAACAGCAATGTCAAAGTTAGGGGTCACATCGATGACAGTTTGACATGACTTGTTCTTTTCCTTATTTCACAACTTACATTTTACATCAACACTTCCAGTGAAAAGAGCAATCAAATTGCTTTTTTCACTTGATGCTGACATCCACTGTGACAGTTGAAAGGAAAACAAACTACAATCTTAGAAGTGCAACACAAGAAAAGAATTAAATCAAATCTAAAAAAGAAAAAAAATCAGATATTCTGTTTCTTTGATTTCAACTTGTAAAATTCATTCAAGTAGAAAGGCAATTCAAGGGGAGTAACTTCGGACTGAAATTACCTCCCTGGCACATTTTGGTAGGTTTTCTTAATTTTACTTCAGTTTGTTTCACAAGAAAGTTCCATTCTGAAATCCTATTCATTGGAGAGTTCCATAGTAGCTACTCGCTGTCTATGAATCTAAGAGTTAAAACAAGGTAAATTTATTTTTCAATATGAGAAAAACATCAGTTCTATTCATGAAAAATCAGAAATGCCTATATATTTAATGAAATTATTTTCCGTGCTACTACAACAACATTGACAGATGAGGACTGGTTTTTTTTTTAATTTGCTGTTTCTTTGTAATTATATATCATCAGAAAACTCATGTAGTTATTTCAATGCAATACATTCTTTTATTACACACAATATAGTAAGATGTATTGAAAGGTATTTCAGATTTTACAAGCTATTGGGAAATGACTCCCCACCAACTGGAAAATTACTTTTCTCTAAAACAAGTTTGAAGTACATATTTAAGTGGAACTCTAATTTTATATGCACCAGTCTACTGCTCTAACCAGCAAATCAAATACAAAAGCATAGAGAAGGAGTGAATAGTAAGTATAATTCATTGGGTAGGTAGGAAATACTTTTTTGGCTAGAACTGGCAAATTCTTTCCAATTTAGCTGATAAAAAATCTACAATAACCAATTAAATCTGGTAAGTGTGATGAAAGTATACGTTCAATTTATATTAATAATTTGTTCTGGAATCTCAGTATATAGATATTTTATTTGAGGAGTGGGCTTCTCATGTACATGTATATATAAATAATGTCAAAATTAGTAAAATTCGGCCAATTTTAGCCATTTTTTCTAGACAGTTTTTGCTATAAATAACAAACCATACTTGGCATTACTGACTTCAACTTTGGGCAGCAATCATCTGTCAACAATAGTGAATAAAATGGTGGGGTTTAAGAGAACAAAAAATATTACAAATAGTTTAAAGCCTGAATGCAAGAGATGACAAGGGGAGAAAAAAAAGAATCAAAAGTTTTTGAAAAAATAGACAAATAAAACATTTAAAAGATATTTCTAAAAAAATTTTTTTTTTTTTAAAATATAAATGATAAATCAGAATGTAAAGCTCTGTAAACTGAATGTTCAATCTTTACTATGTTTCTTAGTCTTTAGGCTCAACATAGAGGGGAAAAGGGTGGTTAGCAACTGTGTCTGACAGGAGGATGATACTGAGTATCCTCCCTACACTAGCAGGCCACCGCCTTTCAACGCATCCTGGTGGACAACTTTCATATTGCCAGGACACCTTCGAAGTCAGGTTCTTCTGTCTTCTCTGCCATTGAAGACTTTTGCCCTTTGATTGAATGCACCATTTTTTGGACATAAAAGTACTTCAATGATATACCTCTAATCCACTAATTATACACATCTCGTATCTTTAAAGCATTAAGACTGTTTGAAACTTGAATAAAACATTGAAATTGAGGGGGAGAAAAAGAATCTGAATAAATCAGAGATAGTAATGCACACAAAGGGAGAGATGAAATATAAACTGAGAAAAACCATGAAATGAAGGAAAGGAAAGGACTCAGAGAACGCATATCATTGACAACGCCATTGTCAAGAGAGTAATTGTACATCAATCCACCTAAAAATTTAATCAGTTCTCCAATAGCCTATTGTCCACCTCTCCACAAAATGTCACAAATTCATGAAAAACTTTTGGAGATATTATGTGGTTTGGACATAACTGTGATATAGAAGTAATTGTACAAGGATCTGCTCCAAAATTTAATCACTTCTTCCATTGACAATTGTCCACACTTCCCTAAAATGCCATAGAAAAGTATTGAGAACTTATGGAGATATTGTGGACAGGCATGAAATGTGATTTCAACATATAACTACAAAATAGGGTTTAGCTAGATTGTCTGTGGATCAACACCACAATTTAATCAGTTCTCCAGTAGCCTATTGTCCATCTCTCTACAAAATTTCACTTAGAACTTTGAGAGATATTGTCAGGACACTCATGAGCATGTACATGAGAGAAGAGGGGGAGAGTAGAAATCTCCTGAAATTCCTGAACACTCCACCGTTTTCCTCAAAAAATTCTATCATCCCTGTCTTACCCTATTGTCCATCCTTCCAGAAAATTTCACTGAAATCCATTTAGTACTTTTGGAGATATTGTGTAGTCAGACGAACAGACTAAGAGCTGAGACCAAAGACATATACCCCTTTTCCACTTTGCTGACTGAAGTAAAAAAAGGGGGTTTAGTAGCAATAACAAACAGCAAACATCCTTGAGAAGATATAACTTTTTTTCTTTTTTTGAATCATGACAACACAAGGCCACATCACAAACGGTGCTAACATAAGAAGCCTGAAATTCACAGCTTCCAAACAGCCCAGGTTTGGCACCATCTGACTTCTGGGTGTTCCCATAATTGAAAGAGGTACTGGAAGGTCAACATTTTTCAACTGATGCCAAAGTATAAGTTCTTGTGTGCAATTGGATCAAAAATAAACCAGACACTTCATGGATAGAATGAAAAAGTGGATAGAAGGTATGGAAAAATTTGTAGCACTAAATGGTGACTATGTCAAGAAATAAACAAAACTAGGCACCCACAACTTCTGCTCCACCTTGTGGTGGTTTTGCAGCTCACATTTTTATAGTTCAAAACATACAAAAGTTGTGGCTACATCTAAAAGTCTGCAGTACTAAACTTCAGCACAATCTGGCTATCTAGAGGGCAACTTTGTTGGAAAAAAAGTGTGAAAGGTGCAGACCCCCCAGTCAAATATGATCTGAGAGTAAATCTTCACCTCACCTCATCTCATCTCACTTCACTTCACTTCCCCATCCACTCTTCTTTGATCAGGTTTTATTCATGATTACAACACAATCAACTAAATTAATTAAACACTCCATTATTTATTAACAGTTCCATTCATATCAAAGAGGCAGAGTCAACAGATTTGCACAGATTTAATTTCTTGCTCCTATAATAAATTTCAAAAGGAATATTTTTCAATCATCTGTATACATTCAAATATTTTAGCATACTTAGAGCCAGTTTAGACTGTTTTAGAGTCTTCACACTTAAAAGGATAGAGGATCGGTTTTTGTAAGCAGGAACATTTGAAGCAGTAGCCAGCATTAGGGCACTTTTTATAGTTTGATGTATTCAAAAGTTGTGGCTTCATCCAAAAGTCTCCAGGACTAAATTTCAGGTCAATTCAACAATCTATGAGAAACTTTGTGGGAAGAAACCGCAAAGGGTGCAGACCTCCATGCTATATGGGATTTGTGAATAGATCTTTGCTCTACTAATTCACTTCATTCTGATACCAGTTTCATTATTTGATCAGGTCTAAAACTTGTTTTATAAGATTGGAGACCATTTTCATCAATCAGCCTTTATAGTTGCTTTTTATTTTGAAAACCCGGTATCATTCCATCTAGTTAGCATCCCCCTTCTGATTAGTATAATGTTACTGTTTTTCATTGTAAGTAAAATAAGTTATCTCGGCCAAATAATTAATAGTTACGCAAGCAAATTAATGAAAATTTAAATGACTCATCAATATTTTCTTTGAACTCCTAAGGAAGCATTTTAGTTAGATAATACTGCAAATAAGCTACCACTTTTTATAATGAGGCAGACAAGAGAGATAAAGATGTCTTCTTGCTAGTGCAGGCTTTGGGGGGGGGGGGACATCACCCTCTGTATTCTCAACCGGACATCAATTTAACATAAAAATTTAAGACGAAAAGCAAGATGATATGTTAATAACTCACGAAGGCAATGTAAAAAAGAAGGACACATGAAATGGGGTATTGATTTTTTTTCTTTTTACAATCAATAAAAAAAAAAAATCAATCATTAATTTTCCTATTTTGTGATAACCAACAAGGGAGTAAGCAAGATGGGAATAAACTTCATTGGAACTAAAGTTTTCACACACACACACACACACACAATGAGTTTTTTTTAACAATGAAAACAGGACTTGTTAGTCATTGAATAGAAACCATCACATGACCAATATCTGTTGGCATCATGTGTAGGAGATGATCATTTGAAAAATGGAAAAAAGGGGTAATCAATGAATAAGTTACTTATCTTATTTTGTTGAGTAATAATCATTAAGAAAGTCTAAATTTTCAGAGAACGAACATGAATACTAGCACAAACTGGGAATCAATTTAACATAAACTTACACTGCAACTTGAACCCTCATGAAAACCATATTTAAGGGGAGGAAGGACTTTCAAAAAACTAATATTCTATTGTAAACATGATAATGGGAATAAATTGAAAATTTCAGACATTTAGCTCTTTTGGTATGGCCTGTAATGCATCCAGACAGCCAGACCAACTTGAAAACTGAATAAACCTACATTTTGTTTGACAGTTTACATCAAGTAGGGTTAGAAAAAGATATGTGACCAATCTCTCTTGGCAGCATGCAGTGTTGGAGGTGATCAATTAAGAAATTTTTAAAAAAGAGGGTGATCAATGAATAGGTTACTTCTCTCTCATCTTGTTGGGCAATGATCTCAAAAAATTGTCTCATGTTTCAAAAAACAAGCATGAATGCTGCTGGATACGACTCAAGTGATCAATTTAGCACCAACTTACATTGCAAATTAAATCAACCCCACCCACCCCGATAAAAAACCTGTTGGGGGTGAGGATTTGAAGTTTTTTTGATAAGTTCTCTAGATATAAGGAATAAATATTTAAATTTTCAACCCTCTAGCTCCATTTGCAGATGGTTTTTAATAGTAGATGATGAAATAAAGTTTCATACACACACACATACGCATATATATATATATATATATATATATATATATATATATATATATATATATATATATGCACACACACACTTTGAGCTTTTTTTTTAACAATAAAAACATAGGATAGCTAACAAAATAAAAAAGAGAAAATTAAAAAGATAAAGACAAGATGAAGGAATAAACAAGACAAATGATGTGATGAATAATTAATCTTTCAATATTTTTTCAGCTGTTTGCGTTGACTCCCAAGACAAGTTGCAGTAATTTGGACAATCTTTTGCGATGATTGCTGTATCATCAAAAAACACAGGCAAATGAAGAGGGAGGGCAGAAAAAGAAAAAAAAAAGACACATTTGAAATATTGCATTAAAAGACTAGGAAGAAAAAAAAAAAAAAAGATCTAATGTCTGCACTTCCGGGAAAAAGCAATGATTAAATAAATGTTAGATCGATAACAAGAAATGATCAACTGGGTGCAAAATAAGTCTTATGACATTTAAAAGAAGCACTCAGAGTTGACAGAAAATATGCTTTCAGAAAACTTCATTCCCACAATCATGGGTGCAGTATTGGAACTAAAAAGCACTCAGAGAGTGCATAACTCTGTCAACGCCCAACACAGTGGGGGTGGATAAACACAAGGGGGGCTGGATAAACACAAGGAG
This sequence comes from Thysanoteuthis rhombus, assembly GCA_963457665.1. Classification (NCBI taxonomy): domain Eukaryota; kingdom Metazoa; phylum Mollusca; class Cephalopoda; order Oegopsida; family Thysanoteuthidae; genus Thysanoteuthis; species Thysanoteuthis major. The sequence goes on along the minus strand of OY735220.1, from coordinate 44,828,627 downwards.
AGTATTTTTGCCCTCATTACCTTATGAAGAAAAGAAATTTCAAACCTTTAACCAGCATTGACTTTTTTCCTACATTTATTACTAACATGGTACCCATAGAAAATACCAGGAATTATTTATGTATAAATCAGCACTTATGTCTCGGAGAAATGTATCTGTGAAGCCTGCTTAGGATCAGAGTGTAACTTCCTGGCCCTCTGCCTAGGATTACAGTGTAGTATCTGCACTCTTAGCTTAGAATTACTCTCCAGCACTTCTGCCTAGGGTCAGAGTGCAGTGTCTATACAGTCATGAAAAAGTACCCCTCCCCACACACACACACACATACAATGGGTATCTGATGAATGATAGCTGAAGATTTCACCAGGTGAAAAAGAAAAATGCCACTGTGTTAGTGAAACGTGTTGAATTTATTTTAAATGATCAGGTTTCATTGGTGAAACCTACATAAATCAGTGAATAACTGATGACAGAAAAGTAAAACTTAATAAATATAAGACATTTGAAAACTTCAGGAACGAGTTCTATTAGATTATTACTATGTAATAAAATAAAAGTTTTACTAAATAAATTTATGTGTACAGAGTGACTTGTGCAAGAATAACCCAAAGGCTGTGTATGTCTGTCTCTTGCCAACATCTCGAAACAACTGAACTGGTAATAATTGAATTTGGCAGAACAATCAACGAGACTCCAACTGTAAATTTCCAAATGTTTTAATTGGGACATCTTAATGATCTTAAATAATGTTCCAAAGTTGTCCTTTTTATTTTGATGATGATTTATTTTACATAAAACACAAAAGCAAAATTTGTTAATCTGAATGTTCCCCTTGAATGCAAATTTGTATATTTTCATTTTAAAAAAAAAACATATATCATAGTTCATGATGGGTTTTTTTCCAATTTGTAAGAATACAAAAAAAGAAGTAGAAAACAGATTTTATCCATTGTTGATTTTTAATCACAGTGCTTGATAGTTATCAAGGATATATACCCAGTGAATGTCAACATTTCTTGACTAACCCACTCTTCAGCTACCTGCAATATGTTTTCTCCTCAATTACAAAAAAAATATACTGTTATTAAAGAGTGCATTAGACACAAAATGCTGACATTCACCAGGTATATATCCTTGTAAATCATATATCTTACATTTATAAATAACATTAATAATGTGATTTTCTTGGTTGGTTGGTAATAAGACAATGTATTATTCCCCATAAATGAATTCAGTATTTTTTTTCCAAGAAATAAGAAATAAAACAAAAACCATACATAAAACAAAAACCAAATATAGCCATGAATTTTTCCCACAGCAATTAACAAATAGATCACATGGGAAAAAAAAAGGAAAAGAAAACTCTTGGGACATGTCATTGAGCAATGATCAGCTAAAACTACTGGTCTTTCATAAGTGGGTTTGATCCTCATTGAATCTCCTACTATTGATGGCCTTATATAAAGCTTCTTTGATAAATAAAATAGAAAAAAAAGTGGCTCAGGAGGCATGTTATATAGTAGTGATCAGCAAACCAATCTTGCTGGCCTTTGTTAGTAGTTTTGATCCTCATTGGACCTCCCAGTATAGATAGTCTGATACCAACTCATGCTATTAGTAAATACTTATATTATGGGTAGTGCAACCTTTTTGTTTTTCTTTCCTTGACACTGAACTTTTCCACTACATGGTCCCTTCAACTGAAACAAATTATCAATTTTTTTTTTTATTTTTTTTTTTTTAAATCATGTAGAAATTCAAATATATCTGAATTTTTCCACAAGTAACAAGTATGCCTAGTATAAAAAAAAGAGTGTGCTGAGCTCAACTTATTGTAAATAAAGTGTATAGTACTTACCGGGTCATGAGTAACTCCAGTGGTTTTGGAAGATTCCTAATTAAAGGGGGTCGGGCCCCTAAAATAAACAAAGGAAAAGACATTTTGACATATTTAATCAAGAAAAAAAAAAAAAAGAAAAAAAGTAAAAATTTTAAAAAAAAAACAAAAAAAAAACACTCCATTCCCACAGAGGTGGTAACTTTGATTATACAGGGTGGCATGAAATAAACTGAACATTTTGTTTTCCCTGTAAGCAATGGACCCTTCCACTAGAATCTATTGACAGAAAAAAAGTCGTCCGTAATTTTAGGTGGAAGGGTCCATTGTGTGACTGATGGAAATTTTTATCATTCGCAATAGAACCATAGAACAGCAGTGAGTGAAATTTCATCTGCAGTTAATAGGTTAATTTCTACGGTATTCAATATTGCTTGAAAATGAATGACAGTAGAAGAAAAAAAAAAGGTCCAAAATGTTGATTAAGATAAAATGAGAATCAGAGCCAAAGATTCAAAGTCTTTGGGAACATCCATACAAAGTCTTTCCATACAAAGTCTTTTGATAAATTGCAAAGAAACAGGTCATGCGAATGCATTTATACCACAGCCTGACTTACAAAAGGTGAAGTCTTTCTTGGAGTCAAATTTCCAGTAGTGCTTCACTTTAATAATGGTACTCAAAGACTCTTTGTGCCAAGACTGTTTGGTAAGGATCTACGCTTAAGGGCAAAACTGAAAAGCCTACAAATCCGCTTTTGATAGGTTCCAAATGTCACAAATGCTGTTGACAAGCGTGTCACTGTTCCTTGGAGACATTAGGTTGGATTCTAAAAGTGAGTGGTTGAAGACAGACAAAGGGAAAGGAGGAGGGAGAGAGGAAGGAGAAAGGAGGACAAGACGAACAGAAAAAAAAAATAGAGAAAGGCAAAATGGAGTAAAGACAGAAAAGGATAGAGACAGGACAACATTAGGAGATAGAAAGAAAAAAAGAAAAAAGACAAAACACAAATGAAAAGTGCCAATAAAGAACTACTGGAAGGCAGAAGAATAAAAGAATGAAGTAGAATCAGGAAAGAAAGAGGATAAAAGGAGGAATGAATAAAGAGAAGAAAGAGAAAGCTGTAGAAAAGAGACTGTTTTCTTTTCTCAGCCTCTACCTGGCACCTAGTCAGCGTTTACCTCCCTTTTTGATATCATGTCTTTCTTCCAATCTTATAAAGGAAAAATGATCTCAAAAGATGACAGAAACGTAGGAAACAGAAAGTTGTACAAAGGGGCGCAAGGGCCAAGGTCAGGGAACGCAGAGTTGGAGGGGGCGCAGAGCCAAGAAAAGAGAGCTTACAGTAGGAGGCCAGGGTGACGGGCAACAAGTCAGAGGGAGACGGGCAACAAGTCAGAGGGAGACGGGCAACAAGTCAGAGGGAGACGGGCAACAAGTCAGAGGGAGACGGGCAACAAGTCAGAGGGAGACGGGCAACAAGTCAGAGGGAGACGGGCAACAAGTCAGAGGGAGACGGGCAACAAGTCAGAGGGAGACGGGCAACAAGTCAGAGGGAGACGGGCAACAAGTCAGAGGGAGACGGGCAACAAGTCAGAGGGAGACGGGCAACAAGTCAGAGGGAGACGGGCAACAAGTCAGAGGGAGACGGGCAACAAGTCAGAGGGAGACGGGCAACAAGTCAGAGGGAGACGGGCAACAAGTCAGAGGGAGACGGGCAACAAGTCAGAGGGAGACGGGCAACAAGTCAGAGGGAGACGGGCAACAAGTCAGAGGGAGACGGGCAACAAGTCAGAGGGAGACGGGGCCTAGGAAAGGGAGCTTAGAGTAAGAGATGGACACCAAGTATGAAGGGGTGGCAAGGCCAAGAAGACGGACACAAATAAGAGGAGGGTGGGACCAAGGAGGGAGATAGGGCCTAGGAAAGGGAACTTAGAGTAAGAGATGGACACCAAGTATGAAGGGGGGGCAAGGCCAAGAAGACGGACACAAGTAAGAGGAGGGTGGGACCAAGGAGACAGACATCAAGTAAGAGGGGCGGGGCCAATGAGACAGACACCAAATAAGGCAGAGGAAAGAAAACTCTAATTAGGAGGGCAAGGCAGAGGAAAGAGAATACTGAGTAGGAGGGCAAGGCAGAGGAAAGAGAATACTGAGTAGGAGGGCAAGGCAGAGGAAAGAGAATACTGAGTAGGAGAGCAAGGCAAAGGAAAGAAAAAACTGAGTAGGAGGCAGTGGTGGCCAGTGAGTGAAAACATTCAGCATGGGGGGGGGGGTATCAAAGGAAAGAGACAGAAACCATGGAAATTTAGGCAAAAAAGGGGGGGGTAAAAGAGGGCAATGGTGAATAGAGGAAAGTGATCAAGATTGAAGTCAGTCAATAGAGCATTCTTAATTATTGCAATTGGCTAGAGTCACTGCAGAGGGAAAAGGAATGAAGCCCTTGAAATCTTCTAGTTTGGCGTTGGTAGAAAGAACGAAGCACTTTAACCCCTGGCCAGAAGCCAAAACCTCAATCAGGGCCAAAACGTCAAGAGTCAATGATAAAGCACATCAAAAGGACATGCATTACAAGAGTTTAGAAGCAAGATATGCAGCCACATGCAAGAAAAAGTGTGCTTGATTCAATCAGGTTTCAGATTGAACCAAAGAGAACGAAGGCTCAAGTCTTTATCTCAGTATTTGATTAATCATTACCTTGGATGTTTTCCCCTTAAGCTTGTGCCATTTCGAAAGACTGAACATCAATCACCTCTTCTGTCGGTGGGAGATCCTTTCCAATTCATGACACTAATACTTGCAGGAGTAACAAAGGTGAAATCAAAGAACTACCCCAACTAAGGTCTCTTGTGGGTCAAACAAATTGATTATCATTTCCTTGTTACGGTAAGATTGTGAAAATAGTGATTTCATGAAATCCCTGGACATTGCATTCATTTCACAATCAGTGCAGTAATGGTTAACAAGCTTGTGATGCTGACTCACTACTGTAATGAATTCAATCCTCACTGGATGCCTCACTAACTTGGCCTTGTGTTAAACTAAGCTGTGTACATACTGTAAATACCGAAGCACAATATCCTTGAAATAGACTAAGAACCAGAATAAATGAAGATGATAGTCGAAATAGATTGAATTACACAACGACACTTGATGTCGTATCTGATGAAAAAAAAAAAAAAAAGGAACACTATTGTACCTCATAAATGCAAGAGAACAGTTCTGGTTAGTCACTTTAAAGAAACTGTCATGACCAGCATCCTCTGGCAACATGCTGTGTTGTGATGATCAATTAAGGAATTGAAAAAAAAGGTGATCAATGAATAGGTTGCTGTTCTCCTGAATCTTTAAAAAAAAAAAAAAAAAAAAAAAAGCATGAACGCTGCCAGACACAAACTAAGGGACCAATTCAACTAACTTACATTGTAAATTGAACCCCCCTACTAAATAACTATTTTGATGGGAGGGGGGGGGGTTCTGGACATGAGTAAATGCTTGATTTTTTTCAGTCTTCTAGCTCTAATGGTACAGCCAGTGCATGTGATACATGCATAGCCAGCCAAAAAACTGAAGATAGTTTTGGTGACAATTTTTGTTGAAGGTTTCTAATAACTGGATGAGTCTATCAAAACAGTTTCTTTACATCAAATTCAAGAACAATTAGCAATAAAATCATCATGGCTTGCCTTTGAGAACAAAGATTTCAAATGGTTTTCAAAGTCTTACAGGTTCTCCGGTGCCAGTAGGTCTGGCCCAATCCTTTGTGGGTCCCTAAATGTGTTTATTTTCAATTTTTTTTTTTTTTTTTTTTACACATGACCTTAGTTGTGCTCAAGTTCATGTCATAGCCAACTCCCTTGCTTTCTTTATTCAGTTCGTCTAGCATTAGTTGGTGATCTTAATATCTCTCTGAATAAAGGATGATGTCTTCCATCAATTCTGATTCCTTTATTTTTCCCAGTCAGAAGATCATCTTAAGGCAGGCTGTAAAGAGTTTGGGTGAGCTGGTATCACCTTGTCTTATCCCCTTTTGGAGCTAAAAGGGATAATTCTTCATGTAGCCAAATAAAAGAGCTGCTGTGGTCCAGGGGCCTTTCCTTTCTTTGTTTGCTTGTTTCACCTCCCATGGTGTAACTTCTAGGAAATCATTGAATCAATTGTTCATATTTTACACATCCTGTACCTCATTTTGTGATCCTTGTTTGGAGGAAGAGAGTTGTTGGTAGGATTTTTGGCCACATTTGACAATCTGATCTCTTCCTCTCTCTGTTTGGTTTCCATTTTTGGTGGTTTTACCAGTTATTAGATTCTGTCCTGTATTGAGAGCTTTGTTTGTAGCTTTGAAACCCAGACCTTTTTCCAGAATTGTTTAGATGATTGCTGTCTATTATCTTTTGTCTTCCATTTCTTTTGGATGGTTTTCATTAGTTCTGATGCTTCAATTTTCTCTCTTGTTGTTGTCTTTGGCTTGAAATTTCTGAATTTTTCTAAGAGATTTTTGGTTTCATCTGAAATTTTACTGATTGTTTGTGTGCTCTTCATTTAATCATAGTGGCAACTTCAATTAAAGAGGCAGTTATTTTGTTGTTGGATTTGTTGATGTTGGTGTCATTCTCTTCTGGTTAGGTAAGAAGTTTATATCTGTTTTTAAGTTCAAGCTTGGATGATCAAGCAACTTCTTTTGATACATTTAATGGTTGCTGTTTGGTGTGAAACATTTTCCTGCATTCTTTGTTGGTGTTAATTTTGATTTTACATCTTACCATCCTGTGGTCGCTTCCTACATTGATTTGATTTAGGACCTGGATGTCTTTGACAGTGTTGCTTTTGTCCGCTTGGATGTAGATCATTTCGTTGTTGGTTTCATGGTTAGGGCTCCTCAAAGTCTTTTTTTTTAATTGGGTTTTTGAAAGCATTCAGGATCTGGGACCCGTTAAGAGTTGCAAAATTTACAAGATCTTCAACATGCTTTATATCCAAACTTTCAGATGCAACATTCATTTCCTTGTCCTACTTATGTGTTGTGTTTCCCCATGATTACATTGAACTATTCTCTGGTATCTTGGTGTTTATTAATCGATCACTCCTTTTTCTATTTTTAACAACTGATCACCCACAACATGGCACACAGCAAAAAACATTAATCACGTGATAGTTACAATTGAGTGACAAATCAGATCTGTCTAAATTAAACCTGATTTTTATTTATTTATTTTATTTTTCTCTTTTTGGCTTATGTTCAGCAAATCGGGATCAGCTACAATTTCCCATTTTAATACTTTCTCTGTTCCTTTCATCACGTCTTATTCCACATTTTTTATAAGTACTGCATACACCCAACTATAAGATGAAGTGTTTACAAAGGTATTTGGAGAACAATTTTGTTCAATACAACTGTTTCTCTATGCATTAAATTCATACAATCGAATACAGCAGAATGACTCTTGCTAGGTGTAAGTAAGTTTATTTGCTCTGCAAGAATTTGTGATAGCAACACTGCATAGCCAGAGGAAAAGGGGGTAACTACTGTCAGAGTGGAGAAAGGAGGAATGGTCTTCTAAGCCAAAGGGGTGAAAATGTAGCAAGATTTTCACTCAATTAGTAAATTAGCCTGATGGCTTCCCTTCTTGGGATTCCAGACCCATATCACTCAGGGCCAAATATGCACTGCCCCAACAACCCGGTTGGTCACATGGTTGAGTGAGAGAAGTTTATTTTATTCACATCCATCTCATCTAAAGCAAATTTAAAAACTGAAGATCTGGAGGGAGACATTTTTGTCAACAGAAACTTTGCAACGTTCTCATTCATTTAGCAGGATCATGTGACAATAGCTACACCCTCTTCCCCGAGTACATCACTATATCTCAAGTCAAGCGAATGTCACACGTTGAACTTGTTATCTATCCTGCACTGAAGTGGTTGCTCTTAAAGACCGTGTTTGAAGGACCACTTGATAACAGAGTATCGGGTCACTATACCCGATTAGGTACTGCGCCTGTCACAAGCAATTATCGCCTACATTGGCCATTGTCAAATACAAAGACTCACATTCAAGACATTAGGCACAATTGTTAAACAGAATAACCTAATGAATTTTTAAAGATTTTCCGAACAAATATTGATAATCTATCATTGGTCTCCACCACACAACTCATCCAAGCCTGATAATTGTCAATATCGGAGCTTTGGTAGACCACCCCTTACCAGCACAGTGATAACCTTGGGGGCATTAGAAGACTCAAAAGGGTTATTGAAGGGCAAGGGGATGGTAGGAGGTGTCAGCAGACAAAGGATGTGGGGGGGGGGCAAATGACAAAGAATACAAATCAATTCCTTTTATGCATGAAGGTGTATGTCTGAAAATAAAAATACTTAAATGTATAAAATATATGTATGCTTGAAAGGATGCAAAATGCTTAATCAAAAATTGACTTTTTGAAAATTCAATTTTCAATGTATAATTCCTTTCACCAACTTTTGGGGAGCAGATTGAATGTATGCTCTAAAAGGGGACAGTAATCCAAGGAAGGTTAGGAAACACTGTACCAGCATATTGGACATGGTGTAATATTTGCATAGATTTTTTTTTTTAAATCATATGTTCATCTTACAACCCAGTACATATGGTAATACAGACAATTTTCAAAATCATTTTTGTGCTCAGCACCCCCTCCCCCCCAAAAAAAAATCAGTAAATATTGATTATTCTGAACTGTTAAGTATTTACACTCAATTGGTTATGGTAAACATTTCCTCCCTCTTTACCATTTCCTCAGATTCAGCATTTTTACAGCTTTCATTTTTTGCTAGCATTTATATATTCAGATTAGATAGATATTTTTCTTTCCTTATTCTTTACTGATGATTTGGTACCTGGCTGTTGCTACCCAAGATTATAATATTGGCTTCTTGCCTACTTCTCTGCTAAATTACGTTGGATGCACCAGTTCTCATATGATCATCTAAGTTAAGCAATGTCGAGCCTTATCAGTACTTAGATAAGGGACCATCTGGAATTACAAGGCGCTGTAAGCAGCTAAGGGTCATGAAGAGAGCCTGCCAGAGGAAACCAATCTTTACACTCCATTCAATAATGCAAGTCCCCTCCCCAAACCTTTTGACTAGCCTGGCTGCAAGCAACAAAAATCTGCAACTCTGATTACCGGTCAAAAACAATGAATATGCCCACATTTTCACTCACTTTAGCATGATGATTTTATACTTATCTAAAATGTTTAGTATTGACATTGCATTCATCTAACCACACTGATTGAAGGAAAAGAATATATAGCCCTTACTTGATATGCATGAGAGGTGCGGGTGGTGTGACAGCTGATAGCACAGAGAATGGAATCATCCTTTAATATAATCCACAATATCATAAGATTTATAACAGATCCATTATAAATTGATTTGTTCTTAATCTGAGGTATTGGTCTGATATTCTCGAATGCTGTACAGTTGATGATTAGAAAGGTGGTCCTCAACCAGGGGAGAAATCGAAAACATGGGAGTAGAATTTTATTCCATTTCAAAGTGTGAGCAAATGAGTCCTGAGTATTTGTTTAAATTGTCACGTCCTTGACTGACCTATTTTTGATAATGGAATCAACCAAATGGAATACATTGATAACAGTTGAGAAGGAAATGAGGGGAGTAATGAAAAATGGGATATTCCGGTTATTCCTATGACGCTAGTATGAATCTCCAGTAACAGGGGAGGGGGTAACGCTGACAATTTTGAATTCTAGGGAGGGCAGTAATGCTGAAAATCTTGAATTGGGGGATACTGGTTAAAAAAAGGTTGAGAACAACTAGACCAGAGAATCGATAATTAAGTGAATTTGGGATATTTTTAGATGATTATGATCAACTCAAGAGGGCTGCACTTTTTACCAAACAGGCAAATCCTTATAAATGGGAGTTCACCATCTTATCAACACTTAGATAAATAAAATGTACAAAGTACTTTCAGATGATAGGAAATGTACTAATACAAAAAAGTGCCTAATAATCCATAGCAATACCTCCCCACATGCCAAATCACCTGACACCAAATATGATGAAGGCAAATGATATTGACTTAGTAAAATTAAACATGAAGTAGAGATTTTCCTTGTCATTAAAAAAACAAAACAGTACCCCTACAAGCACCAATATCCCTACTAGACTGAAGCAACATTTCATAAATTCTGAAATGAGCATTATAAAAAAACTACAATTATAAACTATACATATAAAGAAACCAGCTTATATCCTAGAAAAACAGAAATTATCATTAGTTTTCAAGCTAGAAGACAAGGGAGATAAGTAGCATTAACAACTCAATTCCTTTCTGATTGTAGCACGAGGGAAGCGGCAGAAAGTATTGTAAGGGAAATAACTCTATAACGACTTGAATAGTTCAGCTGCGAATAACGGAAATTTCTATCAGTTACACGTGTATACAGGGTGACACGAAATAAACTAAACAGTTTGTTTTCTACGTAAAGGGTCCTTCCACTGAAAATTACCGACAGAGAAAAAGGAAAAGTTGCCTGTAACTTCAAGTGGAAGGGTTCATTGTTTACAGAGAAAAAAGCCATGTGTCACCATGTATAATCAAACAACTGCATTTTGAACACAACAACTAAGCTGCTCCTGAAACAAACCATCAGAGAAGTTGCTGTAAACTATGCAAGAATATCAGCTCCAATCCGTACATGAGCATATATGCAAATTTTTTGTTTATTATTACTTACTTTTCTATCATGACAACAATGAATATTACTTCACAGAAACTTAATACTTTTTATCAAATCATCATATTAAAACAGCTCAAGTTGAGCTGAGACTTACAAAAAAATTGAAATCAAGATACTTATAAAAAAAATGAATTACCCAATAAAATAGCTTTTGACCCCTAATCCAAACATTATTAATTCCGTCATTTTCGACAGTTAAATTCTAGTTCATTAAAATGGATCCCTTAATCTGGAAGCAAAGTGAATTATAGAGGATCATATCCATCAAAAGATGAAGCATTCTCCAAATTATGAATCTGTAACCTCTAAAGCAGAGATTTTCAACTAGGGAGGGACCCCCCACGAATTCCTGTGGGAATATTGGGGTTTCAGTGAAAGAAAATAATGATTACAGATTGGCAGATTCAAACTTTTAAAATATTTAAATATCATATACATATTATTTGGAATGCACTTTTTGAGTTCGACAATCTTGGTAGGGGGAAATGACGTTTTGAAATATGGTGAAAAGGATGTCTGGGGGAAAAAAAAAAAGGTTGAAAACTACTGCGCTATATAAATATCAACTTGTCAAAATTCAACATGGCTTTTATCAATTGATCTTAGGCAAGTTTAAAAAAGACTTCTATTAAGTTACGTTGGTTAAGCTAGATTCAGAGTATTTTTCTTTTTGGGGGCCTAAAAAATCTTGTAAAAAAAACAGTAAGTGGAAGTGCCAATGGCATGGATTTGATAGAAGTGGATCCCAATTTGAGGAGTGATCTACATGCTATGAACTCTGGACTATCCTCTGCAGCATATGTTGTGAAACATATAGGATCAGGTGATGAGACTGTGACAAACTGCCGCTGACTGTGTGCAGGAAGCTATATAGTGTTTATGAAATAGTTTGCAACATTGATAGTTTCCATCTTGGGTAAAATACCTTCAAAAATAGGGCATAGTGCATTGGACAAAAAAGAGTACACCCAATCCAACTTTTTTTCTTTATTCTAAATTGGGGGTGTACTCATTTTTGGGTGACTATTTTTGGAGATAAGGGGAGGAAGCATCAAGGAAGGGAGACATGGGGGAGGAAAGGGCGGAGAGAGGGAGGGAGACATGGGGGAGGAAAGGGCGGAGAGAGGGAGGGAGACATGGGGGAGGAAAGGGCGGAGAGAGGGAGGGAGACATGGGGGAGGAAAGGGCGGAGAGAGGGAGGGAGACATGGGGGAGGAAAGGGCGGAGAGAGGGAGGGAGACATGGGGGAGGAAAGGGCGGAGGGAGGGAGACATAGAGGAGGAAAGGGCGGAGGGAGGGAGACATAGAGGAGGAAAGGGCGGAGGGAGGGAGACATAGAGGAGAAAAGGGCGGAGGGAGGGAGACATAGAGGAGAAAAGGGCGGAGGGAGGGAGACATAGAGGAGAAAAGGGCGGAGGGAGGGAGACAAAGAGGAGAAAAGGGCGGAGGGAGGGGGGAGACATGGGGGAGAAAAGGGCGGAGGGAGGGAGACATAGAGGAGAAAAGGGCGGAGAGAGGGAGGGAGACATGGGGGAGGAAAGGGCGGAGAGAGGGAGGGAGACATGGGGGAGGAAAGGGCGGAGAGAGGGAGGGAGACATGGGGGAGGAAAGGGCGGAGAGAGGGAGGGAGACATGGGGGAGGAAAGGGCGGAGAGAGGGAGGGAGACATGGGGGAGGAAAGGGCGGAGAGAGGGAGGGAGACATGGGGGAGGAAAGGGCGGAGAGAGGGAGGGAGACATGGGGGAGGAAAGGGCGGAGAGAGGGAGGGAGACATGGGGGAGGAAAGGGCGGAGAGAGGGAGGGAGACATGGGGGAGGAAAGGGCGGAGAGAGGGAGGGAGACATGGGGGTGGAAAGGGCGGAGGGAGGGAGGGAGACATGGGGTGGAAAGGGCGGAGGGAGGGAGGGAGACATGGGGTGGAAAGGGTGGAGGGAGGGAGACATGGGGTGGAAAGGGCGGAGGGAGGGAGGGAGACATGGGGTGGAAAGGGTGGAGGGAGGGAGACATGGGGTGGAAAGGGCGGGGGGAGGGAGGGAGACATGGGGTGGAAAGGGCGGAGGGAGGGAGGGAGACATGGGGGAGGAAAGGGCGGAGGGAGGGAGGGAGACATGGGGGAGGAAAGGGCGGAGGGAGGGAGACATAGAGGAGAAAAGGGCGGAGGGAGGGAGACATAGAGGAGAAAAGGGCGGAGGGAGGGAGACATAGAGGAGAAAAGGGCGGAGGGAGGGAGACATAGAGGAGAAAAGGGCGGAGGGAGGGAGACATAGAGGAGAAAAGGGCGGAGGGAGGGAGACATAGAGGAGAAAAGGGCGGAGGGAGGGAGACATAGAGGAGAAAAGGGCGGAGGGAGGGAGACATAGAGGAGAAAAGGGCGGAGGGAGGGAGACATAGAGGAGAAAAGGGCGGAGGGAGGGAGACATAGAGGAGAAAAGGGCGGAGGGAGGGAGACATAGAGGAGAAAAGGGCGGAGGGAGGGAGACATAGAGGAGAAAAAGGCGGAGGGAGGGAGGGAGGGAGACATGGAAAAGAAAAGAGACAATACGGGAGGGAGTGATCAAAGCAAAAGAGACGACAGAGGGGAGGGTGGTCAACATGAGAGAAGAATGTCAAAGGGAAATGAAAAATGAAAAATAAAAAATTAAATTAAAAAAAGAATTTACCATTGTGCACAGCCCACATAATTCGAAAAGCAGGGCCTCCCATTTCATCAAATGGTTTCTTCCTTGTAAAAACCTCCCACAAAATTATGCCCCAGCTGAAGACATCACATTTTTCACTGTAATTGCAGCCTGAAACCAGATAGGACAATCAAAATAAAATACTTATCTACATGTGTATGTAAGAGTTCAAGAGAAATTGAGTTATACAGAGCATTTATTCAATACAAGCATACATAGCAATATATATAATTGGAGTCATTATTAATTAATAAACTATAATTTATTTCATGTTAATTCATCCCAAGTATTCATTATTACTTACTGCTCTGAGTGAAGCAAATCTGGCTTTTATTTCTTTTTAAATTCTTGTTTACAATTAAATAATTCAAATAATCAAGTACAACATCTTCAGATCTTATAAATTTTTGTGCAAAAATTCAAATCAACTATAATGGCTGGTGAGGATCTCAAGCTAAAAACAAATAATGTATAGTTTTCAATAGTGGTTGTGGCATTGTAGAAAGAAGACTTTTTGAGTTCATTCGTCACCAATCTTAAACCCAAGCTATCACTCGGGTTACTTTTTCTTACTCTATTTCAGAATTGTTCTATGTGCCAAGCTTTTGGTTGAATACATAATTGTTTTATACATTTCTGAAATGAAACATAAGGGCTCTGCAATACAGTTATCACTTTTTTCCAAAATAACAGCTGCATTAATTTTTTATATGTAGCCAATACAATGGCTTAACATTCCAAAACCAATTCAGTTCCTTTATACAATGGTGGATCAATAGCCTGACACAGTTATCAGCTAAATTTTTACCTGAAATTCTCACTGTATAATGTTCTATTTACGTGATTGATGTAGAAGCGTTGAGTTAATATCTTTCCATGTCAAAGCACTTATGGTGGAAAATAAATATTTGCTGGTAAAATAAAAGCTAGACTTATTGATGTATCTTTATATAGATGTTAATCTATCTTTATCAAATATAACCCAGAAAGTATAAACAGGAACCAATCATGGTCTTTTCTGTAATTTTATATTATTAAATTATTGACTACAAAATCATTGTTAACGTCGAAAGAAAGAGTTAAAGAGAAATCAATAGTCATCACATTTCCAACGGAAAATCTGATTTTATTTGTATTTGATCAAATTTCGTATAAATAGGTTTGTACACTCCTTTTTGAAGTCAATTTTCAGTGGACCGAGATGCAACACAGACTTGTCTATTTTATGACCATTAATTAAAACAAGCATATTAATAGTGTAGATGATCAATCTTTCCCCCATTTCATAAAATTAAAGACATAACAGCTAGCTGCCCAAAGCTCTATTATTGAAACATTTCCACAAGTGCTTGTAATAGATACAGGACAATGACCATCATACAATGCTATTTTTAGTAACTTATTTCATTGATTTATGAAATAATAGGGTATGTAGCTATGAAATATTTATTCCATTAAAGATCATGGCTACTAATCGTCTGTCAATTGAGCAACAGATAACTGCCAATCAGGCATTAGATTTAAGACACCCCGTGAATACAATACTGGGAAGGATACCCAGCATTGCCTGGGGGAAATAATTGCAAATATAACACAGAAAAAAATGTATCCTTTAATATTTCTTCTTACACAACACAGTAGATTTTTTAAAAAGATTAGGTTGTTTTGTTATTTTTAGAATTATTGTCCAAGAACGTTTTTCAAGGTTACACAACATTCTACAAGAAAAATAAAAATTATATATATATATATATATATATATATATATTATATAGTAGAATGTGGATTCGCTACACAAACTAGCTCATGTTTCTGCTTTCATGTTTTAGAAGTGCCTTTATATTATGTTATACTGCTAGCCTGATTTGTACCATATATATATATACAATTTGAAGAATATAATTGTTTGGCTGCATTATGGTTGAAAAAAAAAAATTTTCTGAAATAAGTTACTTTTAAACGAAAATTGACCTCTGGTGACCTTAAATGACTTTGGAGGTCGGCACCACCTATCCAATCAAGTTTCATCCTGCCATACCATGTGCAAGGTTAAAAACATTTTGTACTTCATACCAAACTCATTATGCAAGAAATTGCTTCAATTGGCTAGAAATGATATCTGATAACCTTGAATAACCATCAAGTTCAACCTCACACAGCCTATGTTACTACTCGATGTTGTGAGTCTTCATGCCAAAAATATAGATAATTGACATTGTAATGTCACTTATAGCATCAGTAGCTGCCATCAGCCTTCCTAGCTTCTTATCAAATTACCAATCTTTCTTTTTAACCCTCTCCTTTCCCACCCTTTTAATAAACTGTTTTTCTCCATTCTCATGTCTGTCACACTTATAGTATGAGTAGCGGCCATCAGCTGTGTTGGTTGCTGAACACTTATGATAACTGTCAGTGAATCAACAAGTCCTAGACTAGTAAGTAAATAAGACTAAATAATATCTCTACAAAATGCCAAAGTACAAAATTCTAATTTCATAATTGATTGAGTGTAAAAGAATTAATAGCCTTCAGCTTCATCACAGTCATATCATTATGTAAAGCTATAACACTAGAAAATTATTATAGACTAGTTTACCAATGCAGTCAAAAAATGATAGCAGTCTTTAGATAATTTTGCAACTGCACTGTACTTAGAAAAAAATATCCAAAACATTGGATTGTCAGGCATTTCCTTAATATTCAACTAGAATGAACCCTGATTTTTCTAACACATTTACAGCAATAAAAAAATAAAATAAAATAATAAATAGAATAAATTAGGCAAACGCTATTACTCTGATTTTCATTTAGTGGTTATTTCCCTGGACAAATGTTACAAATGGAAAATATAGACCATCACATGGAGTTTAATATAAGTAGATTTTTAATATAATTAAAACTTCCTGAGTAAATTTGAAAACTTCTCAACATCTTCAGCATCAACATGTAAAAATTAGCACAAGAACGGGGGACTAAATAACATTACTGAAAAGCATGTACAAGTCACAGCAGTGTGCGGAGGACAAAATGAGGATAAGGTGCCAATTTCAAAAAAGGGATGTTAATTAATAGCATTTGGCACTTAACAGGTGAATCAGCAAAAACATTAACTTCCTTTGGCACTGAACATGTTGAAGGCTAAGAACTATTATATTGACGACTGAATAGCAATACATTTTTTTTTCAACTTACCTTCAAAAACTTCTGGGGCCATCCAAGCAGCACTGCCCTTATTGTTTGTCATGTGAGTTTGGAATTCACAGGCCGTACCAAAGTCACAAATCTTCAACACAGTTCCTCCCATAATCAGCAGCAGACTGAAAAGAATAAGAATTGAAAGAATGAAATTTTCAGGATTATAAAAGAATTTACCATCACAGTCAATAATTGAACTGAGGCATCAAAATTAGAAGTCATGTAAAAAAATTCCATCAAAGAATAAATATGGTCAGAACAAATTCTATTTACGACATCATTGGCATTTTTTTCACTGGAAAATATCCAAATTAGAGTTTTTTTAAAATCTTTTTTTAAATCTAGAAACATCTAGATTCTCCAGAATCTAGATTTTTATTAAAAAACCTGTCAAAATAAGAGTTGAAAAAGGTTTGAGGAGTGCTGATGCCAATTTTCAAGTCTGTAGACAAAACTGGAACACACAATCACACGTATAAAAAGGAATGAAAACCTTCACCAACTTTGGTGGCTACAGTGGTTCAATAAAACAAAACTGTGAAATCAACAATATAGATAAATATCAATATGAGGCCATGTCTTATATCCAAGTTAATAGAAAACAAGAGACTAAGTAACTAATTTGACTCTAGAAGAATACAAATTTCATTATTTTATTGATCTCCTAATACTGGAAAATAACACTTAAATAACTCTTAAGTGGTTCAATAAATACCTAATAAGAAAGTCAGAATGAAATTTGTGCCTACCTAACAAGTTCACTCTGTGTCTTGAGGTATGTTGTGAATTACTCCTGACAAACTCATGCTTCTATCCCATGGTTTCATTTAAGGCAGAATAAATAGCTCAGAATAACACAGACGGCAATAGAAACAGCAATGTTAAGAATAATTCTTATTGATAGAAAAAGATCAATATGGATCCAAGAGAGGACCAGGGTGAAGGATATTGTATAAATAATCAATTTACGTTCTCTATGCTAAGTGATACATTAACTGTATAATGACAGGAGATCATTTCAAATAAATTTCTATGTAAGATAATACAATTTATAATTCATTCTGACGGATCACATGTATCTATTTCTTAATACAGAAACTGTTGCATTGAAAAGAAACGAATAGACCGAGAATAAACAAGATGAGAATTTAGGATGAAAACAGTTATTTGGGCCTTTGCATTACAAGCAGCTGTTTAGCTCAATGGTAAGAGCATCGCTATGTTGAAGCAGCTACCCTATTGGTCGCACGTTTGATTCCTGCAGAAGCCCAATTTTCTTTAATTGTTTATTCTATTCACATTGCTTATGCCAATTGATAAATTAACCGTGTAATTTATGATCACAAGTAATTAAGCAAAAAAAATGGAGACGAGCAGGGCACATAGCGAGTAAGAAGAGACAACAGACAGAGCAAAAGGCTGACCAATTGGTGCTCATGGGACAATAAACACAGTAAGAAAAGAACAGACACAAGGTAGAGAGATGAGAGACAGAAAAGTTTGCCAGTAAGACAAGGCAGAGATTAGCTCAATCATGCTGGTCATGGAGGGAGTTGGGAAAGACCTTAGTCCTGCAGTGGCCTTATAACAGCTGATGATGAAGTTGCTATAGCGATGTGCTTGACTCAGAAACTGAGTTAAGGCATCGAGCCAAGGACATGCTAACTTTGTGGCACTGTATGTTGCACTATCCAAGGGGAGAGTGACCGTGTCAAATTATGGGATCACAATAGGTACCAAATAAGGAAATTATCCTACTTACTGAATGAAACTTATGCATACTAATGTTTAAGTTTACTGAATATTAGACATTCAAACTGTGTGTATTAATTTCTGTCTGAATTTTTTAGATTAAGGAATATCATTGTTAAGTTTGTTGGTTTTTTTTTTGGTGGCAGACAATGGAAAGCGAACCTTTCCACTCGATTGGTGCGACGGGCTTTCTCCGTCTCAATGATAAAAAATACACCCTCTCACCACCTTAAGACAGCCGTAGGGTAGAGGCTGAAACATGTTCAAAAAGTGGACCAAGATAAGAACAAAAGTCCGCAAAATAACGTGCACATAATATTTATACAAATTTCATTAGAACAGCATTTTTTGATGATTAATTACAAATACACACTTTATTCTGCCTGTCTACACAAGGTCTCCAAAAACAATATTGCAGCTAGCCAACCTAACCATTAGCCTCACCACAGAAGTAGGATGGCTGGTGCCCTTACGCTGACTACGGCATCAGCTTCCCCTATATGAAATAGAAATGAAAAACACTCATGATGGCGTCACTTCATCATTCTCATTTACAGCATCTCATAAAATACTTACTTTGGTGGTTTGAGGTCCCTGTGTATAAGAGCTTTGGGTTTCATCCCATGCAAGTAAGCCACCCCTTTCGCACACTGCAAGGCCCAGCTCATGGCATGTGCTGCTGAGTAGCTAGGCTGTGGACCTGCACCATGAAGAACTGTAAAGGAGAGAAAAATGACAATTTTCAATTTTTTTTTCATAGATATTACTGTAGGGCAAAGCTGGTTAGGACAATGCCTTTTTGTCCGTTCATCAAATATATGGGTATCCTCCGCTTTTCAAAAATTCACTTTACATAAATTTTCCATTTCAATGGAAAAAGGAAAAAAAAAGGGGGGGGGGGGAATAATGTTTGTTTTGCAACAAACCGTTATAGAGGCAGTGCACACCCATTTCCCCTCTCATTCCAAAATCTGTCTCCTGTACATCCCATCAGCCTAACTTCTGACAACTCAGTCTCACATGACATCACCATTTTGGGGGGCTGGAAATTCTCAAAGATTTTCCCCATACAAATTATTGGTAATTACTTCTTTTATCATCATCAGGTCAAAAAGTCTCCTCAGATGCACCCGACACATTCCCTCCATCCCTTTCGGTCATCCATCACGGAAGGCAGATCCTCTGGAAGAAGTCATTTGCATCTTCCGGTGACTGACAACATCAATGATCGCCACTTTATATTGCTTTTTTGCTTTATGCCATTTTACAAAAGGTTTTTATTGGAACACTTAACTTTCAGATAGCAACAAGGGAATCTAAATACAAGAGTCAAGATGAATAATCATTCTATTGTGCGCAAAAAGGCTTTAAAATCCAAATTACATTTAAAACTTCTGAGAAGGTTCTTCAGTTATTTATCAAAACCAAAACAATGAATTATTCTGATTAAACTGTACTTTGTGTATCTCAGGTAAGATAAATTAATTATAGCTTTGGATATGGGCGACATAGTCAAGTCCTTTAAATCAACATCGACTTACCTCCCTTATATGATTTCTAAATTCCAAATTACTGGAATATCTTGAATAGTACATTTCCAATTAGTGTGGGTTTCAATATAATCATTAGCAATACCTAACCCACTTTCTGCATATTCTACAACAAAAGAGACCTAAAACACATCAAATTATAAAACCTTGGATAGTGCCGTTTTGAACAATACGGAAAATCTTAGAATGAATTAACTGCACTATTCAAGGTATAGCTGTAATTTCAGAAAAGGTGGCAATTAGTAGGTACCTAGCCATAGCCGGGAAGAGGGGATGGATTCACACCTTTCCCAAGATCATTATTGCAAAGTGAACATAAGCAGCTTCAGTTGAATCAAACTCAGTTTGCCAATTCCATTTCCAGTGATTATACTTGTTATGCCAATCCACACCTTATTTATGTTGGTATCAATTGCAAATATGCCGCAATAAATATGGAATGAATAAGAGTTTATACTTACCATTATAGAGTGATCCTCCTTCTGCATATTCCATGACAAGACAGACCTTAAAGAAGAGATTTTTAAAATTATATCAGATCAGTGAGAGGGAATATATACAAAGTCTTTTCTTTTGTTGAGCAAACTCACTGATTTTCATTTTCAACAACAAAAAAAAACAAGTTAGGACCTTTTGTTTAATTTCTAAGTCCAATGAACAATGTCATTTTTTATAAATGAAAAGTATAATTTTATTAGATTGTACTTAGACTGGTCAATGAGCAAAATAGTTCAATTATTTTTCCAACTCTGATTGTATCTTGCAGTGATCAACTAACACTGTGTTCAAGCATTGAAAATTAACAAACTATCTTTTTTATTAGAAAAAAAAAAGAAAAAAAAAGTTTTCCTAAATGAGATGCACATTCTTTGTATGATAAGTTTTAATGGATATATAATTCAATTAAATATGAAAATCTTTTTTCATAATCTCTGTAAAAACTTGATAATTTCATTTCCTTAAGAAATAGGAAGCTTACATTTCAGAATTTGAGGTTCACAAGATGAGAACTGCTGCCATTGAAATTTTTTTCAATGAATCCATTGTTTATGCTGTGAGCAACTTCATTTCTTCAATTAGCCACATATTTGATTTTGCATAACTTTGTATCACAAACAATGGTTGGTTTTGCTAACCATTTCAAAAGCATAAACCAATATCTATAATGTGAGAAATCTGGAGGGGATGCACCAAAATAACTCGACAACTGGCAAACTTGATATTTGCTATATATATATATATATATATATATATATATATATATATATATATATATATATATATATATATATATATATATATTATAGTTAGCAGACCAGGAATTGCAGTGTAGAGTATGAAGTTGTTTGGATGAGCACTTCTTGAGAAATCTAATAGAGATTTTTAAAATCTTCAGATCTTTTATCTAAAATATAGATCTAAATTTAGATTAAAAAAATATCTCAATCTAAGAAACTGAATGATAAAGCTGCAGTCTCGTGAAACGGGCAGAAAATTATTTTACATGACAATTATGGTAGGCTGCTCCACATACCATAAAGGCCCCTTCCAAACATTTACCTTTGGAACAGACACTGCCGTAGAGAAATTTTAAGAAAAAGTTGCATCTAAATAAAAGCCTAATATCTTGTCAAAAAATTACTAGAATTATCTCATTGCTAATCATTCAAAATATTAATTATTACTAATTACTCATTTTTTATCTAGCTTCAGCTGTGGCGTAGCATTATTACGCCATAGTTATATATATATATATATATATATATATATATATAATCAAGTTGAACAACTCGTGAAAGAAGTTACTTCCCTTGAAAATTCTGCTCGTGAAATACATCCTATCTAAGGGAGACAACCTGTTAATTCAACTCATGAAGCAAATGTATTCGCTCGATATTATTGACGGCTGCATTTTAGGATACAGAAGATTCAACTATATTAACTAATTACACGAACTACCCCATTAACGTCATGGTTACATTTCTGAAATCCACATCTTTAACTGAAATAACGTTAAGTGAAACGGATTCTTTTCCATGGCAACATCTAAAACTCACAGGAGAGCCTTTAAATTGTCTGAATTTCTGAGATTAATTACCATACACTGATTAACTCTAATTAGTTCATCTTGGTGGTTAAAGTCTAAGTTACAACATTCAGTTGAAGAGGAAAACAAGTGATATCACAACTATGAATTAACTCATACAAGATATCCTGGCAAGCTTCAATAAGCTGACGGTTTCAACAATGATTAATGGAGACACATACTCTACTTAGCCAAGTACAGCTATTGGGATGTGCTTGAGTATCTATCTACTTAGTTCCTCTTCCTCAATGATGAACAAATCACCAGAGGAGAAAGTGGCTAGTCCAGGCCTGAGTTAATACATAACTGAAGATTCATCATCAGTCTTTTAATGTCTGTCATAGTTGGTAACCTCCTATGAATTCCAAACCAAGCCCTTCATTCAATGTATAGGAATAAGCTGTTCAAATTCCGCAGTCCATACCAGAAGATATCAGTTAATTCTTCCTAGTTCATTGTCACTTGTCTACCTCTTCTACTGAACAAGAGCACATGACTTTTTTGCAATACTAGACTAGTTACTTAATACAATAAACCAATGATTGTATCCACTAACATTTTGACTATGACAGCAAAGATGAGGACACTGGTCTGAGTATTAGTAGAATAATAATTCCTCCTCTCAGAAATTCATATAAAAATGATTTATGAAATTTTAACAAGGAGGTATTGAGCTCAATGACTAAGAATACTCTGGGAGATTTCAGATCTTCAAAACTCATCAATTGAAGGAACTTTTGAAAGAAGAATCAGCAGAAATGAAGTGTTGATTTGCAGAGAACTTGAGAAAAATCAGTTAAATCATCTAAATCATTTACTAAAAAAGAAAAGACTTTTCTAGGCAAGGGAGATAAGTGACTTTGCTGCATAAGACCCTATCCTCATCTTGCAAATGCAATAAAGCCAATAATCATGAACTAGGCTGGGAAGTTCTTCCACAAGGGGCATTTACTTCACATCTGTCACAGTCAGACTATCATTTGTTTTGGCCCATGCAGCACTAAGTGGATAAAACAAATTCCTCATAGACTTCACTGAATCAAAATAGGAATCAATCTTATGGCTGAACACACAATTTACTTTAAAATTGAACTAAGGTCTGAAAGTCAGGAAATATACGTTGATTAGTGAATAATGACGCTATGGATTTGTGTGAATCAAAAAAAAAAAAAATCAGATCTAGTCAGTCACTCAATAGAAACTGTCACATGACTAATGGCTTTTGGCAGCATGCCATATTGGTGGTAATCAATTGAAAAATGGGAAAAGGGGGTGATCAGTGAATAAGTTACTTCACATACCATTTGTTGCCACTAAAAAGCCTGAATTTTGTAAATAAAAATTTTTTTGAAAATAAAAAAACTGACAGATGCAAACTATGAGACCAATTTAGCATGAACTCACGTTGTAAATTTGGGGAAAAAACAAGAAAAATTTGGCGAGGGGGATTTTCAAAAATTGAAAAATAAACATTTTTTTCAAGACAAGTTTAAATTTTCAGCCCTACAGCTAAATTGGTATAGCCTGCATGTGTAACATATACATACATAGCCAGCCAGCCAGAATCACTTAAAAGCTGAAGAAACCTGTGTTGAATTGGTTGACAGTTTCTAATTTCAAAAAATGTAGGAAACTTTTGGATTAGATTAATATCATTCAGTCATTCCAAAGGCATATACAGTCTTGCATACTTGAGAACAAACTTTGAAATTTGCCATGAAAATATTTAGGAAAACAATAATTACTTTGAGCTGTTAAACCTATTAATATTCGGAGCCACAAATGCTGAAACTAAATATCAAACGAGCCAATCTATAATTTAAGTGATTCTAGATAGCTGCATTTGACAGCTCATCTCAAAATTCTTAAAACAAATGCTCCAAACTATGAGAAAAAAAAAAATCAATAAATATTGCTAGATCAAAATTGAATACCAAAAGATGCGCAATATATGAATTAAAAAGCCTTTTTTTCATTAGTTACTGGAAACATTTGGAAGAGATAGTGGATAAAGTGAATAACGAAGGGAAACAGTACGGAATTGGGATAAATGTAAAGAAAACAAAATCTATATTAATATCAAAAATGACCGTGCCCCAAATTTCAACTGACAGCAAAGTAATTAGAGAACATTCATTTGTATATTTAAGGCAATTATTGACAGAAAATGGCAAGAACAAAACAGAAATTATGTCACATATCAATAGCACGTTGAATTTTCAATAAGATGAAGACTTTGTGTTAATGCTTAATTATTAACCTAGATGTTTCATAATTTATGTTAATTTATGCAAATTAATGAATGAAACATGCATCATACATCTCTGACAATCAGCTTTTTGAATTCCTCATAAAAGATTATAGGAACAGGAGTGGTTTCTTTCATCTTTAGGAAAATTGTCCAAATAATCATAATTGTTGTCTGTATTTCACAATTTTGGGGGTCAGTTTTCACAATTTTTTGCTGTATGTTTTAGTCATTGAAATAGACAAAAATTGCCATCAATTTGCGATACACTTTTTGCAATAATTTTTTTTGTTTATAAACCAATTTGCAAAATTCAAAAAGCTCCTTGTGTTGATTTGCATGATCTATATAATATAACAGCTAGTGGTCTACCCAGAATTCAAAACTTTTGACTTGTATTGCTAATTAAGTCAACATTAATAAATAAGAACATCAATCTTGAAACAAGAAAGAGGATCTTTAAATGTTATGTATAGGCTACCTTATGGAGCATAGACAGACTGTATTGAATGGATGGAAGCATTTGAGATATGGTCATGCAGAAAAACATTGAAACTGTCATGTAACGAAAAATTTAAAAAAACGAAGAAGTACTACCAAGAATAGATGAAAGAAAAAAAAAATAAACAGATCAACATCTTCAGAGAAAGAAGTGAAATATTTTGGGCTTCTTATAAGACTGGATAACATCTACAGGACAGTACTAGAAGGATACATTGATGGAAAGAGAACTAAGTCACTCAAAGTATAACTGGTATAGCAACATCTAAGGATGGAACGGACTGCAGTAAGAATATTCAGTGATACCAGCAATGGAAACAAGAACGAGAAGGACTACTGAGTTATCCAATGTCAAAAGAATTGGAAAGTGAAAATAAAACTGAACACGTTTACTTAATAATGCCCAATACAAAAATTCAACTTTGTTTCGGACACTTTAAAATCTTCTTCCCGTCTTCAACGTAGTCCTGATATTTCATCTGATTATTTTCTATAGCCCTCTCCAGTCATGCAGTGACTACATCAAAAGTTGAGGAAAAAAAAAAAAAAAAAAAAAAAGACTTTCTATTGTCCAAAACAAAATTGGTACACTAATAACTCTACTAAAATTTAAAGAAAATACAAAAATTCAAATTGACAGCAAAATTTTAAACATTCTTGAAAATTGAAGATGGAGCAAGTAACTTTTAATTGTTCGAACAATCCAAAGGAAAAAAATTCACTTTTACCAGGATTTACCTCGAAAAGTTCATGACAGTACTAAAGCCTAAAATGATTAAGAGTATAATTTCTTTATTCCTTTTTTGTTGATTAGAGAGGGACAGGTGGGGAAACCTCAACATCCTCCAAAACTGCTACGGGTGGGCTGAGGGGTCAATTGCCAAAACTTAAGTGGAGGAGAACCCATGGCTGACAAAACTTTATATTTAGAGGAATGGATATTTTCTTCTCAAACTTTGTCAATAAAATAAGGCATTTCTCCTCCTTAGACTACCCCTTTCGTCATACAGTTATTAATGTTTTTAATGCACAAATAAACTTCATCCTTGTTACACTTCCTCCCCCACCACCAACTTTGATTATCAAGATAGCATATGACAATAATGATATACTAGAGTAATTACTATTATTATTTAACCACAGAATTAATCATTAAAAGTGGAAACAAGGAAGCAAATTGTTTTTATTGTCATCAACACTAACTTTTGTTCAGATAATTACACCTGAAGAAGGCCACAGAATGAATCGGCTGACATCAAAGATACTGGATTGCCCAAATAAGAGTTGGAAAAGTTTTCATTGAAAGACATGAAATTTCTCTTCTACAATGAAATTCAAGAGGCCAAAAGAAAAAAAAAAAACAAAAGAGCAAATCCAGAAAATTAACCAAAAAGAAATACAAAACAGATATGATTGGATGAAGACTGTGATTCACTGGGATTTTTGCAAATGACTTGGGACAAATGAGTCAAACCAATGGTATAAACAGAAACCAAAAAAATGTCCTCAAGATGAGAGTAAATAAACTTTAAACTTGATGAAATTAAACTATTTGTAGTAGATACGTAATAGGTAAATCCCAGGTGATATCACCTGATTTAAGAGCTCTATTTTTTTCTAATTGACTTCCTCTTTTCAGCATTTACATTTTCTGTATTTCCAGCCCAACCAATAGCATTTCTTGGTGTAAATTCAATATAATTGAGGTATTCCACAACAATATAATGTACTTTCTCACAAGGTACAGACAATCAGGTTTACCACACTAAGAAACCAAAACCCATCTCCCTTCGATAGGGTGAAAAGCAAGACCCAGGAACTATTTGAACACATCAAACAATCAAAACTATGCTTACTATGCTCAAGATCATAGCCCACTGTCATTTGAAACTGAATGAAAATAAAAAAATTTAAAAAAACAAGACGGAATTTCCAATGAACAAATATTGAGTTATTTCTCTTGAAATTTAGCCTCATTATATTTTTAACCTTAAGAATGATGAAAAATATCCCAATCAAGAGAAAATTCCTGGATCCGCCCCAAATTTTGACCATGGCTTCACTATTCCATAAAATTTCATGGAGAACTTCCAAAGATATCATATGGACAGAGACAGGAACACATAAATACATATACTTCTTCAAACTTAGTTGGCAGAGGTAATGAAAAAGAAATGTCAATTATAGCAGGAAGTATGCAACTTTTAACATTACTCATTCACAATAAAGATCAATTTATATTTTGAACACAAATCTTAAGCTTCAACAATGGCAAAAAAAATTTTTTTTCAAATATACACAACAAATATTCATGCTACAGTCATCCTTCAGCAGAGCAACCCAAGATCACAGCAAGGAGCTACAAATACAAACACCAACAGTCACCAAGGTTAATAAAAAAAACATAAAAATAAAAAATACCAACAGTCACCAGGGTTTAAGAAAAAAAACAAAATTCTTCCCAAACAGATCCACTCTTATCTAGAATATGCAATCACAGTCTATTCTCTGAATATAAACATATTTAAATCAAATCTTAAAAAAGATCTCAGACACCAAATGTTTGGTTAGGAATTTTCAAACTAAAAAATGATATCACAATAATAGCAAACAGCTCAACAGCCATAATAAAAAGCAGTCAACACAGGACTCAAAACAACAGATGGACTCAATAGGTTGACTTCACTAACTTAATATTGTTCTGCTTGAGATACATAGATATTTTTCAATATTCATAATCTGTACTTTTTGATGTAACTTGAAAAAACAAATTTTAAATATAGTTTTGGAACATGGCATCGGGTTTAATTTTTATAGTCATAAAACTTTACTTTTGGTATCTCGTACATTACAACAAAAGTAAAGTGACTTGTACTTTTTGTTCCAAAACAAAAAAAGTCTACAGGAGGTATATGAGGGATCTCCCACCAAAGATAGATAAATAATTAAACCGTACTTGCTGACATATAAGACACACATTTAAACTAGTGATTTTGTGAAATCCCTGAACATTTCAGTAGTGAAGTAATTGTTAACAAGCTCGTGATACTAATCATTGCTTCTGTAAAGAATTTGATCTTCAATGGTTGCCCTCACTACCGTGGCCTTGTGTCAAACTAAGCTGTATATACAGTAAATATTGAAATAGAATATATTTGATATTTACCAAGTTTAACTTAGTTTGAGGCCACAGTAGCGGGGCACCCACTAAGGATCGAAGTCATTACAGAAGTAATGATCAGCATCATAAGCTTGTTAACCATTATTAGATTCAGGGCAAGCTCAAAGGTTTCATGCAATCAAGGCAAGACTTTAGATTTGCACCTCAAGATGTAATCTAACAACTATTATTTTCAGTTTGAATGCACCCTAGGTGAAAGCCTAGGTCACCTAATGGACAAGGTGGCACTGACTATACTGATTGCGAAACTAGGAAACTTTGTGGAATTACTTGGAATCTCAAAGGATTCCTCTGCAGAAACATGGATGAGGAGAGTATTTGACACCACCCCTTTAATCCCCCAGTGGTGGCTGGGGGGGGACAAAAGCTTTATAAATAGTAGTTCACCAACTGCATTTCTACTGAAAAATCTCACCAAATGTTGGGAGGGGCTTTCAAGAAGCCAAATCCCCTTAGTCCCCCCCGCCATCTTTAGCTACGCCTCTGCGAGGGCTCATCTCACTGAAACCTCTCCAGACAGATGGACTGAATGGATGAACAACGTGGAATACCTTACAACATCCATCACTCGGTTTTTTAGAGGGATACTTTAAGAACAAAATGTACGCCACAAGACCAAATACATTTGTAGAGGCTTCTGAATTTATGCTGGGAATACGTCCTTACACGAAGCAGCGTAAAAATATTGGCACAAAATCAATCCATATTATTATGGAGTAAATGGAGATACATTTTAGGTATCAAAAAACAAACACTGTTTATGATCATAGATTATAATCAATATTACATGAAAGAAAAATATCACTTGAAACAGTTAAATAATGTTAACAATCATAATCCCAAAATACACTTGACTGGCCGAATTCTGAATTCGCCGATTTTTTATTTTCCCAAATGTTCATCTGCTAGAAAAACGAAAGTAGACTTCTTAATTAACTGAACAGGCTTTTCTTTGATACTTTATCTTAGCAGAACAACCGGTTAATTTTTTTTCTAAAATTAATGCGATGGAGGATGTACATTTAGTATATGATAAAATATATTGTATGTTTACGATTTATGAATAAAAAAAAAATTTTTAAAAAGGATCTAGCGAAAATTCAGTATTTACAATCGTATGTTTACATATAACATAATCCCTTCAAAATAAAGGATAACAATGGAATGGGGTGTGAAAGGAAAGATCACGTTTGTAAGTGCTTATCTCATTTCTGTGCAGATTTGTCAAAATTGCACCTGAGGCACAATCAGTAGAATGTAGCAATGTAATAGAGGGGTGCCAGTGGGTGTGCATTTGACCGCATTGCAGGTGTGTAGACTGTATATATGCGTGCGTATGTGTAGCGGTAGTAGTGTAAGTACATGTGTACGTGCGTAAATGTCCCTGTCCTAAAAAATTACCCCTTTAAGGGTTTTCTGACATACCGTCCGCCTTTTACTCTACAAAGAAAGATAAATAATTTACAAGAATATTCCTCAAGGATTCTGATGTATTCATAATTTCAAATGCTGGTCATGTCAAAACTGAACTTTCCAGAGCCAGGTTAATAACAATTAACCAAGATAATAATCTTGCCGGACATGCTAATTTCATGTTAAGGGAATTTCCTCTGTCTCGACTTCAGGGCATAAGTCACCTAGAGTCCTTCTTCTGATTGGCCAGGATTTGTGGCATAAAGCCAATAAGTATTGTGTTGGCCAGTCAACAGGCAGTTTTTTGAACAGGCAGCTTATTCCATCAGCTGGGGAAGCCTCACTGTTGTTTACATTTTTCTCACTATTCAACACTCTCTCTTGCTCTGACCCCACAAATCTGTCTCATTCCTTATAAACATGGTAACCTCTAACATTCCATTGAGCTTGTAAAAAAGAATCATTACTTTGACATGAACTATGTTTTCTTTTTGCCTCAACAATTTTGTTCTGCCATAGATCTCTACAATACAAGGTCAGATTTTTCACTAGGACACTTCTACTCTAACTCAAGGGATTCATCCAGGAAACAGTCTCAAAGAAGGTTGACACACAACAGGTATTTGATTTGGTACAGTGACAAGTGACAATTTGACAATCCAAACTTTGGGGTAACAAGCAAAAACCAATACAAGTAAATGCTTTTTCTGTTGAATACTTTTTTCTTTCTCTGACCATTGACTCTCAAATTCTTGATAATGTCATGGCACATCTGTCTAGTGAAATCAGACTACCAGGCAACTGGTGCCAAAATGCTACTTTGGCAAATATCCCTCTTGCAAACAGTTCAATGAGAAAAAAAAATGCTTGGAAGAGAGATGTGGAGAAGTATTTTCTAGTTGCAGAAATAGAAAAGAAAAGGGCACAGGTAGCCAGTCATTCATCACCAGGAAGATTGGGAACTCACTAAAAACATGATTGACGTTCAACTAGGAGCAAATTATGGGGGGTATTAGATAGGTGTTACATGGACCGTGTGGACCCCATAAAGGCATTACGTCAGCAAATCGGTACAGAGTTCAGTCCTGAGGAGAATGTTGGGTGATTCAGCTTGCAGCCTTTGGCATGTGACAAGGAAAGAGTGTATGAATGTTAGGGGAGACAAAGAGATGACCAGAGCCTAGGGAACTGGAGCCAATTCAATAATTTTGACTATGACTAAAGCCAGTGAATTTAGAAGATTTAACCAGCATTTTTGGGTATTTCTAAACTTGGAGAAAGTTTGCATTTTGAATGTGTTCAGCACAAGCTATTTTCCTGCAAGTGGAAATCAACTTGAAAATAAACTAATAGGCAATCTTTTCTAAATTGTCGACAGCCAAATCAAACATTGATGAAATCAGGTACAGTAGGGCAGAAGTGACTAAAAACGTGATTTTTTAGATACTTCCATCCTATTATTTCTATTGATATTCGGACCATCCTCATCTTGGTTGTTTTTCATACAACGTTTTGGCCGTTGCACTCTACGGCCTTTGTCAGGTATCATCCGGTAGATTTGGGGAAGTAACGAACCGAACCCTTTATTTATCCGACGGGGGTATATTGACCGTACTCCCCTCTTAGCATTAGTAGTATTGTTATATTGTCTCACACTAGGATTGAACCTAGAACCATCAGATTACTTTACAGTAATTTGTCTGATGCTGTAACCACTGCGCTATGTGTCCATGTGGACAACAGGTGCTAATTTTTATGAGCCTCAGGTGGCAGTTTTTGATGTTTTTGATGTTATTGTTTTCTGTCTTTTATTATTAGAGGTTCCCATATGGTATCCATTTCAATGCTAGGATTACTGAGGCAGTT
This sequence comes from Thysanoteuthis rhombus, assembly GCA_963457665.1. Classification (NCBI taxonomy): domain Eukaryota; kingdom Metazoa; phylum Mollusca; class Cephalopoda; order Oegopsida; family Thysanoteuthidae; genus Thysanoteuthis; species Thysanoteuthis major. The sequence goes on along the minus strand of OY735220.1, from coordinate 44,797,573 downwards.
TTGCTTGCCTAGCATATAGGCCGACTCTTCCAATTTTCCTGTGTTCTTCCTGATCAATTATCTCAACCTTGTTCCAGAGGGGTAGGTGGTCTCCCTTTTCTTTCCATACATGGTCAGCTATACCCGATATATATCAATAGAAATAATAATCATAATACCTCATCTCAAAAATTCCGAGATATACTTCCATCCTATTTTGTCAATGGTTGATTCAGCTAGTGACAATTAACAAAAGATTGCCTACTAATCTCCTCTCATCCTAAAAGTTGAATCTAGTCACTTTGATTTTGCCTGACATTTTATCTCTCTTTCTCGTGCTTACATTGCAACATTTTTGCCATGGACTTCATCTAATCTTTGTTTCTGATCAATTTCAGCTGTCATCCAAACAACCCAAATACTCAACTGAAGGTACAATCAAGCAATACTCTGCTGCCGATGTGCAAGTAAATATTATTTCACTACTTTCACATAAACAGACATTGACATATACCAAGAAGAGATTGCTCCCAGTGTGGCAGCCATATTTATACTGGTCTTTAAACCAAAGGAAATAGAATAAAATGAGAGATAACCAAACATTAATGGTACCAACAATACAACCACATAGCAATGCGGAAGTAACATCTTTAGAGACAAGTATGGTATATGTGGGAATATAAACTACGGCCACATTCATGAAATGCATCTATTTTTAGAAAAGAAAACTGCGGCAAACTTCACACCTACATTGCTGTCAAATGGTGCCAATCAAACCAGCGTAAAATCAAGGCAGCATGTACAATCGTAGACTGCAATTGAATACAAGATATACCACTATGTTTGCAATTCAGTCTCTTGATGATGAAAGATACGCCTTGCTGTGGCACGACAATATTTTGAGCACTTAACTTTATCAACTATTAACAAATAAAGGGTATATATTTTGCAAGAACATCCTGTATATATAAAATTACAAACAAAATATCACAATGCCTGTTTACCATAGGTTCCAATAACCATAATTACTGAGTATATATATATATATATAAGTGTTCATCAATAAGTCTGCAGCCTAATGAGCATTTATTTTACTCAACAAGTATTTATTTTTCAGCATAAACTCATTCCTGGTGAATGCACTTAATACAGTGAAAATTTCAGACCAAAATTTAGCTGATTACTGTGTCAGACTACAATTCTATTGATCCAATCTCATACATACATAAGAATTACGAGGATATATACCTAGGAAATGTAAACATTTTCAAATCATATAGCCAGTTGCTGAGGAGTGCATCAGGTATGAAATACTGACATCCACCAGGTATATAACTTAGTTATTCTCAATTTTTCATTCACTGTATTAGATATTGAGCAATGTGATTAAACAACAGATAAAATCCTTTATTTCTTCCTTATTGAATTATTACAAATTGAAAATATATAAGTAATGGATGTATGATGCGAAAGAATGATCATAAATTATGTAATATTATACGGAAACTCTTATTTGAAATGATCTCCCATCATTACATGGTTAATGTATCTCTTGGCCTAGACAGCATGAATAGAATAAACAATCAAAGAAAATGAGACTGCTGCAGGAATCGAACCTGCGACCGATAAGTTAGCCGCACTAACGTAGCATTACTCTTACCATTGAGATGAACAGTCACCGTTAATGCAAAGGCCCAAAATCTGTTTTTACTCCCAATTTTCATCTTGTTCATTCTAGGTCTATATCAGCTTATTTCGTTTCTTTTAATGCGACAGTTAACCATGTCATGACAGAATTTATAATCATTCTGTTGGATCATACATCCATTTCTTAATCCATAACTGTTACGTTACTCCTTTATAAATTAATGGTAATTGCTTCTTTACTCCAGGCCCTTTCGGCTTATGAAAGGCTTTTATAGGAACATTTTCAAATAGCAGGGGAAACATCACACATCAAATTGGCTACAACCATAGGCATACGAGCCAAGGGCGGAAAATTTGGACAAAACCATGTAGAATTTCAAACAAATCATGCCTCTTGCCCCCATTAATGAAAGAGTTCTCGTATACCTATGGCTGCAACTACCGTTCTTGAAAGCCAATTGAATATGTACATAATTTATTTTTTTGCCAAATAAAAAAATGAAAATAAAATAAAAAGGTGTCATTTGAAGTTTTTATACATATCTATGGATTGGCGCAAAGGAGCCTAAAGCTATTTCATCAAGTAATTCATTTTTAATAATTCAAGTATCCTAATTTCAAGTCTCAACACATCCAAGCTGTTTTAATGTGTGATGATCAGACATGAAATGTTGAGTTAGAAATGCTAGAAAAAGAGAAAATATGGCTCATAACAAAGCAATTTGTCAATATAAGAGTATAATAAATGTTATTTAACTTACAGGGTGTTTTGTAGAGGCTCCATAAAGTTTAACAATATTTGGATGAGAAACTCTGGACAATTGTTTCAATTCAGTAATAAAGGCTTTCTTCTCAGCTTCAGTCTCAATCAATTTGACCGCCACACTGTGGCCATGATACATAGCACGACGAACAACTCCAAAGGCACCTTTCCCCACGATCTGAAAAACAAAAAGAAAACAATTTTTTTCAACTTATATTTATGAATAAATAACAATTATGTAGCCTACTGCAAGGCTTCTTAAACTGGTAAATGATTTACCCAAGGGTGAATTAAATTATTTCTGGGGTGAATGAATCTAGAGTTGTAAATGAAGGGTCACCATATTTAGAGAATTTTTGCACATACTGAGAGTGCTGACATCCAAAATATGAATGTTTTATTTCTCATTTTCTTTTGTATCTATATAGTAGATAAACCTAACATTGTCTCAATCTTTAGCCATGAGTTTTTCGAGAATGATGAATCATTTAATCTATTCAGACACTCATATTTTTCTATACTTGTAGTGATTTTTGTGGTAAACATATACAATAAGACAACAAATCTATTATTTTAATTCCACGTTCTAATACCATTATTTGTTAGCTGTGTTTTTTGTTGAATTTTTATCACTAATTAACATTTTTAGAATGTTCAAAAACCATGAATAAAACGCTTGAGAAATGAATTAATTTATTGTTTTTGCTCACGATACAAAATGAATAATTCATAAAATGATACAAGATAGAACAAGATGAAAATGATAAAAAAACGTGAGGAAATTTATTCATGCCTGAATAAAATCTTGTAACAAAGAGCTGAGGGTGAAATACACAGGAATATTTCAAGCACTGGCTTAGTGTACCAGACTTGGAACCATTCTTGCTTAAATATAACAAAATGCACAAACACTTTTGGTTCTGTCCCAAATCAAAAGTTAACTCCAATTGAAGAAATCTCTTTGTGTACACACTGTGATTACACAACAACTGGCCATTGTACGAAGTTGACATTTTCCAGATACATTAGTCAGCACACAAGGCAGCGCAGTGTTGAGTTACAAGTTTTTTGATCAGCAGTTCTAGAGAAATCTAATAGAATTATAGGTTATAGATCTTTTATCTAGAATTATAGATCTACATTTAGATATAAAATATCCAAATTTGGCATCACTGGAGAAAAGTAACCACAGTACTTCGAAGATGTACTTTTATATGATGCTCCACTTCGGAATGGGCACTTCTCTAGTTTGGTTCTGAAAAGAATAAGATTTTTTTCTTAAATGTCAACACTAGATCATTAGGTGGTTAAGACTTATTAGAAACCATCAACATAAGTTTCTTTAGTTTTCAAGTTGGTCTGGCTGGCTATGTGTGCATGTATCATGTGTACAGGCAACACCAATAACACTTGAGGGCCCAAATTTTCAAAGATTTACTCATCATTACGTCTAGAAAAAAAAAAAAAAAAAACAGGTAGGGTTGATTCCACACTTCCAGGTTTTTAGTAGGGGTTCAATCTGCAAAGTAAGTCTATACTAGATTGATCCCTTAGTTTGTGTCCAACAGCATTCACATTTGTTTTTTTTAAATTCAGACATTTTGTTAGTGATCATGATCCAACAAAAAGCAAAAGAAGTTACTTATTGATCACAGGTTTTTACAATTTTTTTGATTGAGTACCCTTAACTCATGCTGCCACATGATGGTTTTCTATAAAGTGACTAACCAGACCTGTTTCCATTTATCCTCAATGTGAATGACTAAAGTGTTTTTATTATTGACCTGAGCAGTGTTTATGCTTATTAAAAATTTTGAATATGCAATCTGATTTATGGAGGGAGGAGATGAACAAGCAGTTAATGCACACAGCGAGTCAAGTTCAAACTCCAGCTGCAACAGAGATACATTCACATATCACAATTGTGTCCTTGGGAAAGGCATTAATCAATTTCTCCACCCGAGCAATTGGTAAAATAGCATAGGGTGAAGTAAGTGATGCCACATCAGGCACTTGTTGCCTGTAATTCACCTATTGCAAACAGGCCAAGTAAGTAGTTATGTGGAGCCCAAGCAGGGTCAATTGAAGCTGTAGCCAGCATAAAGGCACTACTCACTTAATCTTTTTTATCCAGGCATGATCTTGAAATAAACGTAATCCAGATAATATTAAAATTCTCATTCAGTTAATGTTTGTTTAAGGCCTCTAATTAGCTGGAACGATGACTTGTCGCTATATATATTGTATTAAGATAAAATTTAAATGCACGAACTTGAAGAACGCATGAAAAATCCGGATGATTTGCAACTCGATAATAATAGTGTGGGGTCAGCTTCCACCTTCACCTACCCCTTCAAAAGAAAAATTTCTCAAGGGAGATAATTAATAAATACTAATTATACAGAATCCTTCTTTGAGAAGAAAAAAAGTGTTTGTCTTTTGTTAATGCAATTAGTTTCTGAAATTTTAGAATGCACGTTATTGTTCTGTGAACTATGACCAGATTTTAGAAGTATTTTCGAACCAGAACATTCAGGTAGTCTTACAAATAACGTCTGAGAAGTTTAAGGATTTGCAAATTGAAAAAGCTTTGTTGATGGAGATGAAAACTAAAGTTATAATAGTCCGAACAACTCCTTCGAATTGTTTAACTTACGATAGCTTCGAATTTAAAAAAAAAAATAAACAGTCTTAATGGCAAATAATGTTATTTTTCAATAGCTCTGTAAATCTGAATCATAAAATCAAATAATAAAGAGTAAATAAATTTTTATGATGTTAAATACCATCCATAACTAACAGAAAGGAAGAGAGAGTTATCTATCCATCATCGACATCTTTTATCAAACTACACAAATACTAGCTTGTTTTTGTAATTTAAATAATGAAAAAACTGCAAATAAGCACCTAAAAATCATCTTTTTTTGCTTACTATTTATTCCTTACTTTCAGGTCCACAACCTTTCACTAAAAACAAATATTTTTTGATAACTTTTTTGCGGGTGTGAAGTTCGCGCAAAAAAAAGTTCGACATCAAACTAACAAACTTCAAACCGAACAGAATCTGAGAATAAGAATAGTTTCCTTGTTGAATTAAATTTAATAAAAGATAAAGATAGGCTCTGTGTATGAAACAGCCGATTTTAAATTTTCATTTAATCTAGGTCAACGAATTCAAAATTTTATCAAATATACAGCAAAATAAGTCAGAATAAATTAAATGCTTATAAAAATTGAAAAGAAACACTTTTTAGTAACTAATTGACAATTGCTAAGTACTCATTCGTAAGGCCATAAATTGAATCTATATCACAATAGTATCCTAAATCTAAAAAAGAATCTTGCAAACAAGCTATTTATTCAATCAAATTCCATTACAAGCAAGTGTTTTACACCTGTATTTTATTTTCCAGAATAGATTTATATTTGATATTTAGTTCACGGTGGTATTTTTTTCAGACTATCTTGAATGAGAAATACAGAATAGAGTCCTGATCTCTTCTCGTTTTAATGAAATTACTGACAAAAAACTTTCATGTATTTTTATACAGTGAAGATTTTTTATTCGGTAACTTTCGAAAGTATTCAATCTCATTCGGAATGGACACCAGGGGAATTTCTATTTTAACTTTAACAAAAACAATTAGAAACTATTTCACAATATTATTTGACCTAAACTAAAGTAAGAAAACAAGTCAAAAAATCATGGTTGCATAAATAGAAAAGTAAAATTTTCCAAGTAAAAGATAAAAACTATCGATACGTTTAGAAGGTGTCCATAAAGTTTCACTATCTTTAATTTTAAAAAACAAAAAAATACATGGGACGACATGGACACCCTCCTGTATTTTGTACAGGATTGTTTGGGGGGGAAAAAAATTGCCATAAACTGAACTTCAAACACAATTGAATTATTTGTACATGCTAAAAGAATCATCTTTTTATTATGCTGTTGCTATCAAATGATAAAAAGATATTGATGATTGCTTATTTAAAGCTTTAAAGTAAAAATAAATTTCAAAACTTTTTTTTTTTATAAACTCAAGGAAACAAGTTGAAGAAAAATTAGAATTGCATAAAAAGATTCAAAAATCGTTCAGAATTTAAAACCCAAAAGATATTGCAGTCAGAATTACAAAAAATGAAACATAAAAAGGCATTACATGAATAATTAACAATAGTTTAATCAAAAACATTATTGTTGAATTGAAGGTTTGAAGTCAATATTTAAAAACTTTTGACATCTTTTTGACGTTTAAGAATTAGGGTTGCATTAAACATTATTTAGATTTTAAAACGAACTAAATATTGCAATTTTTGTTAGAAAGAAAATGTAGATGGAAAGCAATACATAATTATAGAAAAATTAAAATTGTTGAAGCTTAGAATTGAATTTTCAAAACTTTTGACATTTAGTCTCGTTATTACGAAAAATTAAGGTTGCATTAAAAATGAAAAAAAATTAGATTTTAAGGACAAAAAATATCGCAATTTGAGTTATCAAGAGTAACAAAGATACAACAGATTAAAAGCATTAAATAAGTATTTGATAACTGTTTAATTAAAAACATTAATAATTATTGTTTAATAAAAGCTAGAAGTAAAAATTTCTTAAACTAACTTTTTTTTGACAAGCGAAGTTAAAAAAAATTAAGGTTGCAGAAAAAAAATGTTTAGATTTTAAAACAAAAAATACTGCAATTGGGGTTACAAGGAATAGGAAATAAAAGCTAGATTAAAAGCATAAATAAATGTAAATGAAAGAGAGAGAAAAATAATTCAACCTCTTCAAACTTGAGTTCATTGTAGTCGATTTCTTCTACAAATCCAATAGATTGATCCATGTTGTTTTTGTTTTGAATATTAAAACAAGGCAAAGGTCTCCCTCTTTATTTTATGGATATATACATGAATCTATGTTTACATATATAAATGCCACCCTAAGTCGATGAAGAGAACCTCAACGAAGTGGGTGACATCCAGCAAGAATGTAAATCCTCCTCCTATGGCAATAAATCGACATGAAAGAGGGACATTCGCACCTCACCAACCATCAAACATTGAAAAACTATAACAACATCCTTTCTACTTCTTGAAAAAGTAGGGCTGTTCCTCCTACCCTCTTTGAATTCATACAATGCTTCGTCTGCTCACTCTGATGATTTCACATATGACTCTCTTCTTCACTCTCTATTCGATGTGTCTCTTCTGCTACTTCTACTCTCAATTACTGTGAAACCACAACCGGTTGTTGCCAATTTAGATGTTTTTAATCTAAATCTAGATGTTGTAGGTTGCATGTCGATGTCAGAAATTACCATTCAGATGATATTTGATAAAATGAGTAATTTCTTTCTTTTTAATTCATAGTAATAGAAAAGTTTTTTGCTTTTTTGTATAAATTAATTAAAATCTTGATTAAGTAAATGTTGATGACTAAAGTCACATATAATTTTTTAATAATACATGTTACCTAAATTTTTAGATGTATATCCAGAAAATCTAAATGTTTCTAGATCTTTTTTCACTCAATTTTAGATGTAAATTCTGAAAATAAATTGACAACCGGTTGTTTTCTCCACTTCTATTGGGGACTTTTCTCTCTTTATCTCATCGTTAATGTTACCATTTCTCCTGAGTATTTTTCTGTGTCCCTAGAATTTTCTTCTCTCTTTCCCATCTACGCTCCGAACCTTAAAGATAACATATACATGCGTTTTGTTCTTGATGTGTATTTTGGTGACCGGAAAAAAATAATGGAAAAAACCATCAGTCATAACTTTTGGGTTTTTCTGTCGAAAAAAAAAGTCATAATATTTTTTTTTTAATAAATTGATATTTTGATTATTCAATTCATATTGATAAAATGAGGACTATTTTCTCATAAAATTTGTAATATTTTAATTTATTCAATTTATGGTAATAGAATAATAATATTTCAAGTATTTATTCGATATCTTATCTACGTTTACTTTGTCAAAATATTATCCTTTTACTAAAATATAACCCTGACTATTTTATTGAAAAAAGTTACAACTTTTTTCCTACATTTTCCTCCTTTACCATCAACTTTTCAGTGTTCCCCCTTTTTTCAACTTTGATTCATAACACAATCTTGGTTTATTTTCTCGATCGTTTGTAATCACTCTTCCAATTTACTTTTTAATCAGACAAATGCATATATTTTCTTTTACAAATGCCTAAATTTATTGTACTTTATTTTCCTGTATCGTTTTAGAGTATGTATTTACTTATGTTTCGTTCCTTCGTATTTTTTAAAGCCTTGAAATACATTCCGGAAGTTAGAAAAACCGGAAGCCGTAGCTTTGTAGACTCTCCAGTGAGAAGAAATTAAGTATGTATAGTAGAGTATGGAAAAACATTGGCGACATATTAGGAAGCGGTGCGTGGAAACAAACGAAACGTGCATGATAATTTTTATCGTTACGAATTTTTTACAGAACAATGACTAAATAAACGAGTTTTGTTCTTATTTCGTTATTTCAATGGTGTGCACGTTGAAACATTCGGAATAGCTTAGGATGGAATGCAGATACTGGTAGGTAGGTATGGATGTGCATAATTGAAATAATAATTGTGAATTTCTTAACGAATTTTTTTTCTAGTTGTAGTTATTTTTTCAAATTATTAACACCAATTGGGATACGAAAATAAACTTGAATATATTCTAAAAATCAAAATAATTAGAACCATGATAAATGACTGATTATATCATCATTATTGGACTTTTTTTTCTGGGAACGACTCCATAGCTAGTTTCCTTATTTTAATTGCAGGTCCTATTTTAGTGTAATTAGAAAGATTAAATATGATCCTAGTTTACTCAAGCAGCACAAATGAAACACTTTTTTTAACAGTATTACAAGGGTTTGGAAATCTCTGTCTCCCTATCTCTTTTTCTCTCCTCCGTTCCTTACCCTAAACCTAACCCCAACCCTCCAAGTCTCTAGTCTTTATAATTTCGTGAATCGGGTGAATAAGGAAATTGATACAGCATTAGCAACATAAGTTCTAGTAGTTATATTACCAGCAGCCGGCAAACACACGTACACACACAGCAGACCGTGCTTAGCATGAGCAAATTATGTGTTCGTGAATTTACATTACTAATCCATCGAATAGGAGGCAAAAATTAAAAATCGGGTATCAGATATTTAGCCAAATGAATTATACCTCAAAAGATTGGTAAATATATACAGAATCAGAATATGAATCTTAACAAAGCTTTTCCGGTCATATCGTGGAATCGAGAATAATCCAGTGAGTACTGTGTAAATATTTTTCCTCAATTTGTTTGGAATAGTAGTACAGTAGTTTAGGTAGAATTTCAAGCCGAATTATTCGAGATGTGCAAACAAGTGTGAAAACTTGCGTACTGGTAGATTATACATGTTCTTCAATATAAAAACAAAATGCACATGATCTGACCAAAACTGCGACCGCCATCTTGATTTTAAAATGACCACCATAAAAGCGAAAACGGCAATATAAATTACAGCCAGAATTGTCCTAAATGTGAAAAAAGGATGTGATTACTCGTTTTAGTAGATTTGTCAATATTCTTTCATTTAAAAACCAAACATACCCGATCTGATGAAAATTGCGGTCGCCATCATAATTTAAAATGGCTACCATAATAAAACTGAATTCGACAAATTCATTAGTTGAAATTTCAATCATAATTGTTTGAAATGTGAAAAATTGCATACTGGTAGATTTTATTATGTTTTTCCGTGTAAAGAGAGAACCCACCCAATCCGACAAAAAATTGCAACTGCCATTTTAATTTCAAAATGTCCACCATAGAAAAACAACATTTGCCGTGTAGATTAATTGGAATTTCTGCCAAAATTTGAAAAAAAACTTGAAAACCTGAACACTTGTAAATGTTTTAATACTCTTTCATATAAAATCACGACGCACACAATTGAACTGACAAAAATTGTGGACGCCATCTTAATTTCAAATTGGCTGCTATAAAAAAAAATTTTTTAAATTATTGAAATATCAACCAAAATTGTTCAAAATGTGAAAAAGACATGAAAATGCACATATTGGTAGATACCTTGGAGCTCTTTATTATAAAAACAAGATACGCATGATCTGGCCAAAATTTTAACCGTCATCTTCATTTCAAAATCGTCACCACAAAAATCACAATATAGTATGGTAGAATACTTGAAATTTCAGTCAGATGAGTTCATAATGGGGGAAAATATGAAACCTTGCATACTGGTATATTTTTCAATGTCCTTTCATATGAAAACAGAATACATATGATCTGGCAAAAATTGAAGCTACCATCTTGATTCCAAAATGGCTGCAATGAAAAACATGATTTGCTATATACATTAAATAAAATTTCAATCAGAATTGCTAGAAAGAAAGACAAGGAAACTAACATACTGCTAGATGTTATGATGCTCCTCCATATAAAAACAAGATTCGCATGATTGAAACCACCATCTCATTTCACAATGGCTGCAAAAGAATTAGCACTGTCGATTAGTTGAAATTTCGACCAGAATTGTTCAAAATGTGAAAAAGACTTGGAAAAATACATACTGGTAGATCTTTTATGCACTTTCATATGAAACAAGATGCGCACAATCTGACCAAAATTCGAGCCACCATTTTAATTTCAATATGGCTACCATAAATTGTAATAAAAATTACAATATAGGACGGTGTTAGCAATTATATTAATTTCAACCACTCAAAATGTTGCCACTCTATGGTAGGATAAAAGAAAAATACAAATTTGGTTATAAAGGCCCAATACATCCCAAACTGGATCAAATTCAAAAAGGATATTTATTGATCTGGTTTGGTTCCATAGATCATGATTCCAATATCTCATAGTATGGTCATGGTATAGATCATCGAAAAGCTATGTAAATGCTGAATAATTTCCACATAAATCTACGATCGTAAAATCAACATTATTTGTGGTCAAAGCTCGATCAAAATGGCAAATCGAATGATGTATAATTTGTCTGGTGAACAATTTGATACTCTCAAAACCCTTGTCTCATGAAATATATCCTCCTTTCCCACTTTCTGATCCTAATCTTCGAAAGTAGAGCGTTCCTATGAATCCTTTCATGAACTGAAATATCGAAAAGCGAAGAAGTAATTACCATTAATTTATATGGGAAAACTTTTAAGAGTTCCCAGTCCAAATTTTTTTGCGAGATTTTCTCTACAACTGACAGTGCAGCTACAATAATTGTAGAAGTGACAATTTGATCTTGAAGGGCGTGTAGGTTCAGGGCAGGTTTACTAGATGTTTTGAGTGCCCATAAAGAACTGTAGGATTGGAAAATGCGTGAAGCTAAGCAGTCAAGCATACTGTTGTATTTCAAGACGTCTGCATCAACCACAACAGACGACGAAACTTGGCCTTCGGCATTAAGACAGGCAGACATAGTCTGAGATCTTGTTACAAAGTGAGGCACAAGACAAATAATTTCAGAGTTTGTCTTGTTTATTAGCATCTGCACTTTCATTGTGCGTGCACGTGCATATTTCTCTTTTCAATCAATTGTCACATACAACATTATTTGTTTCATCAACAATTACAGAAAGGGATAATGAAAGAAAGGACTAAGGAATACATTCTCTTCCCTAACTTTGCTCAAAGCTAAGTAAAATTCACCTACATTAAATATTGATGTGATAGGATTAAGTTTTAGGTAATACTAATGGAGTCAGACAGTAAATAAACCAAACTAATTTAATCCCACTCATTAGTCGGTAGAATATAACTGGGGTTAAAATTTAAAGTTTCGCCAAGGGCGCATGAAACCTTTGTGCATATTTTGCTTTGGCCTATGGCACATGAAACCCTTGCGCCAGCCATGATCGTCCACCCCAGATGGTGGTTCAACGACTACGATTACTTTGTCCTTATCGACAGGGGTTTTTAGAGATCGCACAACTTTGATTCAACCGAATAATAAGCGTTTCAAAATTTCAGAGATCATTTATAAAATTTGACGATTCCTGATTCATCATTATCATCATCATTGATTCCCGTTAAGAAAATATGTTGCTAATCTATTGAGTTTTGTAACTTACCAAGTTAAGACCAAACGGAAGTTGAGTTTCCGAGAATTCATTCGATCCATTAATAATTTTTAGATAAGCTCAAAGGTAAATGACTCACGAATTGATTCATATGCCCTTAGTTCATTTGTACTCTATGAATATCGAACACTACCCAAACCAGGCTTTGCTATGTGACCCCGAATGTAATGAGATTGGTGATAGATTTTGAGTTTTGTCGGAAGTGAAATATATTGGAACCATGATACACTCTATGATGATCAAACTCACTACCAATGATCTGAGAAACTTGCTACACTACGACAAGGCACACGAGAAAGAGAGAGGGGGAGATTAGGTTAATACTAAAAGTTCCAGCATGTTTTCAGCAACTTTTTAAATATTAATGTAGTTTAATTGAACAATGGCGAATGGTTCAATTATTTTTATAAGTGCCTGAGTTTGCTTGTGTGTTCCGGCGTCCCTTGCCATACCATTCGGTCAAAAGACTTGAGAATTGTCATCAGTACTCCACTAGATCTCTTCTAAAAAAGAAAATGGGTGAGAAATTTTTTTTTTTTTACTGTTTTTGGAGCCTTATTTTGACGGCTTCATTAAACATCTAGATTCTCGTGGATCTAGATATTTCTAGATATTTTTTCACTCTGAAAAACGCCAGTGATATACATATTATTTATTCTGACCATATTTATGCCTCGATGAAATTTTTTTCTTGACTTCAAATTTTAACGCTGCGGTTGTTCGATTATTGATTGTGGTGTCGAATTGTATTAAAGGTCAGCCAGCCTGGCGCCGGTGGGAAAACTACTGTAATAATGGACAACGTGATTTTCTTGGATAACTTTGCGTATCGGTTGACTCTACCGCTTCAGGGGGTAAAATTGCAGACGAAAAACCTCCTAGGAAGTAGGAGGTTTTAATCAGCATTTTTTTTTACCCTCGTGTGGAAGAGTCAACTTTTACGGACAGTGATTCCAGAAAATCTCCCTGATGAACCAATTCAATATTTTTTCTGAAAAAAAATCGTCTAAATCCAAATATATCTGTACTGGGATTAACCGTTAGATCATATGAAAAGAGAAAATGGATCAGCACGCATGTCTTATAGCAATGATCAGCAAGCTAAATCTGCTGGCCGTTGTTAGTGGATTCGGTTCTCATTGGATCTCCCACTGTTGATGGCATGGCTCAAAACTGCTGTGTTAGTATATAATACGAAGAAAAACAGATCAGGGTGCACATCGTGTAGCAATGATCAGAAGCTAAGCTTGCTGTGTGCTGTTAGTGGTTTCGATCTTCATCGGATCTTCTATAGTCTGATACCAACCCATGCTCAGTTAATATACTTATATGATAAACAATTTGAGCTTCCTGTTTTTCTGTCCATCACATATTTACCTCATCTCAAAAATTCAGAGTGTGCTTAATATAGTTTAAATAATACACAAATTACATAACTACGACCACGACGCAAGCATTTTAAGTTTCGTAGTATTCGAGCTTAGAGTATTTCGAATACTGATCTTATCTTCAAGAGCTTAGGCTCTCGATATTTGGAATTCTACGCCGATCTTACCTTTTGGTCTTGTGCCAGACTTGGTATAAAATCATCTTTATGACACACTACACTAGCCAGTCACTTAAAAATTCAAACAGGTCAAGATTTTAAAAAAAATACCGAAGTATCTTCAAGTATAGGTAATACAAGTGTATTTGGTCACTCTACAGAGACAGTTCCGAGACCGTGTTGGGGGTGATCAACTGAAAAGTAAAAAAAACGGATGTTCATCGTCAAATTACTTCACTCGCCTTTTGTTGGACAGTGATCACTAAAAAAGCCCGAACTTTCAAAAAAAAAAAGAAAAAGAAAACAGCATAAAAGCTGTTAAAATGTTTAAATTTTTAGCCCTCTACCTCAGTTAGCGCAGCCAGCCTGTAAGCATGATACATAGCCAGCCAGATTTAAAAACTGAATAAACCCATGTTGACAGTTTTGGTTGACAGCTTCTAATAAAATTAACCAAATAAAATCGAACCCATGTTTAACATAAATAACACAGCAAACGTCATTATTGAATGAGCCAAAGCTATAGTTCGGTGTCCATAGAAAACTATGTCGCATCATAAAAAGTCCTACATCGGTGTAAACCGAAAATATTCCCCGATCGTGCTAAACGGACGGTTAGCACCAGAAATGGTGCTCATGGAAAATTACGAAAGTATAAATAAAGCTTGGGAAGTTATCACTAACGTATTAATACCTTCCTCTGTAAGTATTTTATATCTATAATCTGTTTTTCTTGTACAAGTTCATCGTTTACAGATATGTAAGAAACATTGTGTTACTGTTGGAAGAATTTGAAAATAAACCCGCCATCTAAGTGATTCTTTTTTTGACTTTATATTGTGTGTCAGAACAAATGATTTCTTCTCTTTGAAGTGATTTACCTACTTATTTTATTACTGATTTACTTAATGAATACCATTGTTAATTATTTCAGGTGTTATTATATTTTGTTGGTTAAAACAAGACTATTCACGACGATTGAACCATTTAGAGAAGAGCGTGAAAGGAACCTTATGATGGGGGGTAAGATTCGGTTCACGAAACTTATATAAAAAATCACGAATAAGTATTTTTATGTGAAGTATGAACTGCTTTGACTGTGTTTAACCTTTGTTGATTTTGGAATTTTTTTTTTCGCTCTTCAGAAAAAGTGACTTTTATAGGGAGAGCTAGTGAATTGCCCTAAAGTGGGTGGTCGATGTACAATGTATGTATAATGTAAAACTGGACCCTTATTTTGTGTCTGTATTTGCGATACCCGTTGTTCAAAAAGGTGCTCTAGTTTCGTCTGTTGGAAAATCTATTAAATTTAGACTGTTTATTAAAATATTTTTTTTTTCTGATTGATGAAATACATACGCTGAGATGGACCTATTTTGAATTGTAAGCAAAAGGTTACTTTTTACTCCTACGTGTAGAATTTTTATTCATAAACAAATAAAGGATGCTAACATTTAAGCCTATATTTTATTATTACGCCGTCTTTTTTAAGCTAAAAGACGTTTTGAGAATCGAGTAAAAAAGTGAATATCACGTTGAGAAGATATTTGAGCTCTGACTCTGAATAGAAGATGGGGGGGGGTAAATTCAGATTACTGTTCAACTCAACAGATGAAGTAATTCTAGTTGTATCTCAGTGTTTATTTATTCATCATCTCTCGATTATTGATGATATGAATTGAAAATCTCCTAATCAACATCAAAATGTGAACAGAATTAATCATACTTTATTTACTAATTGAACATTTAATACTTAAGTCTGATCTTTTTTTAAAAATTTTCTTTGATCCCATACAGCTGAGAGAAAATTTCTGAGTATGTTTCTAGATCTATTTTTATTCATTTTTTTTTTAGTACCCTTCTAAAATCCCATTTCAATTTTATTTTGGGATCACTTTAACATCTTCCTCTCTTAGACTTGTTTAGGGAGGAGTATGTTTAACCATCAAAACTAAGTGGGGGAAAACCCATGGCTGACGACATGTTCCAAGCTATCATTCTTCTTTTGCTTGTGGAGGACTGGTTGCCAGCTATTCACTGGTCACAACAAAGCAGCCTTTCAAAGTATTGAGCCAAGTGATGAAACATTGAATTAGACCCAATGCACTAAAAGGTCTCAATGCTTGGAGATGTATTTGTATGTGTGAACGATATCTTCTTGAGCTTCATCAATAAAAAAAAGCATTTCTGGCAATTGTTACATTTTCCATTTTGAAATGGTCGCTTTTCCATCTATAGAATAATAGACGCTGGTGGCAAACTAACAACAACCCTAAAAATTGTAACCCTGTCTTTCTCGAATGGCAGCCATTTTAAACCGGGAAAGATAATAAATGCCACATTTCTCCCCTTAGACCGCTTTGAAGGGAGGATGTTTGATTGCCAAAACTTAAGGGGTATAATGTTTAAGTAGCTACTCAGAGGGGCTAGAAAGTTCATGTGATCTCTATTTTGGAAACTTTCTGTAAATTTCAAGTTAGTGATGGATGATTTTAGGATTCATTTTGACATTAATAACTCTGTAATTTTACTTGTCAAATAGTCATCAGTCTTTTATCGTCTGTCATCAGACATAGACCTTCCCCAGGATTCACCACACCTCTCTATCGTGGGTGTTGTGGAGCCTGTACTTTGTGAATTAGTCTAGTTTGTCTCTCTGTCTTGTATTCTGCCGGCTTTGGTTGCGCACATGATCTCTGGAGATCCATGCAGTTGAATGGTAATTACAGCCACATCATATTGGATGCACCACCAGTCCTCATACAATCACTAAAGAGAAGCAACCTGGAGCCTGGTCAGTACCCAAATGAGTGATTACTAGGGGATACTAGATTTTTCAGCAGCCATGTCAGCCCTGCTGCCAAATAACATAATTAATTATATGCCAGGAGATGCTACCTTGAACTGCTCAGCGTCTTCATCTTTGGTGCAGGCTCATATTTAAATCTTGGAAATTAGAAGTAACATGTTGTCTAAAATGTTCAAACGTGTCACTTTCTATAGTTTCAAGAAGGGTCATTAACATTCAAAGAGTTTTTCTGATGATTGAAATCTGTCTTATTGTTTGATGCTTCAGCCAATCTATTCTATGATCTTCTTTTGGTGTACTATCTGAATGTGATGGTGATTAACAGAATTTTTTCTGCAATGGTTACATACAATCATAACATAGGATCTGAGTTTTTTCTTGTCCTTTCCTTGTCAAGGTTTGATTTCCATGCCTTGTCCCTGTTGAGTAGCAGAAGCCACATCGGATGAACTGATTTATCTACTCGGTTGACTCGTTGGTGTGTGCTTCTTCTTCGATCTTTCTCAGTTTCCAACAGCATTCTCTATCTACAATCAGGATATCTTCCCAGAGAGGATAGTGATCGTTGTGTTAACAACATAAACCCGAGTTCAAATGTTCAAAAAAGTCTTTGAATGTGTGATACTTGTTTTGGGTTTCGGCAAGCATTTTTTTAATGTAAATGGTAAAGTTGTGAAGAATAAACCAGAAGTTATCCCAAAGCAAAAATGATTCTTCACAGCAGACATTCTAAAACTGTCTCTGATTTTCTTCCATTATTTCTCTTTCCCAAGTTGGATTCTCAAGCCATCCAGCTGACGCAAGATGAAGAAATCAAGTTCCACGAAGCTGTTGAGATACTGCACCAATCCCAGCTGACCCGGATCATTGAGGATTGGTTTATCGAATATGTTCAGAAGGAAATGCAAGATGTAGTGGTACCCAAGTTCTGGAGCTATTTTCACGGAGACCGTGCCAGTGCAGGCACTGAGCAAGCCCCTAATTTTGTAGCAGCTGTAGAGTACCTCTACTCAGAGCTGGACAAGTATCAGAAAAGTATCGAGCGTGTTGAAGCCATTACAAAGAAGTATCCCCACCAGACATGTAGAGCAGGAATACTATTCAAGAACTCTTTGAAAGAGACTATCACCACACACTGTAAAGCAATGCTCTTCACTACAAGAGACCGAAAAATCTACAAAGCTACAGAAGATGTTTACATGAAGGCATTCAAGGTTTATCAGAATGATCAAGGTAATTTTTTTTTTTCTTATAGATTTTTGACAAGATTTCAAATATTTCAGAATTATTTGATTCAATGTGCTGTCGAAATCATTGCGCATTTTTTTCTCAATTAACTTATTTCATTTTTAATCCCTATTTAAACCACAGTGATTTCAACAGTTATATGACCTCTTATGCATTTTTAGATTCAGCATTCATTCTCGTATTCTGTACATTGTTGACCTCATGTGACTCCTGGTTGACCTCAAGCAAACCTGATCTCATCCCAACCAAGGATTGTGGTTGATATCTAGAAGACTGTTTCCTACCTTGTGTTCATTTATTTGTTTGTTCAAGCCTAAAGAAAAGTGTCCAAGTGGAAGTTAATTTGAAAGATACTTCCTTTTATTTGCAATGAAATTGCAAAAAATTGGAGAAAACAAGATATGTATTCAATATTAAGAAGGAACTGAAAAATGGTGAACATCTGTCACCTCAGCTTGTTGGAAAGTGTGGACAAAAAAACAAGAATTTTTAAAAGGGCCTGCTAGTTCCCCAGAGATCCTAGGTCAGGATGAGGTCAATAATCTTTAAATTGTCCCTTTAAAGAATATTACAATGAATGAAGAATCCCAAATGCATAAGAACATGTAATACTGTTTACATCTTTGTAATTTAAAAAAGGGTTTCTGAATAAAAAATCAGTTTTTTAAAAAGTGCACAATAATTTTGACAGCTCTCCAATTAGAAAACAGTTTAAGTCTTCAAACAACTTCAGGTACTTCTTTGTTATCTGTACACCATTCATTGTGTCTTGTTTCTCCATTTAGTTGATCCCCACTTTTATTCCACTTGTCGATTTGATTCTCAGAAGTAAATTTTTGTTCCAGCTGATTGAAAAATAAGTCTGTTTTAAATTTCTTTGAAAATCCATCCAGTTTTGTTCAGAAAAAAAAAAATACTTTAATTCGGTTCCATCTAAATATTTATGTGCAGGTGATGAAGATTTGGATGAATCCACAAATTCTGAAAGATGTGCCGGCTGTGAGGAAAGACAGGACAAATGCAAATGTACAGAATTTATGCAAACATTTCACACCATCAACAGAAAACTGTAAGTGGAAAATACTTACCTCTCTCTGAGAAGTATATTAGCTCTTTGACTATTTTCAGGGTGACTGTGACAGTAAAAGCACTGAACAACCCCCTAATTTTGTAACTGTTGTAAATCAGATGTGAATGCACATATTTTTTCTCTGATGCTTAAAGATGCTTTGTGATAGGATTTCAAAAGTTTGAGGTCAGTTTTGAAGAATTATTGATTATTCATATAGTACATTGCTGCTAACACTGACTTATTCTCTCTAAATCTAATTAAATCTATTGGATAATGAAACAATCTAGTGTTTAAAATTGAATTTTTGTGTATATGGAACTGAAAGCTTAAAAATTATAATTTTATGACCTTTGATATTGTCAGTTTTTTATAAGTTCATTATTTTTCAAATAGTTGAGTCTTTTTTAACTCGTATGCTCTCAAGTATATTTTTTAACGTTATAATTCCTATACCAGGTTTTCCGCGCAAAAACAATTGATGAAAATTGAAAATCTCTATTACATGTTCAAAATGGGTTTTATTGTCATACAAATCAATATTTACAACAGAATATCTAATAGATATATTAGAATAAGATATCTTGTGAAAGAATGAAACCCAATCATAAGACTTGTTATCTTATCTATGGCATTGGACTAACAACTTGCTTAAATGAGTTATCTTGTTTGTGGAAGCAAACAGAATAACCACATCACCTTGCTAGTATTATAATATTTCAAAACCATTCGCTGGAAACTATTTTATATGATTATATAAGGCATAATCTAAGATTCTTGCAATTTATTGAAACTTAGAAAAGATAATCTTATAGAAGAGATGTGTACTTTGTTGATTTTAATTTCATTAGAAAATTCTTTTTCATGGTAATTTTTCTTATTTTAGTGACGAGTTGAATTTATTAAGCAAAGTGGCTGGATCATGTATCACAACGATTGTCCATCGAACTACCAAACAGCACATTGAATATACGTGTCGTGGTAACGTCGAGACATCATTTTTGGAAAGTCTAGAAAAGGTTGGTTGCATTTTGTCTTCTTTCTTCTTCAACAACTTTCCGTTTTTATATTATTTTTAATTGCTATCACCTCAGTTATAATCAATACTTTATATTGTGTTAAAAGTTGTTTTTGAAAAACATGTAGGAATTCTTTTGTTTCCCACTTAAACTACCTCTGTCCCACAATAGTTGTTACATTTAGTGCAGTCTTTCTCAATGGAGGCATTATCATCCCTAAGGGGGTGAAAGTTATGCTGAGGGAGGTGGGATAAAAGATCATAACAAACAGATGAACTTTTTCTTAAAATGAATTGGAAAGCTTTCATTTTATGTTGGTGAAGTTCATATATAAAGGGAAGCAACTCACACTTGAATTACAAAAAAAAATTTTTTTTTTTTTTTTTTCAATTTATTCTAATTATGAATTTCTAAAATCATATTATTTAATTATGCAATCACGCTTAGGTTATCCTGAAGCTCTGAATATCCTCTGTAAACAATGTATTATGAAATATCACCCTGCTGGTATTTCATATGTAATTCATGTGTTCGTTGAAAATAGAAATCAATTATGATCTCTGTAATACAATCAACATTTTTCAAGTGAATGTGTGGCTGAATAATGATGAAAAATGTCTTAAATGGCCTGCTAGATCAAAAAGGTTGCCCATTCTTACATTAGATAATGTAGAACAGTCATTCTTTATGAATGGATTATTGCTTCTATACATGGGGGGGATGTTGAGCTGAGTTAAGGGGTTGAAAGATTTAGAAAATAACCGATAGAGGTTAAAAAAGAAAAGAAACCTTGATTTACAGTATGAAATAATGCAAATATAACAACTAATATGGAACAGAGGTATTTTATGTCTTTTATATATGTATGCGCTTTTATATTTAATATGTATTCATTTTTTGTATTTTAGTGGTTGGATAAGAAAGTCTTAGGGTGGTTGGACTTGGTCTGGTGTTCTGATCAAATGAATCCAACACAGCTTCAGTCATTGAAAGAATTTAAAGACACATTACGGCAATACATGTATGAAAACTATGCTCGCACACTTATTGACCAGTTGTTCAGCATCATCATCGACTATCCAGAATCTGAACCTGCAATTCTGGACCTGAAGAATTGTTTAATGAAGACTGACCTGAGATCACACTTGGTCGTATCACTGAAGGATGCTCTGGAGAGCAGGCTTTTGCATCCAGGTGGGTTCAGTGCTGCTAATTTTAATCTTCTTAATTTGGGGTCTAGATATTTTGGGCTACGTTCGAGTGTTAGAAATAGCTCTTTAAATGATTTTCTATAAAATGAGTAATATTTTCATCTAATTTATAGTTATAAGATATTTCAATAAAGTAAATGATGACAATTAAAGTCAAATTCAATTTTATGATATATTTCCTAGGTTATAAGTATATATATGTGGGGAATCCTGATGTTTCAAGGTGTTTCAATTTTTTTCCATTTACATTTATTTAGCAATTAAAAGTACAGTGAGTTGTTATAGTTATGTATATAGTAGGACCAACAAATAAAGACTCAATCAATCTCATTTATTTCCTAACAATGTTCTGGCTTTTTTTATTCTCAGAAGAGTTCAATGGTCAAAACATTGTGAAAAGGCAACAAAGCTGAGGATGCTAGTCTGAGAGAATTATTATCTAGTAATAAAATCTTGTCTCAGAAATTGTAGAGATGATAATGACTAGAAGTGAATTCCAATCTCTACAATTCATTTCCAAAAAAAATCATCATAATCAACGTTTAAAGTCCATTGTTGGACATAGGCCTTCCCCAAGGTCAGCTGTTGAAAGTGCAATACAAGGGCAATGATGGACCTTATCATGCCATGCTGGCCAATGACCATGGCTAGGGTGGAGTAATTTTAGTCTTGCAGCTCAGTCTTGGCCTCCTCGGAAACATAGAATATACTCCGTATAGTCCAAGACTTCTATACAGAACATAAGCTTTTTCATTACATCTATTGAAAAAAAGTTTCCTTAGAGTTTTGAAAATGATGTCAGTTTTCTTCAATTGTTAGACTCCAAGTAAATAATGGACAGCAAAGTTTAATGAGTTAGCCATTGAAAATGGATCACATCATTGGGACTGATTTGACTGATCACCGGTCATATATTTACGAGAGTACAATGTGATCTCGAATTTAATTTTTGTGGCTTAAAATCAGTAATCTATTATGTTGTCAATTTTTTCTACACTCAAGTATGTTATGTTACCTACCAATTTTAACCTTGATTTTTTTTTATATTGAATTTTTCACATTGTACAGTTAGTGTGGTAATTTTTTGTTAGATTGGAACTTTGCCTACTAGATCTATAAACAAATAATAGCATCTTGATTACATCTGTTGGAAAACGTTTTCTTATAATTTTGAATGAACATGAAATTGTTTCATTTCTTTGAAAAAAATTCTTTTCTTTACATTCAATTCTGAAGGTGTGAACACTTCAAACATCCTTGCTGCTTACATCTCTGCCATCCGAGCTCTACGTGTATTAGACCCTGCTGGTGTGATTCTAGAACTTGTTTGTGAACCTGTCCAGAAATATCTCCGGTAAATTGCTTTACTGATATTACTAGTCATGACATGTCATTTCAGCGCAAGACAGACCCCTGCTGACGAATTCGCACACACGAGTAATCTATACAAAGACCAACAAATACGAACTATGGAATTTAAACATCTATTGAGATACAAAAAGTAACATTGTTTTTTCAGTTGAATTATTTTAGGAAATTGATTTTGTTGTTCAATACGATAATTCATCGTTCACAGGATATGGTGTTAAAATGATTTATTACAAAATTTCAACTTATTTTCTGTGTTTACAAGTACTAACTATAGTTTATTTGCTCGATATTTCAATAGTCATTAAGTAACTTCTTTATTGCTGTTTGAAAACAAACTGACATTGAAACAATTTATTCATTACAAAAATTTGTGGATTTGTCAACACTGATTTGTCGGTAAACCAGAAATAAAAATAGGACTGGAGAAATTGGAAGAAAAAGTAAGTTCAAGGATTAGATCTGATCATCAATCGAGCCATAATTTTTGTAGCACAGGCAATGGGAAGCAGCTGGCTGTTTACCAGGCTTCCCTGGGCAAAAAGGATGCAGGTTCGAATCTCATTGAGAGCGTAGTGTTATTTTATTTTATTTTTTTCTGATCTCTTGCTGTAGATCCATATCTTGTGTTCAGTTGCCATAAAAAAGCAACTAAAAAAAATGAAGATGAAATTAAATCGTAGTCAAAGATCAATACAATGAATGATCATTGTTTAGCTTTGTTTTCACACATAATGAATCATAGAAAACATTGCTTAGTTTGGGAAACATAGAACATTGCTTAGTAACATTAGACTCTCAGCATGCAGCAAGTAATTCCTGTTGTAATGATACAAAAGATACCCAGTGAGTACAAAAAGTATCCAATACATTGCAAAAAAAAGTATAACTTTCTCTTGTTTCAATATTTTTTAATAATATACATTAATTGATTAATGTTAGTTTTTTGTCCAGATTCTGTGAATTTTGAAGCTGTATGTTAAAATGAACTTTTTGCAATGTATTGGACACTTTTTGCATTTACTGTTATAACAACTAGTTGCGGTTTTTTAATCATCAACTGCTTACTATCATATTAGTGTCATATTGTAAAGTAAATTCCATTGTCAATAAGGTTTTACCTGATGACCGTAAATGAAGTGGTGCTTGAAGAAAATCAACCTGATGCTATTTTCTTTCAGAGGCCGAGACAACACAGTACGCTGCATAGTTTCCAGTCTCACTGAAGAAGGGGTTAATGAATTGTCTGATGAATTAATTCGAGGATTACCACACATTGTTGATGACAACACGGCAAGTGATGATGAAAATGAGGACTGGAACAAGTGGGTGCCTGACCCTGTGGATGCTGACCCTGGTAATGTCACATTTATCGTGGCACAACTTTACATCACACAATGTTTCATCGAAAATTACAATGTGCTTACATGCATGCCACAAATACACACAAGTATATTTGTGCATGTATACCGTAGTTCACCAAATAGGGGGTGGGCTTTGGCAACACCATCAGAGCCGTTGATACCAAGATGACTACCTACATATCTTTCATATAGTTTCTTGGTAATTCTTTTTCCATTTTTGTTTGTCTACACAATATATCTGAAAGTTCTCATTGAATTTCAATTTTGAATTTCAAGTAAATTCTCTGTAAGAGTGTGCAATCTGATAAAATTTTGGGATGAATCCAGGGATTTCTTTACAGTTGAAAGATATTTTTGCAATTTTTTTTTTTTTCCCCATATGTTTATGTATACACTCATGATTGTTCGCACAATATTTGCAAAAGTTGTCGATGGATTTCAATGAAAATTTTCTTGAAGAGGATGGTCAATTAGCCATGGAAGAAGCGAGAAAACTTTATGAATAGAATCCTTAGTAAATGTTGGCTTATTCCATCACATTAATTATTATGGGAGAATCATGATAAATAATGAATAGTATCAGGACAAAAAATATCAACAAATTACAAGATATCCTGGGAAGAGAGTAGGTTCTGGACCGTGGAGGGTCACACCAAGGATTACTGCCTCAGGTGACACCAACCATAGGTCTGTCACTGAACATGTGGTGTGCATATGTGTATTTTACATTTTCAATGAAACATTTGCTAAAAAGTCGTGGTACCGACTTCATACTTTTCTCTGTACCGTGTGTTTGTTTTTTTTTGGGGGGGGGGGTACCTTTTTTTTTTTTTTTTTTTAAATACTAATATCAGTGTGGTTGATGGAACATTGACTTTCTTTTTACTGTTATTTTTTATTCTAGAAACTGTCAATCCAAACTGTTAGCATAGGTTTCTTTAGTTTTCAAGTGAGCCTGGCTGGCTATGTATGCATAATGCATATAGGGTACACAAAAGTAACTGGAGGGCTGAAATTTTCAACATTTAATCCTCATTATGTCTCAAAAAAGTGCTTTTTTTTTTTTGCTTTTTTTTTTTCAAGTTCCCCCCATATTAGTTTTTTTAGCGGGGATTCAATTTGTAATGTAAGTTTATGCTACATTGGCCCCTTAGTTTACGTCTGACAGCATTCAGGCTTGTCTTTTGAAAACCAGACTATTTTTAGTGATCACTACCCAACAAAAAGCGAGAGAAGTAACTTATTCATTGATCAACCCTTTATCCAATTTTTTAATTGATCACCCCCTGCCAAAAGGACTAATTTATTTTTATTTTTGTTGCTTTCATCTCAAAACTCAGGTCATTTACACATCCTCCAACTGTTAGGTAAGCAGCATATTTTTATTTTTTGACAACAGCTCTATTTCCAATTATTCTTTGCAGTATTTATCGTGAACTTTCATTCTCCTAAAACTTTGAAGATAAAGAGTCTGAAATGAGTATAGTTTCAAGTAGGGACTAATATTTTTTTTAAAATTTAACTCAAAAAGTTTGAAGGAATTAGAGTAGGTAAATGTAAATAAATAACCTGAACTAAATATTGTTAGAGGGTGAAAAAGTTTACGATTGAAGTTGTAATAAACTTATTTATGTACGTTCATTTCAAAATAAAAGAATGAATTAAAATTCAAGTGTGAAATGAAATGTCAGTTCATTCAGAATCAAAAATCACACAAAA
Organism: Thysanoteuthis rhombus; assembly: GCA_963457665.1. NCBI lineage: Eukaryota > Metazoa > Mollusca > Cephalopoda > Oegopsida > Thysanoteuthidae > Thysanoteuthis > Thysanoteuthis major. Next base: position 44,771,721 of record OY735220.1, on the reverse strand, counting down.
AGTAAATGAATAAAAATGTTAGGTGTTATGATCTATTCAAAATATTTCAAAACCGAAATTGCTTATTTTACATATAACTTTAGTTTCCCTTATTTATTTGCAAATACACTCTAGATTTATAATAACACAGAATGACTTATAGCCTTGACCCTAATTTTGAAAATGTTGAATATGGCTCTCAATGAAATAATAGCTAAGTATAAAAATAGAAAGGTCCTTAGTGAATCAGGTTACACCAACTGTAAAAAAGGAATGAATTGGACAAAAACAATTCACTAGTCAATAATTGAAACTCCTCACCCCTTTCCTTTTTTTCTGTCTCTTAGAAGATAACTAATCTATTGCCAAACTCCTACTCTAGAGACTCACTACATATGTATTCAAGTTTTGTCAAAATGCAACCTTCTGGTGAGATGGCAAGATTTTATTTTAAAAAAATATCTATTTCTGTCATCCTGCCAGCTTAACCTCACCTTACGCCCCCACCCACCCCACGTTTTTCTCTTCATTTCTGCACAAATTACGAGGGTTGGTTTATGAAAAGTTGGGGATTGGGTGAACTTGAAACAGGGTTTATAAAAATGGAAAATACATTACTTGGTGGACTCCCTCATAACGCAGTAGAAGATTATGATCTCCGACTCGTGTGTGATAATGATATATAAAAAAATATTCAAGTAAAACTGCCACAAGTATGAAGATATTTAAAGAAATGTTGTCTTATTTGATATTTTGATAGCTTCTATGTCCAAGCTGAGAAGAACCTCTGACATCATCAGCATGTTGGTCAATATCTATGGGAGCAAGGAGCTGTTTGTGAATGAGTATCGCAATTTGCTAGCCGACCGCATTCTGTCTCAGTTCAACTATGACACCGAACGGGAGATCCGCTACTTGGAATTGCTCAAACTGCGGTTTGGGGAAGCCCAGCTCCATTACTGTGAGGTGATGCTGAAAGATGTCACAGATTCAAGACGTATCAACTCCATCATAAAAGAGAACAAAAAGAAAGAAGAGCCTGAAGGAGGAGAAGATGAGGAGGAGGTAAGAGTCACTTGTTTATAATGAATTTATTGCAATGAACGTAAATTATTTCGATTTTTATATCCTTTGCTTTGTATAGAGATTTGAAAAGAAAAAAATAGTTACATAATTATTCTTAAAGAAAAAGATTTTCAAATATTTCAGTTGCCCTGGTTTATAACATTGAATTCAGTGAATTTGTAACAGTGTTATATCCTTTGCTTAATGTTATCTAAAAGATCTATGTAAGCGGTAATATTTTATATATTGTGTGTGCATGCATATATATATATATATATATATGATGATCTAGGGCAAGGTTTCTCAAAAATTTTTATCTTGTAAGTCCTTTCCATGAGACAATTTTTTTGCAATCCTTTACTCATTATGAAAGCAATAGGTACTAAGACTATATATTAGTCTTTAGTTATGTTGTTTATGAAGAAAATACTTAAATTAAATTGTTAAAAGCTAACAACAAAGATGACACTCTTTTTTTCTTTAAGTAGTGAATAGCATTGAGCTATTATACAATAAGCATTAGATGTAGTACAGTTTTATACTGAGATGATAAAAAAACTAGTTGTATAATTATTCTTAAAAAAAGATTTCCAAATATTTCTGTGCCCCCCCCCCCTAATCTTTACAGACCTCCGGGAGTGGTTCTGATCCACACTTTGAGAAGCTCCGATCTTGAGTGTGTAATCCATATCCTTTTTAGTCAATGCAACATTTATAGAAAATAATTTTGCATTAATAAATAGCGTGCTGTTTTTTTTAACCTCCTTCCTTCTCGTTTTTTTTTTTTTTTTTTTTTTAAATCTTAAAGGACATTTTTATTTGATTTATTCATTTTTACTATCAACGAGGTACTAAAGCATTGATTAATCCCTCTTTCCATTTTTGCTGTTAGCATATAACTATCCACTTCATCCATTATTTTGTTAACTGCACTTGAATTTTAAATTTGAGTGAAAAATGGGACTTGATTATAATTCTGCTTCTTCTGTTAGGATATTGAAATCAACTCAATGATTCTGTCAGCTCAGTTTTGGCCAACATTCCGAGAAGAGAAATTAAATTTACCAGAAAATATGCAAAGATGTCTGGAAAATTACACTAAAAAGTTTGAATCCCTCAAAGGAAACCGAACACTCATCTGGAAACCTCATTTAGGTACGTATACTCAGAACGACTCCAACAGCAACTATATTACATGATTTCAAGGCAATAGGAAAGGTTCAAAAGTTAGAAAGATGGATCCCAGATGAACTGAATGGAACGCTCCATGACAGAGATGGACACTACCCTCTCAGTCGATTATGTCTAAGCTTAGAGATTAGGATATGAAGTCTTGTAGCGTCTTCTATATTCACTTGATATTTCTCCTACAGATTTCCACTGTTTCAGATATTTTGAACTTCATATCTGTAGCAAAAGGTTCAAAGGGAAGCCATATTTTATTCTATTACTGAACTTGTGAACATTAAACCTAAGGAATCTTATAGAGATTACATATTTTCATTAGAGGAACGTAAAAAAAAAAAAGTTATTGTTTCAAATGGGTATTATTTTGATTAAATGTTTACTGCTTTTTGTTGTTTATATCCTCTTTCATCTTAACATCCAAAAAATGATATTTTATCAAACTCCTTTGAAGTTGACTTCATAATCACAATTAGTCAGACGGTATATTGGGGGCGGGGGTAAGTCCATGACGTCTTTTGGTGTCAACTCGTGACCAGGGAGAGAAAGAAAAGGAAATAGGAATTTTTCTTAAATCCTCAGAGAATTTGTTCATTCAGATCACGTGTTTTTTTTCTTGTTACAATATTTTTCTGACAAGTTATTTTTTACCTGACCTCATTCATACTCAAGCTTCAGTCAGAGTGGAGTTCGACCTTGAATTAGCCGGTCTCATCATATTTAAAAATCCAATAAATTCAAATATACAGACCATAGATAATACATGTTGAAGCTAAGTTTCCTCTTCCAGCATTGCTTCCGTTTTCATCTCCTTCAAAAACCAAAATTATGGACATCTGCAATTTCTCCATGATTGTTAGTTATATCCTATCATTAGGTCTATGCATTTGAAAGGACACGTAGTGTTGATAAAATATCTCCAGAATTAAAGTTCAATTGTATTATAAATGGAGAACTGTAGCCATCAAAGATGGCGAAGGGCACCATCCTTTTGTATATGTGCATGTGTGTCAGTTTGTATGTTCCAGCACTCCTGGTCATACTGTTTTGTCTACTGACTAGAAAATTGGCATCAGCTCTCCACTAGACCCTTTCTAAAAATGCTTTTTTAACCGGGGGCGGGGGGCTTATTCTGACAGGTTATCAATCCAATCAGTTTACTTCTTGATGTTTTTGTTTTTTGTTTTTTTTTTTTACTCTATTTTAGATGTTATCGTGTGGAAAGTGCCAGTAATGTCATAAATAGAATTTATTCTGACTATATTTTTTCTTTGGTGGCATTTTTTTTTTTTTTACATGACTTCAAATGTTAATGCTGCGTTATCTTTCTTAAATGGTTCTCCAGGACTGGTAAACATTGATATTGAATTGAAGGAGCGAACTCTAAACCTGAATGTTTCTCCTGTTCATGCAGCAATCATTATGCAATTCCAAAACAAAGGTAAACATATTCTATTTATCTATTTTCTATTTGATGAAACATCATTATTGATTATTATTGATTTTAACTAGTATTTTCATTTGTCTCTTCAGGTCATTTTCATCCCCAACTATTCTTCCTCTCTGTAGATGTTTCTATATTATTCCTTTCATTTTGATTTTTCTTCAATTTTTCTCTAGCGTTCTTACCTCCTACCTTTTCTTCCTTCACACATTTTATTTTTCTCCTACTTCTTTCCTTCACTTTCCCCAAAACTATCCTGCTGAATATCATCAAGTAGGTTTCTTGGTCAGAAAGCATAACTAATTCCAGCTCGGAGGGGCTTGAGATCAAGCAAATACTACACTGATTCTAAATTTTAAAATGGCCATACATATGAACAAGCAGGATAATATTGAAAATAGTAGGAACCAATTTATTTTTATTTATTAATTTTTTTTTTTTTTTTTTTGTCTTTCTAGACCAATGGACCGTAGAAGAACTGGGTGGGGTTCTTCAGATCCCTGCCACAGCTCTCCGGCGGAAGATAGCTTATTGGCAAAGTCAAGGTTTACTGAAAGAAGAGGCAACTGATACTTTCATCCTTGTAGAAGAACAAAGAGCTAATTCTGATGACATCATGCTTGCTGATGAAGAAGAGACGGAATCCGCCATGGCTTCAATGCGGGCTCAAATGGATGAGCAAATGCAGGTAAGCAAAACTTGAATCCTCGATTCTCAACCTGGGGTCTGCAGACTGGTCCATCTCCATGCAATAACATTGTTATTGATTACTGTCTTTGAGTCTTCTACTTTCTCGGACTTGGAGTCAAAATGGCGTCTTTTCCATGAGAGACAAAAGATGCCACATGTCAGTATATCTCTGAATTTTTGAGATGAGGTATTATCATTATTTCTATTATTCAGACCACATGAACACATAGCGTAGTGATTACAGAATCAGACAAAATTACTGCAAGTAATCTGATGGTACTAGGCTTAATCCCAGTGTGAGACAATAATAATACTACTAATGTTAAGAGGGGAGTGCGATTAATATACCCCCGTCAGTTAAATAAAGGGTTCGGTTCGTTACTTCCCCACACCTACCAGATGATATCTGATGAAGGCCGCAGAGTACAATGGCAGAAACGTATGAAAAACAACCAAGATGAGGATGGTCCGAATAATAATAGAAATGCCACTTGTCTTTAGTTCAATGCATCTCTGCTATTGTCTTTGTTGTAGATGTATACACAATGAGTCCAGTTAATTTCAAATTTCGTATGTGCATCTAATATTTATAGGATGTTGGTTTAGTTCTCATTATTTTTTTTAATTACTTTTTATATGTTTAAGCTTACTTTTTTATTATCATCACTCGGGTGCAATGCACCTCTTCTTATGCAATATGCCATGGTATGGCCAACCATGATCTAAAAAGTTACTTTGACAGAAAAAGAGTATTAGTCGAATAATGTGTCTACATTCCAACTGCTATTACTACAATGCTGTAATTCTTTTACTTACATCACTTTGACAGGCTGAGGAGATTCCCATTTAATACACACACACATATATATATATATATATATATAACATGATGCCTGTAATGGTAAGATAGATATTTAATTAGTGTTTTCCATAAACTTTATATACTTATATAAAGAAACAAGGACATTAGATTACTGACCCGTCCACATTCCACCTGTCATTACTCAAATGCAATGTCTTTTACTTACATCAGTCTTCTGTGACAGGCTGAGGAGATTCACATTCAATATATATATATTGTGTACCCACACTATAATGGGATGTTTATATCAGTATGATAAATATTTTTGTTCTGTGCATTATGTATATATTATGAACAGTGTTATATCAGGGATGCCTATAACAATATAATGATTGCGTCTTTGTTATCACAAACTGCATTATATCAGAGGATAGTATTTTTATAGTACCAATATAGGTCACATAAAAAAACATGATTTCCTAAAGAAAGAATCTTTGATTATTTTTCAAATTTTTATGGCATCTTCAGAGAATTTTTTTTTAATTCACTGAACGATGTTATTCCAAGAAGTGGCCGTAAAGTCGGGGTCCAGTTCTGGACTGTAATTGTATATTAAATTGAACCCCTATTCTAAAATATGATGTAATTGGAGGAAATTACCCTGTTCAGTTTTATTCTCAGTTAAAGAACGATGAAGATGCAGGGTTAAGATTTTTTTTCTACCATGAGCCAAAAATCGATTTCAAACATTGAGCAAGGATTGACGTACACACTCTATTATGGAGAATGCGTGTGGACGTATCTTGGAGAGAGGGGAAAAAAACCTACTTGATGATAATTTTGAAGAGTTGCGTCCATATATATATATATATCCATATATATTGAACGCCATGTGTATCTATATATTTCATATGTGCCATCATCTGATGATATGTAATCATAGGGTGGATTTTCAGTTAGTGATTATAAATTCGTGTATAAGATAGTAGCATGAAAAAATATTCAGGACGTTTTTCTCTCTTTATTTTCAGGTTTTCTGGACGTACATTGTAGGGATGCTGACCAACTTGGAAAGTCTTCCAATCGAACGTATTCATTCTATGTTGCGCATGTTTGCCGTCCAAGGTCCATCCACTGTTGAGTGTAGCATTGGTGAATTGAAAGCCTTCTTGGATAAAAAAGTGAAAGAACAAAAGCTGATATATTCATCCAGCGTCTATCGACTCTCACGAAACAACTAAGAAGCATTGGACTATGAACGTACTTGTTTATTTATAATTTAAATATGATAATTTCATCACAAAATGGTTTTCAAATATACAAACATAAAAATTTTGAGACTGCTTATTCTTTGTTTTTTTATCTATTTATTTTCTGCTGTGTTTTAGTTTTTGATAATTGACAAGGCTAAATAGTTGCATGACACTTTTTTTAGCTTCAAATTAAAAAAGTTGAAATTCAATTTAAAACAATAAAAGAAAATTTTAATAGGTTTGAGTTTAGAATCACGAATAGAGACAATAATTGGTTCACTTACAAATTATCAAACAATATATTCACAGAGACATAATTAGAAACTGAAACTTTTTACAAAAATATCAATGGAAGGATGGCATATATGAGTTATCTTCCCTTTGATTCGATTTTATTTTTGTGAAGTCTCTTATTTCTTCTCATTTTTCAACATGGACTGTAAGCCATACTTCCATTCATTTGACCCCCCCCCCCTCATAAAACTTTTATTTTCTTCCCAAGATTAAAACATTTTTGGACGGTTTAGAAGTCAAATTGATTGTATGCACCTAAAATTGAAAAGAAAAAAAAAATTATTTCTAGAGAATTTAGTTGTTGAGATTCTAGTCTTTGCATTCATATAAAATCCAATTTTAAGTCTTTAGAGGATCATAAAGATTGTCTTAATGAATTTTTCCACTTTTCTTTTAAAGATCGATGTGTTTAGAATATAACTACCATTGTATTAATGAAAATGCAACCTGGCTGGTTGTTGACAGCTCAAACTACATTCCTACTTTCATTCAAACTGAAGATGACTGCAACTTTCATATTGAGTATATAATGAAAACATTTGCAGATTATTGGACTTGTCAGTTTGGCCCAGTGTGTTAAAAGAGCTGGCTAGCAAACATTTTGTCATGATTTCAAATCACACTGGAGAAATGCTATTTTTAATATATGTTTCGTTTAAGGTGATGAGATAAATAAACAATGAAGTGTTTACTCTATCACAGTAGGTGAGTCTTGTTCTTCTTTTGAAAAAAAATTGCTTTAGGCGACTTTTAATAAAGTTTTGTTGAAATATGAGGTAAAAAATTTAACACACCCCCCCTTTTCTTTTTTTTTTTTTTTTCAGGGGGAAAAAAACACACTAAAATTCCCAAACTACTCTAGACACCCACACTTGTCTCATACATAATGAATCTCAAAAGAAGGGATTTTTTATTTGTGACGATCCCATCTTTCTGTTTTCGTTAGTGTCCAAGTTATTAAGCTTCAAAAAGCGTGACCATTGGGTTGGGCCATGTCTTGTATTATTTTTTTGAATTCTAAATGAATCTTAAAAACATGTATTGTTGAATGGTAAAAAACACATCTTTTTAATTTTGATAATTTCTAAGATACGGAGCAGTTTTGTGACCACTACATTTGATAAAAGCAACTTCACTTCCTAAGATAAATAACTGAAACTTTCTGGTGATGAAAAATGAATTATGTTCAAGAAGAAATTGTGAATTTACACAGCTTATCTGTAGGATTAACCTTCCCTACATTTCATGTTAGAACAGATATTTCAGCTACTAAAACATGGTAGTTGTTACCTTTTCCGCTTTAAATTCCCAACTTAATGTTAGATTTCACAGAACTGTTGTTTGTCTAGGGACCTCAGAATGGATAGATATGTGAAGAAAGAATACCATCCTGAAGTTCCCAGGCAGATTTCAGTGCAGCCAAATCTAAAGTTGAAATGTTTGGAATTTAATGCGGGATGGTAATGATTGCCAATTGTTTTCATTAGCTGAAATATCTGCCTTAATGGTGAATTGCTGGGAAGGGGTAATCCTACAGGTAAGAGTAAGTTCACAATTTCTTTTTGAACAATGTAAATTGTTTGATGTTATTATCATCTAAAAGTTTTATTTATTTTATTCTTTTGTTTATTTTTAGAATTTGTAATTCATGGACTAACTAACCTTCTTGATTGTGAAGTGTCACACTTTCATCCACTCAATGCTAAAAATGGCTTTTAGAATTTTTTTAAAAATTGTTAATTTAAACAGAAATTGCAAATTAACACTATTTAACATTAGGATCATCCTTTCTTTTTTTCAATAGCAAAAGAGTATACGTTACTGCTTAACAGCAACACCAGTTTCAGTTTCTCAAAAAGACTTTCCTTTGACTCAATTCTGTTTCTACACATTGCAATGCCATATATCTGGAAAAAGGAACAAAGTTATCTATAATTGAACTAGTATGAAAAATGCATACCTGTACAATGTGTAAAAATACTTGAAAAATATTAAACAAGAATATTTTAACATGAAATAGACAAAAAATAATGATTCAGTGGCACAAAATGGCTATTTATAGTGACATGTACTCATATGTGATTAAACTTTGTGAAATAAGATTGTTCAATTTTGCCATTGCATCAATATTTATTCATCTATTTCATGTTAAAATATTCTTGTTCAGTGTGACTTACATTTTTAGAATCATATTGACACATTGTGCAGGGATGCATTTTTCTTACCGCTCCTGTTTGTGTTTACATATTAATATTAAAGCAATATCCTCAATTCTAACTACTATTGTTTAAAACAAAAATGTTGTTCCCAGGTGGATAATGAAATGAACATGCTCACCAACTATGCCACAGAGACATATGTTCTAGAAATAATTTATTTTTGAATATAAATCATTTCTGTCTGACTTTCAAAATCTTTCTAATTTACAACACTAAAACTCTTGTTATATAATTACAAATTGGAGAAAATTTTTTTTTTTTTTTTTTTTTTTTTTTTTTTAGAAAAAAAATTCAAATTAAGAGTATGTGGAATGTTTGGTATAATTCACTTCTACAGTTTAGGTGTGCATTGCGTTACATCGATATATATTTGAATAATTATAAATGTGTCATTTTTTATTAGAAACTCTATTTGAGATTTGATCCCTGCAACAGACTATGTCTTTATTGTTTATTCTACTCAAGCTGTCTAGACTGACTGGCATATTTACTATGTAAAAACGAGATCTCAGTTCAAATAGTTTCTAATAAAAGTAGCACATTTATAATTATTCCATCAGATCATATATCAAATTTAAAGAAAAATTCTCTTAAATGATCCCCTAATTGTTATTGAATAGCATAAATAGAATATTTCCATCCCAGTTGAATTATTGATAGATAGCAGTCAATGCACTCTTGGATAGTCTAATTAGATTTGTATTTTCAATATTTTCTGGGGAAAAAGTTATCCCCTAGGATAACAACAACTACAAACAATGATTGGGTCCATAAATAGTAAAATTGCTTATTGCAGTAGAGTCAATGATTTTGTGTGTGGATTGAAAGCATTATGTACAACGTAAATTATTAGGTTGGTACAGAAAAGAATATTGATATGTAGATCATTATAATAATACTAGCAGAGTACTCATCAAAAATGACAGGATTATGTACATAAGGATCATTTATACAAATATATATATTTTAGTACCAATCACGAATGGTACTGAGCACAAGGATTAGGATTGCGGAATCTAACCCCAAGGCTAAGGGATTATGGCTAAAATTAGGTTGGGTACACTGATTCTCTTAAGATCACTTTAGTTGAGCAACATTTATCGTGTTCAGTATCTAGATGGGTGACTCAGGTGCTTTGAGCAGAACAAAGCTTTGATGGACCTAGCAAACTGAAGTGGGTCTTGGGTCTTACAAACGATGATCCGTGTGTACATAAGAGCGCAACACTCTTGATAAGGATATAAGCGAAGAATGATGACACGTATATCTAATGTGGGCAAGAACAAAATTGCCCATTCTCAGCAAACGATATCACAAAAACGTTAGGGTGATCCACGACCCTCTCCTTTTAGTGCAATGGGGTGCTGCTGTCCTTGGGCAAGTAACCCTCATCAAAACTGGGCATAGTATACTTTTTGAGGCCCCAGGATTAATTTTGGGCCTGTAATTAGGAGTATGAAATAAATATAAATGGTCTCAGCCAGAATTTTTTACTCATTCCTCTTTTACTGCCGATAACCCTTATTTCATTCTACACTTTCATGTGCTTGTATGTGTACGTGAAATTGGATCTACTTATACAATGAACTATATGATTTTTTTTTTGTTTTTCTGTCCATTAAAATGGACTCTTCTTGAAGATAATGATTTTGCTGATTAAAATATCTCTTACCCACGATTTGAAACAATGGATTCTTCCACTGAAATGAGCCCAATAGTTCTTTTTTTTTTTTTTAAATCATCCCATAGAAATTCATGTCCATCTATTTGGATATATATAAAAGGAAAACAGAACAACTTTAATGACTATTACACAAATATGGAACACAATATATAGAAACAATGTATGTATACATCTGTATGTGTAGAACATGTACATGTATACATATATATATATATATATGTGTGTGTGTGTGTACGTGTATGTGTACAGTATGTGTGTATATATATATATATATATATATATATATAAATGTATATACATAGATGTGTATGTGTATATACATGGCTGTATGTATTCAGCATGTACATATATATGTGTGTGTGTATATGTATATACATGTCTGTGTACAGCATGTATATTTATATATATATTTGTGTGTGTGTATATATGTATATCTGTGAATCTATCTATCTGTATGTATGTATACATACCAAACAAAATAGAACTCAAATATATATTAACAGTCCCACAATATATGAATAATAGTCTAAACTAAACAACAAGAAATCAACTAAACGACCACCGAATAAAAAAACTGAACACACATATATTTATAAAATAATCAAAATATACATCCACACACTTCTACATATACCAAACCCCAAAGCTAAAATCAAATAATACCAAAATAATAACAACCTAAAATAAACATTATGATATACCCTAACCAAGGAAAAACTAGACACAAATAGTTTGCACACACAAAAAGTCTGTATGAAAAAGTTAATGAAAATAGAATATAACAGCCAATAACAAACTGATAATAAAACGACATAACAGCATCTATATAGTTGTATGTATGGGTATGCATGTGCAAGTGTGTATATATGACCATCAGTTCAAAATTTAACATTATCAAACAAGAAACACACACACATACAAAGGAAAGAAAGAATACAAAAAGGAAAAAAGAGAGAAATGACGAATATACTTGTAATAGTACAAATTGGATTCCAATAAGTAAGAAAATAACACAAACATCTTAACAGACACAAAACAATGCTCACAGACACAAACCATGACAGTATAAAAATAAATGATATAAAAAAAAACTGCGTGAATGACTCCATGCCTAGACAACCTTGACCAACTTCATAGTCTAGACTAAAAATATTGAAGCAAGAAGAAAGAAAGAAGGGAAAAATGTGTTCTCAAACTATGGACAGTCATGATAACTACAGAATTGATGTTCACCTGATGAATTCGGACCACTTTTAGTCATTCATAAGGAACTAATAGTCGTGAAATGAATCTAATGTAACTTATAATCTCGTATTATTATCATTATATGTAAATATGTTTTTTCATAGAGATTAACTAGAGTAAATATAATGTTAAAGTGGAGACTCTTTATTGCTGAGAGCTCATCAGAGAGATGGTTCCTTTGTCTTTTTTCACTTTATAAGAATGATTAAAATGTCTGCACTGGCCAAAATAATAGTTTAAACTAAAACATGAAGTTTACATAATCTATGAAACATTATAGATTTATCAACATTGAATTTCATGAAGTCTTACTCACTAATTGTCTGAAGATTATTTTTCTTGCACATCAGTCATTTTCAAACTCAAATCTGTTATGGATTGATATCTCCTGTCATGGAACACACAAGTTGCATTTACTATTTTAATTTGACATCACCAACCGGTCAGCTGTCTTCCAATTTTTATGCCTACAGGTATTAGGGGAAGAAAGGGTCCAATCTTTCTTCTATCGCTCCCCTATAAAGTTAACCCTTTCTTCATTTTCTTCATTTTCCTGAATGGACAACTAGCATCAGCAGCAGCCATCCTTGAAGAATTAATTTTTCCATGATAGATACTATTACTGATTTCATACTTGGTGCAGAATGGTAAGATTATGATTCAATAGTAGTTGGTTAAATAGTTGGGTATTCAATTGGAGTCAGATACTAACCATTTAATTAACTTGAATAAATAACCACAACAAATTACTCTTTAATCATAATTTATGTATCTACCTTTCCTTATTCATTCTCAATATCAAAACATCAACCAAAACTGTTAATGTTGGTTTCTTCAGTTTTTCAAGTGATTCTGCCTGGTTTGCTATCTATGTATGGTTGTATGGGTCACGTACAGGCCGCATACTAAATTGGTCCCTTACTTTATGTCTGGCAGCATTCACCAGTGATGTGCCCTAACTTTTGGAAAGGCAGGGTCTCATAGAGGGGGGGACTCTCCAATATTTAGTTTCCAACCTGGATCCCATGGACCCTCAAGGGTCCACAATGGTTTTACTGAGTGGTCCATGAGCTTGCTGAGTTGGCAGTCCTTTCAAAAGAAGTGATGTAGCAACGTTTTGTGATATTCATCATTGTATAATGATATTAGAATTACAGTTGGTGAATTATTGTACATTGAGCTTTTGGGGGAGCTTCAATGAGAGCCCTTCCATTGGGGGCTTGGGAAAGATTTAAACGCATACCCTCAGCAATGTCCTGCTTATATGCCTTTATGCATAGCATAAATATAAAAATCCAAATACTTATCTTTTAGTATTTAAAAATGTAAATATAAGACTTTGATATAGTATGTATGTATTAAGGGTGACCTGACAGTAATCTGTGTCCCTAGGCAAAAGGTTTATTGACTATTTGATCTATCTCACCATACCATCCAATCTACACAGATATTTACCAAACAATCTTAATCAGACTTCTGTTTGTTTTGCTACTAGGGCCTTCTGTTGCTCTGGGTCCTTGGGCTCTCCCCGACTACCCAACCACTGACCTCTCAGTCTGCCCCTAGTATGTATACTTGACTGGAAAAAATTCCATTGTGATTTATGATAGATGATAAATATATAACCATAAGAAGGTGCATTTGCACCCCCCTGGAAAGGTACTACTGCTCTTTTAATCTACTCATTAGCTCTACTCATTTACAATGAAAAAGTAATATTAGTAATGTACTCAAAAAGACATCTCTGAAGAATGAAAATTCTAGAATTAAAGATAAAATTCTAAAAATTTCTCCTCAATTTCGGAACTTTGTTTTTGTATAACTTATGATTCCTTTTGGGCTATTAAGAAGAAATAGAAAAATCTCCTAATCCTCTGTCTGTGCTCTCTGAGAAAACGCATTAATTTTGATCCTACAACCTATGGGAAATTTTGATCCTATCACTATAATAATAACAAAATCGGAAATTAAGAGTAAGCCTTTGCCACACATATCCTTTTTTACCCCCTTCAATAAAGAGGCTCCAGATGCCCATGTATCTAACTGCATCTAAATAGACTAAATATATTTTATCACTACTACTAATAATAATACCATACACTACAATAACATTATGTTTTACTGGCAGAACCAGTAGCTGAAAACCAAATGCTAGTAACATGTCTTCTATCAAAATATGTTTTTGAATTTTGACTAAAAGGGCTCTTTTGATATGAAAAAAAAAAGACAGCTGCGCACGTGCATGATGTTCATACTTATTTCTTGAAGATTTGGCCTTTTTAATGATCATCGCGGGTGGCCGTGGGGGCATAAGGTAACAGCATTCTCCTCTTTTTTAGTTTCCCAACCTCAGCCTCATGGACCTTAGTGTACTTTTAGTTCTGAAACCCATCACTGATTACCACTCAACAAAAGGCGAGGGAAATGACTTGTTCATAGTTCATAGATGACTTTATTGTTGAGAAACGAATAGTGTGATGATATTGAGAGACAAGGAACGTGATAATGTTTGAGGAACGAGGTATTTGAGATCCTTGTGGTTTGACTGTAGTTGTTGATGTGAAGGAGAAAGGGTGATGTACAAAGTGAATGCGCACCAAGCATGAAGTTAGATGCGCATTAGAACAAAGTGAAAAGAAGACATATATATATTTTGGCCAGACAAAAGACGTACGTTTAGTACAAGAATAGAGAACGAAGCTTAAGTACATATAAGGATAACATAAATACGATCAATCGTGAGAAATGATGAGAAGAGAAGAAGAGGTGACGGAAGGTAGGAGCTTTCTTGTCTTGATAGTACTGGTGTCGGTGTTGAAGCAGAGTTTGTCTGAGCTACTTGGATTCTGTATGGCTTGGATCGCTCTAAGATAATACGTAGACTCCGGGTTCAATGAATGAGCCATACTGCCAAGTAAGTGAGTTAACTTAGGTCTATTCTCTGATGCTGGAAGACTCTCGATGGACTAACCATGAAAGACAGAGAACATGGAGTTTTATCCATGCGTGTTTCCCAAAGTAAAGAAGTTTAAGAAAAATTATTGTGATTATCGGATAGTAAAAAAACCTTGCAATTTCATTCACGAGATGTAGAGGTGATACGTATTTGGAGCACGTGGTGAAGACACAGTGACGTAGCTACATAGTTGTGCGTATGTGTGAGGCTCAATATCGGTTAAGTGAAATGGGCAAAGTTAGTACAGACTGGTCACGGAGGGAGAATGGTTAAGATTGGATCGGTCAGTGGGTTAGCGAAATGATAACGATCTTAGGGAGAAGGGAAGAGTGAGAGAGTGGCTGACCACAAAGGCCAGGGCCAGAGGTAAGATCAGCCAGGGGTCCTGGCGCCAATGAGCATTGGACCATGTGCATCCAGGGGTTTTTTTAGGGGTCATCGGAGGAAGTGACATTTTTGATATCTGGCTAAAAGAAGAGTTTCGTATTTAATTCCTAACTAAAAAAATTGGGGGAGCTACAATAAATAATCTTTTCATCCAATTTTTAATTGATCTCCCCCAACATAGAAAGCTGTTGGTCATATGATAGTTCCTTTTGAGTGACTGACCTGACTTGCTTATTTTTAACAACCCTATTCAAAATGATAAAAGTGGCCACTATGATCCAAGAACTAACCGGTTTTGTTTCGGAAATAGTGTATGACCTGTGACTTCACTGATTGTTATCATAAATGTACAAGGGCTTGGTTGATGGCTGCTACTTATACTATAAGTATGATAGATACAGTGGGAAGGGAGAGGGGAGAAAAGAAAGTTTGGTAGTTTAAGAGGAGGTAAGAAGGGATAGGGTGACTACTGCTACTGATGCTATAAGTGTGACAAACACGGCTCTTATATATATCTGATTTTCAGATACATGGATATTACCTTTTGAGAGCAAATATTTGTTATTTTAATTTTCAATTTCACAGAATTTCAAATTTGTATGGAAGTTTAACCAAAATTTTAACTGACTTCGTGAGACGAAATTAAAAAGTAAAATTTGAAAATTTAAAAACATCGTCATAGTGTTTCAACAATCTAATGACATTTTATTATAAAACAATAATATCTATATATTCTGTTTTCTAGAATAAAATATAATTCCAAGCTATGCGTGTTTTTTTTTTTTAATGAAAATGAGAGAAAACTATTTTTCTACGTTTCCGTGAAGTTTCGTTTCGTTTTTTCCGGTACAGAATTTGTAATCCAATTTACATTTTATTTAATTTTTATATGTATTTTTTAATGAGAGTATTTTAGATTTTGGTCTATACTGTAAATGATAAATTTATCAAAATTTACGATAAAGTAATAGTTGAAAGAAAATCTATCGATTTATAAAAAAAGTGGGAAAATCCATTTTTACCCATGATGCCTATGTCAGCATTTAAAATATGGCAGCCGGGTAATAACGTTTTGTTGATATTGGATAAGTCTGTGTTGAATTGCTAAACTTTTTCTTTTTTTTTTGGATACACTCCGGTTCTGGATTAATACCACAAGGTAAGTTATCACTCTATGAAAGCCTTATGGCCACAGAAAACTTCATTTCTTGGTGCTTTTTACTGATGCTCAGTTAAAAAATCAAAAACACCAGTCATAGGTGACGTGATCTCAAACTGCATTGAAGAGTGACCAGTCAGAAGTGAAATAAAAGGAAATTATTTCGGCCGGCTTGTCTCCTGTACGTTTTATGGGATATTGTCTGATTTTTTTTAAAAACTAAAATTGATAATATATGTTTTATTTGTGTTATATACACTGTGTAGGTAAGAAATGAATAGGTATTAAATTGTTTTTCTTTACGTCACAACCTTGGCGTCAACCGTTAGGTAACAATTTCAAGTAAAGCATTTATATTATTTATTTTCAATACATGAAGTATTATAATCCATTATTGTTAATTATTGACTACTATTAACCTTCATCTTGTAATAAAATTCAACTAAAAATCTAGATGAACGTAAATAGTAATCAAAATTTAGCAAATCAACTGTCATCTTAACATCTCACATTTTGTACAACTACATTAGGGGTGGGGTCTATTGCTCATGATAGACATAAAAAGGGATTGTTTCCTTTGAAATTAGCTACTTTACGTTCGATCCAGCAAAGCTGTCTCTAGAGTTTGGTCAAGTCTTGGCGATCTTTCCGTTCAGTTTGTCATCAGAAACTGGAGATCATTGTGACTTGACGAAAAATGATTATCATAAATGAATGGAATGCGTACAATGGACTAGAGACACCAGAGTGACAGTTAACATTTAGTTTTGTTTATTTGATATTTATTATCGTTGTTGTTTGACGTTATAATATCTATTTTTATTACTGATTTTTCATTATTTACTGCAGATGATGGTGTGTGATCCAAAAGATTAAATTCATAAAAAAAATTGTCTGTAAAAACTGCGAAAAACGTAGCTATGTTTGTGTTGGTGTTCCTTCCTTCCACAAGATTCGACGTGCTATGCATGTTCTTCGGTCTTGATTTTTGTTTTAATGTTAGACCAGTTACCTTCAATGTTGTTCGTATGCAACCACCCAGTTAGTAGCATCACCATTATTTTTTGAATTTATACTTTCCATCCATCCCTATTGATCATTCAGCAAATTCAAGTAGATTACCTAAAAAAAAATTTTTTTTTTTTTTGCAATAATAGTTAGCTCTAAGGGATATGTTACCACAGTGCTTTCATCAGTGAGATGTAAATACTTTAAAAATTAATTTTTCATCACAACACCTCCACAAATGTTAAAGATTTCAATATCATAGACAAGTGCTTGTGTGTACAGCTTACATACTTTCTCATGTATTTCGTGATAGTTTCACCAACAAGTCAGAGTGATCTATTTCCGGTGATGTAAAACGAAAGATCGCCTCCTTTGGTTTTGCAATAATACACAATTAACTTTAGTCTAGGAATTTCGTTGTTTGAAGTTGAAAGAAACCCTCAACTCCC
Organism: Thysanoteuthis rhombus; assembly: GCA_963457665.1. Lineage (NCBI taxonomy): Eukaryota > Metazoa > Mollusca > Cephalopoda > Oegopsida > Thysanoteuthidae > Thysanoteuthis > Thysanoteuthis major. The sequence goes on along the minus strand of OY735220.1, from coordinate 44,753,902 downwards.
TCTGAAGTTCGTGAATTTATTCCTTATTCTTAAGTAAGACTTCGTTTTATAACTGAATGTTTTGATCATGTGAGCTGTAAAACGTACTGAAGACAAGCGTAGAACAAGTGAATTTTCACTTACTCCGTGTTATGGGGCCTTTTATCTTCACGATCTCCAGTAACAAGTCATATTAGTTTTTAAATATGAGGCGTGGTAAAATAAAAACCCCATGATGAATAGAAGCTTAGTTTTCTCATGAAGTAATCTTGAATCTGATAAAAAATATCTATTCTATAAGATTCTTCTGTGGAAAACTCTATTTCTATTTTATTTTTGCGATTCTTCTGTTTTGTTTTTATGTTTTTTATTCTAACAGCCATGATAAAAATTATCGAATGAAATTAAGGATAAAACGCAATTAAAGTCGCCAGAGAAGGTTTTTTAAAACCTGTCATTGTCTTAAATTTCACTCTTTAGCCGAGTTTTGTGCAACCTTGCTTGCACTGTAGGTTTTCTCGCTATTCTTGACTAATTTTTTTTTCTAAAATTAGACCTCATGTAGCAACTCCTTAGTTGAGTTGAAATTATAGAAATTCAGTTAATTTACTTTGTATTGAATTACGGTTATTCTTTCACAAATGAAAGCACAAAAACAATTCCTTTTAATTTTCATGTAATCTGTAACACTCAACGAAGTAAATCCTGTACGTGCACCCATAATACTAGATTGACGACGATTTTGACTTTTTTTGTATCTCTTATTCATTAATTTGAACCACGTTGTTTAATTAATTATTAGATGTCCTTTATTTTTTTTAAAAGTATTAACAAATCTAGAATAGTTGAAAATTCTTGAATATTCTTCCTGATCGGTAGTTTAGGGGTGGAGAAATCGATATTGATTCACAACAAAGTGTCCATATCATGCATTCTTTTCAATGTTTATTTTTTTTCCCCCAGGCTCTGAAACATAATATGCAATCTTTTAAGATTTTTATCTGCCACTAGAGGACATATAGGTGTAATCTATCTCTTACCAATCTTAGGAAGTATAGAGAAAAACAAAACCAATGAAAACCACATGAGCTTTTCTCATCCTTAAATTTAAACTAAACTGAATTGGGGAAGTCATGTCCTTTGTTTGAATTGTCTTAATGGTAATGGAAGCCTATTACAAAGCAAAACCTTGCTAGTTATGTTAATGTGTAACAAAAAAAAAACACTTGCAAAAATGTTGTCTAACTTGGTATGTATAAGTCTGTACATAGATCTATGTACAGATGTCATGATCAAGGAGTGCTTTTCTGGTGGGTGATGGTGGTGGTCGAGGAGGTTTGTATTTTCTGCCACCAAAAATGACTGGGTTTAGAGAGTTACTTGGCTGACTTTGAGTCACATCTACTACCATTCATGCAGATAAGAAACAGCACCATTTTTGTGCAGATTACTGCTAAACATGTAAAAAGAAAGATTCAAGATCTTGATATCATGCTCTTGGAATGGCCCCCCAACTCACCAGACCTCAATCGATAAGAGAATCTGTAGAATATCATGAAAAAGATTGTACCAATGAAAATCACCACCATTGATCATCTGAAAGAAGTAATGAAGACAATTTGAACACAAGAAATCAACAATGATCTATGCAATAGACATACAGTATCAATGTCTCCCAGAATCAAGGCAGTGATAAAAAAAATCCCTAATACTTGTACATACTGACTTTCCAACTGGAGTTGATACATATTCATTAACTAGTAGGTTTTTCAACACGATAAAAGAATGCAGTATTTTCAAATTGAAAAAATCTCATCTTCATAATTTTGGGTTGGGGTTTCCAAACTTTTGCAAGACATTGTACTTGACATTTTGAGGGGAAATATCCCAAAGATGAGGCAGGGATCCTAATTCATTTAACACAACCATTTCTAGAAATAAAAATTCATTTATTTTTAGGGTAATTAATTCAAAGTAGGTTGTACTTTCAGTGTGTATAAAGTAGGATTTTTATTCTTGGATGACATTTATTAACATGTTAAGTATTTACTAAGCTTAGCTTAGTTTAGCACAATGCTGTACCGTTGGGGTCACCCAGTGACAAGATGTTCATTTGAGAAATGAAAATGAAAAAAAAGTCTTAACAATAAGATAGTAATTGATGGCTAGAAAAAAAAAAGTAACGTTCAATAATAATCTACTATATAATCCTGCTTGTTCCCTCTTGGGTTCGAATGTTACACTTTTAGGAGTAATATATGGGAAAGGTTAGGTAGCTTAATAAGAGGGTAGGAAGAAAGAATGCAGAAAAAGTTAGGTAGTTTAATACAAGGTAGGTAAGACATGAAACTAATTTCTATTAGTAACTTTTATATAAAAATATGGTTGGACAACAAATGTTGGAAGGAATGAGAGGATACAGTCAAAGGGGGAGAAAAGATAAGAGGCGTGAGATAATGGATAATCTCAGTTGTCAACACTCATGGAATTTCCACGCACCCAGCTAGTTATGAATGATACAACTAAACATGTTTGGGCTTGAATTTGGTTTCTTCCATTTTTTTGAGTTGGCAGGAATTTTTATTTTGTTTATTTTTAGATAGGGCTAGGTTCACAGCAGAAGTAACTTTTTTTTTTTTTTTTCAACTTTTTTTTATTTTTCCGTCTTATCTACTGTCTGAGGTAGATAAGATTCTACCACTAGATGCAAGATTCTACTTGTTCCCCACCCACAAGCAGAGCTGAATACTGTTCTAACCCAATTGCAAGATGTGTTTTACTTGTCTATAATTTTTTGAAAAAGCAACGCTTAGTAGGTTCTTTTTCTTGAAATACTTTTACTGAAAACTTGTGTTATTTCTGAAGCTAAAACTAAAAGCTACAGATAAATAGTGCATGTTGGGAAGGAGCCAGACTCTATGGTGAGTGAAGCCGCCAACCATAATTGTTATGTAAAATAATTTAGTGAAATACTTTGGTGTTACCAATACTAGTACTTACCAGTAAGTAATAATTGATGCAAAATGTATTCAAAAGGGTGAAAGTCAAGTGAGATAATTCATAGAAACTGGAGAGAGTGATGGTGATAAAAAAAAAAAAAATTGGCATTTTTCTGATCTTTGCCAAGGGGACAAAAAAATGAAGTCATGACCCCCAAAACACCAGCTTTTTGAGCATTAGAGAGGCTGAGCATCCTTACATTTTTGTTAAATGTCTGACAGGAAGCTAGAGTTTTAGAGACGTGTTACAGTGGTACTGCTAGAAGAGACAGAGCATCTTTGTTTTTTTGTTTAATGGTCAACATGGAACTAATGTTACATTTATTTTTATTAGATTTGTCGGGAACCACTGAACTAGACTACTTCAAACTCAACACTGCAGTGCCTTGTGTATTGACTAATATATCTGTCAACTTTGTACAATAGCCAGTTGTAGAGTAATCATGCACACTCAGATTTCTTCAATTGAAGTGAGATATATATATATATATATGTGTGTGTGTGTGTGTGTGTATATATATATATATATATATATATATATATATAGTGTGTGTGTATGCGTTTATGGGTATTGTGAATTTTACAAGTGTGTTGAGAGCAGCTGCTATGGTGAATTATATAGTCTTCCAAGTTTGAATTTCCTCTCTTTCCTGATTAGGGTCTTAGAGAAGGGGATGCAGCGGATGCATTGCACTGGGGCCTGAAGGTTCAATGAAGGTCTTAGAGTTTCTTGGTGAGAGCTAAGTACTGGAACTTCTGACTGAATACAATGTATCCATTGATAGAATACGTTGACTTTATCAATGTAGCATATCGTGCCAAAAGAATTATGATGAATGAAAACAGGATGGTTAGAGAACAAGGGTGATTGTGCGATGTGTGAGTGGGGATGCGAAAACAGCTTTGCACCACCTCATAAAATTCCTCTCAAAAACCCTGTCCCTGAATCCGTACCAATTTGCTGGAGAAATTGTTTTCTTATTAAGAGCAATGCAGTCTACTTATACACTCGGTGGTTACAATCTATCAAAGTTGACAATAGGTATTGCTGCTTCTCGTTAGGTAAGTTAGGTAATTTTGGGAGAGTTGATTGCCTGCGAACTCACTCACCTATTTTCTTCAGTCTACCATTATGGCATGGCATGATCAAGATGACTGGCAATAGGACAGTGCAAGGAGCATAAAATTCATGCATTTCCCAAGGGTGCTAGTGCTAAAAGCAGTGTCAACCAGAATTCAAACTTCCATTTTCGAAACTGATAATTGTTACTTTCCCTGTTGAACCGCAGCCTACCAAACTTGAGGTGAGCACTCTACCACTGAACCACGATCGGTGCAGTCTACCACCAAGTCCCATATGAAAGACTTTAGAAATGATACTTGATGCCTATCTGTTTAGTACACGGCACAAGGACCTGGATTGAGGAACTTCTTTCCCAGGCTAAGGGGTTATAGCCAAATCCTGTTGGATATACTGATTATTGTAAGTTCACCGGAGTTAGGCCACATCAAGCATGGTCAATACTTAGATGGGTGACTATTAGGAAGTGCCAGCAGAATGAAGCTTTTATAGGTCTGGCAAGCCGGAAGTTGGTTTTAGTAACAATAGCTGAAGTATACTTAACCCTACGACACCCTTGATGAAAGTACAAAAGGAGAATGATGATACATACATTCATACTTAGTCTATTTATAACCATGGTGTGTGTGTGTGTGTAGTTTTCTTAACCGACAGCTTGTGCATAGGTCGGTCTTTTTAAAAATTCTGATACTCTCACAGATGCTTGTTTTGCTTTACTCTACTCCAACCCACGTAAACGTGTGAAACAAACTACATAATTAAACAAAAAATATTGTAACTTACTAGCAGAAATATCCAGCCTTACCCAGGTTTATAAATACCTATAGTGAATACAATCATGTGAGCTGACTATACTTGGTATCAATTGCTTTAAAAAGATGCTGGTAATCTTCATTTGGTCTGGGAATGTAGATTCAATCAAAATTGTTTTATCCAATCAGTTAAATAGTTTTTTCTATCTTTTTATAAAATTTCTAGAAAAATCTTTCAGACAACTGAAAGTTACCCTCACTTTTAGCTGGTAGACCTTGCATGTGTCTTATTTAAAAATCAAGTTAGTGTAGTAACAGAACTGTGAAACAGTCATTGGATGGTCTAAGGGTCATGTAACATTTTTAGAATTTAAAATCTACTCCAGTATGATACTCCATGGAAGCCTTTTCTGTGGGGTAAAATACTTTTCTCCGTTAGGTGTTTGGATTCAACCACAAACTTTGTGTTAATGTAAAGACTTGATATTTTTGCTCATTCAGTCTCATCTTTTTTTTTCTCCAACATTGAATAGTAACTTATAACTTTTTAATTGTACTTATATTATTCATTTTTACATCATAGAAAATAATGCAAAATAGAGAAAGATTTACTAATGTAATTTCTTTTTTTTTCTTAAGCATTTTTTTTTCTTTCAGATTCAGGGTAAAAAGAGATATAATTCATTACTATTGGTGGTTTCTGACCCCTACCCAAGAAGTTAGATTAATTTTTTGATTACGAATTTGAACTGCTGATAATGTCAACCAAGTATTTTGAGTGCAGATTGTTCCGCATTGTTTCAGTTTGGAAACATGGATACCGATAATAAACCTTAAAGGAAGCTGAAACCTGTTCTTAATGAAGAATTGTCAACAGCAGTGCTCAACTATCCACAAACAACACTTCAAGCACTTTCTAGAAATTATTGCTTCATATGGCGACCTATATGAAGCAATAATTTCTAGAAAGTGCTTTTTTGATTTAATATTTGTTCTGTTTTCATATCATTCTTCATTTTGCAATTCAAAAAAAAAAACTTTATTTGTAAGAACCAAATATGATTACAACTCCTTCACTAATTATGATAAATATCTCTGATCTCATAACATTGTGTAAACGAAATTTTTTTTTTTTTTTGATAGCGAGTTATTTTCAATAGCTTATTTGTAAAAAGTATAGGAAATAGCCTTCCCTTCAAATTAAGCTTTTGTGACAGAACAGTAATATTTATATGTACAGATATACCTCGAAAAGTGCATTATTAATTCTTTCCATTTTGTTCAAAACTTTATAATTTAATGTTTTTTTTTTTTTTTTTTTTAGCTTAGCTTAGCTTTACCATTCTACATCAAAACCTGCTCTAAGATCAACTTTGCTGTTGTTTTTCTTACTCTATATGAATAAAAATTTGCAAATTCAACCATTGTCCAATTTGAAATAAGTTGATTTCAAATTATCACTGTCCTGGTCTCTAGGGCTAAGACTGAAGGGAATAATTAACATTTTCTGTACTTTTTACACATAATCAATTAGAAAATAACACTCATTACGTAGGGACGAAAAAAAAGTGAAATATTTCACAGTGTAATCAGTGTTTTTATCATCTCAGACTACAGTCAAAAAGCCTATAATTATAAAATCTGGGCTGTATTCATGGTGTTTTGATTTCTCTCTCTTTCTCTGTCTCACTCTCTCTCTCTCCCTCATCAAACTTATTTTCTTAAATTATTTTTTTCTTTTTTATCTTATTTTATTTCTGAACGCCTTGATTAAAATTCTGACGTCTGGATATTTGTGTTAGGCTATTCCTGCCCACATACTTTCTATGCAAGTCAATGTAGAAGATTGTTGATCCTCACTGACTCATATGTCAATTTACAAAAAGGAAAAATTCTATTTATGATGTTCTTTATATAAATGGCTCTAGTTTGAAGTTTGTTTTTTTTTGCTTGTAGTCATGTTTGTTGGAGGAATCAGAACATCTCTTTCCCCCCATTAATATTGTTCCATTTGTCGATTTTAAAATAAAAAAAAGAAAGAAAAAGATAGGTATACGATATCAAATATTATTGGTGGAATTGTAAGTTGGGTGTTTTTTCTAATTCAATGTAAGTCAGTCGCAAACTTGCTTCACTACAATAAATTAAGTTTCATTATTACTTGTAATTGTGTCTGGTTAAATCTATTTTGCTTATTGTTAGTTTCCAGGAACCTAACCACAGTATTAATTGGGGAGGGTATAATATTAATGTCTGCTGCGGAGACGGGAGAATTCACTTGTATAAAACACAATATATATGTGTGTTTGTGTGTGTGAGACACTTTTATGAGTGTGCTACAGTCAGATACATTTTAGACAGAAGTTCCAGGGAGCAACACTGATCCTATGCAAATCACATTGATAATCTGATCCTAGGTATAAGGGCAAATTCATATGTGAATAATCTTGTAATTCTTTTTCTGTGGATATTATGCTGTTTTTATTTAAAGATTATTTTTATTTATTCATTTATTTATTTTTTTTGCTTTGAAGTAATTTGGCCAGGGTGTCCAGATTTGGCCACAAGAGGAGATTATCTGAGTTTTATTTTCAAGACTTGCCCATGGTATTGAACCTCTTCCTCCAGACTCTCTTGATTACCGAATTCAATGCTATTTCTATACTTGTGTTGGATGAGTCTCCAAGGTAGAGCTTGATTATCTCCCCTTGTGGCCAAATCTGGCAACCCTGATTAAGAATACACCTTTTAACTCCTGCCGTTTGCGGTTTTTCGCTCTGATGACTTGAATTTTTGTTTTCTTTATTTCTTTATTTTTATTTATTTATTTTTTTTTTCAGTTTTGTGTGAGAGTTCAGGTGGCTGTTAAATTTCCCACCTGAAAAGCTGCTCCCCTACCTTAGGCGGGGTATGGCTTATCAGTATCATCGTGACCACGTCTATGACAGCGCTAGCAGTGATACAGAGGATTATTCAGAAACGGAAGATAGAAGGAAAACTTGCATCAAGCGGACGAGGTAAATTCAGTTTTATTGGCCTAATTCTTCTAACTTTTTTTAGCTATCAGAATTTTTTGAAATTGAAATTTTTAATCAAGACACTGTATCACTGTGCAACTCGATATATATATAGATATATATAATATATATATATTTTTTTTTTTTTTTTGTTCCTGGGTAATAAGTGTTATTTTCTGATTGCTTATGTGTAGAAAATATAGAAAACGTCAATAATTCTCTTCAAACTTTGTTTTTGTGGCCAGGATAGTGATATTCATCTGTAATTGTTTTTATTACTTTGTGTGATTGAAAGTGGGTTAATTTGCGCGTCGTCCATTTGGAAATTAGTAGATTTCAAATGATCTCTGTCCTGGTTGCAAAAGAAAACTTTGAAGGGAATAATTATTGACACTTTCTATACTTTTCAGACATAATCACTTAGAAAACTGGTCTGGTTAGTCACTCAGTGGAGACCGTCTCGTGACCAACATCTCTTGGCAGCATGCCTTGTTGGGGCTGATCAATTGAAAGATTAGTAAAAAAGGGTGATCCATTGATAAGTTACAGCTTTTGCCTTTTGTTTGGGCAGTGATCACTCCTCCCTCTTAAAAGAAACCCCCAAAATCCATTCAAATATAAACTCCCAAAAACGTTTTTTGTAAACATAAGGAGTAAATGTTCAAATTTTCAGCCCTTTAGCTACATTGATACAACTTGTATGCATATATACATAGCCAGCCAGCTAGACAACTGGACCAACTGAAGAAACTTATGTTGGCAGTTTCGAATAACGCTTATCACACAGGAATGAAAAGAAAAAGAAAGTTACATGGTGTAATAATTACCAGTGTGTTTTAATTTGTTTGTTTTTCTGTCATGCTCAGGAAAACCAGTTCATAAAATTAAGTGGAACTGATCCACTTTGAACTCCGATGCGGGCCTTAGTAGCATGATGACTTACCAATAGGCGAAGGGTACACTGATGACAGTTGTGAAAATTTCAAGAATTAAGTATGTCAGTCAGATTGTATACATTGGGGAAAGGGGACAATACATCAAGGCAGCTAACAGCCTAGACTGGCAAAATTTTAAGAAAACAAAATAGAATTTGTCAATTTTTTTCAACAAGGTTTCGTTATGATATTTTGAGTTTTTTAAAAAGATGATTTATTAATTCTCTATTAGTAAATATTTTAAGGTGATAGTATTTGGACCTGTAAAAATTCTGCTAGTTTGGACAACTAAGATATTATCATTACTCCTGTGTATATAATGTATTTATATGCTTATTGAATATCTGTAACTATTTATTACAACATGCAAAAGTGAATGAAACTAATATATCTGTTATGATTATTATAGCCTCCCCCATTATAGCACTGTTCATTATAGCGCAGTGGATGGTGAACCCCAAAATATTATTCTAGCTATGGAATTGCTAGATTTAACCAAAATAGCTTGATTTATCATGGTTTGGCTTTCTTGAATCCAAACACCCACGTTATAATGGGACATGAGTATTGATTACTTTTGCTTTCTGGCTATATTCCTGTTGTTTACTATCACTATAACTTGATTCTTTAGGCTTGTTAGGGAGGAGTAATAAGCAAATGACAGTTATAGTGAAGATTGAATCTCTTTTGACCCCATTCAAGTATGAGCACCCTCTTCCAGTGAAAAAGGGATGATCAATGAACAAGTTATTTCTTTCGCCTTTTCTTTGGGCGGTGATCACCCCCCACCCAATAAACACTGCAAGTGTAGGTGGGGAAAGAGAAGAGAAAGAACCAAAAATATAAGGAGAATGAATGATAATCAGAAAATATGATGCTTATTCATACCAACGGAATCTAACTATATGAATACCGTGTCACATTTTTATGTAGATGTCTCCTCATCTATTCCAAACTGATATCAAAAATTAATAATCATACCCGAGATTCGATTTCAAGCCTTGAGTTTTGTCAGATTGGATGGGGAGGGAAGCGGAGATCAAAACAGCAAAAGTCGCTAAACAGACTGCCTAATTCTTAAAAAAACAAATCTTTAATATAATGTAATCTCCACTTTTTGTTGCAAATGTTTTACCCTCTTTTTGTTGAAAATTTAAAAGTACAAAAACAAAACTAAAACTGACATGGTTTCTGCTTTTGCTCAGTTACAATGGGTTTGAATTTATCTAATGATCCGAATTATATGTGTTAGTTTGTTACCATGATACAACAAAAATGTCATTGTCATTTTTGACAGGTCTATGCTAGTAATTCTAGATTACTCATTTCCATTGCTATCACAGGTAATGAGCGAACTGAAATTTTTTGTCTTTGCTAAAATTCAGCATTTTGTTTTTGTTTTTGTTTTTTCCAAATTAGTGTGTATGGGAGAGAGGCTACTTATGTTGATATTACTCAATTAAAATTTTAAAAAATTTCTTTTTCTTTTTGAAAGATGAAAACATTTCAAATATTTTGTAGTTTACAATAGGAATTTTTTGGTGCTCTTTATATTAAACTTGAAATTTTTCATACATATTGCAATGCATATACAGCCTAAACAAAAATAAAATCTATTATTTTAAAATCGTATGAATAAACATACGAGTTGTATAGACATTTAAATAGTTGGTTTGCCTATCTTATCTGAAATTTTTTTTTTCTTTCCTAGTTCCTTAGGTCCACCACGTTCTAAACCATGTCTTGTGAACCGCATTAGGTCGTTGAGCCTGGAAGGTCGCAGTAGCGATAATGAAGCTGCCGACCAGGCTCAGAATCAGATCAGTCGTAGCCCCTTCCCTTGGGGTTACCACAGTATCTGTGTTGGGGGTCCTAGGAATCTGTCACTCCAGTGCCACTTTGACCAGCTCAAGTCCTGCGAGCCGGAGTTTGACGCGTCCGTATCGAAGAACATGAGCTCTCAGGGTGGAGAGCGCATTACCCTCGTGGTCGATGACACACGCTTTGTTGTCGACCCGGACTTCTTCAGAGCGCAGCCCAACACCATGCTTGGCAGGTGGGTAAAATTTTCATTTTTATTTTTTTAAATTTCAATTTTTATTTTTATTTTCAAATTAAATACTTGAAACTATTTGAACTCATGAATTTTTAAAATTTCAAGTTGTATTATACTGATTGCCGTGGTTCAATAGTAAAATGCTCACCTCCAGTTCAATAGATCGTAGGATCAATCCATGGCCAAGTCACATCATAGACTTTCAAAATATTGCTCAATGCCTCTCTGCTAAGCACTCTGCATGAAGTGTAGTATTGAGGAAGCCTGGAGAGGGATAGACTCCTCCAGGCTATCTTTCCCAAGACACACCTGTGATGGCTGCCCCAACAACACTGTACTGAGGACAGAAAACCCTGTATTGGGTAATGGTATCAAGGATAAGGATCTACCAGTATCTACAATGTAGTATGAATCGTGTTTTATAACTGTTAACAAAAATACATGGTGTGTATGTGTGTCGATTATAAATCTTAGTCATTACAAAGCTGGGGTTCCCAACCTGAGGTACATGTACCCCCAGAGGTATATTTGCACTTCTCAAACAAGTTGATCAATGCAAACAAACAACCAGGCAAGCTCTTGTTTTAATGGGCTTATCACTAAAACAAAAACAAAAAACAAGCTCAACCATTTTACAATCCAAGATTGACGTATTCAGACAAGGACATTACTTCAATGATGAGTCCACATTCCACCTGTTATTACTAAAATGCAGTAAGTCTTTACTTACATCACTCTTCTGTGATAGGCGGAGAAGATACACGTTCAATATATATATATATATATATATATATATATATATATACATACATACACACACACACACACACATAGTACATGTGGTACAGGTCAGGTTTGCAGTATAACATAATATGATAATATATTAATAATATAGAGCCACTTCTGATATGTAATCGATTTATTTCATAGAGTGCTCGATACATACAATTTTTTACTATTGAAGTTAAGTTGTTTGCGAATCTTGATTCACCTGATGAGGCTCGAAGTGGGCAGAACATGAGCTAGTTTGTGTAGCGAATCAACATTCTAGTATTATATATATTCAAGAAAATTAATTGTTTATTCTTTTTACGTTGTCTAAATTGAATGATATATCAACCATGTAATGACGAGAAATCATTTCAGCTAAATTTCTATGTAATATAAAGCAATTTTTAATTCATACTGTAGGACTAAATAATGTTCATTTTTCACAAATACATACTGACACATTGAAATAAACAAGAGAATTTGGGTTGGAAGCAGTTATTTAACCTTTGCACTACCAGCAGTTTTTTTTGTACAGTGGTAAATGCTTCACTACGTTGAAGCGGCTACCTAGCGGTGGCAAGTTCAATTCCTGCTGCAGCCCTATTTTCTTTAATTTTTTTATTTTATTTACGTTGTCTAAATTGAATGATATAACCGTGTAATGACGGGAAATCATTTCAGATAAGTTTCTATACAATATAATGTAATTATTGAAAGCAACATGATTTCATCAATTTTTTATCCTCAATTTTTAGGATATAGGAATCTGTTGGAATACCTCAGGGGTACTGAGGAACAAAAAGGTTGGGAACCCCTTGTATAAAGTATAGAATTGTGTTTGTTATGGCACAATTTTAAGAAACCTACAAATAAGGCTGAGTATGGCTTGTTTTCTACAAGATGGATAACTATATTTGTTCATCAAGGATCCTTAGTAAATCTATCATTTGTCAAATTTTGATCTGAACTTCTGATCCACAGTCTTGAACTGAAAAGGTTCAATGATTTAAAGTGTTTTATTTTATTTTATTTTATCGTTATTTATTTTTTCAAGAATGTTCACCTCTTCCCTCGAAAACAATTTTACCCGGCCAAATGAGCGAGGGGAATATGAGGTTGCTGAAGGTATCTCCTCTACAGTATTCAGAGCAATACTAGTGAGTATCTATTTTTATCACTTTTGGATTTTCATTTACGCAGATAACTGTTGGCCCAGTGGTAGAATGCTCACTTCTGGTTCAGTAGGCTACTGTTCAAACCACCACAGTCATACCAAAGAAGTAAAAAAAAATGGTATTCAATGCCTCTCTGCTGAACACTGAGGACTTGGATTGAGGAACCTCTTCCCGAGGTTAAGGGGTCGCAGCTAAATCATATTGGAAGTTTAACAATGTTGAGTCTGGTCAGTATCTAGGCTGATGACCATTGGGGAATACCAGGTGCCGTAAGCAGAATAAAGCTTCATCATGCCTGGTAATCTGAGAGTGGTTCTTGCTAACAATTGTCCGTATGTATCTAAACCCACAACACCTCTGATGAGGGTATAAGTGCTGTATGATGATACATACTGATTTTCATTTTCTGTAGGAATGTATTCGTCAAGTATGGAGTTATGAAACTGAAGGGAAAGTCCAATTCTTTGTGAGATTATATTCAGAAGAACGTGTCTATTCTGCTGCAGGATAAATATAAATGTGTCAAATACGGTTTCTCAAGATCTTTTTATTCCTGAAGTACAGGGTATTTAAAAAAAAAGATGCAAATGTCTTATTTGAAAACTTGTATTTAAGCTACTTTGGATCTGAAAACTATTTTTGAAAACACAAATTACAAAAAATTACAATTGAACATATCTTAATTTTTACAATAGGTGTTGAAAGTGATCTCCTTCAACCCAAGTACAGGTTCATACCCATTTCATTACATTGGGAAACAACATAGCTGACACAACATGAAAGAATGGACACTTGAATGAGGCCAATGCATGATGCAATCATTTCAACTGCTGACTACTGTTATCTCTGAGTACAATGTTGTCATGTGATAATTATTGTAACAAAGAATTTGCATGTGCATAAATTCTACCCTGGGTGTAGTTTATCAATAACACCTATGATTTAGATTCTCTCTAGAATCTATCTGTTTCTAGGTGTTTGTTTGTTTTCTTTTTTACTCTATTTTAGATCTTTTTTTGGTAGAAAATATCAGACCGTATTTATTCTTAAATCAATTTTTTTTTTTTCTTATAAATGACTTCAAATTTTGATGCTACTGTAATTTGATTATAGACTGTGATGGCAAGTTAATTTTTCTAAATATATATATTAGATGAAGTATTACAAATCATAATTAATTTTATGATAACTATCTACCGTCATCTTGATTTTTCTTTTGCTTTTTATCACAACTTTACTCGGGCTGTTAAACTATGGCAATGAGTGAACAATATTGACTGATCTAACAGCCTTGGTAAAGTTACTATTAAAAGCAGCATGAAAATTAAGATTGTAAATAGTAGTCGAAAATAATAAGATCAATTAAATTATACATTTTTCTAAACACTTGCAATAATGATTGAAAATTTCCTGAACATATCACGTTACATAGATTTAGTCTTGTAGCATGATATGAGTATCATTTCTATAGACAAAAACCCTAATCTATTTGACTTTAACTCTCTTTAGCGGGTTGAGTGGCCTTATGTTTAATGACACAGAATGAAATTTTCCAACTGAGTTCAGAATCTGGCTGGAACAGTTGGCGTTCAGTTTGCACCAATGCCTTTGGGAAAGGTATGAATCCATTTCTCCCATCAGCTATGGGTAGACTTGCAAGGAAGAAGCCCTTTAGCCCTGTAAGGTAGTCCATCTTGGGCATTGGGCTAGCACTCTGGTCCCATAAGAACTCGCTATTGTTACAAGTAATGATTGTGTCTGTATAGATTGTTTGAGAAGTGGAGACTAAATCCTTTCCTGATGTGTCGCGTGACACGGGAGCAACTGAACTGACCTTGCTTTTTTTTCTCTTTCCTGAACCAGGTAAAATAATATCAATTGAGCTTCCTTGAACTAAACTAACCCAACACGTGAACTTGGAAATTATTTGTATTTATAAAGATGTATACACCCGTTTAAAGATCACTTAATTTTTATTCTTCCTCTGTAGGATTATTACAGAACTGGCATGGTCCGCTGTCCACCAAGTATATCTGTCCAGGAACTACGTGAAGCATGCGATTATCTTCTCATTCCATTTGATTCTGATACTGTCAAATGCCAGAATCTTCGTAAGTACTTACAACTTATTACTAAGTTCCATAGAACTTGTTGTGTGAAAAAAAGAAATTTGCTCTCTTAGAGGCAGTGAATTAGGGCTCACAAATCAAGTTTACACTTGAGTTGTCTGAATTCCTCAGATAAAACATTATCATTATTTATCATATTTATATTCATCTTCCTGTTTATCATACATCTCAGGTCATGGTGGTTGGAATTGTAGTTTCAGTCATCATTGCAAAATTGGTTATTCATGTTGCTCACAGAACTAGAGAGCATGCTACTCTCATAGTGAGACTAATTGACCAGAATAGCTGAATTAATCGGCATCTCGGTCTGTCTTTGTGTTGACACAAAAGCATTTTTGAATATTTGCAGAAATGTTCAAACAAAAGGTGTAGCCATTAGATTAATTCTGCTCCTAAAGGTACAGAGAAGTACTACGCTGAATACTGTTCCAAGCTATTTATGGACTCAAAAATTGAGGTACTTATCTGTTGACTGGTACTACAGTGATTAGATAGGAGTGTTGTACCAGTTCAACTGGTTAGAGAAGCAAGACCTTGGGATGCTCAAAAGAATATAAGCATTAACTGAAAGGCTTTTATCTGATGTACTAGCATGTATTGTTGTGACATTTTAAAAAGTATTGATAAAGAGAATTGGTTTTTTGAGCTCTTGAATTTTCTTTCCTTGTTTAGGTGGTTTACTCCATGAGTTATCGAACGAAGGTGCTCGGCAACAATTTGATGAATTCTTAGAGAACCTAATTCTACCACAGATGGTGGCCTGTGCAAAGGTTGGTCTTGCTAAAATAATGTTAATTCTCTTACAGTTGTTTGTTTTGCTTTACCCAAACCCACATGAAAATGTCAACCAAGAAACCGGCAATATTAGAAAACATTTAAGACCCCCCCCCCTCTTCTTCAGGGAAAGAAAAGTAAGAAATTTTGGACATCTGATAAGTCTACAGAACACTACTGGAAATATATATTGACGGAAAGACGAATGGAGGTTCCCTAAAGTATAACTAGTATAAAGACTTCAAAGAATGACTTGGATTGCAGTATTAATGTGCAGTTGGAACTGCAATGGACATGAAAAAATTGAGAACTACTGGTCTATTCAAAGATGTGGAACTTGAAAAAGCTTACTCCAGTTGGGAATATTATGAAAAAAAAATGCATTCCCTTGAACTCCTCTCATTTATTACACTTGGGACTTTTTTTATAGCTATTATTCATTTTCCACATTTGGTTTTGATTTTAAACAAATAATTAAGAATTTTGTGCTTGTTGCAAGCATAAAATGCATACATGTATATACTTGGTTGAATTGAAATATTTTTATGCCAGGATAACTCAAGTCTCTTATCACATGCACTATCTCTTCCTTGACACACCCATGATAAAATCAGGTGCCTCAACCACCCTATTCAGGGTTACAACAAGGAAAAGAACGGCCTCTGTTCAAAATTGCTGCATTGTATATACATTTTTCACATCATTCGTGTCTCTAATATAACTATGTATCCGATTGTGTTTTCAAGTTAATCCCTGTTAGAATATCTGAAACAAAAATGAATTGCATCAGAAATAAAACAAAAAATATCTTCCAAAATGCAATAGTTATATATATATATATATATATATATATATATATATATATATATATATATATATAAGAGAGAGAGAATGTGTATATAAACACTATATCGTCTGCTTTCTTTCCTTCTCCTTCTCTCTCTCTCTTTCACAATTTTATCTAAAAAAAAAAAAATGACATTATGAAAGAAAGAAATATTCTTTTCTTTATCCACTCTATATAATTTCTTTCTATCTTTCCCTATGCTATGGACCAATCAAATACAAAAAAACTATCAATCTTTCTTTAATCACGCTCCTTTCTGGTCACTTACAAGCGCTGTTAACCAAATTGAAAATCGGTCTTGACCTGAAATTTCCCCATTTTGAGAACTGTTGACTTTCATGGTAGTTGAAAATGATAGAGTATGTTCGCCCATCTTTTACAAGAGGCAGTCTATAGACTGACTTGTTTGCTAATATCTGTTGCCTGTTAAGCCTGATACTGGAATGATCTTTGCTAATGGAATTTCCTAATGGATCTAGTAACCTGATTACAGATAAGAAATAAACTCCTTGATTTTTTTTTTCTTCTCATGATATTCTTCTCTAGTGAGGTGACCATGTCAATTTACTGAAAATAAAGAGATACTTTTTTTTTCCAACCGTTCCTTTGAATATATGGTGTTGTATTTGTTTGAATTTCAGCGTGGTGATAGAGAATGTCACATTGTAGTCCTGACAGACGAAGATGTTGTTGATTGGGATGAAGAATATCCACCACAGATGGGAGAAGAATATTCTCAAAGTAAGCTTCATTAATATGTACTTTTGAACATGTCAGATGTAAATGCTATGTACAATGAAAACTTGACTTCATGCTTTCAGATTTAACACAAATTCAGTTATAACTTTGTGTTTTATTTTTTGTTAGTATTTTTCTTATATTACTTCAATTAAAATTATTACTTCTGTCCCATAGTTGTTATATATTATTTGAAATGACTTTTATTACATGGAGAATGTGTCACTAGGCCTTGACAACATGAATGAAATAAACAATTAAAGATGGGGCTGCTGTAGGAATTGAATTTGTGACTGATAGGTAGCCACTTTATATCGCTAATACCACTGAGCTAAACAGCCAGGGTTAAAGGTGAAGATCCAAATAGCTGCATTATCTCCATGTTCTCATGTTCACTCACTGCCCATGTCTGCACTATTGTTTCTCAATGTGGACAATTATTAAGAAAATAATCTAATTTCCTAATTATGTATCCATTTCTTAATAATACATTTATATATGCAAATGTAATAGCTGTTATTGGACAGAGGTAGTGTCATTTTATTTTTTTTCCAAATTTTCCTATTTGTATATTAAATGGTCTTGTAAAAATGCAACAAATAACTGGAAATTGAAACCCTTTTCTGTAAAAGATAATCTTCACACACTTGGTGCAATCCAAACCAATAGTAAAATTGTCTTCAATGTTTTTTTTTTATCGAAACTAAGTCTAAGTAGATAGCGAGCAAAACAAATTTTTATAACTTGGGTGAATGTAAACAAATGATTTTAGACTTGAAGTACTTTCTGTTCTTTGTATATCAAAAATCTTTAGTAAAAAATAATTTGTTTTACTTTCTACTGTAGCAATGATTTATTTGTGGAATTTCAAATTTGCTTGTCAGATGGTGAACATGGAAAAAACTGATCAAGTAGGATGAAGATAATCATTTTGCGACATTCAGTCAGTCTGGATGCATTTTTTTAAATTTTATTTATTTATCTATTTTTTATTAAACCTTTATTTAGTACGACCACCGCTTATTTTACGATGATGTTTCATGGGCTTTGATGATTGTTGTAACGGAGTCATACCGTAAATTAGGTTCCATGCTTCGATTATCGAATAAAATTCAGTTTGCAACTTGCTTAACTATAAAGAAGTATTCAATCCTTCATCGTTCATTCTTTGTCTTTTATAATGTCTTTTCTTTTCTCTCTCTCTCTCTCTCCAGTTGTGCATAGTACTCAGTTGTATCGCTTTTTCCGATACATTGAAAACAGGGATGTTGCCAAGCAGGTTCTCAAAGAAAGAGGCCTCAAGAAAATACGTTTAGGAATAGAAGGTAATTCTCACATTTCTTGGTACAGATCTTTATAGATTATCTGTCTGTATTTTGAATATTTCGAAGTATGCTGAGATCGAGTAAATTTCAAAGAGGTATATAACTAATTTGAAGATTATAAGATTTGAATATTTTGAAACGAGAATTGAAATTTCAAAGGGGTGCCATTATAAAGTTCAAATGCGATTATTGCCAGATCAGATAACCCTGAGTGGAAGATTCTTCTATGTAAGAAGCATCTCTACCAAGTTTCAAGTAAAACATAACTATGGGGACAGACAGACAGCCTCATGGAGAAGTGAGGATGCCTCTAAAAGATGGAAAAGTCACTGATCTTACAAATAAAATCCTAGATCAATAACATATTGAAAATATTCTGTCAGTTACAATTTCTTTCACTTGTCAAAATATGACCGTTGGATGATTCTTGAACATTTTCGACTATTATGTTTTATTAGTTCAAATTTTACTCATAAATGTATTTTTGACAGAATTATTCTTTAAAAAGTGAAGTTAAAAATGAGTTTGGATCAGTGGAAATTCTTAATTTATGGTACAAGTGGTTGTATTTGAAAAGACTTTCATTTTTGTACTTTCATGTATAGTTAAAAAAAATGTGTAAGTTGACCTACTCATTGTTGTTTTCATTGTTTTCATTGTTTATCATTTTTCTATTATGAACCCCTAACACATTAAAGATCTTACTGATCATTTGTGCAACTTTGCTATAAAACATCAATTTGATATGATTTTCTGCATTGAATAGTCAAATTTTTTGTTTTTTTCCTGTAAAAAAAAAAAATCAAAAAAAGCCCATTTAGAACTAGAATTAACTGAAGTATAAAGTTAATATGAAACTGTTGCACCACCAAATTTACTGAACTTTTGGTTTCAGAACTGCTAAATGTTACAAAATTGATGGAGCATTATACACCACTGCAGTATGAATGATTAAGAGATGGTTCCTCACACAATGCCACTTATGGCCTCTCGGTGAACTAATGTGGGAGCAACAAGAAATTCAAGTATCTTCTCATAATTTTTTCCAAATTGAAAGATGCGCTGGATCATCCGTTGTTGGGAGGCGGAGGAGGAGGAGTAGTATGATGATGATGATGATAGATAGATTTCAATTTACTTTTGTTGTATATTATTTACTTTTATCTTGAATAAGAGTACACTTGAAGGAGAAATTCTTTTGAAAACAAGAATTGATATGTGAAAATGTTTCGCTGGTAATCTACAAATGCTACGATTCCAGGTTCAGTCCGCGATAGTATGTAATCTTTTTATTTTTTGATTTCTCTGTCGGAGTGATTTTCATTATTCCTTCCTTTCTGTCTCATTCCAGGTTATCCTACTTATAAAGAAAAGGTCAAGAAGCGAGCCCGTGGTAGACCTGAAGGTAAGATTAACTGTTTGATTGGCTTGTTACACTTTTTCATTTACTTGGAAAAAGTTGTTTGCAAATTGAAATCTTCAGTAATTCTCCCAGGTTCAATACTGATTAAATTATCATTTTATGGTGTAGTTGAAAAATTCCATTAAATATAAATGCATATCATTTGTGAGTATGGGATACCATTGATTAATGCAGTTCTGATCAGTGTTTTTTTGGTTAATGCATTCAGTCATCTGCATAGCCCCCACCCAAGGGCCCTCACACATATTTGTGCACACATGACCTCCATTTCATCCTGTCTTTCCACTGTTCGCAGAGGTCATTTTTGTGTCCTCTCTTATTGGGTCACTCCATCACTTCTGTGGTCAACCTTTGGGTCTTCTGTTATTAAAATCTTTCTTTTACGAATGGTTGACGTGTCTTTATGTACCACGTACCAATTCTTCATCCAAAAATTTGAAAATTTGTCTTGAAGATCATTTGAATATTTTTGAATTTGAAGTTCAGAATTAATTACATTTCCCCACAGGTTTTGATTATTTCCTGAAGTTCAATTATCATTGTTTCAATTAATATAGTACCTTTTTGAGGACAAATCAACCATGTTTATGGACTTTTGTGTATAGATTTACTGTCTTGCTTCATTTACCAATCCTTAAACTTGCTTTTGCAACTGAGAAATTCACCAGAAAATATTGTTACTTGATCTATAGCTTGAAAAATAATCTTAAATTCTAAAATCAACAATTCAAAGAAAAAGGGTCTGGTGCTATCCTCTCTTTTAGTTACCATATTTTAATGACATATGAGACACAGACATACAAGAACCTCCCCACTATTTCAGCAGGGAATATTAGGAGAAACAAGAACTGAAAGTTCATGAAGCATCCACTATGAAGAAGTTTAAATGCTGTTATTGACTGATCATTTGGAGTTTTTGTTTTTTTTTTGTTTTTTGTTTTTTTGCAAGGAGCATCTTATAAGGGAACCACTTTTGATCAAATTTCAAGTAAATCTGACCTGAAACAGCTTCGATATTAAATTTTAAAACATCAAGTATAAACGCCATTATTGGCAGATAACATGACTGTGTGGAAGATTATGGTCCACAGTTATTTTCCTTGATATCAACATTTGAATGATAATATTCCATGTATGAATTTAAGAGTTAATCCTGTCTTATTTTGACTGTTTAATTTTTAACCTTTTTCTCCTTTCTTCCCCTTTGTAGTGATTTACAATTACGTCCAGCGTCCATTCCTACGCATGTCCTGGGAGAAGGAGGAAGCAAAGAGTCGTCACGTAGATTTTCAGTGTGTAAAGAGCAAGTCCATTACGAATCTGGCTGCGGCAGCATCCGATTCTCCAAATCCCGACCAACCCAACAGCGGTGGTGGTACGGGTGGTGTTGCAGCAGCCGGTGCTGGGGTCGCTGGTGGTGGAGGGACGGGGGGTGGTGGTGGTGGCAACGTTGGGGCTGGTGTTGGTGGTGGCATGGGTGGTATGATGGTTGCCGGGGACGTCATCATTCAACATCAGCAGGGCCAGGACGGCAGCATCAATGTCATCCCTCCACAGCCATCACCCTCTGAACCCTATCCAGGGGTGCAGCTACCTCCTGAAGGGGATGGTGAGTAAATCGTTCAGGGACCGCACTGGTGGTTGAATCTCTCCCTCATACCCCACCCTTTTTCTCTCTTGCCCATATTTTATTTCGGTATGTATTACTTTTATTTTCTTTCTTTATGTGCATGTACTTTCATTGTTTATTAGACCTTAAATAGTGTACTTGCTTACTTAGCATTTTGGTACGGTACCAATAAACCGTATTTACTTGTGAAAATTGCGAGAGAGAATTGGTGGATTTGGGTCTAGTTGTCGAGAGAGAGAGAGAAATGGATTGGTGCTTTTTATTTTCTTGAAAACTCGTATAGGAACAATTAGAAACTATGTGAGTTTTGAAAAAATTAGAAAACACAAATGCATTTCTTTCATCAATGTGACACAAATCTACCAATTTGTTTTTTTCTTTTCTCTCGCATTATCCATGAGTTAATACGGAAGATTAGTAGAAATTATTATTTCAAGTTGATTTATAAACTGACTCGAAGTGGATGAAATCATTTCCTTTTTTTTTTTTTTTTTTTCAAGCAGTTATTTTTATCAACAAAAAAGAAAAAAAAAAAAATGGAAGTTTAGAAAAAGTTTAGTAGCATCACAAGGGAAATGATTTTTCCTTTGATAAATGCTTTGTGATAAACATTTGTACCAAACCTGAAGAGGAATTGATTCTTCGTCTCTTTTCTCCACTTCGAACCATTATCATTTTCTCATTCAATTCAGCGATCTCAACTTTGGTGATTCTCTCCCCATCTTGAGACCATAGCAGTTAATCTTGAATTTCTTGAATGTGCAATACCTGACAGATGTATATTTGACTCTCTACAGGCTGTCACAAAAGTAACGCCTGATTTGTCCCAAAATTAATGCCAGTTCCAAAGAAAGCAGCTAATGTATCACTATTACAAGTCATCAATAGGTAGTTGCTTCTCTTAGATAGAACTGGTATTTAATTTTCGGACAAATTGGGTGTTACTTTTGTGACAACCTGTGTTTTCCCTCCCAGAAAACATTGTAACCATTTTATTGTTATATCTAAATAGGTAGGGGTCTGTACTCGTATTATTTCATTTGTAAGCTTCAAGGTAGAGCAAGATTCTAAATGATTCTAAAATTTTGGACTGTACTAGAAATAGCAGGAGAAATGGGTACCCTTACAAAAGTGGGGTCTGAGAACTAAGCTCCAAAATTCATTCTCCTTGAATTTTTTTTTTTTTTTTTCCTTGTTTCCTCTCTCTCTCTCTCTTTCTCTCTTTCTAGGCCAAACATGCATGAAAATAATTCCTTTCAAAATGGTTCCTAGTCTGATCAACATAACTAGGTGTTAAATGAAAATATTTTACATTAAGTTTTATTGATGAAGTATCATAAATCATTAATTTTTACAACTTCTTTTTACCTTCAAATGAATATTTTTTCACTTGCTTTATTATTTTCCTAACTGGCCTGGAAAAAAAAGTTACAATGAAACTTCCCTTGCACGGATTTATTTACTTTGTGGTTTTCTCGGAAAAGGATATTTTTCATCCATTCTTTTTTTTTTTTTTTTTTCTCTATGAATAAGTCACGATGAAAAAAGCAACTAAAAAATCGAGGTAAAATTTCTGAATGAAAAATATACTTAACACCTAATTATGTGACTCTTACTGGAATCCTTTCATTAGGAATTATTTTCATGTATGCCTGGCCTCAAAAATTTGGCAAAAAAAAATCAATGAGTATAACTTTTGTAGTCGTTGAATCCCACACTTGTATTTGTACCGATAATTGTACTATACTAGCTATAAATTTTAAGATTCTCTCTAATATCCACACAGCTGACCTACCATACGTTATTATTGTCTGGAGAGAGGTTTGACCACCAGGTTCCCTTCAGCTCCTTCCTTTCTCAATGACTAAACCTGCCTGACTGCGTTGAAAAACAGCCACAATTCATCCCCGCCCCAAACACTGCAGGCTTGCAGCACGCACAATACCTTAAAGGATGGGAAAATGTTTTCTTGTCCATCCTAAGGCTTTTCTCTCCCTCTCTTGCCTATTAATTACACAAATCTTTGGATAATTTCCTGTTTTACATACATAATGTGAAATGAACTATGACTTACTGGAATCATCTCCCCATCACTTTGCACTGATTGTACGGGGTATATAAGAAGAAAGTCAAACTTTAAAAGGGAATTACCCTTTAAAAGAAAGTTTAATGTCTCCCTCGAATTTATACACACTTGGCTGGCTGTAAATGTAAGGGAAGCAACTCCAAACTTTTTTCTGAATTATTTTCCATTCAAATGTTGCATTTTTTTTTTTTTTTTTTTTTTTTTCCAATTTTATACACCCTTTAAATGATTTTAGTGAGTGTTGCCAATTCAGATGGTTTGTTTTTCACTAAATCCAGATGTTTTTACTTGTCTAAATTTTGATAAAATAAGTTATCTACAAACACGTATCTGGGGAATCTAGATGTTTATCCAAAGTATGTGACCTTGATTGTCAATATTCACTTTATTAAGATACTATCTTATCAAAATAACACTCAATTCATTACTATGTATCAAATTAAAATATAACTCATTTTAAAAAAAACAACTCTTTAATAGCAATTTCTTACATCTAGACATTTCTAAAATCACCTAAATTTGCAACACCGACTAAAGTAAATTACAGGGTGTGTGAAGATTTTCAAAATGCTACATTCTGAAGGGAAGTAACTCTTTAAAGGAAGTTGTGAGTTGTTCCAAAGTCTCTAGTCTTCTGCAGTTAAGTACTTCCGGAGCAGAAGGGAGATAATTCCAGATAGCCGTAGTTCCTTATACAAGTATCTGAAATGGGAGATGAATCTTTTTCACTTGGAAAACAATTTATTCTTTTTAAATGAATAAAGATGATGATGATTTTGAGAAGAAAAAAATGAATAAATCTAAAAAAAAAAAAAAAAAAGCTTACCACCATGTGGCAAGACATTATGCCATTATCTTGCAATACAAAAAAAATTCACTTTTCCAGGGACAGCAATCTTTTTTTTATTTTTATTTTTTTTATTTTTGATAAAGCAAAAGGGATCAAATGTAGAATCCAGACCCCAAAATTGGTTTTTCAATGGCACCAATTTTCAGGTTACACCATAATCAAAATTTAATCGAAACAAAGATGAAATGTAGAATTCAGATTCCATGAACTACATAAAAGTATATTGTGAGGAAATAGTATCACAAAAAATTGAAAAACTCGTGAAGTAAATTGAATTATGATTACGGTGCAATCTGAAAATTTGAGCTTCTGATTTGAATCAGTTTTGGGATTCAGATTCTACATTTGATCCTGCAAAAAGCATTGTTGATGCTAGATTCTATTATGTTTTCCTGTTATTATGTAGCATTAACTTTCCTTTCTCTCTCTCTATTATTTTTTTTTTTTTTTTTTTCGCCTTCTCTCCTGCTCATTGTTATGTATACTATTATCAAAAATGAACCTTTTCTGGCCTAACAGTTTCATGTTTCAATGCAATACACTGTAAAGGCATTAAAAAAAGAAAAAATGTGGGAATTGCAGAACTACTATCAAATCCAGGAAGTAGTAGAAACAAGTGAAAGCATGAATGAGACTGACGAGGTGGAGGTTCTGACCGGGCTCAGGACCAGGATTGAATACATTAGAGCAGTGGTTCCCAAACTTTTTCCTCTCTCATTCTCTTTTACCTTGCAGGGGAGCTGCGGGGGGGCACAATTTGGGAACAACTGCATTAGACAGTAGCTGGTTGCTGTGACATGCTCAAATGAAAGAAACTAACTTTAAATGCATGCAGGTGTTGAATTTTATTTAATTATAAAAACTGTTAGCTCATTAAAAAAAATAAAAAGGCATCAATTTGTGTTTAAGCCCCTAATCAGGGTTCCCAAATGTGGCTACTAGGGGAGATATATCTTAATCTCTGGCACTAACTATTTCAATGCCTGTGCTGGGTGTTGAATTTGGAAATCGAGCAAGTCTGGAGGTTGGTATTGAACCTCTGCCACCAGACTTACTTGATTTTCAAATTTGACACTATTCCAATACCTATGCTGGATAAGGCGGACAGATAATCCAGGCTTTATCTCCCTGGGTACCCTAACCTGGAAACCCTGCCCCCAATTCACAAAGATCTAGCTCTTTTGTTTGAACAGTACATGCTATTTAAAATTTTAATTGTCATTTATTTTATTTTAACAGACAGCTATTTAAAATTTTTCTTCAATTTTTTTTTTTTTTTTTTTTTTTTCATTTCTGTTTAAAAAAAAAAACAAAACAAAAAAAAGATAAGCAGCTAAGAGGAAAAAATTATTTTTGTCATTTTCAATTTTGTATTTTCTTTTTCTCCTTCACCCCGTCTTACCAACAACTTGGGAGAAATTAATGGAAAAAAAAAATCCTCAATTCTGTGTCAGCTATTGAATATTTACCATTTTAATATATATAAAATGAAAAAAAGTTTTGAGTCTTTTGTAAAGAAGACATTTACTAAAAAAGAAAATAAAAATTAATTGAAAAAAAAATAATTGCCTCATTGTTTTTATTTTCGAGGACTATCATTTGCCATGGTTGTATGTTGTCGTATTGTTTCCCTAATTAGATTTCCTCATGATTCCTTGATGAATCATGTCCAAAGCAAAAAAACACTAATTTACACTTGGGAATATTTGCCAAATTTCAGCAAAATCAGTATAGCATTGACAAAACCTTCAGAAATTGAAAAATGATCAGTTATAGTTGATCTGATTGTTTACATCTTAGATGTAAGCATCCATTTGTCAACATGCAAAAAATATTGAACTCAGGAACTGCTGAGCTGATTGGAATGAAAATCATTATACAGGTTCTTAGGCACTTAGTTATGAAAACATAAAATTTTAAGTATTTTGGGGTTTGAATTAAGAAAAAAAATTTTTGGTACCTCAGACTTAACGGTCCTAATAACCATCTAATCGCCACTCTCTCTCTCTATACTTTGACCGTTTTTTGTTTTTTTTCTATTTGGCACATTTCACACTTGGGGTTTTCATCTTTACCTCTTCCATCCTCATTGGCAGAGGTAATATCGATTCATTTTGTCTGTCTGACGATCTATCCATGATATATAAGAAAGTCAAAGATAACTTTCGATCTTACCTTTCATTTTTATCTCTTTCCACCAAAAAAATCTTCTTAGAATTTTTGATTGACTCTACAACTCTCTCACCAAATGTTTACGTTGTTTTAGATGTGTTGAACACATCTAAAACAAGACACTTTCAGTCAGTCCCTGATATATTTGATATAAATTTTATCAGCCATATCATATGGATTGATGTGAAATTTGGTCCAGATCTTCAAGTGAACCATGCTCCTCTCTCTACTATAACCATGGATGATTTGTTGAACTTATGATTCTTGTTCTTATACTAAACATAAGATTTTAGTAAAAAGCAAATGAAACAAAAAAAAAAATATTTTAAAAGTTGCTGGATGAGGTTATCAATCTGCCAGCTGTATGCTTGATCACCTCAGAAAACAGGGATTTTATTCTTTTCTTGTGGCTCTTCAGATTTAAAGCTCCGAAGTTATTAATATATCTTTATATATTCAAAATCATACTTGAAGTTGCTTTAGTTCAGAGAACTACCCAAAACAACGGAATTTGTTTTCATTGTGATATCAAGTGTTTAAAAAATGAATGAATAATTACTGCTTGCAATTCATTTTCATCCTGACACTTTCAATTGTTTCAGAATTGTTGATTCCATAAATTAAAAGACCATTATTTATAACTTTAGACCGTTAGCCCTCTCCCCTGAATTTGGTAACAATTTGGGGGGGGGGGAGAGACAACCCTGAGTTTCTAACAGCTACTTCCATTCTATATGCCAATTCTTTGATTTCCCTAATTTAGTTGATATATTTTTTTCAATACTGTATAATGCTCTCTAATTAACAGAAAGAGAAAAAAAATTAAATCAACAACACTGGACTCCTGAAAATTCTGTAAGAGGGGTGGGAATTATATTGAAATTGAAGTGTAGATACAAAGCAATTAAACTTCTGTTTATCTTTCGCAGTAATCCAACAGCTGGAAGCTGGCTAGGTCAGTTCCTGGGTGGTCCCAAAGTCACTCAACACTTTTGGAATATAGTTTAAAACTTGTCCAAGTACATTTTTCCTATGGAATCCTTTTCTTGGGGTAAAACAACTTTCTTAGAGAGGTTTGGATTTAACCACTTGGGCAAATTTTCTATTTTACTATGATTGAATAAATCCGTACATGCACTGCAATTACTTAACAACTGGTGATTGTATGAAGTAGGCACTTTCAAGATATATTAGCACACAAGGCAGTGCAAAGCACCATTGGAAGTTTTGGGGATCATAGGTTCCTAAAATCCAATGGAAATAAAACATTAAAAATCACAGATCTTCTGTCAAAGTTTTTGTAAAAGATTTCTCTTGACTTCTATTCTTTAAAATTATCTAAATTGGCAACACATTAAAGGAACCAGAATACTTCGAAACTATAATTTTGATGGATGGAAAATTATTCTACATGACTATTATGGCAGGCAGCACCCTAAGTTTGGCCCCTAGTTACTAACAAGATAATTATTCTTCTGTTTATCTTTCTCAATAATCTGGAAGCTGGCAAGTTCCACTATAAAATGTTAGGTCAGCTTGTTAGAAACTGTAAACCAAAACTCAATATAGGTTTCTCTGGTTTTTAGGAGGATCTGTACTGTATTTCTTCAAAATGCAGGGGGGGACTACATATTCTCAAATTTAGGCAGGAGAATTTATTAGTTACTAAAATTCATAGTTTCAATCCTTTCACTCTGTTGGCGCTCAGCTTGAAATATTGGGCTGAGCACCATCTCACCATACACCATGAGCACGTTTAATGACTTGGGCGATGCAACCCTTCCCAACAAATATATTTGACTTACATGGCAAGCAATGCCTTGTTTGGAGAATGTGATGGCTTGAAGGTCATTGAAATCGATTCATTTGTAGTAGATATTGTCTATAGTTTCAAGAGGGATCATTATCTTGAGAACCAGTTGCAGAGCCTAGACTTGGCAACCAATTAAAGTGGACTTCACTGCACATGTAGACACTCCTACGGGGATTACTTAGTTGGACAGCATTGAGTGAGCATGTGTGTAGTGTAACTGATGCATTCTATTTGACCAAGCCATCACATTCTTCCTGAAGTGTTGCAGTGTTTTTTGTTTTATATCATTGCATAATCAATATCAGTCAACACCCCTTCCTCCTACAAACACATCTAGTCCAGATTTTGCTCTCTACAAACTATATTTTTTCCGAAAGATAGAATCAATGTTTAAAGGGGGTAAATTTCAGAACATGGATGAAGTCAAAAAGAATGTAACAAGGCAGTTGTTGATCCCAAAAGAGGACTTGACCGACCGTTTTGAAAAGGTTTGCCACACAAAACCAATGTTGTACTGTCCCTGGCCTAAATTAAGTAACTTGAAATCTGCCATCAGACTAAATTTCCAGGAAAAACAGACTACTATCTTTTTCCATTGTATATATCAAATCAGTTCGAGGGGTTTTATTTTGTCTATTTTCCTTCAGTACCAAATAGTTTTGTTCAATACCGAATGGGTCCAATTTTGGTCTAGAAAAATACCAACTAGGATAAGTTTAGAAGATCTCAAAGGAAGTATGCTGAAGTGAACAACAGCATCATTGGCCAAGATAGTCAATCTCGAACAATAGAAAAAAGCTTAACTGGATACTTTCCAAACAGATCTTGTATATGTAATCCTACAGAAAATAAATAAGGTATACAATGTGTTCTTCACACAGATTAATTTAGATTTGTTGAACTTTGGAAAAGGTTCATAATTCATCAACAGAGGGGAAAATAGAAATTGATAGCTGAATGTAAACTATAATAAGTCTAGTAAAATCTGTAATATCCAATTACCATATCAGCTTTTAAAGGGTGGGAGAGAATAAACTACCAATTTGAGGGTGGGGGGATTCATGGTTATACAAGTTATGATTTTCAAAAGGGAGTTAATTATCAATCATTCAGTAACTACAGCCTCAACATATACTTATATAAATACACCAAATATATGTCTATATTTTGTCTGTAACATCCAAGAAAAATAACATTTTTACTTCCCTTAGACTATTTCATTATTTTATTATTTGTGAGTGAAAAATGATTTTAAACAATATTAGAATTCTGTGGCAATTTTTCAATTGAATTAGCTTCACAAAACTTTTCTGCGATTTCACATCACTGCCATTAGAAAATTACTCAAATATAGCCATCATTTTTTGACAGCAAGGGCAAACTAGTTTTAGAAATGAAGATTAACAACTTTTTCCATAAAATGTTTATTTTTTTCAGTAATTCTATCACAGTGTCATGTCGATAAGTTTCAAGATGTACTGCAAATTGTTATCCATTGGAGGGTTGTTGGTGCACCAGAAACTAAAAAAAGAAAAAGATAAAAATTAACTGCTACTTAGCAACAGAAAAATTCCTGATACAGTAGCATACTTGTAAAATACACTAAACTCAAAACAAGAATAAAAACCCAGGTGTTGTTTATTTCTTTGTTTTTTGATGGAGAGGACTAATTTAAACAGTAAAATAAAATTAAAATCTGAAAGCGGCCCTCTCTACTAGAAGCAGATATTTTGCTACTACATTACTCACACCAGCAAAATATAAAAAAATACCATAGAGAAACAAATACTGATATTCATACTCTTTCCAACAAGACCAATCTCTTCTCCATATCTTCGATGTTAATACAATGTTTCAGCCAATCCATTCTACAGCCTTTTTCTAGTGTAATATATGATAATATCTGTGAGGAAAGAGTCCTCCCCCCCGGCACTTATGTAGGGTAATTTAGATATAACATATTACACCTGAAGGCCATAGAATGAATTGCCCAAAATGTGTTCACATCAAAGATGGGAAAAAAGAGACTGGATTGTCTGAACAAAAGTTATGTTAATGTCTTTTCTTGACAATATATTCATATTTGAATTTTGTTAATCAAGGAGATTTTTTAATCATTGCATAAGGTTAGTTCAGACAAATTCCCTTGTCTTGGTTGTCCCCTCACACGCACACAATGTTTAAGCCATTTATCCTTCGACATTCCAAGGGTATCGTGTTTTGGAATATTGTTGAATCTTGTTTCTGGGAACCATGCAAATCCTTTCAACACAAACCAACCACACACAATGAAATATTCCTATTACATAGATATATCCATAGCTTAATGATGAAAAGAAGCTTTTATCTTATATAAAAGCTATCAACATTATCTCCTTCCTTGTCAATGCACTTAAATCAGCAGTGAATATCAATCACAGATTATACATACAAAATTCAGTGTATAACTTTCAGGTTATGTACATATTAATTCACCCTTAAAAATATAACCTCACCATGGAGAAGTGCCAGACCATTACTACTGTAGTGAGTTTGATAGCAGCTTTGGACCAGACTAAGTTTAGTAAATAAACACAGTACATGTGCAATTGATTAATGGATGCAGGACAAGCACATGTGATTCCACATAAATACCCTCAGTGACCACGAGAACTAAGTGAGAATAGGAGTCCGGGTTGTCATCTGGTATTTTTAAAGACCAAAATGGGTACTAAACAAAACTATTGAGACTGACAGGAGAGAGATAAGGGAATTTATATATTCAGATAGACCAGCCCAGAAAGGTGAGAAAATGAGGGAGCGCTGCCCAATGGTGAAGATTCCTTCCAAAGACTCAACTTTGCACAATTCAACCTTGCTAATACAATAATGTGGTAATGCCACAAAGGTTCATTTTATGCATACAAGTACTTAAAAAATTAGCAATAATAGAATCATTATCAGCCTCAAAATAATAAGTCCATTGTTGGATATAGGCCAACTGTTATAACTGTAAGATGGGGAGTAATGGGCATTACCCTGCTACTCCAGATGTACTCAGTACAGTTCTGGACCCCAAAATATACAGATAAATTAACAAATAATCGCATTTGTTAAGAGCAGTAGTTTCTTTAGAGCTCTGACCATAAAAAAGAAAAGAAAAAAAAGCCAGTTTTTTTCTCCTTTCTTTCCATATTTCCTTGCCAAAACTTGATGGTATCTGATTATTTTCTTCTAGAAACAAACATTTAACTTTTGGGAAGAAGGTGATGACATGAGAAGAATGTGAACAGGAATAAAATTCAGATTGAGAAAAGAGAATGGTGTCTCGGAAAAATTACATCACATCAATTATCACTATAAGAAAAGCAATGTAAATTTTCAGAGACAGTTCATCAAAATAGATTTTTTTTTAAAGTTGAAGTGGAAGCAGATAAATGGAAAAAAAAAATTTTCATTCATTTCAGGTTAATTCATCTTCCTTTTATGAATTTAATAAAAGACAATGGGAACAAAGCCAACCCCAATAAAAAAAAAAAAAGAAAAAAAGTATACACATGCATCTAACTATTGATGATATATTATATTATTATTTACTACTATTACACTTGATCAAAGAGAAATCTTATGTGCAGTGATCAACTTAATCTTTCTCCTTTTCCAAGTGATATACATTAGTTTGACATAACTTGGTTGAAATATACTTTTCGCACCATTGATGGGAGTTTGGATATACTCATACAGTAACAGCAAACTATCAACAGTACAGCTAGTTCAAACCTAGAGGTCAACTCCTAACCTTGTTCACAAAATTATATCTCCCCTTCCATGGGGATTGGGGTAAAAAATCAACTCCATACAACCCAACCTGCTTTGGACAGTGATAACCAAATGCCCTTACAAAAATTAGGGTACTTTGTTGTCTGTACATCACTCATATTTGGCACAGAAAGACTATGGTAAGGGCTAGGGCTAATAGCTTCAGAGCTGACCAGACACACAAGCAAGTGGAGTACTTGAAGGTATTGGGGGGTAGGTGCTAAATCAAATTCTGCTTAGCCCCCCCCCATGCCATAGAGCCTAACTAAATGCTATTAAGGAGAACATTGCTGAAGGCTTTACTATCCAACTATTCTTTCACTTTTATTTTCTTTTGTATGTCAACCAAATCATAAGTTGCCATGAAGATAGCAACATAATTGCCAACATTTGATTAATTTTCAAACTTTTAGACACTTCAAAAAGAATATTTATCTAAAATGGAGTTCACCATAGTTGACATTCTAGTCAGTCTACTCCTTTCAGAGACTGACGTTTTTCACAAATAACTTGTTTCCACAATATTTTTATTATCAAAATAGAATGAATTAACATATCAAGTAAATCCCCAGGTTAAGAATGTCTAACTTACAGACAACTTTTACTTATGAACAGACTGCCATTAATATTATCAAAAGAAAAAAACAAAAACAAACAAGAAACATCACACCTTCAGTCAGCGGATCAGGGAATTAGGTCTATTATTTACAGTGGATCTTCCTTTAAGCAGTGAGGGTTACCCAAGATGATGTGAGGAGTTGAAGATGTTTTGGGTGCATAGAAATGTAAAATATATATATTATATACTAAGACAAACATTTGACTAACTGATGCTTAGTAAGATTCACCTAAAAATTTGATCTTAAGACTAACTCAAGAACCGCAACCTGTATAAATATTTTCCTGGCATTGATGTTAAACTAAAAAATTTTCAAAACTTGATATAAAATTAGCTTCTAATGTCAATGAAAGACAAGTTAATCGGTGGAAAAAAAGAAGATATATTTGAATTTCTAGGAGAGGATTTAAAAATAACTATTGAACTTGTCTATAGAGTCTATAGTTTTCAAATGGTAGGTAGGAGATTTATTCAGCGAAACTGATACCTTCAAAAAGAGAGCTCTATTACAGATGGGCAAAAAAAGAAAAAAAAAAAAAGGTAAGTAGATAGACGATACGAGATACTATTCTACTTTGTGCATCAAAACCAAGTGGGTGTTAGTACGAAGATATCCAGGCCTTGTTCAGTTACTTTTTCCCCCCAACTTTCGTTTTAAACAAATTAAAAAGAAGAATCAGGTAGTATTTCTATATCGATTATTTAATCAATGAGATCGTTTATTCGGAAGAAAAAATACATGTAAATTATGAAATAAGTGGTAGAAGAGTCACTAATCAGATTTTGAAGGATAATGTAAGACTTATATTTCATGATGAGGAAGATCGTGATATTTATTAAAAAAAGAAAAAAAAATTAGCAAGGATTTTTTGTGACGACATTTCTAAACAATTTTTCTGGTCAAAAAAGGAGATTTGGTGCGTATATTTTAACGCGTAGTCAAAGTTTTACCCATTAAGAATGGGCTACCCACGCAAAAAAAGGTAATCTTTCAAGAATTCTTCAAGTTGTTAAAAACAATCAATATCAAAATGTACGATTGGACTGATTTAAAATAATTTTATTTTAAAAAGCACTACCGTAGTACTTTGTAAGTAGGCCAGATAAGAAATAGGGGAATCAACTCATAATTGATAAAGAATGATTACGCGTCAAAATATACATCCCAATCTTACTTTTTTGCTTTCACCTCAGTTTATTGCAGTTCCAGCGTTAAATTATCATTTCGTTGAAAACACATTTATAACACCAATTAATTCAATTACATTTTTAATCGATGTTTCTCTTTATCGATAATGTCACACCTGGGCAAAAAAAAATCTTAATACATTGTTTTGGAAATTTTTTTTTTTCAACACATGCTCCTTCTCTGTAAGTGTTGAAACAAATCATCACCCGAGCCTCTCATGTTACGAAAATTGTGATTGCACGATTATCAGTTTTCTTCAATATTTGTGAGGGCGGTTGGGTCTTTTGAATACACGAACCGATTTGCATCAACAAGGGCTTATATTCGTTTGAGCGAACGTACGGAAAAAAGAAAAAGATTATAGAAAGTATTTTTTCCTACGTGGTCTCAATTGTTTTAACTGGATTCCTTAGTTTCAGCCAGAAATTGTTTTTGAGAAAAAGTAACTTTTAAGGGAATCGAGTGAATTGGACCCAAAGGGAGAGATCAATTTACAACGTACGTAAAATCTAAAACTGGGTCCTGATGTAAATAGACACAGAGAAAATATTTTCATTGTTTTCACGTACATATAGCGCAGACGAAAATTTACCAGTTAGTTTTGGAGGAGACAGATTATTCAAGATAAATGATTTAACGCGGGAAACTTCATCCATCGGAAATGTAAACAAGTAATTTTTGTGCTAAAATAATTGAATCATTTATCTGAGTTTAGAAAAAACGATTTTCAACAGAGAATAAAATCTAAAATCATAACGAGAGAGGATATAACCTGAATATTCAACAGTTTGCAAGTCATGTAAGCAATGAATGAGAAGTTATCATAAAGAATAGAAGATACAATTGAGTTCGGATAGAGGGTAAAAACTATGCGGTAACTGGCGACTACTTTCATACATTTATTAAAAAAAAAAAAATCTCAAGAAAAGTACGTAAAAAACTCCATTCAAGTTTGAACTACAACAGAAAATTGTTCATCTTCAAAGTCTTTTTAGCAACAATTAAAAATATCAACTAAAATGAAGGTCTTTCTTTAAAAAAAAAGTGAATATTAAAATCAAGGGCCTGAAAAATAAATGAAAAGAGAGATAAATAATCATCCGAGTTCAATTTACCATATTTCAGTGCAGACACATCTTGGTTTTGCCTTCTCAAAAAACGGTTATATAAACCCAAGTTTCTCTCATGTCCATAAAATATACAAATAATCCCCCAAAATGGTGATCACACATTTCAATTGTTTTAATTTCTCCTCCGATGTAGAACCAGTATAAACAAAATCACTCCTTACTAAAATGTTTCGATTTTAGTTCGATAATAATTTTATCATCCGGTGATCATCAAGATTTTGAATCCGTTTTTGGTGGACCTTTCGTTTGACTTTGAGTCTGACTTTTAATTTCCATATCTATTCGCTCTTTGGCCCGATAAACTTTGGACTGAATGTAGAAGGAACCTCCCTTCTGTTTCTCGTTGACTTCGAACAAATGTTTATAATTCTTGGCGACTTCTTCGAGGTTTTCTAATTCCGTGACATTGAGGATATTCTTGGCTTCTCCCAACGACATTCCTGTCACGTTGTCGTCGGCAGCCCGACGAGCCCCGTGTCTCCCTCCGCCAGCACGTTGGGCATTCTGTTGACTGGTACGGATTTCCTGGCGAAGGGCTGCCGAGAAGGCTCGACCCACGATCTGGACTCCAGCCACGACGATTTGAGCGAGATATTTGGCCATTTAATTCAAACCTGAAAACAGCCAAGAAATAGAAAGTTTCCGATCGTTCTTAGTTACACAACAGCCATGCCCTTGACCACCACTTCCGGCGATAAGGAAGGGGAGATAAACGATGAGAGTTTATTAGAAAAATAAGAACGTAACGAGAGCAAACCGAAACGAAACTCAGTTCTATAAATTTTCGAAAGTTATAAAAATTCTGAAATAAAGTTTAGTGGAATGATGATAATTCTTATTAATCATTCAACTTTTGAATATTTAAGATTTAGGAATTAAAATAATTTCAATCTCTAGAAACGAAGATTCTCACCAGTTATGATTGATTCGATACAAAGGTTTAATAGGTTACACTCAATCAGGTGTACGAAAAACTTCCAGGGGATAAAACCTCCCTTCACTCAAAATGCTAAAACTGGACCTTTTTTCCTACCTGGCCTCATATTCTAATCTCACATTTTTAAAGCTGATCTTTTTGTGGTATCAAAAAATTAGAAAAATAATTATACCACACTTCCTTATAAATTCTGTTATTTGAGGAAAAGTGTTTGCCTGTAATCATACATAGTTGAAGCTTAACATCCAAAAATTAAAGAATGATACAATACCACCACAATTAATTTTTGTAAAGTCAGAAAACATGTAATAATCAATCAGGATTTTTATTCTCTGAATTATTACATTTTTTTTTTCTAGGAAAAAAAAAAATATAATCTAATATTTGCAAATGCTGTTCAAACATTTTTTGACAAATTTTAACATCAAAATGAAATGTGCCAATCCTTTCTTTTTTGTTTCTACATGAAAGCAATATGAATCGGGATGGAAATAGGACAGGGTATGCAGGGACGTAGTGTATACCTACTTTTCAATCTCCTGGTTTTTCATATGTTCAATGTCTACCAATGAATATATTCCTGTACAGCTACTTCTCAAAACCATGCCTTACCATACACTTAAGTCCCAGAACACATTTCCATCACTGACTGTGATTTAAATCTTCAAAGGTTTTTTTAAACACATTTTTCCATTAAACAGAAATGATATGAGATCAAATTGGAGAAAAAAAATCAACACTGGTTTCTACATGAATTATATATTAAAACATAAAATATGAAAACTATGCAATAATATTGTGTCTTTTAGTGGCTACAAAAATACATAGCGCTCCCTATTCTTTTAGTTAGGAATTAAATACAAAACCCTTCTTTTAGCTAGATATCGAAAATGTCACTTCCGCCAACAACCCCTATGAAACCCCTGGATGCTCATGGCCCACTTTTAGTTAGCACCAGCTTTCCTAGCTGGTTACGCTTTTGGTCCCAACACTTGTTGCCGGCTACTCTTTCTCTCTCTTTCCTTCTCCCTGGTCCAATGCTCACTAGCGCCAGCAACCCTAGCTGGTTGAGCTTTTGGCCCCAGCACTTGTTGCTGGCTACTCTCTCTCTCTCTTTCCTTCTCCCTATGATTGTTATCATTTTGCCCATTTCATTTCACCAATGTCAATGCCTCACACATACGCACAGCTGCCCAGCTATGCCACCGTGTCCTCACCACGTGCTCCAAACACGTATACACCTCTCACTCTCATGAATGAAATGACAATGTTTTTAACTATCTGATAGTTACGATAATCTTTCCTAATTTTCCTTACTTCAGAAAAATGCATGAATAGAACTCCATGTTCTCTGCCTTTCATGGTCTGTCCGTCAAGTCTATCAGCATCAGAGAATAGACCCCAAATTGACGTTCACAACTTGCACTCTGAATCCGGTTTCCACATATCCCTTGGTACAATCCAAGCCGTATGGATTCCAAAGCGTTTCAGACAACTCCATTCCAACTATGACGCCTGTACTGTTAATGACTAGAAAGCTCCCACCTTTCGCTATCTCTTCTCTTCTTTCTCTTCACATGATCGATCAGATTTATGTTATTCTTATATGTATTCCATCTTCATTTGTTATTTGTCATTTATGTCCTTTTATTAAATGTACGTCTTATTTGTCTATCCAAAATCCTTGTATGTGTTCTTTTTACTTTGTTTCATCTCTGCGTCTAAGTTCATACTTGGCGCATGTTCTCTTCCTACATCTCCCTTTCTCCTTCCACACTTCCAGTGACTTCATTGCCCACCAACTTCAAACCACGAGGAGGGAAGAAATCCCTCCTCTCCAACATTCTTTGCACTACACTTTCCAACAAAAGAACTCCCCACAAAAAATAACTTCTTTGTAATCCTTTATATATTGCATGATTTATTCCTGTTTAGAGAACATTCCAATCGTTTCACAAAAAATTCCACAATAAGAGAATAAGTGATGAATAATTCCATTCGTATTATAGATGACAAATTTTAATTTCTACCTGTATAGATTTTTTTCCAACTTGACCTCATGTTATTCAGTAAATGGAAAAGTGTGTTATAAGGAAAACAGAGAAGAAGAGTACAAATATTTATGGAAAAAGATCTTTACGAAGAACTGATTCAAAAGTTTTGTAATTGTGTGAGTAACTGTTGATGTAGATTTCTCTAACTCATTTTTTGTATTGGAATATCAACTGCATTAATTCTTGTCGCAAACTTGCAAGTTGAAGAAATATTTAAAGTAATAGAAAGCCAGGAAGTTCCAAGTCAATGGTGCATGTGCAATGGTAAAAGTTTCCTTGTGTGTATTTTGAATGGTGAAGGTTTGCACCTGTCATATTGTGTGAGGGGTCACAATAATGTTATGATGAGTTGAGGTCACTGCATATGAGTCAACTGCTGAGGTCTTTGTGAAGTTGCATGTTGTATGATTAAAGATTTGGTTTGTAGCAATCAAGAAGTCAGTTTTCATGTACATTTTTACTATTTAACTGACAACTGATCAAGTCCATACATGCATGTGTTAGTTTCTCTGTCAGAGAGTCATTGGAGATGTGTCAAGGTGTATGTGGTTTGGGTGTGTATGTACAGTGTGGGTTGAATAGTCATGGTATGACTTTTGCAGGCAATTGCCAAAGAATTAAGTCTGTTTGAAATGAATGTTTATTGTCTTGAAGGTGTCTAGTGAGTCATGTGATGACTCCTTTGGTTGACTGCCAAAGGA
The DNA here is from genome assembly GCA_963457665.1 of Thysanoteuthis rhombus. Lineage (NCBI taxonomy): Eukaryota > Metazoa > Mollusca > Cephalopoda > Oegopsida > Thysanoteuthidae > Thysanoteuthis > Thysanoteuthis major. Next base: position 44,714,922 of record OY735220.1, on the reverse strand, counting down.
TTGTAGTGGATAAGGCTTTCTTTTTATAGCTTGATAAAATCTAAAATCGGTACACCAGTGCCTAATCCTTTTTGCCTTGTTCCATGGCTTGCTATTGGTCGAAGAATTATTTTTGTTCAATTATGATTGGTTGAATAATGTGTTTAAGTATTTGGGTCATGACTGTGAATAGCGACTTGGCACCCACTCCCTTTTTGTTGAAACCATCCTAGACATTTGGAGCTGGAAATGAACAAGACGATTTTTTCAATCTCCTTGAAAAAATTTTAGAATGTATTTGAATTTCTATGAGATTATATTTTTTTATAAAAAAAAATTACTGAAGTTGTTGAAGTGGAAGAGTCCATCATTTCAGATGGTCTGTAGCAGGTATTGTTTATCTCTAAAATTGTCACATGAGAAATGACTTCTGGCAGTCTAAACTTTCAAAAAATAAGCGTGAATGCTGCCAGACGCAAACAAACGGACAGATTTAGTATAATGAAAACCCCAATAAAAAATCTACTCACTTTTCTAGACATAATAAGGAGTAAACGTTTAAATTTTTAGCCCTCTAGTTCCATTGATGTAGCTTATATGCATGATAGATACATAGCCAGCCAGCCAACTAACCAAACTGACTTAGAAGCTGAAAAAATTCATGTTGATAGTTTTGATTGACGGCTTCTGATAATGATTAACAATGCTTAGTCTAATAAAAATATAATAAAAGATAACATTACTGCTTCTAATTCTACTGTTGTATAAACAATAACAAATATGGTGCCAAGAGAAATCAGGAAAGAATGATGGGTAGGTTTCAGAGTTATATTTGATCTTGTTGTTAAGTTGGAAGAAAGCAGCTGGTATGTTTAACAAGTTTCCCTTGAGGCAAAAGAGAAAAAACTCATCTTAGCAAGTTGTCAGTCCAGTGTCACAGACAAAAAAACTTGAACAAATAATCAACCAGTGTCAAGGAAAAGGAAACTCATTTTAGCAAGTTTTCTGTCCAGTGCCCAGGAAAAGATAACAAGTTGTCAGTCCATTGGCAAGGACAAAAGAGCAAATTTTCAGTTCTGTGCCAATAACAAGATAGCAAGTCATCAATGCGGTGCCAAGGACAAGATAGCGAGTTGTCAGTCCAGTGCCAAACACATAATAACTTGTCTTAGCAAGTGATTAGTCCAATGCCAATAACAGATTAAAGGACCAAATAGCAAGTTGTCAGTCCAGAGCCCAGAACAAGATAGCAAATTGTCAGTCCAGTGCCAAATACAAGATAACTTGTGTTAGCAAGTCATCAGTCCAATACAAAGAACAAAATAGCAAGTTGTCTGTCCAGTTCCAATAACACGATAGCTAGTCATCAGTCCAGTGCTAAGGACAGGATACCAAGTTGTCAGTCCAGTACCAATAACAAGATAGCAAGTTGTCAGTCCAGTGCCAATGGCAAGATGGTAAGTTTTTAGTCTAGTGTCAATAACAGTGTAGCAAGCTGTCAGTCCACTACTAAGGATAAAATAGCAAGTTATCATACCAATGCCACTGAGAACATTACAAATTGTCAGTCCAGTGCCAATAAAAAGATAACAAGTCATCAGTCCAGTGCTAAAGACAAGATAGCAAGTTGTCAGTCCAGTGCCAATAACAAGATAGCAAGTTGTCAGTCCAATGCAATAACGAGATAGCAAGTTGTCAGTCCAGTGCCATAAAAAGATGGCAAGTTGTCAGTCCAATGCAATAACGAGATAGCAAGTTATCAGTCCAGTGCCAATAAGAAGATAGCAAGTCATCAGTCCAATGCAATAACGAGATAGCAAGTTGTCAGTCCAATGCAATAACGAGATAGCAAGTTGTCAGTCCAATGCAATAACGAGATAGCAAGTTGTCAGTCCAGTGCCATGAAAAGATGGCAAGTTGTCAGTCCAGTGCCAATAAGAAGATAGCAAGTTATCAGTCCAATGCAATAACGAGATAGCAAGTTATCAGTCCAATGCAATAACGAGATAGCAAGTTGTCAGTCCAATGCAATAACGAGATAGCAAGTCATCAGTCCAATGCAATAACGAGATAGCAAGTTGTCAGTCCAGTGCCATAAAAAGATGGCAAGTTGTCAGTCCAGTGCCAATAAGAAGATAGCAAGTTATCAGTCCAATCCAATAACAAGATAGCAAGTCATCAGTCCAATGCAATAACGAGAGAGCAAGTTGTCAGTCCAGTGCCAATAAGAAGATAGCAAGTCATCAGTCCAATGCAATAACGAGAGAGCAAGTTGTCAGTCCAGTGCCATGAAAAGATGGCAAGTTGTCAGTCCAGTGCCAATAAGAAGATACCAAGTTGTCAGTCCAATGCAATAACGAGATAGCAAGTTATCAGTCCAATGCAATAACGAGATAGCAAGTTGTCAGTCCAGTGCCAATAACAAGATAGCAAGTCATCAGTCCAATGCAATAACGAGATAGCAAGTTGTCAGTCCAGTGCCATATAAAGATGGCAAGTTGTCAGTCCAATGCAATAACGAGATAGCAAGTTATCAGTCCAGTGCCAATAAGAAGATAGCAAGTTATCAGTCCAATGCAATAACGAGATAGCAAGTTGTCAGTTCAGTGCCAATAAGAAGATAGCAAGTTATCAGTCCAATGCAATAACAAGATAGCAAGTTGTCAGTCCAGTGCCAATAACAAGATAGCAAGTGATCAGTCCAATGCAATAACGAGATAGCAAGTTGTCAGTCCAGTGCCAATAAGAAGATAGCAAGTTGTCAGTCCAATGCAATAACGAGATAGCAAGTTGTCAGTCCAGTGCCATAAAAAGATGGCAAGTTGTCAGTCCAGTGCCAATAAGAAGATAGCAAGTCATCAGTCCAATGCAATAACGAGATAGCAAGTCATCAGTCCAATGCAATAACGAGATAGCAAGTTGTCAGTCCAGTGCCAATAACAAGATAGCAAGTCATCAGTCCAATGCAATAACGAGAGAGCAAGTTGTCAGTCCAGTGCCAATAAGAAGATAGCAAGTCATCAGTCCAATGCAATAACGAGATAGCAAGTTGTCAGTCCAGTGCCAATAAGAAGATAGCAAGTTGTCAGTCCAATGCAATAACGAGATAGCAAGTTGTCAGTCCAGTGCCAATAACAAGATAGCAAGTCATCAGTCCAATGCAATAACAAGATAGCAAGTTATCAGTCCAATGCAATAACGAGATAGCAAGTTTTCAGTCCAGTGCCAATAACAAGATAGCAAGTCATCAGTCCAATGCAATAACGAGATAGCAAGTTGTCAGTCCAGTGCCAATAAGAAGATAGCAAGTCATCAGTCCAATGAAATAACGAGATAGCAAGTTGTCAGTCCAGTGCCAATAACAAGATAGCAAGTTGTCAGTCCAATGCAATAACGAGAGAGCAAGTTGTCAGTCCAATGCCAATAACGAGATAGCAAGTTGTCAGTCCAATGCCAATAAGGAGATAGCAAGTTGTCAGTCCAATGCAATAACGAGATAGCAAGTCATCAGTCCAATGCAATAACGAGATAGCAAGTTGTCAGTCCAGTGCCAATAAGAAGATAGCAAGTCATCAGTCCAATGAAATAACGAGATAGCAAGTTGTCAGTCCAATGCCAATAACGAGATAGCAAGTTGTCAGTCCAGTGCCAATAAGAAGATAGCAAGTTGTCAGTCCAATGCAATAACGAGAGAGCAAGTTGTCAGTCCAATGCCAATAACGAGATAGCAAGTTGTCAGTCCAATGCCAATAAGGAGATAGCAAGTTGTCAGTCCAATGCAATAACGAGATAGCAAGTCATCAGTCCAATGCAATAACGAGATAGCAAGTTGTCAGTCCAATGCCAATAACGAGATAGCAAGTTGTCAGTCCAGTGCCAATAAGAAGATAGCAAGTTGTCAGTCCAATGCAATAACGAGAGAGCAAGTTGTCAGTCCAATGCCAATAACGAGATAGCAAGTTGTCAGTCCAATGCCAATAAGGAGATAGCAAGTTGTCAGTCCAATGCAATAACGAGATAGCAAGTTGTCAGTCCAGTGCCATAAAAAGATGGCAAGTTGTCAGTCCAATGCAATAACGAGATAGCAAGTTATCAGTCCAGTGCCAATAAGAAGATAGCAAGTCATCAGTCCAATGCAATAACGAGATAGCAAGTTGTCAGTCCAATGCAATAACGAGATAGCAAGTTGTCAGTCCAATGCAATAACGAGATAGCAAGTTGTCAGTCCAGTGCCATGAAAAGATGGCAAGTTGTCAGTCCAGTGCCAATAAGAAGATAGCAAGTTATCAGTCCAATGCAATAACGAGATAGCAAGTTATCAGTCCAATGCAATAACGAGATAGCAAGTTGTCAGTCCAATGCAATAACGAGATAGCAAGTCATCAGTCCAATGCAATAACGAGATAGCAAGTTGTCAGTCCAGTGCCATAAAAAGATGGCAAGTTGTCAGTCCAGTGCCAATAAGAAGATAGCAAGTTATCAGTCCAATCCAATAACAAGATAGCAAGTCATCAGTCCAATGCAATAACGAGAGAGCAAGTTGTCAGTCCAGTGCCAATAAGAAGATAGCAAGTCATCAGTCCAATGCAATAACGAGAGAGCAAGTTGTCAGTCCAGTGCCATGAAAAGATGGCAAGTTGTCAGTCCAGTGCCAATAAGAAGATACCAAGTTGTCAGTCCAATGCAATAACGAGATAGCAAGTTATCAGTCCAATGCAATAACGAGATAGCAAGTTGTCAGTCCAGTGCCAATAACAAGATAGCAAGTCATCAGTCCAATGCAATAACGAGATAGCAAGTTGTCAGTCCAGTGCCATATAAAGATGGCAAGTTGTCAGTCCAATGCAATAACGAGATAGCAAGTTATCAGTCCAGTGCCAATAAGAAGATAGCAAGTTATCAGTCCAATGCAATAACGAGATAGCAAGTTGTCAGTTCAGTGCCAATAAGAAGATAGCAAGTTATCAGTCCAATGCAATAACAAGATAGCAAGTTGTCAGTCCAGTGCCAATAACAAGATAGCAAGTGATCAGTCCAATGCAATAACGAGATAGCAAGTTGTCAGTCCAGTGCCAATAAGAAGATAGCAAGTTGTCAGTCCAATGCAATAACGAGATAGCAAGTTGTCAGTCCAGTGCCATAAAAAGATGGCAAGTTGTCAGTCCAGTGCCAATAAGAAGATAGCAAGTCATCAGTCCAATGCAATAACGAGATAGCAAGTCATCAGTCCAATGCAATAACGAGATAGCAAGTTGTCAGTCCAGTGCCAATAACAAGATAGCAAGTCATCAGTCCAATGCAATAACGAGAGAGCAAGTTGTCAGTCCAGTGCCAATAAGAAGATAGCAAGTCATCAGTCCAATGCAATAACGAGATAGCAAGTTGTCAGTCCAGTGCCAATAAGAAGATAGCAAGTTGTCAGTCCAATGCAATAACGAGATAGCAAGTTGTCAGTCCAGTGCCAATAACAAGATAGCAAGTCATCAGTCCAATGCAATAACAAGATAGCAAGTTATCAGTCCAATGCAATAACGAGATAGCAAGTTTTCAGTCCAGTGCCAATAACAAGATAGCAAGTCATCAGTCCAATGCAATAACGAGATAGCAAGTTGTCAGTCCAGTGCCAATAAGAAGATAGCAAGTCATCAGTCCAATGAAATAACGAGATAGCAAGTTGTCAGTCCAGTGCCAATAACAAGATAGCAAGTTGTCAGTCCAATGCAATAACGAGAGAGCAAGTTGTCAGTCCAATGCCAATAACGAGATAGCAAGTTGTCAGTCCAATGCCAATAAGGAGATAGCAAGTTGTCAGTCCAATGCAATAACGAGATAGCAAGTCATCAGTCCAATGCAATAACGAGATAGCAAGTTGTCAGTCCAGTGCCAATAAGAAGATAGCAAGTCATCAGTCCAATGAAATAACGAGATAGCAAGTTGTCAGTCCAATGCCAATAACGAGATAGCAAGTTGTCAGTCCAGTGCCAATAAGAAGATAGCAAGTTGTCAGTCCAATGCAATAACGAGAGAGCAAGTTGTCAGTCCAATGCCAATAACGAGATAGCAAGTTGTCAGTCCAATGCCAATAAGGAGATAGCAAGTTGTCAGTCCAATGCAATAACGAGATAGCAAGTCATCAGTCCAATGCAATAACGAGATAGCAAGTTGTCAGTCCAATGCCAATAACGAGATAGCAAGTTGTCAGTCCAGTGCCAATAAGAAGATAGCAAGTTGTCAGTCCAATGCAATAACGAGAGAGCAAGTTGTCAGTCCAATGCCAATAACGAGATAGCAAGTTGTCAGTCCAATGCCAATAAGGAGATAGCAAGTTGTCAGTCCAATGCAATAACGAGATAGCAAGTCATCAGTCCAATGCAATAACGAGATAGCAAGTTGTCAGTCCAATGCCAATAAGGAGATAGCAAGTTGTCAGTCCAATGCAATAACGAGATAGCAAGTCATCAGTCCAATGCAATAACGAGATAGCAAGTTGTCAGTCCAATGCAATAACGAGATAGCAAGTTGTCAGTCCAGTGCCAATAAGAAGATAGCAAGTCATCAGTCCAATGCAATAACGAGATAGCAAGTTGTCAGTCCAGTGCCAATAAGAAGATAGCAAGTCATCAGTCCAATGCAATAACGAGATAGCAAGTTGTCAGTCCAATGCAATAACGTGATAGCAAGTCATCAGTCCAATGCAATAACGAGATAGCAAGTTGTCAGTCCAGTGCCAATAAGAAGATAGCAAGTCATCAGTCCAATGCAATAACGAGATAGCAAGTTGTCAGTCCAGTGCTAATAAGAAGATAGCAAGTCATCAGTCCAATGCAATAACGAGATAGCAAGTTGTCAGTCCAGTGCCAATAACAAGATAGCAAGTTGTCAGTCCAATGCAATAACGAGAGAGCAAGTTTTCAGTCCAGTGCCAATAACAAGATAGCAAGTCATCAGTCCAATGCAATAACGAGATAGCAAGTTGTCAGTCCAGTGCCAATAAGAAGATACCAAGTTGTCAGTCCAATGCAATAACGAGATAGCAAGTTGTCAGTCCAGTGCCAATAAGAAGATAGCAAGTTGTCAGTCCAATGCAATAACGAGATAGCAAGTTGTCAGTCCAGTGCCAATAATAAGATAGCAAGTCATCAGTCCAATGCAATAACGAGATAGCAAGTTGTCAGTCCAGTGCCAATAACAAGATAGCAAGTTGTCAGTCCAATGCAATAACGAGATAGCAAGTTGTCAGTCCAGTGCCAATAACAAGATAGCAAGTTGTCAGTCCAATGCAATAACGAGATAGCAAGTTGTCAGTCCAGTGCCAATAATAAGATAGCAAGTCATCAGTCCAATGCAATAACGAGATAGCAAGTTGTCAGTCCAGTGCCAATAACAAGATAGCAAGTCATCAGTCCAATGCAATAACGAGAGAGCAAGTTGTCAGTCCAATGCCAATAACGAGATAGCAAGTTGTCAGTCCAGTGCCAATAAGAAGATAGCAAGTCATCAGTCCAATGCAATAACGAGATAGCAAGTTGTCAGTCCAGTGCCAATAAGAAGATAGCAAGTCATCAGTCCAATGCAATAACGAGATAGCAAGTTGTCAGTCCAATGCCAATAAGGAGATAGCAAGTTGTCAGTCCAATGCAATAACGAGATAGCAAGTCATCAGTCCAATGCAATAACGAGATAGCAAGTTGTCAGTCCAGTGCCAATAAGAAGATAGCAAGTCATCAGTCCAATGCAATAACGAGATAGCAAGTTGTCAGTCAAATGCAATAACGAGATAGCAAGTTATCAGTCCAGTGCCAATAAGAAGATAGCAAGTTGTCAGTCCAATGCAATAACGAGATAGCAAGTTGTCAGTCCAGTGCCAATAACAAGAAAGCAAGTCATCAGTCCAATGCAATAACGAGATAGCAAGTTGTCAGTCCAGTGCCATAAAAAGATGGCAAGTTGTCAGTCCAGTGCCAATAAGGAGATAGCAAGTTGTCAGTCCAATGCAATAACGAGATAGCAAGTCATCAGTCCAATGCAATAACGAGATAGCAAGTTGTCAGTCCAGTGCCAATAAGAAGATAGCAAGTCATCAGTCCAATGCAATAACGAGATAGCAAGTTGTCAGTCCAGTGCCAATAAGAAGATAGCAAGTCATCAGTCCAATGCAATAACGAGATAGCAAGTTGTCAGTCAAATGCAATAACGAGATAGCAAGTTATCAGTCCAGTGTCAATAAGAAGATAGCAAGTTATCAGTCCAATGCAATAACGAGATAGCAAGTTGTCAGTCCAGTGCCAATAAGAAGATAGCAAGTTGTCAGTCCAATGCAATAACGAGATAGCAAGTTGTCAGTCCAGTGCCAATAATAAGATAGCAAGTCATCAGTCCAATGCAATAACGAGATAGCAAGTTGTCAGTCCAGTGCCAATAACAAGATAGCAAGTTGTCAGTCCAATGCAATAACGAGATAGCAAGTTGTCAGTCCAGTGCCAATAAGAAGATAGCAAGTTGTCAGTCCAATGCAATAACGAGAGAGCAAGTTGTCAGTCCAATGCCAATAACGAGATAGCAAGTTGTCAGTCCAATGCCAATAAGGAGATAGCAAGTTGTCAGTCCAATGCAATAACGAGATAGCAAGTCATCAGTCCAATGCAATAACGAGATAGCAAGTTGTCAGTCCAGTGCCAATAAGAAGATAGCAAGTCATCAGTCCAATGCAATAACGAGATAGCAAGTTGTCAGTCCAATGCCAATAAGGAGATAGCAAGTTGTCAGTCCAATGCAATAACGAGATAGCAAGTCATCAGTCCAATGCAATAACGAGATAGCAAGTTGTCAGTCCAGTGCCAATAAGAAGATAGCAAGTCATCAGTCCAATGCAATAACGAGATAGCAAGTTGTCAGTCAAATGCAATAACGAGATAGCAAGTTATCAGTCCAGTGCCAATAAGAAGATAGCAAGTTGTCAGTCCAATGCAATAATGAGATAGCAAGTTGTCAGTCCAGTGCCAATAAGAAGATAGCAAGTCATCAGTCCAATGCAATAACGAGATAGCAAGTTGTCAGTCCAGTGCCATAAAAAGATGGCAAGTTGTCAGTCCAGTGCCAATAAGAAGATAGCAAGTTATCAGTCCAGTGCCAATAAGAAGATAGCAAGTTATCAGTCCAATGCAATAACGAGATAGCAAGTTGTCAGTCTAGTGCCAATAACAATGTAGTATGTTGTCAAACCAGTGCCAATAGCAATATAGCAAGTCATCAGTCCAGTGCCAAGGACAAAATAGCAAGTCGTCAGTCCAGTACCAATAACAATGTAGTATGTTGTCAAACCAATGCCAATAGCAATATAGCAAGTCATCAGTCCAGTGCCAAGGACAAAATAGCAAGTCGTCAGTCCAGTACCAATAACAAAATAGCAAGTTGTCAGTCCCATGCCATGAGAAAGATAGCAAGTTGTCAGTCCAATGCTGAGGACAAGACAGACAGCTGTCAGTGCAGTGCCAAGAACAAGAAAACTTTCTGTAACAAGTCATCAATCCTGTGCCAATAACAAGATAACAAGTCATCAGTCAAGTGCCAGAAACAATGTAACAAGTTGTCAATCCAGTTCCAAGAAAATAATAGCATGTTGTTTGTCCAGTGCCAATAACAAGATTGCAATTCATCAGTCCACTGCCAAGGACAAGATACCAAGTTGTCAGTCCAGCACCAATTACAAAATAGCATGTTGTCACTCCTGTGCAAATAAAAAGATAACAAGTTGTCAGTCCAGTGCTAATGACAAGATGGTAAGTTTTCAGTCCAGTCCCAAGAACAAGATAACTCCTGGTAGTGAGTCATCAGTCCAGTGCCAAGGACAAGACTGGGTGTAAGGTGTGTTGTCAGTCCAGAGCCAAGAACAAGATAACTCCTGTTAGTAAGTCATCAGTTCAGTGCTAAGGATAAGACTAAGTGTAAGGTGGCCCTAATGTAGATTCATCTTACATTATATTTCATACTCATTTAGATTATTAGAAAATTTTATTTTAACACACTTCTATCCATTTTACATTCATCAGATATTCTGTTGTGCTTATTGATTGATTTTTATGAAATCAAAACTGTTTTAAACATGCATTGAAGGCTTTTCCTTTTCATTAATATTTCATAAAGGAAACCTGGCATAGGAGTTGCAAAATTGAAAAATGTTCTTGCAGATTAAAGTGATCACATTCAAAGTACAGTTGTAAAGCGTGGCAGGAGTCACATTTAAATGATTGTGAACAGTCATAAAATGGCTGACAAAATGAATATCGAAGAGAATAAAACTTTATATCACAACATTAATAAAAGAATTTATTCAACATCAAATTAAAATGGCAAAAAATTCTGGACTTCAGAACTCCGCTTAATTCTTGCATACAGTGAAGTCTGTATGTAGGTGAATGTCTTAGCAGGTTAGCAACTTTTTCAAGTCTTTGAATCAATTAATTTTATTAGTGAGTGAGAATGTGAAAAGTTGATTTATTTGCTTGAATGAGTAAGTTCATAGTAGGAGTACTGTATAAAATCAACCTTGAATGAAATTACAGTTGATTAAAGTTTAGTAGATGGACTTGAATTCATAACAAATTATATTCTGAACATTTCTTACATTTAAGAAAAATTTAAACTGAACTACAGATTCTTGTATGGAATTTGTTCAGCATTTCTCCCTTAAGTTGAATGAAATAAGAGAAATAGTAAGTCACAATTTTGATGGGTAATCAGATTGTCAGCTTGTTGCGTGCAGTCTGAGTGTCAACCAAATATTGAAGTTGCAAAACTAAGAGTTTATAGAGAATAACCAGATGGAAAAAAAGTGTATAATTCAGCTGTTCTCTGATTGGCTAATTGAATTCTTATTTATCATTGGTCAGAAATGATGGCTGCCAAAATTCAAATTCTCTTATGTCGTTGATCCACTTTTGCACAGATTTGTATTTGCAGTAAAATTAGAATGAATGCTGTGTTTTACACAATATCAATAAGTGGTGATAAGTTAAATTCAAAAATGTTTATATCACAACCACTTAGGATCACTTAGAGCTTAAGTGGTCCATGAATAGATGCATAAAAAATTACAAAGACACATTCTTGATGGAAGAAATGACCCAGACAAAATCAATTTTTTGGTTGCAAAAAGAAGCCAATCAATAGCTGACTTATTTGACCAATTGTTATCTTATTTTCGATCAAAAGTGTAGCTTACGTGGCCTGCCTTCATCAGTATAAAGTCTTTGAGGGATAAACTTTAGTTTAGCAAGCAGTCTTCTTGATTTAAAAGTTACAGATCTCCAAATCGAATGGCTGCCATCAAGGTTTTGCCATCCAATTGGAGAATTCTTATTCTCATCTTGGAAATTGGATTTTTATTTGTTCCTGATTCAGAAGCTGCAAAAGGTTTGTGGATTCTTCAATTCAAGAATTTTAGGGTTTTAAAAGTCAGAGTTTCTTCATCCATGCCATACAGTGGTGTAGTGGTGTGAGAACTAGTGCGAATGGTGTTCCCTAACTTTCTTAGGGGATGGGGAACAGTGTCTCCACACTATCTATAAACTACTAAAATTCTCTATTTAAAAGATTCATTGATTAAAAAATTAGCCGGTATATGTTTGAGTACTCATCCTATATAGCCTCAAAACATCTCTGAAATTGGTCAAGTTGCCAAAAAACGTTTGTGGGGGAGGGGGCTGGCTTCCAACCTCGAGAATGGGCAACCCTTCATTTGCCCACTTTTTCACCTAGCACTATACCACTGATATCATAGATATAATTGAATGAAGATATTTTCTGTTACAAATGCAAAATCTTCTATTCAGTAAGGTTATCCAACATGTAAAATAATGTTTATGATCATGCTTAACCTTCGTTTGGAAATTTTACTTTACCTTAACCACAATTAAAAATATTAGTTTAAGTGAATTTTTATTGAGTGACCACAGCCATCAAAGATGGCAAAAGGTTCAATCTCTTTTTTTATATGCACCTGTGTTTGTGTTTGTTCATGTGTTTGTGTCAGTTTGCTTGGTTGCATGTTTGTTCCAGTGCTCCTGGCCTTACTGTTTTGTCTACAGACTTGAAATGAAGTGATCATGAAACTATTATTTCTTATATATTTGACTTTTGTTGACAAAGCAACTCTGAAAATGAAATAGACTAGACAAAAACATTTCAGTTGTCAATGAATAGAACTTTTTTTTGTATCAATTTTTTATCATTATATACAGGGTATCTGAAAGCACAGCAGTTGAAACGGTTATTGATAAAAACAAACATTAAAGAATGGCTTTGTTCACTTAGTTTTTACATGATAAATGATGCATGCTATCTTTCATCTATTGTCCACCCTTGAATATTGGTAATACCCAATCCGCAGTTATTTTGGCTCGGTTATAAAATGGTTGGTTTCTTTGAACACTTGCGTAATAATGATAAATATTTACCTGTCTGGTATAAACAGTGGAACATTTTGAATTTGGCTTTGAAAAAAAAGGAGATTCTGCTGATGAATATCAATAGATTGAAATTCAACATACCATCTGAAGAGTTGTGATAAAAAACAACAAAAATTAAGATGGAAGAAATACTTGACAAATGCAGCAATGGTAGTTATTACTTCATCGGAAAAATTCAAATGAAAGGCCTCTGTTCTGTCTCAACAGTCAATGGAATGTCTTTTCCAGTCATTAGAATCTCCTTCTTGGCCTCGCAGATTTAATCTAGAGGAAAGCAGAGGCTCCACTCCCTGGTTTTGGAATCAGAGTTGTCCTTTTCCTAGACTGGTTGCTTTCCCATGGCTAGAGAGCCAGATCTACCCTGCTATTTTACCTATAGCTTGTGGGAGAAGAGATAGATTCATGCCTTTCCAAATAGGATAAGTATGAAGTGAATATGAATAGCACTGAGCAGAGTTTGAACTCAGGTCCCTGATTCCATTGTCTGCCCAGTTACCGACTACGCCAATCGCAGCTCCATTGAGACAAGTGCATTTTGACACTAACAGAATAACTATCAAATTCACTTAGTTGTCTACCGCGCTTAAGGGAACAGTATTATGCTCAACTGATAAACACTTGATTCTTGCTGATATGGGTTCAATCTCGTCACATTACATTAATTAATTATTCGAGTCAGATACTTAACCCTTTCACTGAATAATTTCAGTCTATCTAAGATACATTTCAAAACTCATCCAAGATTTTCATCAGAAATCTAAACCAATTTAAAAAATCTAACACTTTTTATAAAATGTTCAAGAATGGCAATGTATCGAAATTCATGTGCTTTACACAGAATGCATGAAACTTGGAAGGTCAGGTGTACTCATTTATGGGCAACTGTAGATTTTACAATAAGATTGATAATAAGGAATAGAATAGTCATATTAGAAATAGTATCATTATATTGATTTATTTTTTACTAGATGAAGCATTCTCAATCATAATTCCGTTTAGACTATCATTTCTTTCATCTCAATTTTAGTTTCTTTATATCACAACCATTCTGACCATCAGTCTACTACGATGAGTAAATATTGAAGATTGGAAATAAAGAACAAGCTCTATTGGTTGAGAATGTTTCATCTAATAAAGGAAAACCTAGATGATATCATCACATTTCTTTGTAATTTGTTTAGTTGTACAAGAGAAACATAAAACAAAGGTGAAATAATATCCTCAGTTCAAAAGTCAAATGCAATCTGGACATTGGTTAAGCAGACAAGGAGGTCGGTGTATAATGTAGTTAACTAAAGCTTGTAGCTTGCCAAGTTTTAGAAAACACTATTCTTACCTTAAAGCAGACCATTAAATACTTGTGTACCTGTGTTGTCAAATAATGTGAGTTCTAAAGTTCTATGAAGAATGTACTGAATATACACAGATATATAACCAACAATTCTTTTAAAACTAACATTTTTCATAAAATACATAAGAATTTTCCTCTCTTTTGGGCAAGCATGAGAATGTATCAAAATATATGTATCACACAGAATGCATAAGACTTGGAAGATCTGTATACTATTGTTTCCTAATTATACAATACTACCAGTTACTAGTAACTAATCCTTAAATCATTGATTTAGTAAAGTAATTGCATTGTTGTTACCAAAGTTCACACAATAAAGGAATCATAAAAGTTTTAGTAAGAGCCCTAAAATTCATATATCAGTATGTTTTCTTACAATGAATTTGTTTTTTTTACAGGTATATATCCACTTAGACTAGGATTAACAAAAATACCTTGTCAGAATTCAGAGATTTATGAGATGTGTTTCTTTTTACCACATCAAGAAAAGGCATCAAAATACGCAGACTTTGAATAATTTTGAGACTGTGGTAAATGAAGGTGTGTCTGCATGAGTTTTTTTATATATAAGCCTATTGGCATCAGTGAATTTTTCATAATTTTTACTGTTTGCATAAAAATATTATTTAAGAATTTTTTCGTAACATTTCTCATGAATAGAGAAATTTGATATTTGATAAGATAGTTTTATAAAACAATAAAATGTATTTCATTTGAGAAACCTACTTAAATGGACTTACTAGCAATTATTTTTGCCGTGGAATCATTACTTTTTCCCACCAAAAATGAAAGATCACAAAAATAAAATACCAAATCTATTGCTGGATTCACACCTAAAATAGAGTCCAAAAACATTAAAAAACTATTGTTCTATAAGAAATCATTTAAATAGCAATTTCCAACATTTAGATGCAACCCAAAACATCTAAATCTAGATGGAAAACATCTAAAAACGTCCAAATAGTTGATTTCAAATTCCCCCCTCTCTGTTGTCTACATTTTTTGTTACAGAATTTGACACTGGTGATGTCCTGTTGTAGTATAGGGGCTTGTTCCTTGCCCTAAATAATCAAAAAAAAATTTTGATACTAAGGAGCTCATACATTATTTAGAGTTATCCAGGTGAGGTGTGAAGCAAAAAAGGTTAAAGAAAAAAACACTGGAGTAATGGATTATTTCTCATTGTTCTTTTATTTTTGTTTATAGGCTGGTCCACGAAGAAAATAAAGGCTGAAGGAACAGATGAACTGACCATCTCATGTCCAGCTAATTTCCACATTATCATTACGTATGGAGAATATGGGAACAAAGATCATGATTGTTCAGATGTTTTCAACCAATACTATTTAGCTCTGAAGTATGTATACTGCACCAATTTTGCTTCTCTTTTCTTCCCTCTTAGTTCATTAGAACTTAAATTGGCCCTCAAACTGAGAACTATACAATGTGCATAGTAGAAAATCATGCTCAAGATTAGGTGGAGAGATCACAAGACAGCACAGTATATTAGAGAAATAACAGACAATTTCAGAAAGTACTGGCTCTGTAATGCCCATGATTGAGGGGTTTAGTGAATCTTGGGGAAGGTCTATGTCCAACAAAAGATGTTAAAAGGCTACTGCTGCTACTGATGTATAAAGGTTGATGCAAAAATAATAGCATTTTTCCACCATCAACTTTAAAGTAGGATATCTTAGCTTAGAATAAGATTCATTCATTGAAATAAGAACCTTCAGAATCTGCTCATTTTTGCCAACAAGAAACAAGTCCATTTATTCTGAAAACATAGATATCTGGAGTTCTGGAGCCTACAAATTCTTCAAGTCATTTTGTGTAGCTGCTGTTGAGGATCTCCCCTTGTGGTCAACGTGCTTGAAAAAATGTGAGTCAGTCAGAGAGAGGTCTGGTGAGTAAGCTGAATGAGGTAGAGTTTTATTGCCTAGTCCTTTCAATTTCTGCATAGACATTAATACAAGATGTAGTCCAGCATTGTCATGGAGAAAAATTGGTTAAGTTTGATTGATCAATATTGGATGGAAAATACTGCAGTTCTTAATGTTTTTTTTGGAAGCAATGTTGAACTGTACGTTCATTGATGGTCCCCAGGCCGAATACTTGATTGATACAGCAGATGGTTTCTGCGTTTCACTTTGAACTCATGCAACAGAATTGATCAAATTTGCTTCTTTTTCGATCTTTGTTTCAAGAGCCTCAAATAAACCAAAAAAATAGTGAAAGAAAAACATCCAGCCCCAAATTGATAGAGCAAAATTCAAAATGGTCTATTCCATGAACAGTTAAATGATAGTTTATTCCAAAATAAGTATCAAACTTTAAAATAACAAAATCTGCAATTATGCATCAACTTGATATAATAATATACATTAATGTATATATATAAATATATATATATATATATATATTGAAGAGGCTCAAAGAGAGCTGAAACATAAATGTGTTTGTGTGGCGAATCTATTTTCTACAATATATTTCCAGCTCTTCTCTAAACCAACTTAACACTTTGAGTTGAAAGTTGAATGTATCGAGCACTTTAGGAAATAAATCCCTCATGTATCAGGCATTGCTTTATATTATATTATATTTTGCTATATTGCAAACCTGATTTGTACTGTATATACTATATATATATATATATATATATATATATATATATATATATATATATATATATATATATATATGTATATATATATATATGTATATATATATATATATATATGTATATATATATATATATATATACATATATATATATATATATATATATATATATATATATATATATATATATAATGTGTACTATAGAGAGTGAGACAGACTCGGGAGTGAAGTTTTTGGTGGTAAGGTTTATTAATCCTTATATGTCAATAGTCCATACATGTTTCGGGATTCTTCCCATCATCAATGGTGTGTGCTGTGTGAGTGTGTATTAAGATGTACCATGTGGAACCAGAGTCCACTGCCAGGGGCTATGCATTGGGGGTAAGTTTTGTTGTCAGGGCTACTAGAAGCCTCCTGCAGAATGGAAGAATGACCAGCAGGTATCAGGACTTTGGTAAAGCAGCAGCAGTTGGTCTTGGGGAGGGCAGAGTGTGTCAAGGTAGGGGATAGTGATGTGGAGTTGGATTTTTTGGTATGTTTGAGGTAGTGTAGAAGGAGGGGTGGTGAGGTCAAGGAGCTACATAGGTATCAACCTTAAAAGTTACTGAAAATGTTTTGGCTATGATTTGGACAGGGGTTATAACAGGCTAAGGTGAAGTTTTTCCTATGGGTCTAGGTGACTTTGAAGCTTCCATTATTGAATGTGTCTTAGATGTGGGTGTGAGGATATTAATGATAGGAGTTGTGTATATTAGTGTTCTGTGTTGTGAGGGTTGTTCAGTTTAGTATTTAATCCATCAGGATATAGGGTTTTAAGTTTGTTGATCCACATGTCTTCGTGTTTTTCTAGAACTTTAGTTATGTCAATTGGAGTAGTTTTTACTATTTTTTCTATGATGGTGAAGCTAGCGTCAGTGGCAAAATTGTGGTCAGATGTGCGAAATAGTAGTTTTACAGGAAGTGGGCTACGATTATTTTTTGACTTAATCCTATGTCTATAATTGTTGAGTCTAATATTAAATTGCCACTCGGACTTGCCTATGTACTGTAACTTACATCTATTGCACTCTAGAAGATATATAATGTTCTTACTGCGGCAGTTGCTATTGTGATATATATGTGAAATATATGTGATATATATATATATATATATATATATATATATATATATATATATATATATATATATATATATATATATATATATATATACATATATATATATATACATATATATATATATATATATATATATATATATATATATATATATATATACATATTGATGAAAATGACGATTGGAAGGTGGAGAGAAAAAATCAAGAGATCGATGTTACATCACAAAATTTGTAATTATTCTGTGGACAGAATTTTGAGATGTAACACCTATCTTTTGACTTTTTCTCTCCACCTTTCAATTGTTATTTTCATGTACATTCAGTCAGATCTCTTCAAATCCACAATACAAGCATATATATATACATATATATATACATATATGTATATATATATATATGTATATGTATATATATATATATATATATATATATTTATATATATATATATACATATTTATGTATATATATATATATTTACATATTTATGTATATATATACATATTTACATATTTATGCATATATATATATTTACATATATATGTATTTATATATATATATATACATATACATATCTATGTATATATATATATATTTACATATATATATATATATTCACATATATATATATATATATATATATATATATATATATATTTACACACACACATATATATATATATATATATATATATATATATATATATATATATATATATAATATATATATATATGCACTATTTATCCATGTGTAAATAAGCCCATCGTTTTATACAGGTACTATGCTAGTATTTAATATATAGGCCACAAAAATTGTCATGACAAAATGTTTCATAGTTTTAGTAGTTTTGTTAACCATGTATCTTGAATTGTTTTTTAAGAATTGCAAAAAAAATGCTCTTTTGTATACACAGAAATAATACCTGTGATTACTGATTGAGCCCAGAGCCTGTTTTTAGCATATTAGTTTGTGAAAACTTAAAACAAAAATATTTTTTGATTTTTTTTAATGGAGATTCCACTGGACTCTGTCCCCCCCCATACCCCCCATACCCCCCCACAAAAATATATATTTTAAAAATGTCAGATTTTAGATTTCCATTTTTCAAATACAAAGTCCAGCGAAAATTCTAGATTTTCAAAAAATGTGGGCACTTGAAATCTTTTGCGAAATCCCCTTTGATATTTAGACCTTAATGTGATCAAAGAGTTTATGATGAGGATGATTTTCAAATAGGTTTAGGGTTAGTGTTAGAGTCAGATTTAAAGTTATATAAGTCAATTAGGGAACAATTAAAAGCAGAAAACTGATCATTATCATGATGGTAATTTCACCACTGAAATTCTTAGAGGTATGAATAGAGCTCTGAATGTCTAAAATAGTTCACACTGTCTGTACAAAATTCTTGGAATTAATAATAAATTTGATAAATTTTTGTGTGCACAAAAGCCACATTAAAGCCCTCTGTAAAATCTGACTAAAAATCCTGCCCATTGGGCAGTTTTACTAGCTAGTGTTTATTATACATTGATCTGTTCAGACTCATAACCTCATCTTGTTGTTATAGTCACAATCTTTCGGACATTGCACCTTCCAATTTTCTTTAGGTGGGGGTCATATTTGGTAGCTTCCTGGAAATTTAGAAACCAAACCTTTTAAGCATTGGCATTGGTTCATCCTGTTACCTCAGGGCTATGAGTTCAATCCCCGGGTTCAGGCAGTAAAAGCTGTATATACTAGTTCAATGGAAAGAGCAAAAATGGCATCACAAGAACAAATTACACTGTGCAACATACTTTCTTTTTTTTTTTCAATCTGGGTAATAAGTGTTATTTTCTAATCAGTTATGGCTAAAAAGTATAGACAATGTTAATTATTCCCTTCAAACTTAGCTCTAAAGACCAGGACAGTAATAATTTGAAATCTACTTATTTCAAATTGGACAATGGGTGAATTTGCACATTTTTAATCATATAAAGTAAGAAAAACATCTACTCATGAATATCACTGTCCCGCTCACAAAAGTAAAATTTGAAGAGAGTGATAGCTATTTTCTATACTTTTTACAGAAAAGTAATTAGGGAATTACACTCACTGCCCAGGGATGAAAATCATGTGGCACAGTGTTATATTATGTCTAAAAAAATGGAAAATGATGCTTCTGTGACCAGGACAGCAAATGATTTAAAATTTCAACCTACTTCCAATATGAAAACAGGTAAGTTTGTGTGTCTTCCAATCACATAAAATAAAAATCTACAGCAACAAGAACAAAGACAATCCATCATTTCCCTACCGTGATTTGGAATCACAACCACCTGATTGGTAGTCATGTCCTTTGCCATCTAACTTAAATTGACTAGTCTTACATATCTACCAAAATTCATGTTAAAAATACACAAGAGCTTATTTCATTCTGATAAATACATCTATAGAATTAACATAATGTAACTTGAAATCACAACCAACTGATTGGTAGGCTTGTGTCTTCTTGACTGAGCTAAATAGACAAATCTTGTTTATCAACAAAATTTATCTTACAGGTACACAAGGGCTTATTTCATTCTAATAAATAAATACATTAATACTATAAGATGTATTTTGATAATTTTTCATTTATATGTATGTATACAATATAAAAGTTGCAGTAATCATCATCAGTTGGAATAAAAATTGGATTGGAGTCTGACCCGGCAACATCCAGTCTTGTTCAACTATTTTGACTCCATTGATAGTCTTCCAATAATATTTTCTTTTTCAGGTGTAACTACAAAGGCCAATGCCATTTTCCCCTGGTAGATGAAGGCATGAAAACTGCTTGTCCTGCAGGTGTTAAAAAATATTTGAATTTACACTACGTTTGTATGATAGGTGAGTAGATTTGTTGTTAATTTCTTGAATTTTCTCTCTACCAAAGTTGAAGAGGTATATGTATTTCCCCATGTCTTTTCTATCTGTCTGTCCCCACTATGTCCCCAGAAGTTCTCAATGAATTTCAATCAAATTTTGTGGAAGAGAGAGCAATGGACTACGTAAGGAGTGATTAAACATTTTGATAGATCCATGCACAGTTAAATCCCCTTCATCATAGCTATATTTCCAGAACACGCAATACCTCAAAATATTCTCTGTTTGTCCATATGATACCTCCAAAAGTTCCCAATGCATTTGGTCGGTATGAAAGGTCAGTAGAAAGTTGGGAAAAAAAAAATTACTGATCCAATTTGGGGTGCATCCAGCGATTTGTTTCGTATGGCATTGGCTGTGGCATGTACTCACTTTTCCGCTATATAACGCACAGAGTGAGCTCATCTTGGAAATAGGTTTATAGATAGTAGTCCAATCACTGTATTTCTACCATCAAATCTCATCAAACGTTGGAAGAGGTAAACTTTATGTTTTATTGATTCCAAGTTTTTTGTGTAAACTATTTTTGACATCTAGAGCTCTCTTTCAGATATATCTCTTGGAATTTCATTGGCAAAACTACCATCATGCTGTTTGCTGCTTTCATTTGTTCCATAATTGACTTATATCCTTAAATCTAACCCCAACATTTACCCAAACCCTAAACACTAACCCTAACCCTAACTTATATCCTATATAATTTTAATAAAATACAGTTTTAAATGGTTTTCTGCTTTCTTTTGTTCCGAAATTGAATTATATCCTTTTTAATTAAATATCTTGAAATGCATGGGTGTTTCAAATTTCAAAAATACAGTTTTAAATGGTCAAAATATTTTAGGCCGCTACATTATATTATAGTGTACATAGTGATGTAGTTTACTCCACTCCGATGTATAATTACTGATTTTTCATAACCAATGAGCCAAGCAAAGGATGAAACATATTTCACCCCTGCCAAAGTTTATTGTTGATTGAGAGAAATTAATCACTGCTATCTATAATAGACCAGTTTAATCATGGGTTTAGGTTATTTATGTGTTCTGACATTTATATCTATCTATGTATCTATGAATCTCTCTGGACTTCACCTGGCCCTAACAGTTCATTGTACAAAATTCCTCTTCAGAATAGTTTTTTATTTAGGGGTTCAATATGCAATGTGAGTCTATGCAAAACTGGTCACTAGTTTGTGCCTGCTTGATTTTTTTTTTAAATTTGGACCCATATTTTAGTGATCACAGCCCAACAAAAGGCGAGAAATGTAACTTATCCATTGATCACTCCCTTTTCCAATTTCTTAATTGATCACCCCTAGCACAGCATATATTGCTGGTGGTGATAAATAAATTCTCTTAGAATGGTATTTTCTTACTTGTTTTTGATTGAGATTCAATAGAGGTATTTTTTCTTATTCTGCAACTGACTGGATGGAACTTTCAGAAAGAGTTGATAAGAAGTAAGATAACTCAACATTTGTACATTCGAAGTTACCTACCTTTTATTACATTGATTTATTTTCATTTTTTTCATGTACAGGTTGAACCTCTTTAATCCTGCATTCTGTTGTCTGGCAACTGCTATGGTCCTGCACATTTTGAATCTGCTGCTATTAGTTTGTGAATTTGCCACCAGGGTGAAGCTGTTAGTAGCACTAAGAGGTCAAACATTATTTACACTGCAGCTGAGTGTTTTGGTGATGCAGGGCTGTTAATTTCATACATTCAGCTGTCTTTTGACCCTTCAAGATATTATTCAATGAAGCAAGAAATCCTGAAGATGGTGCTAGGGCTGAAAAAGCATAAACATGAAACATTGTCGATGCTTGAAAAGGTCAAGTTACTCAAAACATTTGAGGAGAAATTTCTGTAAAAAGTTTATGAGAGAATTATGGGGTCAGATCGTCCATTGTATATGATTTAAAGTAATAAAAGGTGCAAATTTCGAAGTTTTTTGTCGAAAAAGATCAGCTCCTGTTGTCCATTTTCTGTAGTCTTGCATTATCTGCAGTCTGACATTTTCTGTCATCCGGCATTTTCTGTAGTCCGGCATTTTCTGTAGGCCGGCATTTTCTACAGTCTGGCATTTTCTGTAGTCTGGCATTTTCTGTAGTCTGGCATTTTCTACAGTCTGGCATTTTCTGTAGTCTGGCATTTTCTACAATATGGCATTTTCTACAATATGGCATTTTCTACAACATGGCATTTTCTACAACATGGCATTTTCTGAAGTCTGGCATTTTCTGTAGATCAGTATTGTCCAGCTCTGTAGCTTGCCAGATTAAAGAGGTTCCACCTGTATTTATGTATTCTCTCATGTTTGTCCATGTTTTTAGTGACAATACCCCTCCCCTGCCCCACCGAGTGATTTCTATTCCATCTAGTCATTTGCTTTTTCGTCTTCTTCAGGACATAATGAGTTGCATTACTATCTCCTTACCCGTGGAGGAGATATGGAAACCAAAATTACTTGTCCAGTGAATACCGAAATATACATTGCTAGAGTTTCTTTCGATGATGGCAAATCTAATTGTTCGTTTGATGCAAAAGAGGGCATGAGATTAAGGTAGGTGAGCCTCTTATTCTCTATTCACACCTGAGGATATAATTCTTTTTGAGCATTCAAAGTTTGATAAGACTCCAATAACCATTTGAACAATGACTCTCTCACATGTATGAATACCCCACTCTGGCACTCGGGATCTTCAGTTGCCAACACTCAAGGTACCACCACTATGCAATTAGAAGTATGTAATTGAAAATGTAATTACATTATTGCAATATGATTGTCATTGGTCAAAATCCTTAGGTCAGATTAGGGTCAGAGGGTTACAGGTCCTTGGTGTCGGAACATATCAATATTTGTAAGTAAATCGTGCATGTTAGAGGCCAGTTGCTAATGTACATGGACTTTCAAATAGCGGTATGTCCACTGCCAGTGTTTAGAGGATTAAGTAGCCATTGTAAACTAATTGTTTACAGTGTAAGTGTGAAATGCATTCCTCCAAATCATAATGGAGAAGTTTATTCATATATATAGATAAAAGGAGAAAACAATTGATTATGTCAAAAATATGTGGAAAGTGTCAATTATTCCCTGCAAACTTAGCTCCAGAGACTGATGATAATTTGAAGTCTACATATTTCCTTTTGGACAATGGGTGAATTTGTACATTTTTATTCACCCAAAGTAAGAAAAACAACAATGAATGAATATAACGGTTGTGCACACAAGAGGAGAGTTTGAAGCGAATTATAGCCATTTCCAACATGTTTCACACTTGAACCCTCAGAGAATAACACTCACTACCCAGAAACTAAAATTGCATTGCATGGTTTAATAATAATAATAATAATAATAATAACGACGACGACGACGACGGTGCAGAATTTCATACAAGAATGTCAGCGTTTCTTGATATCAGGAAACAATGATGATTAATTTTATTGAACAAACAGGCCATAATTTTATGTGAGTTATCTGCAATCAAGTGATTTGGAGAGACGAACAAATCTATAATGAAAATTTAGTCAAAGTTGCCGAGAACAGTTAGGGAGGGTAATTCCAGGAAGTAAATACCCCCTCCCCTTGATATGCGGTTTGTTATAGCGTGATTCACATTATACCATAGGTGAATGGTGGACCCCAAATTAGCCAGATCTAGCTACCAAATAGCTAGATTTAGCTCCAAAGTAGTTAGGCCTGACACCAAAATAGCTAAATTGATCATGGCTTGGTTAAAATGTGGTGTTGGCTTTCTTAGACCCCAATACCCATATCATAATGGAGAAATTCTGCAGAATCTATATGTTATTTATAAACCCATTAAAATAAGGCCTCAAAATGTCTGCCAAAATGTTCTGGTTAACTGTTCATTGTCAATTCCTTAGTACACCCTCTCTCTCACACACACACACACACACACACATATATATATATATATATATATATATATATATATATATATATATATATATATATATATATATATATATATATATTGTAGGGACCATACAAATTCACTGAGCAAAAATTGTGCTAATATAGGCTCCACAAATTTCCCTTCAAAAGCATAAGTAATGATATGATTTTATATAATAATTCAAATTGAAAGTCACTTATCAGTGTAATTGCAAAGTTGAAATGAATAAAACGAATGAGATGTGAAAGATATCTATTACAAGTTGCAGCAATACAAACTAAAAAACGTGTATATTTTCTTGCTTAGGTTATTATGCATTTGAATAATTTCAATTCCTATCAGCAAAGCCACAAACACAATAGTGGAATCTGTTCTTTTAAAAATAAGATTAATGTAAGAAAATCTTGCAAGGAGTATATTTCATTTCAGTTGCTGGAGGTATGAATGCAACTTCTATCACCTCTTTGAGGATATTGCAGAACATGCTTGTCCTGAATCAACAAAGGAAATAATGATAATGTACATCTGTAGAGAACGTAAGTATAGCTTTTCAATATTTCCACTAGTGCACATTTTTACTGTTTGTGACATAGATATACACTGAATGCAGAGAGTATATGACATATTTCAAAAAGTTCATTTTTGACAAAAAATCTGAACAAAACTTTACACCATCCTTGTACAGCTTCAAAATTGACAGAATTTGGACCAAAAATTAAGAAATACAAGATATCAAAGAATATCAAAAGAAGGTTGAAAAATGAAAAGTTATGTACAAAAATCAGAAATCTTGATCTTAATTCTGTCAGTTTATGAAGCTTTATAAGGATTATGTAAATTCTTGTTTAGACTTTTGTCCTTGGTTCATTTCTTGAATACAAAGTTTTGACTGTTGTACTCTATGGACATTTTCAGGTGATGAATGGTTATATTTTTGACCATCAAAACGTCCCCACCCCACATGGCAATTGCCTGAAATGTGTGTATTGGAATGATGGATCCTATATTGTGTGGGGAAGAGCAGAAAATGGTTGTTGATTGTAGATGGCAAGATGATGTAATAGAAAAAGGATTTTGCCTCCACATGTAGTGGTTGTTAATACCACTCACCAAAGTCACTGGAAAGGTTGAAGGCGGAAGGGAGATGTATAGTGGACATGATAGCAGGGAGAATATGCATGTCAAGTATGATTGTGGATACAGAGTAAAGACGACAAATGCAAGTATTTAGATAAACAAATAAAACGTACATTTAATACATGAACATTTATGACAATATGGGTCTGAAATGGGAATACACGTGGGAAAACATTTATATGATTGTGTGGCCAACAAAATACAAGATGGAGAGATGGAGTAGATGAATTCAGATAATATTGGCTCCGGGATGCCCATTATAGAGAAATGTGGTGGATCCTGAGGAAGTTCTATGTCCAACGATGGACATTAAAGACTGATGATAATGACATTTACATTACGCTGTTTGCTCTTTATAATATCTATCATTTATGTTTTTATCAGTTGTGAGAGGAAACATTGAAGGAAATAATGCTAAGCACTACACGCTTCATATAGATACTGGTGGAAAAATTATTTTATATTACTAGTCAGTGAACTGCTACTTTACTGATGGTTATCATAAGTATATAACAACAGTCTAGGCTGAGGGGTGCTACTGATACTATTAGACACTGTATGGTAGAAGAAGGGAGAAAAGAGAGTAGGGTTGTTCAATAAGGCTAGGTAGGGAGAAGAGAAAAGAAAGGTAGTTCAAAAAGAAGGTATAAAAGGAGAGGGGAGAAAATGAAGTTAGTTTGATAAAAGGGTAGAAAGGCAAAGGAGCTGATGGCCGCTACAATCTGTAAATGTGACAAACATTGCTCTTATTATATATATATATATATATATATATATATATATATATATATATATATATATATATATATATATATATATATATATATATATATATATATGACTTACCTTTCTTGGCCACCATACTTTGCCAGGTATTACACTAACAAAATTCTCCTTTTCTTTTCTCTCTGTCTCTGTCTGTCTCTCTTTTATTTTCATTTTTTTGCTTTTTGTTTTAGAGGAACGGCTGGTTACTAGTGCATTTGAAGGCAGACCCCACTTGATCAAATGTCCTCATGAGTATAAGATAGACATCCTCAGTGCCAACTATTCAGATCCACTTCATGACTGCAAACCAAATGCAGTTGACACTTACATCAAAAAAAGGTGAGAAAGCTAAATACAGTTGATACTGGGAAGTAGGACTACATCTGGACCAATGATTTCAGACCTAGTAACCAGCTGGTCCAAACTTTCTTGAATTCAATGGGAACAACTTGAATAAAAAAAAAAAACACAACTTGAGCCCCCTTTACTGTTTTTATTTATTTTTTGATTATCACATTTAACTTGGGTCTCAAAGTAAAAATATTTGAAAGATAGTTGTTTCAAGAAATAAAAAACATATTTTTAGAAATTCTATCAGATTTTATTTGAAAAAATATTGACTTGGTAACACTGCTGCTTGGTTAAAATAAACGGTACATGGTCATAATAACCAAAGCAGAAAGGAATACATATGTTTGAATTGGTTCTTACAAAACTGGTCCTATAATGCAGCTAGTCTTACTAACTATTGGTCTTATCAAGCAGAGTCACCAACACTCAACAATGATTCATTAGAATAGTTTCTGGAAAATCGATTCAATTTCTTAGATTGTAACAGCGCTCATTCTAATGGCACTAATCAATGTCACACATGTTCTTACGGCACGTTTGTTTTCATATTCTTGCACGACTATTGGACTATTGTCAGAGATTAGTTTGCAGCAAGAGAGCATGAAGATTTCAGTGCATTATTTAGAAAACTGAAATTAGCAAACCCTAGAATAATGCAACTTAAAGCAACACAGAAAACTAAATAGGAATTCAAAAGAAAAGTCTTACCAATTGATGATAAACTTGTATCAATAAAGAAGATCGAACGTGGGTTAAGTAAAAGTGCATTTATTTCTGTACATGTATATGATTAGCATAATTATTTTTTGGTTCACTCATTTTATTTGTAAACTTGCAACCCTTATATGGGGCATTAGTTAGTAAAAGGGTGATAAAAAGTCATTTTTGCCTGTCTGGAGAAACTGGAGAAGAGTGGATCAGAAAAAAATAATTGTAGTCAGAAGCTAATTTTATACTTTGTATTTAGGTGAAAAAAAAACAAAACATCCACTCAGTTGGCTGAGAAATAGGTTATATAAAGATAAGAAAGTAATATCTGGCAATGGATTGATATCGCTGGTCATTTAAAAGAATAATACATTCACCTGACCATACATTTTTCATCTTATTCTGTTCATTAAAACACACATCAATATACCGGCTGAAAAAAAGAAATTCAGTCTGGTAAGAAGATGTTCCAATTGGAGATAACACATTTTGCTGGAACACACAAGTTAAATATTCCTAACCCTTTATCAACAGCAACATTTACATTTAGATATTTGCTCTAAAAATATCCTCCCCGAAACACAAAGTCTGGAAAAAAGCAGAGCTTTGCGAATAGTAGCTCACCAACTGAGTCATTTCATATTAAATCACCTGGTGTTCCTTGGGTCACCCTCTCAGTTTCGACCAAAAAAAAAATGTATAATAAACTTATGGAGAAATCCAAAATATTAGATCTGTACTTCTAATAGTTTTGAAATTAAAAATCTTTGAAATTTTACTCAAATTTACAGTTTGCTGAATGAGCATTCTGTCTAAACTGACATTTATAGCTCCCTTGATATAGCTTATACAGCTTTGAAACAATTGGAGCTAACTTATTCTGCAGAAATCAAAAATTTAATCTGATTAAGCCTATCTTATGCACTTTTCCTCTGACAACGCTCGGAAAAATGGCTCAAAATCCCAAGCATAACAAGACAAGGCCCATTTTGAGAGCTTCTCACTCAAACAATGTGTAAGATAAAACGCTCGTAGTTTTTTCTTGTCATTTATAATATATTAGGTCATATAGCTGCAGTAACCATATTTATTACTGTTATAGATGTTTCAGAATGATTGTTTGAAATGTGTTTGATTTTCAGGTGTCCTCAAAACTGCCTCCTTTGACTATGTGAGCAGTTAACCAGCATTTTGATATTTTACCGTGTATTCTTATATAACAGAAGATAGGGGCTGATGCTAGTCCTCCTTGTGGAGTCATAATTTTTTTGATGCATACTAGGTTGGTGCTGAAAAGTTTTTGGCTTGAAAAGCAATGTAGATTCTCAGCCCAACCAACTGCCCAAAATCTGAGCTTTATTCTGTCAATGTAGCTGGAAAGAGTGGTTTTCTACATTGTAAAGTACTAACTTGTAGGATCTTGCTGGAATTTTCTAGAAACTGTTTGTATAAAATTCTTTCTTGGTCAAACCAAGGACTTTTTTGCAACAAAAGCATTACAGCCCAACTTTGAAAAAGTTATAACTTAAGAAGGAAGCTCAGCAACTAGACCAAATTATCATCTGATCATCCTTAGATACATTCAATTCAAGTGAAATAGCCTCTGTTTTATTTAAAACCTGCTATTTTTGTAATTTTTCCTTCCATTTACCGCCATAAAATGAAAGATCGCAATTTTAAAAAAAATTGTCTTTTATTGATAATGATTACAGAAAAGAAAGAACAAATATATTTCAACTGTTTTCATTGTTATGCAGGTGTTCGGCCAAACAAAGATGCGAAGTAGAACAAACAACCTTTTCTGATTTTCCAAGTGGATGTGGATCAGATATGACTGAATTGGTAATTGCCTACAGATGTGTGCAATGTGAGGATTGAATTGATATCATCATAATCTCTTACCCGTACGATACCACCAAAATTCTCTAACATGGGGTTAGCAGAATGATGATTAAAGGGAAATGATCTGAACTTTAACCCTGAGGCACACTCAACACAGGCTTTGGAATAGTGTCAAAATTGGAAATCACGTGAAAGCTGGTATTAAACTTCTACCTCCAGATTTGCTTGATTTTCTAAATTCTACGCTATTTTAACACCTGTGTTGGGTAAGTCAGATTGGATAAAGTTCAGATTATTTTGCCTTGTAACTAAATCTAGCAACTCTACTCCGATAAAGCCTTTCTTCCTCCTCTTCTTATAAAGCCCCTCCACCTACTTTGAGTTTTTGAACATTGGCAGATGGCTCATCAACCACTGTTTGTAAGTCCATACACACTAAGCTGTATAACAGCTACTGACATGAGCATTTTGTTTACAAACATTGATACAACCCCACGCCTTTGGGAATCGTAACCCTGATAATGATATTTATGCTTTGTTTCCTGTTGCTTCCTTTAGTTTACCACAACCTGTTGGAAACCACCAACCAAAACTGTCACCATAAGTTTCTTCAGTTTTTAAGTTGGTCTGGCTGGCTAGCTGGCTGGTTATATATGTATGGATGAGGCATAGAGGCTCCGCTATTATAGCAAGCAGGCTGAAGATTTCAACATTCAATTCTTAATACATCTACGAAGAAAGTTTTTTTTTCTTTTATAATCTCTTCCTTAAATGGATTTTTAGTTGAGGGCTCAATATACAATTCAATTTTATGCTATTATTGGTCCCTGTATTCGCAATTGTTTTTTGAAAGTTCCAACATTTTAGTAATCCAACCGAAGGCGAGAGAACTAACTTACCCATTTATCTTCTCATTTTTTTTTCAAATTGATCACGCTCAATATGGTATGCTGACATAATACATTGGTCATATGATGGTTCCTATTGAGTGACAACCAGACTTGTTTCTTCTTCGGATTAAAGCTGAAATTTCAATCAAAATCATTTTTTTCCCACTGCAGTGAAAGAAACAAGACAGTTCACAGTTTTTGAAAATGGTTTGGTGGACCTTTCATGTTTCCATCTTC
Organism: Thysanoteuthis rhombus; assembly: GCA_963457665.1. Taxonomy (NCBI): domain Eukaryota; kingdom Metazoa; phylum Mollusca; class Cephalopoda; order Oegopsida; family Thysanoteuthidae; genus Thysanoteuthis; species Thysanoteuthis major. The sequence continues at coordinate 44,684,625 of OY735220.1, read as the reverse complement.
AAAGAATTAAGATAATTCATGCCCGTTATGGTAAGAAAAAGAAAAAGTGTGGAAGTGAAAATGTCATGGAAAGAATGATTGAGATGTAAGTGTTTCTGTTACTTATTCTTACTTACTGGGATTAGTGAATTGCTGTAGAAAAAAAGATGTAATCCTATAGATTAGCAGCATAAATTCACAGTTTATGTTTAAACAACATGAATTATTCTTGACGTATTTTATCAACTAAAATTTTGATTTATTCAATTTTTGTTCATAGTTTTAGAAATAAGCAACCTTCCTGTTTGGAAAGTTTTATGCCCTCGACTGCTCAATGCTGGAAATAGTGCACAAATAAGAGAAAATTTAACAATACAATTTATTCAAAACAATAACAATATGATTTATATTCATTTATTTTCTTCAGTTTCTCTTTCATTATCTCTCTTTTTTTCATAAATTTGTATGTCATTTTTAACATTTAGTGGGAAGGGGTGTGAAGTTTATTACAACTGCAGTCAATGGAAGTTGGAAAAAAGTGCCAATTTCACAATTCTCCCATTCATTCTCCCACCCTCTCAATAAAAGATACAAAACAACTACTCTTAAGTATTTGTTTTTTTGGGGGGTGCTGATCAATTTCCAAAATCTAACTTGCTAAAAACCTACCTATGTGTCCTGAGAGTGCCCACAGAAAATTTCTTGTAGTTATGTCAAATGGTCTTGGTGGTTGGCTGTCATATACTAATGGACAGCTGCACAGATGGACATCCAGTGAATTATTACGTCTGTCCTAATTTGATATCTATCTTTGTAAATATTGGTCTACATATATTTATTTTAAAGAATGTATATCAGAAACTGTGAACCAAAAACCGTTGCTAAAACTGTCAACAAAGGTTTTCACCATTTTCAAGTTGGTTCAACTGGCTATCTATCTATCTATCTATCTATGCGTCATGTGTACAAACAACACCAACATAGCTAGAGGGCTGAAAATCTAGACATTTACTCATTATCATATCTAAAAACTGTTGTTTTTTTTTTAAATTATGCTCCCCAAATTTTAGTGGGTAGATTTTAATTTGCAATATAAGTTTAAGTTGAATTTTATCCCTTAGTTTATAATTTCATTTTTGAAAATTCAGACATTTTTCAATGATCATTGCCCTATATAGCGTGAAATGTGACTTATTCCTTGATCCCCCTTTTTCAGATTTTTCAATTGATTGCCACCAATATGGCATACTGCCAAAAAGATGTTGGTCACATGAAATTTTCAACTCAATGAATAACCATACCAGTTTTGGATTATTTACAGGTGTAATGGGAAGATGAGTTGCTGTGGAACAGCAAATGCCGATATGCTTGGTGAAAGTTCTTGTCCTGAAAAAGACTTACAGAAACTAACAGTGACTTATGATTGTAGTAAGAAAACCAGATTCTAACTCTTAAATCCATGAACCACTTGTAACCAATTGTATTGACAGACAGTGGAACTCCTCTGTGAATTGAATAGAAAGAAATCCCTTTTAAAATTCACCTAATGGTCGAGGGGGGATTATTTCAATCAATTATTTCTCTTGGTGAATTCCCCTACGTAAATTTCATGAATTTAAGATTTAAAAAGTTCATCTTTCGCCAGGAATTGATAATAATAGAATGAAAAGACATGTATCCTATTCAAAGTTTATACTAAACTTATATGAAGATATTGCTCATCTTATTTAAGTTGATATTTTCTCAAGAGCATTCATAACATGAACAAGTGATAAATAATTGTTCATAAAAATTCACTTGAATACTGAGTCATTCAAAGATACATGGACACTAATCCTAAACCTGAACCTAATTGGATCTTAATGTTGCTCTGATCCTTATATAACTCATCATTATCATCTGCAATAGTCTTTTAATGTCTGTTATTGGAAATACACCCTCCTGGAGATTTGCAAGACTACATGATCATGGTTTTTGCAGTGTAAATATCTTCTGAAGTAAATTCTTATGGTATTTTTTTCAATACTGGCCACTATTTCACATATGATCTTTGGGAATTCACATTATAAGTTGTGATATCTCTGAATTTTTGAGATGAGGTATTATCATTATTTCTATTAATATTTGGACCATCCTCATCTTGGTTGTTTTTTTTTTTTCAGTATGAAAAACAACCAAGATGTGGATGGTCCAAATATCAATAGAAATAATAAGTTGTGATGTACAGCAGTTGCCTGACTTTCTTGCAATATGGCCTGCTCATTGCCGTTAGATTTTTTTAATGATTTTTATTACATTTCTAACCCCAGCTTGATCTTCTTATTGATGATATTTATAAAAAAAATAGTGCATTTCAATTTATACTTAATTGCTGCATGTTCGTTTTTTTTAGATATTTACTAATTTTGGCAAATCTTTCTAGATTTTAACCCAAAAACATATGTATCTATCCCTTGCTATGAGTAGGTTTTCCATTCTTGGTTTCAATAATTTGCAGTTCAGTCTTGAATAATCTAATGGGAATATATTTTTGAGTTTTGAAGCGTTCCTTGAAAAACTGCATCATAGAAAACACACTGTACAGTATAAATAAAACATTAAAAGTTTAGGAAATCATAAATATATATCTACGATATATGAACTACTAGAGACTTTTTGAAGAAAGTGATGTGTCAATAAAAACATCTGGAAATTGAGATCTATTGATTTATCATGATGATATTTATAAATAATAATAAGAATGATTGCAGAAAATTATCATCTAAAAATAATTTATGTAGAGAATATAAACCCAGTCATAATCGTGGTTGAAAACTTGTTTAGACTCACAAACCAGTTAATTAGTATTTTAAACATTAAAAATTTTCTACATATCATTACAAATTTTGTGAGTATGATTTCTTTTTCTCAGTTGATTATGAAGATATTGTTGAGAAAGACTCAGATGATGTATGTGAAAATATTCGTTTCAAAGTTTCCACATCATTCGGAGACCTCACATCACAGACTTATGCAGAAATGGATCAGAATTTGCGTGTAAGTTTCATTTAGAAACTTTCTTTGATTCTGAATTGTCTGCTTCTTTTTTTCAGACTTATTGAAATAGGAGAAACCAGGGAACAGTGGATCACAGGGCACAGTGAATCATTATGATTTTTTTTACAAATGGTAATACCTAACCAGATGGCCACTACTTCCTTTTCTCAAGTCAACACGTCTGCTATCTTGCTTGCTTGAGCATCGCTGAACCATATGCAAGCTAACGGACCCAATTTTAAGCCAAAAGTGATTTTCAGAGAAACTCTCACTTTCATTATAGAGCCACAAGTATTCGAAATTTTCTAATGCACTGCAAAGAATCTGCCATGGGAGTTTTGAGTTTGGTCGATCCTCCTTCAAATAAGAGCCTTGGGACAGTGTTCTTGGTATGGATACAAAAATAACCTTTGATAATACTGATATTTTCATGGATCACATTAAACTCTTTTTTTTCAATGATGCAGTACATGAATGAATGCATTCTTCATTAAAGACCCAAATGGCAGTTTTTGATTCTCTCCTGGATTCCACAGTGAAGAACCACCAATCTTTAGAGAGCCGTAATTAACAATATACTTTTGGCAAGAAAATGAATGAATTATTAGTTTATTTAACTCAAGAACACAAAATTATCACTCATTTTCTTTCAAATGATCAAATCTATCCTTAAATACTGATGGTGTGCCACTACTGTTTTAGTGTCTGGGTCATTTATCATGGGTTTTTCTTACGCTTGGTATTGATTTGCTTTATTACTATGTGCAGAGACCCAAAATTCATCTTGTGGCCTTGATAAAAGGGATCAGTAAGCTCCAAGGGAGCACCTCCCAATTATACTAAGAGGGTAAGATCAGACTTGCCCCGATGCCTTCACAACACTAGATATGATTTTTTAGATTGCTTACCCACATAAAACTGACCTTGTGTCACATCCTGTCCTTGTGGGGAGGTTGGGTAAATATGTGAATCTGATTCTTGATGTCATTTTCTCTATTTAGCTTATGATTGGAACATCACTTCCACGCCTCAAACAGATGAGTATGGAATCATACGACGGAATTATTCAATACATGAAAGATATACCCAGCTTAGAAGTTGTTCCTGGAAGTTCAGAAGAACGAAAAGGTTCATATATCAGCGGAGCTGAAGGATTCACTGATACAATCAGTCGGACCATAAGTGTACGTATGCTGCCTGCATATCTTTCTGTATAAAAACTTTTAAAAATGCTTTTAAAAAAATAAACAGTTCTAAAATAAAGATTTAGAATATTTTTATTTAATTCCCATGTAATTCTGTCCATAGTTTCAATGATAAAATTTAACAGTATGTAACAAATCACAGGTGAATAATTTGACACAGGACGACAAGTTGGAGCTCATTATCAATATTTACTTGGCTGAGTCCAATAACTGTGGCCCAGTGGTAAAGTGCTTACCTTCAGTTAGGTAGGCCATGGCTCAATCCGCTGCTAAGTCCTACCATGACTATAGAAAAATGGTACTCAATGCTACTCCTCCTAAAATTTTTTACACCACAGTGGATTGATACTTGCAGCTTCTGAGCTCTTCTGTAGCTGAAGACACAATTGTTACACTTACTATATAAAAAACTTTATATAAAGTTGAGACGGGTGTGGGTGCAGTATTTATTCCCCTTGTTATTAACGTCTAAATTTTCTTGTATGAAACTGAAAGCTGAATTTTCTACCTGCATTTTATTTTCCAGAAATATGAAGGAATCGCATGGTATAAAACTTTTATTAACAGCAGTGATATAGTTAAAGACGCACATATTGACATCAATTATCTTGCTGAGATTATGACAGAAACTGGTGTAGCTGTGAAGAATTTAGAATCCTTATTTCTGGCTAATGAATGGAAAATTGTTAAAGAGGTTGACATTGCAATACTGAGATTTCCTGATGTTGAGAATCCATATTTTCTGGTAAGTAAACAAAAATATACAGTTATCCTTCATCATTTGTGGGTTTTCCATTCGAGCTTCCGATAATTCGTGGTTCAGTCTTGAATAATTTAATAGAAATATTTTCGCAGAGTTTTGTAGCATTCCACAATAAACCAAATCATTGAAAATACGCTGTAAATGTAAAAAGGTTTGGAAATCATGAACGCATCATAATAACTTTTGTGTCACTAATAATCAAATTATTTATGAAGACAGTATGAACCCGATATAAAACTTATTGTGATTGAAAACTTGAATACGTTTACATTCACAAATTGGTTACTTGAACAGTATTTTAAACATTAAATTTTTTCTCCAATTCACTATACTGTAAACAGACTTGTATTTTAGCAGATGAAGTATCGTAAAGGATTATTCACAATCTTTTTCCTATTTATGCTAGTATTTACCTTCATCATAATAAGATTATTCGCAGATTAAGTGCATTGCCGGCCTCTTGATGCCTTTTCCCCCCATCCTGGCTCATATGGCTATAGATTTGAGAGTGCTGCTATATTGAATTTGCCATTATAATGGGTGTATAGCGCTTCTTATTCTTTTAGTTAGGAATTAAATACAAAACCCTTCTTTTAGCTAGATATTGAAAACGTCACTTCCTATAAAAACGCTTATAAAACCCCTGGACACACTTGGTCCAATGCTCATTAGCACTGGCATTCCTAGCTGGTTACGCTTTTAGCCTCAACACTTGCTGCCGGCCACTCTCTCTCTCTCTTTCCTTCTCCTTAAGATCGTTATTATTTTGCCGACCTCCCAGTTGACCCAATCTTGATCATTTTTCCACCGTAACGTATCCCTGTACTAACTTTGCCCATTTCACTTCACCGATGTCGAGGTATCATGCATACACTCAGTTACGCAGCTACGTCACCGTGTCTTCACCACGCGTTTCCAACGCATATCACTCTCATGAATGAAATGGCAAGGCTTTTACCATCAGATAGTCACAATAATCTTTCCTAAATTTCTATACTTCGGGAAACACACATGGATAAAACTCCATGTTCTTTGTCTTTCATGGCCTGTCCGTCAAGAGTCTATCAGTGTCAGAGAATAACCTCCAAGTTAACCCACACAACTTGGCAGTATGGCTTGCACACTGAACTTGGATTCCACTTATTACCTTGGAGTGATCCAAGCCATATGGAAATCCAAGCAGTTCAGACAACTCCACTTCGACACCAATGCCAGTACTATCAACAACAAGAAAGCTCCCATCTTTCACTATCTCTTTTCTCATCATTTCACATGATCGATCAGATTTATGTTATCCTTATATGTACTTCTATCTTCATTCTTCATTCGTCATTTATGTCCTGGTATTAAACATACGTCTTTTGTCTAGCTAAAATAGTTGTATGTGTTCTTTTCACTTTGTTTCATCCCTGTATCCAAGTTCATATTTGGCGTGCATTCACTTCCTACATCATCCATTCCTCCTACACATCTACAGGGCCGCACACATGCTACGCATCAAACCACAAGGAGATCAAATTCCTCATCTCTCAACCATCCATCACGCTCTTAATTTCCCAACTGAAAGAATAGGGGGTGCTACAGGTGTATTTTATATGAAGTGTATTAGTATGCAGAAACCAAGAAGAACAGAGTGACTTTTTTACCCTTTCACATTTTGATACAACAGTAGTTGGCCTTGTGGTGTTTTATATATTTCACTTTAAAACCTTCTCCTAGGTCTATTGAGTATGCATGATAAATTTGGTTAGGCAAATCAGACTTTTAGAACTATATAGAAATAGATAGAAATCAGATATTTTATTCAATAGAAACCGTCACATGACAACGTCTTTAGGTAGCATGCCATGTTGTGGATGATTAATTAAAAAATTGGAAAACAGTGTGATTATTATATAAGTTACTTCTCTTGCCTTTTGTTGGGCAGCAGTCACTAGAAGAGTTCAAATTTTTAAAAAACAAACCCGAACGTTGCGGAAAACAAACTAAGGGACCAGTTTAGCAATCATTTACATTGCAAATTCAACCCTCCACTATAAAACTTTTTTTGGGAGATATTTTTAAAAAACAAAAAAAGTCTTTTGGTATATATAAGGGATACATGTTGAAATTTTCAGCCCTCTAATTCCATTGGTGCAGCCAGTACACATGATATATACATACATAAATATACACTTTTTTGGTGATCACTGCTCAATAAAAGATGAGAGAAGTAACACTCATTGATCACTTTTTTTATTCAAATTTTTAATAGATCATCCCTGACATGACATGCTGCCAAAGATGTTGGTCACATGAAATTTTTTACTGAGAGACTAACCAGATTTGTTTTTAATAGCTTAAGTAATATTTTAATGAAATAAATGTTGAAGATTACAGTCACATTTAATTTGTTGGTAATAGATGATATATTTCCTAGACTTTAGATATTTTAAATGTCAACACCTACCCATTAAATGCCAGACACCACTGCGACAAGGCTTTTTGAAAAAGGTGGTGGCACCCATCAAAATGCATGAAAACCTGCCCATGTAATAATGAAGATTTTTGAGATGCAACACATGTTTTTTCTTACAAATTTCTCTTTGCCTTCCCATAGTCAAATGACCACTATATATATATCTGGAGAATCTAGATGTTTTTTTTATGTGTTTTAAATGATTTTTGACTAAATTTTAGATATTGATTTGAAAATAAAGTTGGCAACAATGTCTCTTCTAATTCTCAGTCATCAGTGGGTGCAAAAATCTTATGCTGTATGATTTTTTTTCCTGCGCCACAAATTTGTGCACATTAATTTCCTTTGTGCACTGATTGCAAAACGTGTGTACATACATGCACATGCATAGAGAACAACCTTTGTTAGATCTTCACACAAGAAAAGAACTGTCCAGAATTTTGGGTGGGGTCATTAGCATTCAGAGAGTTTTTCAGTTGATTGAAATGTTTTGGACAGTTCTACAGCCTACCATCACATTCAGATAATACACCTGAAAAAGGCTGTAGAATGGATTGACTGAAACATTGGGTTAAAAACTGAAACAAGAAGAAGGAGTTCAATTGTCTGAAAAAACCCTTTGGAGGAAGAAAAGAACTTGTGCATCTATGGTCTAACTTTTACGATTGTTTCTTGAAATCAATTTTTTGCAACAATTCCCATTTTGGTTTTTATCTTTCAGGTGTATCATATTCACATTATTGCTTGGAGAACGAGTGACCGTGTACTGTTTTATGAACAGACAAAAGGAGGCTTACAAGCGATGTTCCAATGTATAAAATTCAGGCCAAATGAGGAGTATTTTCTTTCTCTTGAGCCTGATATCACTGACACAGCCCTAGACGAAGCAGAAAGTCTGTTTGATTAGAAATAGGCAATTTCTTTTTTACCTTGGCTTATATTCTAGATTTACATTTTTTTTTTTAGAAACATTCAATTCATTTTAGATGATAAAAAAAGAAATTTCAATAAAACACATTAATGACAGATACTGTATATGCCAGACTATAAGACAAATAGCTTGCAAGGGTATTAGGAAGAATATTGCTCACTGCCACTCATCCAAGCCCCATAACTGTTCATATCGAACTTCAGTAGATGGCTCCCGAGTCATAATACCAGCATATTAGATGCAGTGTTATATTTGCATAGATTATTTCTTCTTGATCAAATGTTCGTCATATGCTTTTAAACATTAACAATAAGAAGTGGAAATATATTGCCTATAGTTTTGAAAAAAGCTCAATAACATTCAAAGAGTTTTTGTGATGATTAAACTCCTTCTCGTGGTTTATGTAGTTAACATGATATTTCGGACGATTCGTTCTATAGCCTTCTTCAGGTGGTGGTGAACAGAATTTTCTAGTGTTAGCCAGGCTTCAACATAGGATTCAGGTAATATCAGTCCCTTTTCCTTTCTTTGCCTTGATTTCCATACCTTATTCCTGTTGAGTAATGAAATCTGTATTGGGTTGACATTTGCCCTTGTTTGACATACATTCAGTCAACATGTTGATATGGGCTGCCTTCTTGATTTTCTCTAGTTTCCAACTGTGTTCCTTATCTATGATGTGAACTGTTTGTCATTTTGTCTTCAAATATTCCACTGCCACTATTACTTTGTTTACACCTCTGCTCATCTTGAGTTGACGTGAGGTCCTGATCTTTGGATCAGTAAGTTCTCTTTTAGCTTCTTCATGGTCTTCCTAGCCACTCTACTGGCAAAGGTCCTGGTCAGTTTTTGACCTGTAAATTTGTTTTCTATACCGTGTGTTATAACCACTAGGCAACAAGGGTTATGTGTTTCATTCTTAGAATCACTACCTTGCTTGTGTAGACAAGTAGACCTTTTGACACCTTTGCTCCTAAGTAACAAAATTAGTGTCTAGGATTTGCTACACTTTTGTGCAAATCACAGACAGAGTTAAAAATCATTTGAGAGCAAATGGGTCATTACTAAAATATCTTCTAACAATTGGCACGTCTAAAGAGAAAGTTAACCATTCTCTATTACTAATAAAACCTATTTCATTTCTATACTATTTTCTCTCATGTCTTCTCACTAATAGCACTAAAACTACTAAGCTAATACTATTACTAACTACAACGGATAACAGAAAAGGAACTCATAAACCTCTGGACATTTACCTGCAAGATAGACAGGTAGGTTTGTTTCCCTAATAACACTCATTCTAGACTGGGCTTCTTTACTTCTCCAAAGTCATAGTCATAACGTTTATCGGTGACTAAGCTATGACATTTTTGATAACTATGTCATAATACTCTGACCAACATATTATCTCTTGCCAACAGCATTTATTGATACTGAGAATCCTTGAAACTCTCTGGAATCTTACATTATCCAGCTTCCTAATTTGCCCTCTTAGCTCTTCTACATCCAACCTGATCCACAGCCTTTTATAATCTCACCTGGTCCATTAATAGCAACACTTATTAAAGGTAGCACTCATCAGCCTCCATTGACAGGTAAAGCAATGGTATTAGACTCAATATGTCATATGGTCCCTTCCTGATTCAATTTCTCTTTATTTGGTGCTAACAAGTGATTACCTTTAGTAGTTACTCTTTCAAGTCTTAATAATATCAGCGAATACGATTGTTCCTTAAATGTTTTTATGTTCTTCTTTTCAGCCTAACATGTATACCATTTATACTGTTTCATGTATGTTAATAAATATTTCTCTATTGGTCTAAAAACATCTGCATTCATTTTCATTTTTTGTCACATGAACTTTCTTTGTTTTCATTATTTTATCATGCTTGTCTCAATATTCAAAATGGTGGTGTATTTGGTTGAAATACCTACGTGTGGTTTCATTTAAAATGGTCGGATATCTAGCCCAAACTTCAAACTGGAAACATTCCATTGTGAGTCAATGCATGTGGGAACTTGAATGTTTCCTGGTTGCCTCCAACAGTAACTTCCTTCTTCCATATATCATCATCATGATCATGATGATGATGATCATCATCATGTCTTTTAATGTCCTTCTTTGGACATAGACCTTCTCCAGGATTCGCCACACTTCTCTATCATGGGCGTTGCGGAGCCAGTACTTTCTGAATTCGTCTAGCTCATCTCTCCATCTAATATTCTGCCTGCCTTGGCTGCGCATGTGATCTCAAGGGATCTATGTTGTGAGTCGCGATGTCCATCGGTTCTCCGCCATTCTCGCAACATGGCCAGCCCACTGCCATTTGAGATTTTTAATGGATTCTATGATGTCCCTGACTTTTGTCTTTTCCTGGATATAATGGACTTTATTATGTTAATGCCATGTTCTGAATCTGAATCTTTTACTCATCGAAACAATTGAAATGTTCTTCAAGTGTAAATAACTTTGTGAATGATGTCTATATGTAGCATAATTGAATCACTAGCCTGTGCATTATTTATCTAAAATTATCAAAAAAAATAGATCTTTTATATAAAATTATCTTAAAAATACCAGATGGTGCCTAGTGATGACCTCATGCAAATAGTCATGGTTCTAGCCCCAAAAATGTGACCAGGAGCACCTGGGGACACATATCCACAGACACATGGACACTTAATGAGAGAAGAATCTGTAGCATATTTGGCTGGTCAATTTTCTGAAGTTATGCTTTGTAATGCTACAGCACTTAACTTTAAAGAAAGGAAATGTAACTGTGTAGCGATTAGAGATGGGTGATACTAAGTAAGTGATCATTGTAAATCATTGTTAACATTAAAATCACAATGATCCCGCTAAATAACACCACTTGACTGGTATCTTGGATAAATCAACCCAATTTGAATCCTTCAAGTCCTCAAACTCTTAAAACAGTGGCCGATATAAGGAGTAGGCAGGATTTAGCACCCAGTACATTTAAAAACTTATGTCAATTTTTTTCACCCAACTTGACTCCATATTATCCAGTAAATGGAAATTGGTGTTAAAAAAACCTTGGAAAGTTTAATTCACTTAGAGAGAAAAAGGGAAAAGATATGCGTTACTCACATAAATGACTCACCTTAGCCCATGCATGTACCAGAAGAAATCTAAAATTATCTAAGGAAAGTAGATCTTTTATCTAAAATTATCTTTAAAAAAATGTCTTGACTTATGGCATTGTTGGTTGGTCAAAAATAACCATAGAAGTGTTAAAAAACCTTAGAAGGTTTAATTCACTAAAAGTAAAAAAAGGAAAAAGATATCTGTACCTTACATAAATGAATCACCGTAGCCCATTCATGCACTAGAACGATTATATAAAGAAATCTAAAATTATCTAAAAAAATTGGCCTTAAAAAATTTTATTCAAAATTATCTAAAAAAATATCTTGACTTTGGACATTGTTGGTTGGTCAAAATTAACCATAGAAACCCAATACAGCAATTTTTTGAAAAAACAAAAAAATGTTTTCAGATGGTGTCTTGTGGTGCAAATTTTCAAGATTGTATCCCAAGAAATGTGACCAGGAGAGTCTGTAGTCAGAGACAGATGAGCAAAGAGAGAACAATTTATAGCCCACTTGGCTGGTTGGTCAGGCGGACCAATTGTAGGACTATGGTGATTCAATAGACAAATTTTTATTTTAAAGAAAAAATTTGATGAAAATCATTTTAACTGCATTAGCAAATCTTGAATCATATTTTACTGCTTTTATTTATTGGAAAAAATATCTGTAATAATTCAGAGAATAAAAGTCCTGATCAATCATCACTTATGTTTTAATGTTGTCCTGACTTTGCAAAATTTCATTGTGGTGATTTGTAGGAGATGTTTCTATCAGCAAAAATGAATTGTTATCTTTATATAGAAGATTCCATCGTTACAGGCAGAGAAACATAAAAAAATCACTATGTTCATTATGTAAGTAGATTTTTTGATGCCTTTAAGAAAACTTATACTTTAAAAATGTAAGATGAGGATATGTTAGTAGGTAAAAATATGGTGATTGTTTGGAATCAGCAAGATTAAACATTATGCTAATATTTTGCATGGAGGTAATCGAGATTGACACAATGGCCATTTTTAATAGCTGATAGTGGCTAGGTTTTCTCCGTCATTGATCAAATAAAGTTATTTTTTATATAAAAATACTGATTACTTTAGAGCCAATATTCAGTGTAGTTAAGGCTACTGGATAGGTTTTGGGTTAGTGTTAGTAGGCGAATTAGGGCAAGTAGGTATATTTGGGGTTAGGGTTAATGGGTAGGTTTAAAAAAATTAATCTTGTATTGTTAACTGCAACTGTAACTCTAACCCAAAAATGCTAATCTGAAATCATATCTTTTTCTTGTTAAAATAGATAAAATTTCAGTTTCAAATATTCATAGTTTTCTGCTTTCATTTTTTCCATAAAATTTCTTTAAAAAATCTAGCCATCTTTAGCCATTAATTGTCTGTACTTGATAAATTGGTATAATGTTTAATCTCACCCATCCTAAACAATTACCAAAAATATTTTTATAGACGCCAATCACTGATATTTTTGTCATGTTTTAATCAAGCTCTTGTCTGACTCCTATATGTACAGTGAGCTGTGAAACATTAAAAGGGGAAAGGAGAAATAAAACTCTAAGGACATGTTGACACAAACTAATCAACATTCAAAGTTCTATTGATCTGAGAAGTCATCTGATAAGAAGTGTATAAGTATTTGTGATAATATATGTTTTATATTGATGGAAAGAATTAATACAATTTCTGTTTGCGCAATTATATTTTTGCACTTAGAATTTCTTTTCGTTAAAGAAATACATAACTAATGTATCCTACCAATAGTCACATATGGAGCAGAAATGTGGAACCTAACCAAAAGATTGACCCTCAAACTGAGAACCATCCAATGTAAACATGGGAGAATCATGCTCAACCTTACGTGGAGAAATCACAGTATATCAAAGAGAAAACAGGAGTCCAAGAAATCATAGAAACAGTTTGAAAACTCTGATGGCAATGGGCTGGTCATGTTGCAAGAATGTCAGACAACCTCAAGACATCACGTCTCACAACATGGATCCCCAAAGTTCAGGTGCAAGACAGTGGCCAACAGAAAGTTAGATGGCATGACAAGCTGGATAAATTCAGAAAGTACTGGCTCTGCAATACCCATGATAGTGGGGTCTGGTGAATCTTGGGGAAACTCTTTGTCCAACAACAGACACTAACAGACTAGTGATGATGATGAAAGAAATGTAGGTAAGTCAATGAAAATCTCCTTCAGATCTAAATTTCCTTTTGAGAAATCTTTTTTTTTATCATTATGTCGTTAAACAAATTTTTTTTATCTTACTTGTTTTTAACTGCAACAAAGGTTGTCAGTTCCATGAATATCAAAAATTTGTTCATTCAGAACAAATTTTTGAATGGGTCGATAGTGCTCTTGAGAAAAGGAAGGATAGAGGAAGTGGATGAAAGAGGAGGAGTATTTCTTCCCTTTTATGTCACACTATTGTCATACTATCCTTTTTTCTAATTGATTCTTGAAATGAAAAAAATATGACGTGAGAAAAAGAGCTTGTAACTAAAGAAACTAAAACATTTTTACGATCTCCATATTGTAAGCATAAAGTTATGAACTATTCCTTATACAAAACACAAATAAATACACACTTCTTGAATACAAACAAAAATGTAGCAAGGCTCAAGAAAACCAGTTAGTGTCCATTATTAGATAGCCTTTTTTTTAATGTCTTAACAGCTTTATATTCTTCTTCTTTCTTTTAATCAATTGAAAACAAATAATTTTATTTCAAAGATAAATGTTGCCAAATGCTATCAAAAATTGTGTACACAAAGTCACAGGTTTTGAACCAATTCAGTTCTTCTGTTTTTTTATACCAAAATATGAGCGGTATTGATTCTTGGCAAAAACTTTTCAGTTTGAATTGAAAAGAGTGAAAGACTTTTCAATTTTTTATTGCTCCAAATCTTTGTTGGTTGAGGACATGCTGAAAAGACTTGTTGTGTATACTTAATTAAGGATTTTTGTATGAAATTTATCAGTTTTTCTTCTAAATTCTTGAGAAAATAAGAGACAGAGCAAGTCACAATTTCGATGAGTGGTCCAACAGGTCTGGTTAGACACTCAATAGAAACTGTCTTGCGACTACCGTCTTTTGATAGCACGCTGTGTTGGGGTTGATCAAATAAAAACTTGATTTGATTAGAAACTTCAAACTAAAAACCTATTTAGGAGGATATTTTGAAAAAACAAGATACAGTTTTTTTCAGACATAGTAAGGAGTAAATGCTTGAATTTTCAGCCCTCTACTTCCTGGATGTGCGATACATACATACACAGCCAGCCAGCAAGACCAGCTTAAAAACTGAGGAAAACTATGTCGACAGTTTGGCTCGATTTGTATATGTTAGTTTGTCGTGAGTGGTCTTAGAGTCAACTAAATAGTGAAGTTTTTGGCACAAAAGCTGGTATTTAAAGAAAATGACCAAATCAATAAGGGGTCTAATTCAGCTGTTCTCTGAATGGCCAATTCGATTCTTTTTTATGATTGGTCAGGAATGGTGATTGTTGAAATTCAAATTTTCTTATGTTGCTGATCCACTCTTTGTACAGATTTGTATTTGTAGTAAAATTAGAACAAATACTGTCCCTTACACAATATCAATAAGTGGTGATAAGTTAAATTCAAAAATGTTTACATCACAACCACTTAGGATCGTTTAAAGCTTAAGTGGTCCATGAATAGATGCATAAAAAATTACAAAGACACATTCTTGGCAGACGAAGTGACAAAAACAAAATCAATTTTTTGGTCACAAAAAAGGAAGCAATCAATAGCTGACCTATTTGACCCATTGTCACCTTATTTTCGATCAAAAGTGTAGCTTACGTGGCCTACTTTCAACAGTATAAAGTCTTTGAGGGATAAACTCTAGTTTAGCAAATGGTTTTCTCAATTTAAAAGTAACAGATCTCTAAACAGAATGGCTGCCATCAAGGTTTTGCCATCCAATTGGAGGATTCTTGTTCTCATCTTGGAAATTGGATTTTTATTTGTTCCTGATTCAGATGCTGCAAAAGGTTTGTGGATTCTTCAATTCAAGAATTTTAGGGTTTTATAAGTCAGAGTTCCTTTATTTATATCATAGATACAGTAAGTTCAAAAAGTATCTGATGCATTTAAAAGATTTTATTCTAATACATCTGTGTCACATCTTTAGAATTTAGACCAAAGATTTCTGATTTTAACTCTCAGATGTTCAATCTTGTTTCAATATTCTTCTGGTTTTTGTATTTTTTAATATTTGCTCCAAATTCTGTCAATTTTGAAGCTGTATCAGGATGTTGAAATGAACTTTATTGAAATGTATCTGGTACTTCTTGTACTTATTCTATAATTCAGTCAATATATTTTAACCTTTGTCATAGAAATTGAAAGAGACATATGAATTCACTCATGTCTGTCTGTTTGTCCACACAATATCTCCGAAAGTCCTCAATAAATTTCAGTGAAATTTTGTGGAAGGGTGGGCCATTGTCTAAGGGAGGGCTGAATGAATTTTCTGCCGGATCAAAGAAATTTTTTTCTCAATTTCATATATCAAGAAGAGGTAAACAAGTCTGAAATATGGAAAGCCTCCCCTTCATTGCAGCTATATATGAACTGATTCTCATTCAGGTTTTTGTTGAGTTATAGTGTTGTCAGTGGTATGCACTGAGTACCGGCTGATACTGTGTGAAATTAATTAATTACTGAGCATTTTATAAATGATGCAACCCTCAAAGATAAGAGGCTAGAATTTATGCACAAATTAATTTTATGCTACAATATTAGTCTACTCAGAGACATCATGCACTAGCCTTGTTTGAGCATCCATTCCTTTGTGTTGTATCAGCTATGTTATTTTCCGATGTAATGAAACATTTATGGGATGAAATGAGTACACTATTGTAAAGTTAGACTGTACACACAAATAGCATATTTTTGTAATCTTTTCGTAATTTGTGTCTCTAAAAAGTAGTTTTTAGAATCAAAATAGTTTAAATGCAATTTGTGAAAAAGATGGTTGTATCCTTTTTCAAACAATGTATATGAAAAGTGCCCCCTCAGAAAATGTACACATTTTTTTGTCAGCTCCTATCTCTTTTTGATGCTTTTTAAAAAATTAGATTTATCAAGGTGAAAATTGGCCTTACAAAGAGATGCTGGAGAAAATAAATTCCTTCTGAAGTGATTATGAAACCATCACCACTTATTTACTTATATATTTGACTTTTGCCAACAAAGCAACTGTAAAAATGGAATAGACTAGACAAAAACATTTCAGATGTCAATGGACAAAACATTTTTTTACATTAATTTTTTCCCTTTTCCCTTCTAAAGCTTAGATATAGAGTATCTGAAAATGCAGCAGTTTACAAGGGTAAAAGGTTAAGTGTTCAATGTAAATATAGTAATATTTTGTTTCTTTGATGCGGAAATTTAGTCAATATTTAATATGATCTAATAAGAAAACAAACATTGAAGAAAGACTTTGTTTAAATGTTCAAATCTCATTTAGTTTTTCCTCTATCTCACAAACTTGAATATTGCCCATATCAACCCAAAGTTATCATGACTCAGTTATAAAATGGTTGCCTTCTTCGAACCCCAACACCTGTGTTATCATGGGCGATACCTGTAGTAATAATAAATATCTAACTGTGTCAAATAAATTGTAACACATTTTGATTCTGGCTTGCTTTAAAAAAAGATTTTCTGCTGTTAAATATCAATTAAAAAAGTCAACAGAATATATGAAGACTTGTGATAAAAAGCAACAAAAATTAAGATGAAAGAAATACTAGCCAAAAATTAGTAATAGTTGTCAATGCTTCATAATTAATTATGTGATCCAAAACCATTACTCAACATTTTTCTATCTGGGGTTTTGTCAAAATTACAGCCAAATTTCACCAAAATCAGTAAAGATTCAAGAAATTTTCTTGATTGTGAGCAAGAACCTTTTTGCTGATAAAATATAAAAAACAATTGGATTGGCCATAACTCACCATCCCTCAAGTAGAATCTATCCACAAGTCCACGTACAGAATTTCATTGAAATATATAGAGGGATAACAAAGTTACCCAATTGAGAAAAATGAGACAAAAATGAAGACAACAACAATGATGGACACCTATAGTGAATGATACTCTCCGGCTTTTTTTCCGCTCCCGACAAAAATGTGAAAAACCATTGGAGTCACGCATTATTTTTCGCTGTTCATTTCATTCTTGTTTATAGGTTAGTCAATTTCTGAAATAATGGCTAAACAAACAGCTCAACTGGCCATTACACATCCAGCTTATTTCCACATTGTTATCACATATGGAGAATATGAAAACAGAGATCATGATCGTTCAGATATTTTCAACCAATACAATTTTGCAACAATAAAGCCGACTTGATGCGACCCAACTCAATGGCGCCAACTCAATGCCAAGACAACCTGATACAACGTTCATTACGCATTCATTGAATGACAATAAAAGGAGGATATTCAATAAAAGAATAATGACTAAGCATTACTTTGATAGCAAAGATAATTTATTTATAGTTATATAGGCTATTCATCATAAATATTCCTGAGGGGGTCCTCTCTTTAACCCTTAGCCCGTCACTAGATTTTCCCATGCTGTATGCCAGGAATGACGCCGGCTTATTCATAGATAAATGCACCAAACTTTTCATATATAAATAATTTTTGCATTTGTGGAGAGAGGTAAGGATTGGCAAAAAATATGTGATAAATCTTATGTGAATAAACTGTATAGAACAGGAGATATAATCATTTTACAAAAGAATTTTCACAGCAAAATAGCATTTACATCATAAACTTGTAGAACAATGGCTCAAGATTTTTGTGTAAGGCAAGTTTTCAAACTTTAATATATCACCATTTATAGTTGATATATTTATATTTTGATATAAAAATGATTTATGTAATCACCATTTATTGTTTACATAAATCATTTTTATTTCAAAATTTTTCTTCAGTCTCTCTTCCCTCTGTTGTCACAGATTTTTCTTCTGATAACAAGGTTCATGCTTTTTATTTACAAACATATTTTCAGCTTCTTTTTCACTTTAAGTCAGTTGCATCAAGTCAGCCACATCAAATCAGCCTTGTCATATCCAATTTAGCCATAAAGTATGCATATAGTTAAAATATTGCCCTTTTTATTTTCTATGTTGTCATTTTACCTATGTTTATAGCTTGGTCAACGATTAGCGCCACAGTCCCTAATGCAGATGAACTGACCATCAAATGTCCAGCTGATTTCCATATTGTTATTACATATGGAGAATATGGGAACAGAAATCATAATTGTTCAGATGTTTTCAACCAACACCGTATTGCTGCAAAGTATGTATATTGTTTCAGTATTACTCTTCTAGTCTTTCCCCTAATTTTTATTAGATTCTACATATATATATATATATATATATATATATATATATATATATATGTGTGTGTGTGTGTGTGTGTGTATAGGTAATGAAGAGTGACATGACAAAGTATTTCATGGTTTTATTAGTTTTGTTAATAGCTGGACTGAATTTGATTTAACAAGGGTAGTATTTTCTAAGACTAGCATTTGGCCCTTCTGAGGTTGGGGTTTCTTTTTCTGTCTATCCACCTATTGAACAACCACAGCCGTCAAAGGTGAAGGGCTCCATCTTTCTTCAAAATTTGTGTGTGTATGTTTGTGTGTTCCAATGCTCCTGGCCATACCGTTTTGTCCACAGACTCAAAATTCTTAATCATATAAAGCAAGAAAAACAACTACTTATGAATATCACAGTTTTAGCTACAAAAGCAAAGTTTGAAGGGAATTATAGCCATTTCCTATACTTTTTACACATGATCAGTTAGAAAATTACACTCACTACCCAGGAACAAAAATCATGTTACACAGTGTTATATGATTCTAAAAAGAATAGAAAATACTAATCATTCCTGTCAAACTTTGCTTTTGAGGCTGGGACAATTAGAAATCAATTTGAAAATTAGAGAACAAGTATATATCACATTGCACAGTGTTATATAAGTTTTCTAGGCCAATGAAAATGTTTTGATAATTTTGTTTCATCCGTTACTAGCAAAAAATCTATAATATATTCTATAAGACAATGAAATAATCAACAATTTTAATTTGAAAAAAGTAGGGATAAGGATGAAATATACTTTTCATATATTTATACTGACTAAACACATTTTTTCCCTCGACATGCACAAAAAGATACTTGTTGTTTTTTTTAGGGTAGGTTACATTTAAAACTGGATCACTAAAAAAAAAATACCTTCAATTAAAAATAGGACATTTTTTTCGTTCTTCTGGTGGTAAGTAACTTTCAGAACTTGTAAAAAACTGTGTTTTTTTCTTATTTGACTTTTTGATGATTGAAAGCAGAAAACATTACTTTTTTTCAATCAAAAGATTACTTGTTTTTTGGAGGGTAAGTAATTTTTGAAAACATGAGTGATTTGTTTATGTTGGTAATATTGCTGATGTTTCAATGATGTCATGTGCTGTCAATGGAAAATGTGCTTATTTTCAAACCACTAAATCTTGTGGTGCACAAAGTTTATTTCAACCAATGGAAATCATTAAAGCAAAAACTGGAGCAGCCAATTGAATGGCTCCTTATGAAATCAGGTCTGTCTATAAAGAAATATTTCTCAGAGAATTCATCTTCCAAGGCCAAACCAAACCATAAAGAACAACACTTATTCTAAACAAATTATACCAAATCCCTAAAGCCATTGCTCTCTCTTGAAGTGTCCATGTGCCTTAGGGAGTCCCCAGGTACCCCTAATCATATTTTGGGGGCAACAACCTTCTTCTCAGAAGTGCTTTTTTTTATCTCTTTTTTTGACCTGTTTTTGATAATTTTAGATAAATCTATTTTTTAAAATAATTTTAGATAAAGGATCTATTTTTTAGATAATTTTTTAGAAAAAATTTAGGTGATTTTAGTTGAGATTCTATTTTTTTTACATATAATCTTTTAGGTAATTAGTTCTGGTATAGGCACGGACAACTGTGATTCATTTATTCAAGGTATGAATATTATAGTCATCATCATATCACCATATATATATATACCTTTATTGATATCATCTTTTTCAGGTGTAACTACAAAAACACATGCCATTTTCCTCAGGTATCTGATGGCATGGAAACTACCTGTCCTCCAAATGTAAAGAAATATTTAAGTTTACAATATGTTTGTATGTTCGGTGAGTAGTATTGTTGTTGAGTTCTTAAAGTTTCTTTACAGCCAATTTTTATCTCTGACAACAAAGTTGGAGAGGTATACGTTTTTCTGTCTGTCTATCCACACAATATATTGAAAAGTTCTCAACAAATTTCAATTAAATTTTTCGGAAGTGTGGTCAATCGGCTATGTAAGGTGTGATTAAATTTTGGGGCAGATCCAGCAATTTGTTTTTAATCAGTTTTTACTTAGAACGCGGCATAGGCTGAGATATGCACACCCCAAGTGCTTTTCCATTTGTCACTGTATTGTATTCAGAGTCAGCAGTATGTCTATGGATTTCTTTTTGGTCGGGTGCAGGCCTCTAATTTGCTAGTAAAGTGGGCGTGCAGGTCGAATTAGGGAAGAAATCAGAATTGCCAATTATGGTTTTTTTCATAGCTAAAACTGTCATTTGAAATTACTAAAATTTGCTAAAATCAGCTAAATTTGATAATTTCTTCAAACTCTTCTTTCATTCCGACCATCACCATCCCTTATGTCGAAGTTACAGCAGAAAAGATACAGAAAGTCTGCAAGACCTATAACATTAGCAGTCCTAATACCCATCAAAATTTGATCACTTAAGTGAGTCCCTCGCAAGAGAAAAATCTGACCAGTAACTGCATTTACATTATTCCCCGTAAATGTGGAAAAATCTATGCAGGAAAAACTGGTAGGCCTTTCGAAGTCGACTTGACAAACATAAAAAATAAAAAAAAGTTGTAATCAATCTTCTGGTTAGGTCCCATGGTTTCAGTTCCATGTGTGACTATCCAGGAGATGCATTGGTTGTGTACCCTTCAATTTAGGATTGGTAGGATTTTCTTGTTCTCGAAGGCTGAGCTTGCTATACTAAAAGCTTGCTACCTTGAGTGATCCTCAACTTGATCTCTTCTTTTGAGGATTTTGTGGAGATTAATTATTCTAGGTAGATGTAGTGGTCTTTCTTCAATTGTTTATTTATTTACACTGTCTAGGCCAAATGACACATTCACTGAGTAGCAACAGAAGCTCAGTTCAAGTAGAGTTTTGAATAATATTATGCAGTTATTATCATTCTATCAGATTATGTATCCTTAATGATATGTTAGTTTTCTGCAGCTGAGACGTACCAAGCTAGAGAACTTTCAAGAAAGGAAAAAAAAAAAAATAATGATAAAAGGGAGATAGTTCAAAATTTGTTCATTTAAAGTTGTCCTCCTTGTGATACATCTTCTATTTTCATTTCTCTCTCTTTTTCCATGTATTCATGAATTCATTCATGTTTATCCAGACAATATCTCCAAAAGTTCGTAATGACATTTTGTGGAAGAGTGGCTGATGGGCTAAGGAAGAATTGATTGAATTTTGGGGTGGATCCAGGAATTTCGTTACAGTTACCATCCCAACATCGTAGTTATATATGAATTGATTTTCATATAGTTTTCTGTGACAATAACTCTCTGAGTGTTCCTTATCATTTGGTTTTCTCTTTTCCTTCAGGTCGTGATAAGTTGCAATTCTATCATCTTACCCGTGAAGATGATATGCTACACGAAATTATTTGTCCCGTGAATTCTCAAATTTTAATTTCTGAAGCAAGATTCTTTAATCATATAAAAGGATGTACACTGAATGCAAAGGATGAATTACAAATGAGGTAGGTCAGCCTCTTATTCTTTATTTACTCCAGGGGTTCTCAACCTTGACTGCAAATAATTTTTGCCCCCCCCCCCTTTCTGACCCCAAAAATCTTGTACCATTAACAATAAGCCAAAACTCCACCATTGCCAAATTGTAAATTCACAAGTGAATAAATTTAGACCGTAAATCATATGGTAAAAATTTTGAATTCCAATTCTTTTTGGTGACAGATCTTCCAATCATGGTAGAACAGATACTTTTTAGTCAAAAATGTCAAAAATCCTGTGATAAACAAAAGTATTTTTCGTTTTCTTTCAACTAACTTTATGCTATTTTTCTTGCAGTTATAATCAAAATTAAACTTTCACAGAAGATATTTAATTATTGCAATATACTTTGAAAGATCATTAAAAAAAGTTGACGCGAGAGTACATTTAGCTAAGAATTCAATATGACACCCTTCTTTTCACTAAATATCTATAACGTCACTTCCTACAACGACTCTCTATGAAAGCCCTGAACATATGTGTTCAATTGCTTATTTGCCCCAGCTTTCTATCCGGTTACCTTCAAACTTTCCTTCTCTCGGAACTTACAAATTTCTATTCTTTGACCTTGACTATATATATTGTTACAAATCTTCCACAATGTGAGAATTTCCGAGAACTTTGCGGCTACTAAATGCCAATACTGCTACTAAATGCCAATACTGCTACTAATTCACTCGACATATTTGTGGCCACAACGCAAATACTGTACTTACTATTTTGCCCCTTTCAACTCCTTCTTGCACCGAACCTGAACTAACTGCATTTTTTTAATCTAGTTTGATTAATGATACCTTTCATTAGATCAGGCCTTACTAATCATTCGATAGATAAACCAGACGACATTAGACCTGTTATGTCACGTGTCCCCTAAATACTTATTCTTTCTTATATTTCATTTATATATATATATATATATAGGAATAACCTTCTTAACTAAACAAGCCCCTTCACTTTTCTTCTCTTCACGATTGATTGTATTAATGTTTTCGTCATATATATTCCATTTTTTTCACTATTTGTCATAAACGTGATGCATTAAATGAACATTTCATTTGTTCATCTAAGTACATCATTTTTAGCGTATGACGCTAAATACCAAACCATATGGAGGCAAAATCCTATGTCTTCATTGACATCTTCTCACCACGCACAACCAACAGACATTCACTACTCTTCCCTGCCCAATATAGGAACCAACCATATTCTTATACTAGTATTACTAGTTAAAAACAAAATATACGGTTAATTAGTAGAAGCCATAAAAGTACAGTGCAACGGTCATTAATCATTTTTTTCCTCTTTTTTCAAGCTGCTACTCACTTTCATCTTGATATTTTTGTTGTTTTTTAAAAAGATTTATCTTGTCTGAAAGTAATCGCAGTAGAAAGAAACAAAAATATTGAGACGTAAGTAAATAGTACGATGAAAATGAAGAAAATTGTTGATAGTGATTTATAATGCTTCATCCAATAAAAAATAATAAATTTGTTTACTGAACTATGAATCAGAAAAATAAAATGTTTAAAATATTCTTTGGCTTACTGATTTGCAAGTGTTTAATCCGTATTCAAACCAGGTTTATATTGTGTTCATTAATAGATTAATGACACAAATACTATAATCATACATTTAGGATTTTGTAAACTTTACTAAACATTTTACGTTTTGTTTATACTGCAAAGCATATTTTCTATGATGCAGTCATTCATCGTAAGCCGCAAAATTCTGAAAAGTTTCCCATTAACTTATCCATGCCTGAACTGCGAATTATCAAAACTAAAAAAAGAAAACCTATGAATATCAAAAGACAACTGAAATACTACCATATTTTCTGTAAAGTAGATAAAAATTAGAATGTCTCTTTATCTAGTTGGAACAGAAGTTTGTTCAGTCAGTTGAATTCTAAAAAAACATTTTTATTTGAGTGAATATTTTTTAGTTCAGCCTATTATGCATTTGAACAATTTTAATTCCTATTGATGAAGCTACAAATACAATAGTGGAATCTGCTCTGTTAAAAATGAAAATAATGTAAGAAAATCTGGCAAGGGCATATTTCATTTCAGTTGCTTGGAGGATGAATGCAGCATTTATAAACCCTTTGATGTTGTGCCAAATTTTAATTGTTCTGAACCGGCACAGCAATTACTGGTAATGTACGTCTGTAAAGTGGGTGAGTACAGCTTCAAAAGTTTTCATCATATACAACATTTTCACTAGCAGACACTTCTACTGCTCCAGACTTGGATACATTGCGAATGTGAAAAGTATCTGATACATTCCAAAAACGTCATTTTAACATCTTTATACAAATTCATGGATAGAATCTGGATCAAAGATTAAAAAATACAAAAATCAAAAAAATATCAAAACAAGATTGAGCATTGGAGAGGTGAGTGTGAAAATCAGAAATCTTTGGTCTAAATTCTTGGAAGGTGCAAAATGTATGATAAAATAAACTATTTGAAATGTTTAGGAAATTTTTTGCTCTCACTGTATAATTTTTTCCACTTATTTTATGAGACAAATTCCCAACAAGAAATTCCAACAGCAAGTTCCAAATGGTCATTTTAGTGCCATATTGAGCATGAGACACTTTTGTCACTGGCCTCAAGCCCTCAAACTCTAGGGGGCCCCAGGGTGGATTTATGGGGCCCCTAATAAGCCATAGCCTCAGGAAAAAATTTTTTTTCCACATCAACACTTTGGCTGATTTTAGGACCAAAATTTAAAATCAAATTCTCAGTTTATACATCAAGTTTTGTGGTAAATACATAATAACAATCAATTTAGTTCCTATTTGGTTCTCAATTAAATCTATAGTTCTTAATGGATACCAGAATAACATTAGTAAGATTTTTAATAGTTAAATCAATCTAAAATATACGAGAAACAAAAGAGAAAGAAGAATTACTCACACAAATCTTAAGAGATACATAACAACACTCACAGGCACACAACTAAGGCAACTAGAAATAAGCATAAACATAAAATAGATAACATTTAAAATGACGGCACAAATGGTCTCAGAACCAGATGATATGACCCATTTTATTGTCCGGATTCAAAATTTGAGGAAATGAAAGAAAGAAAGGAAAAATGAATATTATTTCACTCGTTCGATAGCCACAGAAATAATTTTCAATAAAGAATGTGGATTGTTCTGGCCTTTCGCAAGAAACTTCAAGTCGTAAAATGAATCAATGTGATTTATTATCTCACATTGTAATCATTATATATATATATATATATATATATATATATATATATATATATCATCAGTCTTATAATGTCCATTGTTGGACATAGACCTTCCCCAGGATTCGACACATTTCTCTATCATGGGTGTCGTAGAGTTGGCATTTCCTGAATTTGTCTAGTTCATCTCTCCATCTAGTGTTCTGTTGGCCTCGGTTTCTCATGTGATCTCTGGGGATCCATGTTGTGAGATATGATGTTCATAGGTTGTCTTTCATTCTCGCAACATGGCCTGCCCATTGCCATTTGAGTTTTTTAATAGTTTCAATGATGTCACGGACTCCTATTTTCTTCCTTATATACTGTGCTGTCTTGTGATCTCTCCATGTAAGGTTGAGTATGATTCTCTCATGCGCACGTTGCATACTTCTCAGTTTGTAGGTCTGTCTCTTGGTTAGGTTCCATATTTCAGCTCCATAAGTGACTATCGGGAAATTGCATTGGTTGTATACTCTTCTTTTTAGGATTATTGGAATCATCTGGTGTTTGAAGGTTGAGCTTGCTCTGCCAAAGGCTTGCCATTCCAGTGTGATTCTTTGCTTGATTTCTTCCTCTTTTGAGGATCTCATGGAGATTCATTGTCCGAGGTAGATGTAGTGGTCTACCTTGCTTTTGCATCTTCTATCTTGACAGTTATGTTCTTATTCTCAACATGATTATGGCACATGATTTTCGTTTTACTGAAGTTCATGTGTAGGCAAACTTTTTTGCTTTCTTCGTTTAGTTCATCTAGCATTGTAGGTTCTCTGCGAAAAGGACAATGTCATCAGCAAATCTGAGGTTGCTCAAGTATTTGCCATCTATTTTGATTCCTCTATTTTTCCAATCCATGTTTCGGAAGATCATCTCAAGGCAGGCTGTGAAGAGTTTGGGTGAGCTGGCATCACCTTGTCTTACTCCTTTATACATATAGAGTAGTGGGAGCCTCAAGGTGACCTGCACTTTAGGTCTCTATTAAGTTTCTGTTAACTGTCTGGTTCTATGGCAGGTCAAATGCGCCAGCTTTTTTCAGAACAATGTTAAGTTTTACTTTGATTTATACAGCTTAGTTTTGATTTGATTTGTAAAGAATTTCTTTTTGTTCCCGTTGTTGGAACGATGTAGACAACAGCTCTTCAGAAAGACAACTAAAAGTTGTCACTTCAGAGTCCAAAATCATACCGATATAAATTCAGTTATAGTTTTGATATATCTCTAGTCATTTCCAGCTACAATCAACCTAGCTAGCTTTGACAAAAATTAAATTTGTGCCAACTCGCCATGCACATTTACAACATGATTATCTGAACAGCTAAAGACATTTCTGAACCAATAGCAAGCCATGAAACAAAAAAAGATGTTAGGCTCTGGTTAGCTGATTTTAGGATTCACCATACTATAAAAACTCAAACAACGTGACTGTCTTGTCAGTCACCCCCCAAATCATTGCCAGACAGCCCACATCTTTTGCTGTTAAGGAAAATTTCATAGTGCTGAAAGAACACCTTACAAAGGATTCTGTGGTGATTCAAATTATTCAAACAAGGTTATACAAATTACTACACCATATTAGCCCTTAAAATAGTGTCAGCGTCACTCAGTATACCGACCCTAAAATAGTCTCTGACTCCCTGTAACTCTCTAGCTATAAAAGTAATAGTCCTCTATCTCTTACTCTTTTTCACTTCTTTTCGCTTGGGATTTCTTATTTCTTATGGATCACATGCTCTTAGGCGCATGCGAGGTTGTTGTCTATATTTGTAACTGTTGAATCAAAATGCAAGCAATTTTTTTTATTGTACTTTGCATTCACTTTAACATTAAGTTACTTTGCATTGCATTCACTCAAGGTACTATTTGATGTTACTTCACTCACATTTCACTAAGCTTTTACTGTCATAAGCAACACCAAAACATAGGATACATACAAAGACAAATCCTGAACCCCCTTAACTTGACTACACAGGTACCACCCCTCATGAGACAAAACCCTAATCAGCTAGGGCACCACTTCTGCATCTATGTTGTCTGAAATGGTCAAAACTTCTGAGCCAGGTTCATTACTTGAACTTTGCAGGCTGATCCAGACTAGGAGTCAGGCATGATACCCAACACTATCACATCAATAAAATTCTTCCTCTTTTCTCTTTCTCTTTCGCTTATTTTCATTTTTTTGTTTTAGAAGAAGTGGTGCTCACTTATGTATATGAAGGAAGACGAGGATTCATTGAATGTCCCGATGAGTATGTAATAGACATCATTAGTGCTGAGTATTTCGATCCAATTCATGACTGCAAACCAAATAAAGTTGACGCTTACATCAAAAAAAGGTGAGGATGATAAATATTGCAGTAGCCCTTCTTTGTAACAAGGGTGTTGGGGTCCGAGGAAGACAACCGTGTTATAACTGAACTGTGGATAATCAAAAGTTCTCCAGCAGGTTTGGTACTATTAGGCAAAGGCTATTTGGTATTGCTATCCTGGGAATGAATAAAGATGTTGTTTTTGGGTTTCGTACTGTTTAACAAAGGCAATTTAGTGTTGGTGTTCTGACGTGTGCATTTCAGGGTCAAGCTTATTTAGGTGTAAACTCATTTAGCAAATCACATATTACTGTTGAGAAAAAAAACGTTGATTGATTCATTTTCATTCAAACATGAAACTTTAAAAAGCCTTGAAACTGTAAATTTAACTTTCTGAGCTGTAAATAATGCTTAAAATTGAAAAAATAACTAAACAATGGTTTTTATTTATAATAGATATATCATAATAGATATTTCAGTTTGTTTGGAGTAAATCAAACAATAGTCTGAACATTCAAGAATTGACAACAATTTAATTAAAAAACAAAACTAATTTACCTTTTTATTAACATTCAACAGACTTTTTATTTTAGTTGAAAACAAAACTCATACTTTTTTAGCAATTTTACCTTAAGCTAAATTTTTTTCTATGGGAAGTTTTATTTACTGGAAAAAATATTTATTCGATAAAGTTAAATTTACAGTTTCAAGGCTCTTTAAAGTTTCATCTTTGAATAATGATTAATCAATCAACACTTTTTTTCTTGAGCCCACACCAAAATGGCTTTGCTAAATAGTCAACATTCTGGTTGTTTTCGCCTCAAAATCTAAGAAATTATACGTAAAATACCCTGTAATTATACGTTAATTCATTGCAAAATAAAGAAATTTGAAATTCTAATCATATTAAGCGAGTCTTTTGATATTCTGGACGAGTGAGTGATAATATAATCAATCGCTTTTTATTGAACTTATATCTCAAACTGAGTTAAACCTGCAGAGTTTTGTATCAACACTTAATCCTGACTCATCAGAATAATTCAATGAATATTATTGCCCATTAGGAACCATTAACCAAAACTGCAAACGTAGGTTTCTTCAGTTTTCTAATCGGTTTGGCTGGCCAGCTGGCTATGTAGGTACGTATGATACCCACAGACCACACTAGTGGAGCTAAAGGGCTAAAAATCTGAGCATTCACTCATCATGTCTTTCTGTTCTTATCATGGTTCTTGTCCTCTGAAAATTCCCACCCTAAATAAGTTTTTAAGAGGGGTCAATTTTTTAGTGATCATGACTCAAAAAAGACAAGAAAAGTAACTTAGTTATTAATGGCCTCTTTTTTAATTGATCACCCCAAACACAATGTGCAACCAAAAGACGTTGGTCATGTGATAATGTCGATAGAGTAACCAGCCTTTCATCTTATTCCGGTTGACTTTCATTACGACTGTCAGACTGTCATTCCACAATCGCTGGTATACAGCGGGATTGGAAATAAGGAATAACGTTTGGCGAGATTCGAATGCACATCACTTCTCTTCAGGGAGTCTGCCTGTCTGAATCAGCTGTTTTACTGATAAGTCAGTGGAGACATCTAATTATTTAGATTTCATTCTTTATTTTACCCAAATGCTTAATACACTGCTATCTTTGTTTACATACACTTGCAATATTAATGATAGTATTGTTTGAATTTCTTACATGAAGCATTGTTTATTAGAAATGGTCAACCAAAGCTGTCACCAATATTATGAACGAAGGTTTTTTCAGTTTTCAAACTGATTCAGCTAGTTGGTTGGCTAGCCGGCTGATTATATATGTACGTATCATGCATACAGGCCTCACTAATGAAGCTAGACAGCTAAAAATTTCAACATTTGCTCTTTATTATGATTAGAAACTTTTTTGTTATTTTTTATCAAATTCCCCCTCAAATGGGTTTTAGTGAGGGGTTTCATTTACAATGTAAATTTTCATTAAATTGGTCCTTCAATATGTGTCTGGCTTAGCTTACACTAGCTTTTTTGAAAATTTGGCCTATTCAGTGATCCAACAAATGGCGAGAGAAGTTACTTAATCATAAATCACCTCTTTTTCCAATTTTTTAATTGATCACCCCCAAGACAGCATGCTGTTAAAGGATATTGTTTTGATGATGGTTTCTATTGTGTGATTAACCAGTCCAGTTATTTATCTCAATGTGTTCATTGTTATGCAGGTGTTCAACTCAACAAACATGCCATATAGAGCACACAACCTTTTTCCAGTTTCCCAGTGGATGTGGAACACAACAAACGAGATTGGTAATTGCCTTCAGATGTATACAATGTAAGGATTGGATTATTATTTCTATAATTTCTTACCGTACAGGATCGCCAGATTTTTCTCCAATACATGGGACATATCAAACAAAGACATTGGGAAAGTGTTGAATTAGGAGCAAATATCAAGCAAGTCTAGAGGTGGAGGTTCAATACAAGCCTCAAGCCTTGTATCACTAACGAAGGCTGGTATCGAACCTCTGCTGCCAGACTTGCTTGATTTCCAAATTCTACACTATTCCAATGCCTGCATTGGGTAAGTCTCAGTAAGATTGTTTCCCTTTGTAATCCAATCTGGCAACTCTGCTCCAACAAAGCCTTTCTTCCTCCTATGAAACCATTGTTCCAACTTTTCCTTTTTTCTTCTTCCTACTTTAACGCTGGCAGCTAGTTTACTAACCACCGACTGAAAGTCCATGCACACTCATCATCATCATCATCAGTCTCTTAACGTCTGTCGTTGGACATAGACCTTCCCCAGGATTAGCCACAATTCATCATGGAGCCAGTATTTCCTGAATCTGTCCAGTTCATTTCTCCATCTTGTGTTCTGTCGGCCTTGGTTTCTTATGTGATCTCTGGGGATCTATGCTATGAGACGTGATGTCCATCTGTTGTCTTTCATTCTTGCAACATGGCCTGCCCATTGCCATTTGAGTTTTTTAATAGTTTCTGTGATGTCATGGATGCACACTAGCAGCCAGTATACCGGCTGCTGACATGTGTGCTATTATTGGCCCTTACTTTATGCCCGGTGATCACAGTCTTTTTTTGAATATCCCAACTCTTTAGTAATCCAACATAAGACACAAGAAATAACTTATTCATTGATCACCTCTTTTTTTAAAAATCATCCTCTACATTGTATGCTGTTATAATATGTTGGTCACATATTGAGTGACTAAGCAGATTAACCTTCTTGGGATTAAAACTGGAATTTTCATTAGAATAATTGAAATTACTTTTTTCTACTGTAGTGACGGTGACCAGAAATTTTACAGTTTTTGAAAATGGTTTAGTGGACCTGTCATGTTTCACTCCCCAAAAAATCAAGATAATTTATGCCAGCTTTGGTAAGCAAAAGAAAAAATGTGGGAGTCAGACCGTCATGGAGAAGCTGATGAAGCAGTAAGTGTTTCTATTACTTATTCTTATTATTAGATGAAGTATTGTAACAAAATATTTTATTAATTTTCACTACTTTTAACTCCATCTTCTTTTTTTTAGTTACTTTCATCACAATTTTGATGCGGGTCATCGTTCTATGGCTTTGAGTGAACACTGAGATCAGAAAAAAAGAGTTAGTAAGCAGGGTGTGGATACGGCAGCAGCCTGCAGATGAAGAAATCTTCTGCAGATATTGCAGATGTATTGGTGACACTCTATGCAAGCCTGCATTCAGCATTATAAGACATGCCTGCTTTTAGAATACACAGAGAAAAGGGAAAAGAGGCAGGCCAAGAGACATCCAGCACTGCAGACATGGAGAGAACTGGATATACATATACATATATATATATATATATATATATATATATATATATGGGTACTGCTGGTGAAAGTGGCCTAGGACTGGGATGCCTTTGTTGATGGCCTACGTCTAAAATGCGGACTACAGGCTTAGAGGGTTACGCTTTTATTTTACCCATAGCTGTGGGGAGATTCCATGTGGATATACATATATATATATATGGGGACAGCTGGTGAAAGTGGCTTAGGACTGGGATGCCTTTGTTGATGGCCTACGTCTAAAATGCGGACTACAGGCTTAGAGGGTTACACTTTTATTTCACCCATAGTTGTGTGGAGATTCCATGTGCCATTACCTGCTTGAACAACCCACACTTCTGTGTGAGAGTTAAAGAATATATATTTGGTTTATATACATTTATATATATTGGTTTACGTATATTTGAGTTGAAGAATATATATTAGAAACTGCCAACTGAAACTGTCACCAAAAATGCCAACATCGATTTTTCAGTTTTTAAGTTAGTTCGGCTGAGTGGCTGTCAATGTATGTTTGCGACAAGTGTAAAGGCGGTAGCTGTGGAGCTAGAAGACTGAAAGCCTAAATATTTACTCCTTATTATGTTGAGAAAAGCATGTTTTTCAAGTTATTGAAAATTCTGTCCTTAAATAGAGTTTTAGTGAGGAGTTTAATTTACATTGTAAGTTCATGCTAAATTTTACCTCTTACTCTGTGTTCAGCAGCATTCATGCTTGTTTTTGATTGAGATTTATTAATCACTGCTACTCATAACAAAACGGTTTAATTACTGGGTTTAGGTTATTTATGTGTTCTGACATTTATATCTATCCATCTATCTATCTATCTATCTATCTATCCATGTATCTCTCAGGAATTCACCTGGCCCTTACTGATCATAGTAAAAAATCCCTCTTCTAATGGATTTTTATTTGGGGGGTTCAATATACAATGTCAGTCTATGCCAAACTGGTTACTAGTTTGTGGCCGCTTGTTTTTAGAAAATTCAGACTTTTTATAGTGATCACTGCCCGACAGAGGGTGAGGGAAGTAACCGATTTATTGATCATCTCTTCTTCCAATGTTTCAATTGATCAACATAACATGATGCCTAAAGATGTTGGTCACATGACAGTTTCTATTGAGTGACTAACCAGACCTGCTTTGGTTTCATTTACAGGTGTAATGGAAAGACAAGATGTTGTGAAACAGCAAATGCCGATAGGCTTGGTGATAGTTCTTGTCCTGAAAATGAGATGCAGCAACTAAAAGTGACTTATGATTGTAGTAAGAAAACCAAATTTCAACTCTTAGATTCGTGGACCACTTGTAACCATTTGTATTGACAGCAGAACTCTTCATTTAATAGAATTGAAAATAATGGGACTTCTCTGATAATTGTATAGAATAAAAATTAAAAGATCCATCAAATCATTGAGGGGTATAATTTCAATCATGAGTTATTTTCCTTCATAAATTTCATGAATTTAAAACTCAATTGAAATGTTGATCTTTTGAGAAATATTGAAAAATATAAAATGAAAAGATTTGTATCCTATTCAAAGATTATACTAAACTTATATGAAGATATTTCTTATCTTATTTGTTGATATTTCCTCAAGAGTATTCATAACCATAACAAGTGATGAATAATTGTTCATAAAAATCCGCTTAAATACTGAATCATTCAAAAATACATAGACACTTATCCTAGACCTAAACCCAACCCTAAAATGATCTTAATTATGTTATCAAAACTAACGCTAGCTCTGATCCTTACTTAACTCATCATTATCATTTGCAATGGCCGTTTAACATCCACCTTTGGACACAGACCTTCCTCAAAATTTTCAAGACTGCTCGATTGTGAGCTTTGCAGCGCCAATATCTTCCTAATATATCTAAATTGTCACAGCATTTTATTTTCTGTCGGCCACTACCCACATTATGAGTTGTCATGTCCAGCAGTTGCCTGACACTCTTGCAATGTTACTATTTGAGAGTTTTAATGAGAATGGGGGATAATTTCAATCAAGAGTTATTTCTCTTCATTTCCAGAAATGAGAAATCTGAAATGAAAAGATTTGTATCCTATTGAATCACGATAGTCCCATAAATGGCTGACCAACGAGCCAAGTGGGTTAAAGATTCCTCTCCCTTTGAGTGTCCATGTCTATGTGTGTGTTGATGCGCATGCTAATGTGTATGTGTGTGTGTGTGTGTGTATTGAAGAGCACTCCTGGTCACATTTCAAGGGGTAAAACCTTGGAAATTTGCATGAGTAGGCACTATGAACACTCTTTTGTTTTTTTTCCAAAAAGTGCTTTTTTGGGTCTCTGTGGTAATTTTTTGACCAACAATGCCCAAGTCTTATGCCATTTTTTTTCAGGTAATTTTAGATAAAAGATCTATTTTTTTTAGATTATTAGTCCTGGTACATGCGTGGTCTACAGTGATTCATTCATGCAAGGTACTGACATTCAATCTTATTTTTTGCCGGTCACAATTTCACATATGATCTTGGAGGATCTGCATTGTGAGGTCCTGCATTTGTCTGACATTCTTGCAGCATGCCATGATTTTTATACATCTGACCACTGTTTGATCTTTTTATTAATGATCAAGAAAAATTGTACTCCAATTTATGCTTTATTACTGAAAGTCTTTTTGTGAAACTCCAGTCCAAACTTGGAGTTGACTGTGTTTTCCTACCATAACAAGAATAATCCTCATCAAATTCAGGGGAGTAAGAGTTAGCATTCCTCTACCATAATTCGAAATCATGATCAAATGAATGGTAGTCGTGTCTCTTATTGACTGAAATAAATTAACACAACTGAAATATACACCAAAATTCATGTTAGAAATACTCAATGGCTTATTTCATTCTATTAATAAATACATTCATAAAATTGGCATTTCCCAAAGGGTTTTGAGATCACGATACAAGTGATAGCTTGCTCTCTTAATAATTACATTTGTACTAAAAATATATATATTTTTATAATTTCTTATTACATATACACAATACAAAGGGCGAAGAAGTTGGAGTGACACTTGTTTTTATTTAATAATCTTAGCAAAACTTTCTAGATTTGAACAGAGAGCACATACATTTTTGGTGTTGAGATGTATAGCTGGGTTTTTCAAAGTTGTTTTTTTCAATGCTTTCATAACAATTTTCGACATATTATAACAAATTCTGTGAGTTTAATTTCTTTCTCCCAGTTGAAGATGAAGACGTTTTTAGTATAGGCAAGTCCGATGAATGTGAAAAAATTCGTTTCAAAATTGCTTCATCATTTGGAGAGCTCACATCAGACACTTATTCGAAAATGGATCAAAATTTGCTTGTAAGTTTTATTTTAAAACTTGATTCTGAATTCTTTTAAAAATTTTTTTTCAGACTAATTGATGTAGAGGGAGTGGCTCATGGAGCTCAGTGAATCACTATGATTTTTTACAAATGTAAATACACCTGTGTGACTACTACTTCCTTTTCTCAAATCAACATATCTGATTTATTTTGTAAAAAACTTGCCTGCTTGAGCATTGCTTTACAGAGTGCAAGCTAAAGGACCCAATTTTAAGCCCTAAGCAATATTCAGAGAAACTCTTATTCATAGAGCCACAAGTATTCTGAATTTTTTAATTTGTACTACACGTGGTGAAATTAAGATTGTGTTAGAATTATTTCTCATCCAAACTTTGATCACTGAGCTTGCCCTTTCTAGAGATCTAGGATTATCTTTCTCATCAGTGAATCAGGACACAGTGGATCAATTCTGGGGCTGAGCCACTTCACTTCTTTTAATTTAAAATTGATCTTGTTGATTCATTTCATATAGTTTACAAGAAAGCTAAAAGAGCATTTTAATTTGACTTTTGTATCATTCTTCTTCTTCTTCATGTTTGAGATATTTTTTGACCACTTTTTGTAATATAGCGTACAATGTAACAATACTTTAATGAAAAGTGTAGTTAGTTTCTCTCTGGAACCTCTTTGAATCATTCAATCTTACATTGATTCACTGTTATCCTTATTTTCATATAACTGATTTCACCCCCAACAGATATGATCTTCTTTTCTTTTTAATCCCAAAATATTAATGAAAATAGCTTGAACCTACAATTCTTTCTGATCCAATGTGTATAAAAAATATATTTTTCCATATCTACTGTGCCCAGTTTCCCCATATGCATACTGTCGCATTGAAAGAGACAAAAAAGACCGAGAATAAACGAGATGAGAATTAGGGTTGAAAGCAGTTATTTGGCCTTTGCATATATATTTATGAATATATATATATATATATATATATACGTACATATGAAATTATCTCCCATTATCACATGTGAATGTATCATTTAGCCTTGACAGAGTAAATAGAATAAACAACTAAAGAAAATGTGGCTGCTGCACGAATCAAATTCTTTAACTGTTTATTCTATATATGCCTTCTAGGCCAAATGACATATTCACTGATCATTTCAAATAGAGTTTCAATATCATATTACGCAATTTATAATCATTCAGTCGGATGATATATCCATTTCTCAATAACATAATTGTCGCATTGAAAGAAACAAATAGAGCAGATATAGACCGCAAATAAACAAAATGGGAATTTGGAGTGAAAATAGTTATTTGAACCTTTGCATTACCGCAGACTTTTTAGCTCAATGGTATTAACAATGTTCCATTAGACAGGCGTCTTTTTCTTAAATACATAGTCACTTTGAAAGAGATGAAAAAGATTGAGAATAAACAAGATGAGAATTTGGGTTGAAAGCAGTTATTTGGCCTTTGCATTTATATACTGATATATATATATATGTATTAAGAAATGGATTTATGATCCAATAGAATGATTATAAATCATGTTATATTATATAGAAACTCATATTAAAAATGTTCTCCTGTCATTAAATGGTCAATGTATCACTTGGCCTAGACAATGTAAATAAAAGAAGCAATAAAAGAAAATGGGGCTGCTGCAGGAATTGAACCTACGACCATTAAGAAATGGATGCCATCAATTGTGATGTATGACCATCTCATTTACAACAACCGAGCGAGTCATTCTTTATGTCCCTTACAAGTTTTTTTTTTTGTGGGGGGGCAAGGCATTGCATCACCCAGACCCAACTCAAGATTTGGCTTCCTGAGTTTTCTAGTTTTTCCTAAAGAGATTTCAGACTGAGAAAAAGGAAAATGAGACAAGGCAGCCTATGGCAATCCTGAAAGAGGACTTTGCAAACTGTTTTTGAAAAATCAAAGACAGACCTCATATTTTTGCACAGGATGGCACAAAAGTCGCAAAGGGATTTAAAACAATCATAAATTTTTCTATTATGATATTTTTTTTCTCTTCTCAGATATACAAAGGAATCCTTGGGAATTCATCATGGAAAAGTACACATCAGAGCTGTAAACTAAGATAATAGAATTTTACAAGAAGCATATTCTCATTATTTGAACATGTGGGCATTGCCATCAGAGTCCATGATTTGGTCAATTGTTCACACATTTTCAAGAACTGGGCTCTGTTTATGATTATCTATGAACACAGAGACTGTGTTCAGTATGAGAATCATATTGCATGTGCAAAGGAACAGATATCCTTCGACATGCTACACAGTATGTTATTGAAAGGGCAAGAATTTGTCAGGAAATCAGTTTTAGAAATAATGTTTTCTTATTGTAAATGTTTACCACATGAATTATTTTTTAAACAGAGAAAAATATAAATATATGTGTATTGATATGTTTTGATAATTCTAGTGCTTTCATAGAACACATTAAACTCCTTTTTTCCAATGATGCAATAAATACCTACCCAAGTGCATTGATCATTAAATGGCAGTTTTAAGTTATCTCCTGAATTCCATAGCGTAGAACTACCAATCTTTTGAAAAGCATGATTAGTAATATACTTGTGGCAATAAAATTAATGAATCTTCAGTTTTTTTTCAACTCACCAACACATTATTATCATTCATTTTCTTTTAGATATTCAAATATATCCTTAGATATTTATGGTGTGTCTCAGGCATTTTAGAGCCTGGCTCACAATTGGATGAAAAAAGTTGAAAATCACTGCCATAGCCCATGGGTTTCTACCTGAGGTTTGGTATTTTCTTTCATTACCGCTATGTTCAGAGGTCCAGGATTCATCTTGCAGTCTCAAATAAAGTTTGTTTAGTCTCCGGGGATCCGTAAGCTCCAGGGTAGCACTTTTCCATTGCATCGAGGAGTTGGTTGGGCTCATCCCGATACCCTTGTGACACTAGTATTGGAGACTAGTGTGTTTTTTTGGACTACCTACCCACACATACATATATGAGACCCCACATTAAAACAACCTTATGTCACATCCTACCCTTGTGGGAAGGCCGGGTAAATATATTAATCTGATTTTTGATGCCATTCTCTCTATGCAGCTCATGATCGGAACATCACAGGATTCATCTTGCAGTCTCAAATAAAGTTTGTTTTAGTCTCAGAGGATCAGTGAGCTCTGGGGTAGCACTTTTCTATTGCACTGAGGAGTGGATTGGGCTCACTTCGATACCCTTGTAACACTAGTAATGGAGACTAGTGTGATTTTTTAAAACAACCTTATGTCACATCCTGCCATTAAAACAATCTTATGTCACATTCTACCCTCTTGGGGAGGCTGGTTAAATATGTAAATCTGATTCTTGATATCATTCTCTCTATCCAGCTCATGATTGGAACATCACTTCCCCGCCTCAAACAGATGAGTATGGAATCATACAATGGGATCATTCAATACATGAAAGATATCCCCAGCTTAGAAGTTGTTCCTGGAAGTTCAGAAGAACGAAATGATTCATATACCAGTCAAGCTGAAGGACTTACTGATATGATTAGTCGGACCAAAAGTGTATGTATGCTGCCTGTATATTTTTCCATGTAAAAATCTTATTACAATGAAAAAGTTTATAAAACTGCTTAAAAGAAAATTAACCAGTTCTAAAATGAAGATTTACAGTATTTTTATTTAATTACCATGTAATTCTGTCCATAGTGTCAATGATAAAATTTGACAGTACATAACAAATCAAAGGTGAATAATCTGACATGGGAAGACAAGTTGGAGCTCATTATCAATATTTACTTGGCTCCCCCAGGCAATGAGATTTTGACTAAATTGCATTGGATACATCGGTTCATTTAAGATTACCAAAGTTAAATAACATCAAGCCTAGTCAGTGTCTAGATAAGTAACCATTGAGGAATACCAGGTGCCCTCGGTAGAATGAAGTTTTGACAGGCTTGGCAAGCCAGAAGTGGGTCTTATTAACAATGGCTTGTTTGTTCCTAAATCCATGAGGTCATAACCAGAGAATGATGATATATACATACATATAAGGCTTGGCTTAGCAGAATATGTCTCAAGGCCACAAACATGAGGCATCCTATATGAACCAAATTCACTACAGAAGTAATTAGTCTGGAAGTCATGAGGTTGAACCTTGTTTTATCAGGTAAATTTTTTTCTCTGCTGATTCTTGTACCTTGGATATACCTCTTCAGCATACAAGAGGATGCCTGATGATATCCCATGATCATTTTCAGATATTAACCCCTTTATACTCATAGCACCAAAATCCAAGACAAAATTTGAAATCATTTGAAATCACAACTGAGTGGTAGCCAGCTCTCTTACTAACTGAGCCAAACTGACAAATTTTACATATCTACAAAATTAATCTAATAGATACACAAAGGCTTATTTCTCATTCTTATAAATAAATACATTTATACCAAGTAAACAAAACATTATAATTTTTTATTTGCAGTAATCATCTTCAATAGAAGTAGAAAGGTTGTTTTCTTTGTTGTTTTGGGACATATTTTTTTCTTATATTAGAATGTTGCACACCACTTGAAACTGCTACTGGCAACTCCTGAGATCTTCTGTAATGGAGGACATGTTTGTTACACTTACGATGTCAAGAACTTTACCTTAAATTGAGAGAGTGGGTGGATAACTTTGATCTGTAATTATTACGCTTGTTATTAACATCTACATTTTCTTATATGAAACTAAGAGTTAAATTTTCTGCTTGCATTTTATTTTTCAGAAATATGAAGCGATGGAATGGTATAATAATTTCATTGACAATATGGATATTATCAGAGATGCACACGTTGACATTAGGTACCTTGCTGAGGTTATGACAGAAACTGGCGTAGCTGTGAAGAATGTGGTATCCTTATTGGCAGCTAACGTGAAGAAAGTTGTTGAAAATGTTGATATTGCAATACTGAGATTTCCTGATGTTGAGAATCCATATTTTCTGGTAAGTTACAAAAATATTAATCATCACTTCCCACAACACTTGGTCTAATACTAGATAAGATATAAAGTGAGTGAAGATTTCTTGCACATATTTGTACAGATCACACCAAAGGAGCTAGAGGGCTGAATATGTAAACTTAATATGTTCAATGTTTTTTTGTTCAAAACAAACTCCCTCACTAAATAGGACTTTATGGGGGGGGGTCAATTTTCAATGTAAGTTCATGCTAACTGTTTGTAACTGGCAGTATTCACACCTGTTTTTTTTTCAAATCCAGGCTTTTTTAGTTATCACTGCCCAACAAAAGTTGAGAGAAATAACTTATTTATTGATCACTCCTTTTTCCAATTTTCTGATTGATCACCCTCAGCTCAGCATGCTGCCAAAGACATTGTTCAATGATGGTTTCTACTGAATGACTAATCAGACCTGTTTCTCCTCTTTTTTTCATTTAAATACTCCAATGGATTTTTTTAGACGCGCTTGAATCTCTAGCAGCGAATGCTGTCACTGACTGACATACTGAAATGTTAGTAATGTCCATTGCTCAATATTGCCAATTTAAATGTTTTTCATCTAAATCTAGATGTTTTTGGTTGTGTTTAGATGTCAGAAATTGCTATTTAGAAGATTTTTATAAATAAGTAATATTTTTATTGAATTTATTGTTATAAAGTGATATTTTTGAGAATTTAAGTAATATTTTAAGGAAATAAATGTGTAAGATTAAAGTCACATTTGATTTATCAATATCTTTTTATAATATGTTATACATTTTTTAGATTTTATATATATATATATATATATATATATATATATATATATATATATATATATATATGGAGAATCTAGATGTTTCTGGGTGTTTTGCAATTATTTTTGACTCAATTTTAGACGTAAACTTCAAAATAAAGTTGGTAACTATGTTTGTAGTTTAGAGCTTCTAATTATATGAGCCCCCTAAAATATATTTTACCAGAATTGATCTAAGGAGATAAATCCTGGTAAGTAGAGTGTTCACTGCTTAAGCACGAAAACAGGGTTAGTTCACAGTTAGTTTGATTGTTAATAAGATGTGGAAATAAGAACAAACAAAGAAGTAAACAACAGTACTAGGTTTAATTCATGAGTGAATTAATATAAACGAGGACCGGAGTTTCTGCCGACATGGATATGTGGAGGGATCTACCAGGATAAAGATGTAGAGATAGGAAGGATGAAGGGAAAGGAATGTCACTAAGGAAATCTGAGATAGAGTCTAAAGAATGTTTGTCAGTTTGGTCATCCTAGTTGTAGTCACTATGAAGTTATCTTGAGTAGTCCGACCTAACTACGATGAGAGTACATAACTTAGATAGGATGTGTTCTTGAGATGAATATGTGATGATGCGTGTGTAGAGAGAAAGTGTATATAGAAACCACACTAACTATCCTAACTAAAGAGAGAGAGAGAGAAGACAAGCTTACCTTGAGGCTGTCTGAACACAGAAAGATGGAGAGAGATTTACTGCCACAGTTTAAATATCATAAAGATAACAATCAGCTATCTTATTGGGTGGCTCTGTGTGATGTCAAAGAGGAAGCGACAAGGAATTTACCATTTCTACAGAAATGCAGGGGCTAGAAGTAGATAACTCTGTATATGTATGATTTTCTTTAGCTGGAAAAGGTGGGCACTACAAGTACCCCCCTCTCAGAGAGATTGTGAAATCTCTAAAATGAAAGAGAAAATTAATACATATGTGTGGTGCTTAGATGTTTAGGCTATCGCACCCAGCGTCCAAAACGTGTTGTTGCTTCTATTGGCTGTGTCTGAAGTGTTTGTTGTGGCTGTTGTTCTTGTGCTGGCTCTTTTGATGTAGATTGTTCTTAGGTTATTTTGTCTGTTGATGTAATTGTCTATGTTCATCGGTTCATCCAAATGATGAATTTCTTGAGGTGAGTGTCTGTCTGTTTTAGCTTGGAAAGCACCGAGGAGTGGTTTGAGGTTTGTTAGAATATAAAATTCTCGACCTTCCAGCAGATGACGAGAGTGACGTACAGCGGTATATGCAGCATACAGCTCTTTTTCAAAAGTACAGTCTTGCGATTCCATGGCGGTCAACTTTTTGGAGTAGGAAGGATGTAGGTTGCCATGAACCTGAAACCTTCTGCTGTAAGACACCACCTACAGCACGATCTGAGACGTTGCAAGCTAGGCACATCTTCGTGTTAGGTAGGACAAAAGATGAATTAGTAGCATTAGCTAATTCGTTTTTTATCTTGTCAAAGGCTTTTAATGCCTCGTCAGTCAATGAAATATCACAGTTCTTAATGTTAGTCAGAGTGTCAGTCAATGAGGTATAATGTTCGCGCAATTTCGGATGAATCTCCTATAGAAGTTGACCATTCCTAAAAATTGGCGTAATTTCTTCATGGTGTCAGGAGTGGGCAAATTGTGTATAGCTTCAATCTATTCACGTGAGAGTTACCAGTTTAAGCACGTAGTATCTTTTGTTGAAAAGAAAAGAATGCACGCCAAGTATGAAGTTGGACGAGCATTGATGAAACAAAGTGGAATGAAGATATATACATATTTTGGCCAGACAAGAGATGTATGTTTAATACAAGAATAAAGAAGAGGTACATGTAAGGATTATGTAGATACAATTGATCGTGAGAAGTAATGTTAGGAGAAGAGATAGAAGAAGAGATGGCAAAAGGTAGGAGCTTTCTTGTCTTGATAGTACTGGTGTCAGAGTTGTAGCGGAGTTGTCTGAACACATGGATTCCGTATGGTTGGATAGCTCCAAGATAATACGTGTTTTCCAAAGTGAGGGTGGTGGTCAAGATTGGATCAGCCAGTGGGTTGGCGAAACGACAACGATCTTAGGGAGAAAGAAAGGGGGTGGCCGACCGCAAAGGCCGGGGCCAGAGGCATGGCCAGCTAAGAATACTGGCACCAATGAGCATTGGACCAGGGGAAAGGAAAGAGAGAAAATGGCTGGCCGCAGAGG
This sequence comes from Thysanoteuthis rhombus, assembly GCA_963457665.1. NCBI lineage: Eukaryota > Metazoa > Mollusca > Cephalopoda > Oegopsida > Thysanoteuthidae > Thysanoteuthis > Thysanoteuthis major. Next base: position 44,641,526 of record OY735220.1, on the reverse strand, counting down.
CCTGGGCCAGAAATGTAACCAGCTAGGGTTGCTGGAGCTAGTGAGCATTGGACCATGTGCGTCCTGGGGTTTTATAGGGTTTGTTGGAGGAAGTGACGTTTTGGACATCTAGCTAAAAGAAGCATTTCGTACCAAATTCCTTACTAAAAGTATAGGGGGCACTACAGTAGTCAGAGTGCAAAAAATCTTATGGCGTGCAATTTTTTTCCCTGCCACAAACGTATGTGCACTCTTTTAAATATATGATATTTTTTCAAGAAGAACTCAGTAAACTATAAACAAAATTTTAAACCTTTTGTGCACACATTATTTTTTTTTTTTGTGCATTGGTTGCAAAACATGTAAAAGAGAACTATGGTTGGCAACACTGACTTTGCAAGATCATCACACAAGAAAAGAACTGTCCATAGTTTTGAGAAGGGTCATTAACATTCAAAGATTTCTCCGGATTGAACTCCTCCTTGTTGTTTGCATTGTTAACATAACATTTTGCCGATCCATTCTACAGCCTTCTTCAGGTATACTATCCAAATGTTATGTTGGTAAACAGAATATGTCAGAAAAGTGCTGAGTTCAACCCAATGTGGCTTGCACTACTCAATAGGGACAAAGTATGGATATCCAGGCCTAAGAAGAAAAGTAAAAAATATCACCTGAATCCAGAGTTACAAGCATTGCTACCATTGAAGAAAAATCCTGTTTACCAACATCACGTTCAGATAGTACGCCTGAAGAATGCCGTGGAATGAATTGGCTGAAACATCGTGTTTTCCTATCACAAAAGTATGTGAGCACTTTTGAATTCAACATAAGGAATTAATATTTTCTCAATATGAACACGGTAAACTATCAACAAAATTTTCAAACTTTTTGCGTGCACATTAATTTTGATAAAAAAGTAATATTAATGAGAATCCTCTACTTGGAGTTTTTTCTGTAATGTTCTCTGTATATATTTATTTTTCTTCTATTCATTTTGAAGAATTTTTGGCTGGGAAGTTGATAATGCCTTTTATTACTTTCAATGTTTATACCAATATTTTTTCAATAATTACTCAGTAAACCATCAATTGTACAAAAGGAAGAATAGAATTAGCACATCTATGGTCTGAGTTTCAGACTCATCACTCAAAATAGCTGAATCAATTTTTATGAAATAGTTCTCATTTTGGTTTTTATTTTTCAGGTGTATAATGTCCACATTATGGCTTGGAGAATGAGTGACCGTTTACTGTTTTATGAAAAGACAAAAGGAGGCTTAATAGGGGTATTCAGAAGCTTAAGATTCAGGCCAAATGATGAATATCTCAAATCTCTCAAGCCTGATTTACTTGATTCGGCCATAGAAGAAGCAGAAAAACTGTTTGACTTCTAAGGGAAGTCTTTCTCTTCACCTAGGATTACTATATCATCTATAAATGGGTATACACCAACCACCTTTTTTATTATTGAAAGTTCGTTTTCTTCTTCTAAAAAAAACATAGCTGGATGTTATAATTTCCAATGAAACATTATATGATCAAAACAGATATTGTCAGATATTATTCATGACCAAACTCTGTAGCATTGAAGCTATCACTAAGCTTATTTTTTGATTGGGTGTACTCATTTTTGAATGGCAACATATTCATATTTTTGGCAACAGAGTTTTGATGTTGAAGAGTTTGGACATAAATAATACCTGATAATATCTGTTTTGATTGTGTGATACTCCACTAGAAATGATAAAATTCTGTTGTTTTGTTTATAAGAAAATTGACTTTTTATTGAAAAAAAAGTGGTAGGGTGTACTCACTTATGGGCGACACTGTGTATTCTAGATCAGCATTCTTTTAGCAGCATTCAATTTTCTAATCGACAAGAGAATAAATATCAATAAAACACATTACAGACAATTACTGTATATGCCAGACTACAAGACAAATGGTTTACAAAGGAATTTAGTAGACTACTGCAACTCACCCAGGCCCCATAACTGTCCATAGCAAGTTTCGGCAGATTACTCCTAGTTATGATACCAGCGCACTGAACATAGTGTTATACTAGCATTCTTTTTTAGATTAAGTGTCCGCCATATACACCTGCATAAACTGTTTGCTAAACTTATGTTATAAGTGTGGATCAATAAATCTGTAGTCTGATACAGTTAGATTAATGGGGAAGTTCTGAGATAAGTACACTCACAAAGAACAAGATTATGTTTGAAAATAAACATTTGTTGTGTGAAATAAATGCTATTCTCATCATTAGGTCATTGACTTATTGATGTACTTAAGTAGTTTGGCACCAAAAAGAAAAATTAACCCAATGCAAATTTAGTTGTCAATAGTTTGTGATACCAGCAAACAACTTACTGCACTATAATAGAAAAAACAAGTTAACAGCTAGATTAACAGTTACACAGAGATATTCACCAAGCTGAATTTATTTTGGCAGAAGGTTTATTTTTTTTAAGCCTTCAGTAAAGCTACAGTCCATGATCACTTGTAAAACCAGCATACTAATCAATGCACAATAAGAGTTCTTAGATAGATAGATAGATAGATAGATAGATAGATAGATAGATACATACATACATAGATGGATGGATGGATAGATAGATAGATTGATGGATAGATAGATTGATAGATGGATAGATAGGTTGATGGATGGATGAATTGATGGATGGATAGATAGATAGATAGATACATACATACATACATACATACATACATACATAGATTGATGGATAGATAGATATATAGATAGATGGATGGATGGATAGATAGATAGATAGATAGATGGATGGATGGATAGATAGATAGATAGATGGATAGATAGATGGATGGATGGATAGATAGATGGATGGATGGATGGATAGATAGATAGATAGATGGATAGATAGATGGATGGATGGATAGATAGATAGATGGATGGATGAATAGATCGATAGATAGACAGATATGAACAGACAGATATATGAACAGACTGAGATAAATATGAACAGACTGACAATTGATAGATAGATATGAATAGACTGACGCTTGAGATATAGAAATTCTGAGGTTTAAAAAATGCTTATCCAGAATACGATAATAGGTGAATTATCGTTACTGTTCCAAAAGAAAAGAAAACTTTTATTTCAAAAATAAACTTCAGTCATACTGGTGTTACTTCAATTTAAACTTTGATCTTTTTCAACTTGCTCTTTTTTCTTTTTTCTCAAACATCATCATCATCACACATTCACACACACACACACACACACACACACACACACACACACACACACACACACACACACATATATATATATATATATATATATATATATATATATATATATATATATATATATATATATACACATACATACTTTCCAGTCGTGAAGTTGAGTTCATATGATTTATTTTGGGTGCTCAATATCTACATAATAAGTAGATAGAGCATTATGATAATTACAGAAAAAATTCTTATTTTTTCATACATATATATATGTATGTGCTTGTGTGTGTGTGTGTGCGTGCAACATTTTTCAATGAGTGCGCAGTTACTACACTATGATCCATATTTACTTGCCTCCTCATAAGAACATAATGTAACACAATGTCAATTTAATGTGGGGTTCTATATACGAGAAGATCAAAAAATTGTCAAAAAAAACCCTGGTGTTGTGAAGGCATCAGGGCAAGCCCAGCCTTCCCTTTTAGTACAAAGGGAAAGTCCTGCCCTGGGGTTTACTGATCCCCCTAGACTGGGCAAGCTTATTTTTTGTGGCCACAGGTCAAATCCTAGGGCTCTTGCACTTAGCAATCCTGAGCCTCAGTAGGCCTTCATCAGCCACTGTATTGTACCAATGCAAAGCTACCAAATATGTACTGCTAGCAGATGGTTCACTAGTAGACACTTGCATCCCCACAAGAGCAAGGTCAATTTATTGTGGGGTTCCATACAGAAAGCTTCAAAAATTGCACCAGTCCCTGCAACTGATGTTACAAAGGTGTCAAGGCAAGCCTGACCTTTGCCTCTGAGTGCAATGGGAAGATGTTGCCCCAGGGTCACTTAATAGTAACTATCACCTGACCAATGTCTTTTGCCAGTATGCGGGGTTATCTGTTAAAAAATTGGAAAAAGGGGTGATCAATGAATAGATAACTTTTCTGATTCCTTGTGGGGCTGTGATCTCTAAAATAGGTCTGAATTATCAAAAAACAAACTTTAATACTACCCGGCACATACTAAAGAACTCATTTAGCATAAACTTACATTGTAGATTGAGCACCTATTGGCTGGGTATGTATGTATGTGTTGCACGTGCAGGCTACACCAGTGAAGCTAGAGGGCTGGAAATTTAAACATCAACTCCAATCTAGAAAAAAACGTTTTTTGTTTTTTGAAAAGTACCCCCCCCAATAGGTTACTTATGAGGGGTTCAATTTAAAATGAGAGTTTATGCTATATTGGTTCTTTAGTCTGTGTCTGGCACCATTGAAAATCCGGACTTTTTTTAGTGATCACTGCTCAGCAGTAAGCAAGTGAAATAACATATTCATTGATCACCCTCTTTTTCCAAATTTTTTGATTGATCATTCCCAACACAGCATGCTGCCAAAAGATGTTGGTCATGTTATAGTTTCTACTGAGAGAATAACCAAACCTATCATTCTTTTCTTTTCCTTAAGAAAGAAAAATTAGTAATATCAATATCAGGGCAGATCCAGGATATTTCAAAAAGAAAAGAATTATTTTCACTAATAAATACAGTGAAAAAGAAAACAAATTTAAAATATCAAAAACAAGAAAGTCATATGTGATCTGGTATTTTTCACTTATTAAGTCGTTGCTTTTTGTTCTAAGATTGACAAAAGAGTAAAGTAAGGAAAAAGATTTTTACCGCAGAACCAATGAATAAAAAGTTTGAAGAATAAGACAGAGGACAGCTTCATTCATATTAGATGTAAAACAAAGTGATAAATTTCTGTTTTTAAGATCAATTTAATCACAGTCAATAATTGGACAACCAAAGTCGTGTAAAAAAAGTCTGTCAAAGAATAAATATGATCAAAATAAATTCAATTTATGACATCACTGGCGTTTTCCACAAGAAATATCTAAAAATAAAGTTAAAAAAAACATCTAGATTCTGGAGAATCCCGATGATATTGATAAACCCATTAGAATAAGGCCACAAGAAGGTCAAAAATTAAAAATAAACATTTTTAGAGGAGATGTGGTGGAGTACTGATGCCAAATTTCAAATCTTTAGAGCAAACGGTGTGGTCAGGAGCATTGGAACATACAAACAATAAAACATGCACATATAAAAAAAAAGGATAAAACCCTGGCCATCTTTGATGGCTACGATGGTTCAATTACTTGGGATTATTTGGGGATATTAAATTTTTTTTCCTTATTGTGTTTTGTCTGAGCTGGGAGAAGGGTTCCCATCCCAGGATCTGCACTTGGATACTAACTCATTTCTCTCAATAATCAAATCACTCCAAAACAAACACTTACATGAAATAAAAAATTAGCTCAGAACATTTCCCATTTTGGCTATTGATTTGTATGTTAATAAGTTAATCTGCTAAATGTTCAAGATCAAAAATTTCCAAGTGAAAAATATCAAGCTTCAATTTCAATCTGCATTCCTGATAATCAGAAATCTTTCTTCTAATATCATATACTCTCATTAGTTTTCAACTATCAAGGGAGGTAATTTTCATGTATCTAAGGGAGGTAATCTTCGAATTCTGATGTGAAATAAGAACTAAATCAAATTAAATTACTTATATTCATATTTTTCGTAGAGGCACCTAACCCCAATTTAACCCCTAATCTTAATTAGGGAATTATTGACATAACTTTGTTCCAATGATATAATGATTTAAATTCGTTTCAACTAATCATTTTGAATTTTAAGATTTGGAATTTCCAATAATTTATTTTTAGTTTTCGAATGAAATAAATTTCGTAAGGAGTTGATCTTCAAGTTTATTATAATCTTCATGATCTTTTTTAACAGTTGAAGAATAAGAAGAATAAAACACACTCAAAGCGTAGAAAGCCCTGACAATCAGTACATACACTAAATATCTATAAGTGAGAAGTGTAATTCAAAAGGGAAGTAACTCTGTAACATTGTCCTTGGAGTTCCATCCCATGTTCAAGACGAATTTAGCAAATTTGGTGGTGAAAACTTAAAGATATTTTTGTAGAATTTTGCTGATAAAAAGTATTCAAAGAGACAAATCATTCAGTAAATTGATAGAAGACTTTATTAATATGTGCAAAATGAACCTTTCAATAATAAATCCTGATTAAAAAGACAACCCTGTAAATCAACTTTAAAGATTGTTATTGCATTCTGTTGTATACCGCCACTGCAGTATATAGGGTTTTAACATTGATAGGGATCGTAATACGTTGTCCTCTTAACAGGTAGTACAAAACAGTTTAACAGGTAGCTCAAAGCAATCAACTGATAGCACAAAGCAGTTAATTTTAAATGGTTACCTATTACATAACAAGGGATGACCATTCGCTTTGTTTGTCAATTGGAACTCTCAATATCCCCTCTTACTGTCTGTGCATGTGTTAAAATAGCTGGTGTACTCTCACATCATCTTATTGGTTCTTGTGTTTTCCTGGTTTTCTACAAACTGAGGTGTATGAATCGATGTTCCAATGATTGTGGTATGTCAATGGTACGCCATTATGATAGAGAAAAATTTGCATGAATAGATATACAGACGATCTCTTGTAATTACCTTATATGCCGAGGCACTGGCAGTAGAAGGTCTGATATATATATTGTAAGTATGGACAGATGGAGGCCAGTCATGAAATCTCCTGGTATAATAAATAAAAAAATAATGCTATTCTGTAAAAGACATCATAACAGTAACTAGAGATGTAACGAGAGACTTGGAGGGGGGAATTGGGGTTTCAGGGGGCTCCAATCAATTATGAGATTTGTCAGTAGATATGTAATGGGTTAACAACTGTTTGTAAAGTGTTTGGCAGCACCCCCCTCTTTTGGGGGATGACGTATCCAAATATGCCCTCTCTTCCCTTGACAGTATCTTTATAGATTCTGTACAAATAGAGGATTACAGATTAGAAGGATTTGAATTTTGAAATATTTTTTTCTAACTAATCTGAATAAAGATATATAGCAGTCCAAAACAAAAACAGTCAATCAAAGTGTTTTTTGGATCCAGTCCCATTTTCTGAATTAGTTTGAATTCAACATCACCAATTGTCGATTCATCTTTTTTCAAGATGACACTACATGTACTTCAACTGATTTACTCACTTTTGCATCTTCCATATTAATTTCTAAAATTCTTCAAAAAATGAATCTAATTTCAACACCATTAATCATTCTTTTCAGGTGTATTTTAAGGCATATATATATATATATATACATATACATATACATATATATATATATATATATATATATATATATATATACATATATATATATATATATATATATATATGTATACATATATATATATATATATATATGTATACATATATATATATATATATATATATATATATATATATATATATATATGTGTATACATATATATATATATATATATATATATATATGTATACATATATATATATATATATATATACATATATATATATATATATATATATATATATATATATGTATACATATATATATATATATATGTATACACATATATATATATATATATATATATATACATATATACATTATACATATATAAATATATATATATACATATATATACATATATATATATATACATATATATATATACATATGCACATATATATATACATATATACATATATATATATATACATATATATATGTACATATATATATATATATATATATATATATATGCATGTATATATATTTATATATATATACATAAAAAATGAAAACCTCAGGAAAAAGGTTTCAAAATGGTATTTCAGTTCTTATAGCATCTCTTCAGTTACCTACCCTTTGTTTGAGGTAGATCGGAAAATTTTCTCATCTGCAATGAAACTGGTTCTCGGGAGTGGGGTGAGATGTGGTGTTTCATATCTCATACTTCTGGGTATTTTATATTTATGTGGTGATCGTAAAGAGCTCATGTGATGGAGTAATTTATAGATGTATTACTAATGATTTTTTGCAAAATCTCATTACCAAAAAAAAATATAACTGTTCACCCTCGGCGATACGAACCTCCGGATCTAATGGTCAATCAAGTTCTGTATAGGGCAGGGGTAAAATGTCAGTCTCTGGGTCTGAAGTGAAAGTCTCAATCCTACTTTGCAGTACTGTAAGGGATATTAGATAGTCTATAGCCACACTGAAGAGTTGCAATACAACAAAACAGCTGTCTGTGGATGACACAATATCTATATATATATATATATATATATATATATATATATATATATATATATATATATATATATATATATCATAAATATAGAGAATATATATAAATATAGAATATGATATAGAATAATAGAGAATAATAATATAATAAGAATATATATAATATATATAATAAGAATAATAATATAGAATAATAGAGAATATATTTAAATATAGAGAATATATATATATATATATATATATATATATATATATATATATATATATATATATATATAATATAGAGAAATTTTTTGTAGAAATTGGCACTAATATGCGGGACCCATGAGAGGAGGGTGCAGCTGGTGCATTGCACTTGACTACTAAGACAATATGATATGTTCATTCATGGAATTAGTTGAATAGATCATTTACTGACAGGTGAATATAGAATGATATGCCAAAAGTATTGTAGCAGATGAGAACAAAATGACTAAAGGACAGGGGTGTTTGTGTGTGGTGTGGAGAGGCAAAAACAGCTTTGGATCACCTTATGAAATCCCTTTTGGAGGCCCCTGCGAATATGCAGAAACATGCACCCAAAAATTGATGAACCCTGATAGGGAAAACTAGGTTCAAACATTGTAGATACCAAAATAGCAAAAGCCACATGCCTCCTTAGGGAGAGGAATCAATGTAAGGAGTGTAAGCAGGTACCATTGGAGAAAAAAACTCAAACATCAGATGAAACGTCTTTTATGGATGCCTTATGTGCCATGAGGCATGATCAGACCAAAACAGAAATGGAAAGTTATGTGCTAAAATGAGGCAAAGAAGGAACAATTTAGTCATATAATACACCACATAATTAACAATATTTTGTCAGAAACATTTGTTATTTATCAAGGAAGATTAAAGGCTTATTAAAGAGTAATCTCCCTTATTTATTTATTTATCTATTCATTTTGTTTTTTGCGAATGTGTAAAAAATCCAGGTTCATTCTGGTCGACCATTGACACAACAATGCAGAGCAACAAGATGTTTTGGATATTTTTCAAAGTACGGAGTAATTGCAAAATTAACTAAAAACTGCTGTCATGTAAGCATGTCATACATATGATAAGAGCTGTGTCTGTACCACATAGTATCAGTAGCAGCCATCAGTTCCTCTCCCTCTATGCCTCTTGTTTAACTATCCAACTTTCTTTTCTCCTTTCTTCCTTCTCATCCTCTTATCAAATCACCCAACTTTATCTTCCCCCCCTCTCCCCTCCAACCATGTCTATCATACTTGTAGTATTAGTAGCAACCATCAGCTGAGCCTGTTTTTGTACTCTTATGGTAACCATCAGTGAAGTAACGGTATGCGGACTAGTAATTATAATAAGGCATGAAGGAGCATATATGAAAGTTTGCTCAGTTCTTGCCAAGTGCTCAAGAAATATAGCCTTGTGTCCAACTTGACATTCTTTTACTATGTCTGTCACACTTACTGTATCAGTGGCGGCCATCAGCTGATCCTGTTGATGTGTATTTCTGATATCCATCAGCAAAGCAGGTCATGGACTCGTTTCTCCATAAAATATTTTGAGAATGATCTGTTTATAAAAACCAGTTGTAGGACATGTGTCAGGCAGGAGGGAGCTCCCCCCCCTCCTCCCCGCACCACTTGAGACTTGTGTCATTACAGATTGAGGGTTGATTTGGGGACAAGCGATAGTGGCTCCTGCATGTCTAACATCTGTGACAAAATCTTGATATACATTTAATATGCTGTGAAAAAAAGGAGAAGCTTTCACTGTAGATGCATCGAGTTCACGTATTGAGTAATAGGGTGAGAAAGTACTAAAAACCATTCTTACACAAAACGAAAGTCTGCTCGGAGAAAATGGTCAGATAACGAGAAACTCGCTTACAAGAACTTTAGATGAGACATGTCTGATCAGTCACTCAATAAAAACTGTTACGTAACTAACATCTTTTGACGGCATGCCATGTCGGGGGGGGTGATCAATTAGAAAATTGGAAAAAAGGTTTATCAATGAATAAGTTACTTCTCTCTCATTCCATTGGGCAGAGATCACCAAGTATAGTCTGAATTTGCTAAACACCGAGCTTGAATGACACTGGACCCAAACTAAGGAACCAATTTAGCATGAGCTTACATTGCAAATTGAACTCTCCACGAAAAACTATTTAGGACGAGAATTTTCAATAAACAAAAAAAATATATTTCTACACATAAAAAGGAGTAAATGTTGAAACTTTCAGCCCACTGGCTCCATTTGGCTTTGGCTGGCGTGTATACATGATACATACCATAGCCAGCCAGACCAACTAAAAAACTGAAGAAATCTATGTTGATATTGACAGTTTTGGTTGACGGTTTCTCAAAGCAATTAAAAGCAGAACCGATCCCAGAACAAGAAATGTAGTTCTAAATAGAAGCTTAGCCTAGAGAAAGAAAAAGAACTAGATTGTCACACATGTGCAGAAAATATAACGTTTGATGCCTTTTAGCAAACTTAGTTACAATATTTAGCCTTTTCCAAATGCACCATTTTATTCAAGTCTGCCAATGTATAAGTTTGGAAAGTACATGCAGTGGTGTGGTGCTGTGTGGACGCACAGGAATGGTGTTGCCTCGCTATCTATATCTGGGATAAAATACCCAGTATATGTCCGAGTACTCATTCCATATGGCCTCAAAACATCTCTAAAATTGGTTTAATTTCAACCTATGTCTCCCGAGGGCAAGCAGCTTTGCATTCCCTCACTTCTTTGTTCAACACTACACCACTTATTTACCCCTGCCATCAAAATTGTTGATATCTATGCTATATGAATTCACTTGTGTCTGTCTGCCTGTCTGTCAGTCCATCTGGGCATCCATTTGTCCATCTGGTTGTCCATATGGTATCTCCAAAAGTTTTCAATGAATATCAATCAAATTTCGTGAAAGGATCGGATAGAAGAATTGATTAGATCTGAGGGTATATCTAGGTACTTGGTTTTTTTTTTTAGATGAACGGTTAATAAAAAGCTAGATTTAAATTTCAAGAGAAGTAAGTAACTTTTTAATTTATTTTTCCTGTTTTTTAATTTTTAAAATTTTCATTCAATTTTTAGTTTGTTAAGTGTTGTTAAAGATTTATACTCTCTGAGTGCCCTCTAGTGATTCAGTTATAGATCAAAAGAAGAATTCTCTAAATTCACTCAACAGGAGAGGAAATGGAAAAGGAAATTATTTCAGACTGAACTGGCAAGGAGGACATTTCTGAAATGCAAATTCATTATGGTGCATTTTGAGATCCTGTTTACCAAGCAATTTGGGGAAGGATTTCCACATTCGGTCAATGTTTTAAATGTTATTTCACTGCTACGAAAGACATTTTTCAAAAGCTATTTTTAAGCTTGTATAATTGTACAAAAATCTATAATAGAAAATAGCAAGTAGTCTAGTTCTATTAAAGAGGAAGCCCTCCATTATAATCCCAGATAATATTATCAAATGGTTATTGTTATCAAAATCAGTCAGTTCCAAACACTTTATTTAAAATGAAAAATTCATGATAATTTCATCTTAATTGAACAACCATTGCCATCAAAGATGGCAAAGAGTTCTATCCTTTTTCATATTTGCATGAGTTTGTTTGATTGTTTGTTCATTCATTCCAGAACTCCTGGCCATACTGTTTTCTCTATAGGCATTAAAATTGGCATCAGTATACCACTCATCATCATCATCATCAACAACAGTCTCTTAACATCCGTCATTCGACATAGACCTTCCCCTGGATTCGCCAAACTTCTCCATCTTGGGTGTCATGGAGCCAGTATTTTCTGAATTTGTCTAGCTTATCTCTCTATCTAGTACTCTGCCGGCCTCGGTTGTACATGTGATCTAAGAGGATCTATGCTGTGAGTCGTGATGTCACTAGACCACTTCTAAAAAAAAGTATTTTCATTTTTGGATAGAAAAGCTTTTTGACCTTTTTAGGGGCCTTGTTCTGACGCATTAATTTGTTTGTGTGTTCCAGTATTCCGGGCCGTATTGTTTTTTCGACAGACTTGAAATTTAGCATCAGTACTCCACTAGATCTCTTCTAAAAACGTTTTTTTATTCAAGGGAAAAAAACTTTTTTGGTCTTTTGGGGGCCTCATTTGGGGTTTATTAATAACATCTAGATCCTCCAGAATCTAGATGTTTCTAGATGTTTTATTGATACTATTTTAGATGTTATCCAGTGGAAAATGCCAGTCACAAATAGAATTTATTCTGACCCTATTTATTCCAAGAAAATTTTTTTTTTTAATAACTTCATATTTCGACATTATAGTTATTCTATTATTGACTGGAAAAAAAACTTTTTTGACTTTTTCAGGGGTTTATTCTGAGGAGTTCATTATCAACATCTAGAATCTAGATGTTTCTAGATGTTTTTTTCACTCCATTTTAGATGATTTCCGGTGGAAAATACCCGCAATATCATAAATAGAATTTATTTTGACCAATTTCATATTAATTCTTCAGTAATTTAAAGTTGTTAACAATGAATATAAATTGTTCGTGTTCTTTGCTTAATTTTCTCCATCATGTTCTGACAGAACATATGTAGTTATTGCAAATTTTTCTTCTTAAAGAAATTTCACTGAATATCGTTGGAGAGGGGCTTCAAGGTGCCCTCAAATCTCTATCTGTTTTTATGCATCTGAGTATAGGCATTATTATGTAGAAAAAAACATAAGATGACTTTTTCACCCAGAAAACGGTCTTTTCTTCTCCAATGCATCATTCAAATGAGCAAATTGCTCGCTGAAGCATTGCACAGTGACAGTCTTTCTATGTTCCAGCAATTCATAATAAAGAATTCCCATTGATCACCAATGAACATAGAAACAACTTTTTTCCAGTATAAATTCCTCTTTCAGGAAAAGAAAACTAGTGGTGATGATAAAAGAATTCATTACAAAAATCCACAATGAAGTAAATCATGATGAGATCCAAGACATCATTCAACATCTCAACTTAAGTGGAATTTACTGGGTAAAAAAGTTATTCTCTATGTTCATAGGAATTCAAAAAGAATTCTTTATTATGAATAGCTGGAACCTGGATAAACTGTTACTGTACAATGCCACAGTGAGCAATTTGCTCATTTGAATGATGTGTTGGGGAAGAAAAGACCGTTTTCTAAGCAAGGAAGTCATCTGATGTTTTTTCTGCATAATAATGCCTATACTCTGCAGCATAGCTATAGAACGCATTTTTCAAGTTTCAGAATTTTCCTCAAGGTTTGTGAACTACATTTGACTGATTGAAAAAGCAATGAGAAGCTGATAGAATTTCAAAGACACTTTCCTTAACCGTGTGCAAGAAATATTGTGAGTAATTTCTGCAGTAACCTAATGTAATTATACAGTTCATCATTTTCTGTCATTTCATTTATTTCTGTGAACTACTTGTAGTGTATAGAGCCACAACCAATCTGTGGTTTCAGTTCAACACTGTTTTTTGCTTTGTAACAATCGAGAAAGAAAACTGATACAGGGAATGCTCTTTTTTTATGGATATTACATGTTACACCTGAAGGAGGTCATCGAGTTCGATGGCTGAAACATTTTCCAAACAACAAACTGAGGTGAGGATAATAGTTTGAACACACACATAATGATGATAATAATCCCACATCTAAAAAATTCAGACAAAAATCTGAGCTTGTCAGTGCTTTTTTTCAGTGAATCACTCAATATCTCATGCATCTGAGCTGAAATTTTTACGCATAAACTTTCTGACACCTACTTTGATTTCAGGATGATAAGAGAGGCAAATTCCACATTATAAAAACCCTTTTTTCTATTTCATCTTTATAGGCAGTGTTGAAAGGAGTTCTGATCAAATAAAAGGATAAAAAATGACTAGCTGAACTTAAGTAACCATAATTGCAGATAGATTCATAAAGCAATGTGTGCAGCATTTTGGGGATGTAGGGTGGGGGAACTATGAAATAGATTCTAGGCCAAGGGTGACAGACCTATGGCAGGTATATTCGAAGTGGCCCACAAAAACATTTTATTGGCATGCTGAGTATGTCATTTTTTGTGAGTAATTTTATTTTTTAAAAATTCCCAATCTTTAATTAATCAGCTGTCACCTCAGTTATTCATTGTCTAAGCAAGGGTTTCACCAAACTGGGCAATATCACTCATGGGTGGGCGATTTCAACTCTTAGATGGGTAGTAAGCAACTGTGCAGAAAATTCTGGTCGTTTGAATATTTGGTGGGTGGTATAAGAGAGTCCAATTGGTCCTAAAAAGAGGAGTATACAACCAGTGCATCCCCCTGATAGTCACTTATGGAGCTGAAACATGGAACCTAACTGAGAAGCATGCAACATACACAAGATGGAATCATGCTCAACCTCACATGGAGAGACCACAAGACAGCACAGAATATTAGGGAAAAAACAGGAGTCCGAGATATCATAGAATCCATTAGAAAACTCAAATGGCAATGGGCCGGTCAATTTGCAAGAATGTCTGACAACCGCTGGACATCAAGACTCACAAAATGGATCCCCAGAGATCACATGCGTACCTGAGGCCGGCAGAATACAAGATGAAGAAGCAAACTCGACAAGTTTGACTCCACGATGCCCATGATAGAGAGGTCTGATGAATCCTGGGGAAGGTCCATGTCTAATGATGGATCATAAAATACAGATAATGATATGATTGTGAGTATTAAAGTCCATTATTAAAGTTGACAATGAAAAATGAGTAAACAGCAAAATTTTCTAGAATTATTTTATCAAGCAGCACTGTGATATTGCATATTATGTAGTTATGTAGAGAAATGTGAGTATGTTTGTGTAGCTGTGCATATGTCTGTACTACACCCTCTGTAGGTAGGTACATGGTACATATATATAGTCTAAAAAGCTTTACTGCTGTGAACACTAATCATTAAAGAACTTTTTAAAAATTTCTTTTGTGTCACTTCAATCACCTTTTTCCCAATATCTTTCTATGCAATTTATGTAATTTTCTTCAGTGTTTTTTTTCCTGTTTCCCCTATATTTTGTTATCATTTTACACTGTATAAATTTTCTCTTGTTGGGATCATCAGTTATTTACCAGGTAACCGTTTTGGGGATTTTAAAAACAAAACAGTTATATTAATATGGCACCCCGGCAGTGTTGATCAAACACTACCTCCTTTTCTTGTTATATATTTCATGTCATAAATGTAGTTTGTCATTTTATATAAGGTTTTATGTGTAATTTGTATTGATATTATATTATACTGTGCACATATCTTTTGAATCAGGGCTTACTTACATAGGTTACCCAGAAAACATTTTTAATGATGAGGGATCAGAGAGTATAATAACAGATATGACTTGCTGTTTGTGTCATTTCTATTGAATGTTCACCTATGTGAATATTATATCCATTGTGTCGGTTTTTATTCCAGACTGCATGCATTCCAGACTGCATGATATCATCTTTAAGAATACAGATAACAAAGAAAAAACTTCTTCAAGTCAATTCTCTACCAACACATTCAACTGGAGAAATTGATAATTTTTTTCCACTAAGTTAATTTTTCCACAACGTATAACATCAAGCTTCCATGAAATGTTTTTTTCAACACTTTTAATTAGCAAATAAAGTATTCTTGTATACTTATATGTATCACGCTCTTGAAAGATTACCAGATACCAGACACAGAGTTCACATTGATAATATCTAAAAACAGTTTGTGTGTTCCCAACACTTGATGTTCTTACTTGACATAACTATTAGTAAAGAATCTTGTAACGTGAAAGCTGCTCATTTTTATTGTTTTGTAAGAATTAAAAATGTTTTAGCATCCTTCTTAATATCAAACTTTTTAAAATATTTAACTTTTTAATAGTACCAGTGGGTGGTGGAAAAATTTTTCATTTTCATCTGAGAACCGCTGATCTAAACAGACTTCTTCAAGAATGCTTCCCAGCATTTTGCTCTCTTTCAATAAAAAATATTTTGTAGAATACAAATACAATAAAAACTCACCATCACAGTCAATAATTGAACAACCATAGTGGCAAAATTTGAAATCATGCCCCAAAAATTTTTATTGAGGAATGAATAGCTTTAGATTAAATTCTTTTTTTGACTGGCATTTTCCACTGGAAAACTTTTAAATAGGTGTTTTTAAGAAATATCTAGAAACATCTAGATTCTCCAGAATCTAGATGTTATTTTCAAACCCATCAAAATAAGGCCCCTGAAAGGTCAAAAAAATTTTTTTTCCAAAACTAAAAAATAAAAAAACATTTTTAGAGAGGGTCTAGTGGAGTACTGATGCCAATTTTCTTATCAGAAAACAAAATGGTATGGCCAGGAGCACTGGAATACACAAACACACCAACAAGTAAAAACATAGATACACGAACACATGCACATACAAAAAAAGGATAGAACCCTTCACCAACTTTGATAGCTACAGTTCAATGACGGTAAAAAAATTGAGACATTTTTCCACAGAACCAATAAATGAAATAGTTTAGGGAAAAGGTTTAGTTAGTTTCTCAATAAAAACCATCACATTACCCATGTTTTTTAGCAGTAATCAATTATAGAATTGAAAAAAGGTGTTATCAATGAATAAGTGACTTCTCTTGCATTTTATTCCGCAGAAATCATTAAAAAAGTCTGAATTTAAAAAAAAAAAGAGTCAATGCTGCCGGACACAAAATAAGGGACCGATTTAGCATAAACTAAAATTGTAAATTGATCCCTCTACTAAAAACCCATTTTTTCGAAGAATTTCTAAAAAAATTTCCCTACAAGATGAGGAGAGAATATTTGAATTTTCAGCCCTCTACCTCCATTGGTGCGCCCTGTTTGTGTGATGAATATAATTATGCCCACTGCGCATTTTTGTTCAAATTTTCGCAAAATTTTACATTTTTAGAATCCTTGGAGCAAGGAGATTCTAAAAATCATTCTGACCAACTTATAAACTGAAGAAACCTGTGTTTCATGACAGTTTTGGTGACTGTTTTTGCTGCTGGTTTCTTATTAATAATGATCAGTTAAACTCATGTAACCATAACTGCAGATAAATTCATAAAACCATATGTACAACATTTTGATGGGGATGTAAGGCTGGGGGAACTATGAGATAAGTTCTGGGCAAATGACTCAGAGAGACAATTAGTTATTGCCTACACAATTTTTCAGGACCCCCTTAGTTCATGCTTCCCTTAACATTATTGCAACAGAGATAAAAATTGGTGGGAGGGAAGGTATTTATTTTGGACAGCATCCCAGGGGATTAAAATACTGTCAAAACATGGTCCCTACGTCTTCTAACATTGATTTTTCATTGCAAATGGAAATAATACTTTGGCCAGCCTTTCTCAACCAGGATTCCAACAAAATTTTGCACTTGCCTTATCTGTATATTTGTTCATATTGATAATAGATTTCCAAAATTAATTTTCATCAATCAACACTCTCTATTCAGAAAACTAATGTTTTTCTTTGTATTAGATTAGTTCTTTGATAATTTTGTTATATATTTGTCTTCTGAGTTCTTATATTTTTTGATATGTCCACATGCATCTCTATAACAAGGTTTACAGGTCGGTTAGTCGATCAGTTGGTTGGTCGGTTGGTCAGTCAGTTGGTTGGTTGGGTAGTCCATCCATCCTAAATTTGTTTGAAATTGATTTTCTACACTTGGCAGAGAGAATCCTCTTAGCCCTGCATTTTGACCAAGACTTAACGTGGAGAATAAAACTAGTAGTTCCCGCCCATTACGGCATGTTTCAGAAGGTAGGTCCTATTTAATACATGATTACAATGCAGAATTGAACCCTGACTTTATGGCCACTTGAAATTACATCATTCAGAGAATAAAAAGAATTCTCTGATGATGCCATAAAAATTCAAAATCAAAACGATTTGATCAGATATTCTTTTTTTAGTATTTTGGATTTTTTACCTGAGCTCATATTGATTGTGAATCTCCTCAGCCTGTCACAGAAGAGAGACATAAGTAAATGACTTATTGCTTCGTAGTTATGGCAGATGATATGTGGACACAACATTGGACTTATGTCCTTGTTCCTTTATATAAGTATATAAAGTTTATGATAGGCTTATCAATATTTTTCAAGGAAACTGACTTCCATTTTATATTTCTAATACCAAATGTCCTTTAAGTGAGAGGGGACTGAAAATGATATAGTATCTTGGAATGTGTACAAAAAAAACAAATGTATAGAAAACTATCTACCAATACACTGATAGTACAGATAATTACTTTTAGATTATGATACATATACATTTTTGAACACATTGATGTGTCATTGACAGAACGTATAATACTTTTATCCAGAGGTTCCTTGAGAAATGAAAGTTATTACAAGGGTTTCTGCAGTCTAAAATGGTTTAGAAACACTTATTTAGTCTGATTAGACTGCAGAAAAGAAACACTCAAACAACATGTCTTGTTATTCATTCAGTAGAAACAATGTCTTTTGGCAGCTTGCTATGTTGAGGTGATCAATAAAAAATTTGGAAAAAAAAGGATCAATGAATAAGTCACTTCTCTCACCTTTCGCTAGAAAGTGATCACTAAAAAAGTATGAATTTTCAAAAGAACAAGCATGAAACTAAGGACGGATTTAGCATAAAGGAACATGGTAAATTAAACCCCCACAGTTTTTCTTGACATGATAAGGAATTAATGTTTAAACATTAAGCACTCTAGCTCTGTTAGTTCAGTCTGGAAGTGTGATACATACAGAGATAACCAGCCAAATCAACTTGAAAACTGAAGAAACCTACGTTGACAGTATTGGTTGATGATTTTTAATACAGTTCATGATTAAAGATTTTGCTAGTACGCAAATTAGAAGACTGTAAAAGAATTTGCAATGTGTGCAAATCTCAGGTTTGATCTGGATAAATAATTTTGTCTTGAAACTACCTTGGGCCATTGAAAAACATGCACACACGCTCACAAACATGCCTTCATTAGTTGAATCATGTCTTATAATTCTGTAGTCCTGTAGTGCTATGTAAGAACACATATTGAATTTTATGTCTCTCCAAAGGCTTTTGTAATATCATCTCTCTCTTCTTCCAAGTCTTCCTAGTACACTTTCTATTGTCATAAGTGACCAGAGAAAACTGATTAGAATCACAATAAACAAGAGCCAGTTTTAAAAACCATCAACTAAAACTGTCACAAAAACGGTCAAAATAAGTTTCTTTAGTTTGAAAGTTGGTCTGGCTGGCTGGCTGGCTGGCTGGTTGTGTATCTATCAGGTATTAGGTATCAGGTACACCAATGAAGCTATAGAGTTGAAAATTCAAACATTTACTCCTTATGTTTGGAAAAAAAAGTTCTTTTGTTGTTTAACCCCCTTCTACCAATAAGTCTATAGTGTGGCTTCAATTTGCAATGTAAGTTCATGCTAAATTGATCCCTTAGTTTGCGTATCACTTTTTTCCAATTTTTTAATTGATCACCCCAACATGACATGCTACCCCAAAAGGTTGGTCATGTGAGTGTTTCTGTTGAGTGACTAACCAGACCTTTTTCTTCTTCTGAGAACTCTTATTCAACACACTTTTTTGAACGAAACTCAAATTTTGAAACATAGCTGAGGAAAAAAAAATTAATGAGGAAAATTTTTCTTTCTTGGTATTCTCAACTGCAAAAACACACTTAATCAATGCTTTTATCCACGAGGCCGAGTGTCCCAGAGATGCCTCCTAAAGGTCTTATTACTTTTGAATACTGTCTTGATGTTGTATGGACCGCAGATCTTTTGAATCTTTTCCAATGTGCCTCTTATGTAAGGTAGACAGACTGTGGCAATTTCCTAACCTCAACGCTTCTGATAATCTCTATAAGAAAATCATGATAATTTTTAATTCATTTTAGATAAAATATTTAGGACTGACTGATTTTGACAACAACAACCATTGATAACATTATTTGTAATTATGATAAACGACTTCCTCTGTAATTAGTAAGAAAATTAGCTTTTGTACTGGTATTATCAATGATAATTTAATCTTTTAACAACTTTGGTTACTCTTAGATTATCAACCAAATTTAATACTGGTATATTTTGAAGAATGTGTCAGTAGCCTGTGGTTGTCAAGACTAACAATGGAGTCAGTTTGCTGAATATGGAAAAGTGGATTGTTCAACCACTCTTTTGTTGACCATAGTGATATACCAGTTGTCAAGATGACAGGCCCAGGACAGAGCACAGAGGAATTAACTTCATGCCTTTCCCTAGGGACATTAGTGTAAAAGTTACAAAAGTAGTTGTAACCAATTAAAAGCATGAGAAATGTCAATAAAGTGGCTTTTTTACAGCAAGACTTCTCTCACAGGGACCTTTGCCGGTGTCAATGTCATTTTTGAGAAAAACATGAATAAATATTCTGTAACTACAAGAAACATATACTTTTTTAAAAACAAAAAACAAAAAGATGAAAATTCCTAATGAGTGTTTGCCATAAAGTAATTAAATTCAACATTTTTGCCAACGAGTCTAGTATTCCATATGGAGAAATTGAAAATGTACCCCATGCAATGCTAGGAAGAATGACAATGAAAATATTTGTATACTGGTGAACAACGATCAAAATAATTGGGAAGCTATTGATAGAGCAAACTCAACCCACTAGAATAAGAAAATCCCGTTATTCCTCAAAAGAAGGGTCTTCAACCAATGCATCCTTCTGATAGTCAGATATGAAGCTGAAACATGAAACCTAAACAAGGGACTGACCCTCAAACTGAGACCCATGCAAAAGAGAGAATCATGGTCAACATTACATGGAGTGATCACAAGACAGCATTATCTTGGAGAAAAAGCAGGAATCGCAGATATCATAGAATCTACGAGGAAACTCAAACGGCAATGGCGTGAAGGATTAGACAAGTTCAGAGAGTATTGGCTCTTTGACGCCCATGACAGAGAGGTCTGGCAAATCTTGGAAAAGATCCAACAACGAATGCTAAATGGAG
Source organism: Thysanoteuthis rhombus (assembly GCA_963457665.1). NCBI lineage: Eukaryota > Metazoa > Mollusca > Cephalopoda > Oegopsida > Thysanoteuthidae > Thysanoteuthis > Thysanoteuthis major. Next base: position 44,620,106 of record OY735220.1, on the reverse strand, counting down.
GAGGAGGAGGAGGAGGAGGAGGATGATGATGATGATGATGATGATGATGATGATGATGATGATGATGATGATGATGATGATGATGATGATGATGATGATGATGATGATGATGATAGGTGTGAGTGGCATAACAGTCAATGGTGCGGACAATGAAATCGGCAAGCCCTATCAAAACTCTGGTTGAGGCTATTTAAATTCACTTTACACTGATGTCTTTGAGAAAGGCATGAATCCATCTCTTCTCCCCCCAAGCTATGGGTAAAAAAGCAGAGCAGACTTGGCTTTTAAACCTTAGGAAGGCAATCGGTGAAGCTGAGAGGGAGACTCTGTTGATTGACCATATGCTTCGCCCAGGCTTGTGCCCTTGAAGGGACATGTCAGTTTCATTCCATTGTTTGTCATGGTCAGAGGTCTTCATGTCAATTTATAACTGATAATAACAACAACAAAACTGACTTGTCTGATTATTCTCATTAGAAACTGTCATGTGACCAACATTGTTTGGCAGTATGTCTTGTTGGGGATGAGGTGATCAATGAAAAATTGGAAAAAAGGGTAATCAATGAATAAGTTACCTTTTGTTAGATCACTAAAACATCCAAATTTCCAAAAAATAAGTGTGAACGTAGCCAGACACAAAATAAAGGAATTTAGAATAAACTTACATTGCACACTGAATTCCCCTTACTAAAATCTAGAGGGGGGGGTAAAGAAAAATAAAAAACTTTTTTCAAGATATAGCAAGGATATCTAAATTTTCAGCCCTCTAGTTCCACTCCTGCAGTCTATGCATATGATAGATAGATAGCCAGCCAGTCAGCTAGCCAAATGAACTTAAAAACTGAAGAAACCTATGTTGACAGTTTTGGTGACAGTTCTGGTTGACGATTTCTAATATTTATAATTGATGATAATAACAAAATTGATGTCTATATTCCACATAAATGAATCACCAAAGCCTGCACCTGTACCAGAATGATCATCTAAAATTATGGATATTTTATCTGAAATTATCTCAACTTTGGACATAGTTGGTTGGTCATGAATGACCATAGAGACCGCAGAAGCACAATTTTTCGAAAAAACAAAAAAATAATTTTCTATGGTGCATAGTGGTATACTAATGCAAGTTGCCCCAAAAATGTGACCAGGAAAGCTTGGAGACACACACTGTTACACACACAGACAGATTAGCAAAAAGAGAAGAATCTGCAGCCCACTTGGCTGGTTGATTGGGCAGGTCTTGAGTTATGGTGATTCAATAGTGTCTGTCTTGAGGCAGGGTTAAGAAATACAGTTTATGATTATGATTTGGCCTGTTGATATTGTTTCATGATAAAAAGGGATTTCTCTGAAGCAAATTACATCAAGATTCTAAAAAGTCCCTTCATTTATAATTTTTCATTTATAATAACAAAAATATGTATAAAAAAAACACTTAACTGAACTGTATGTAAAAAGGTGTAAAATAATTTTCATGCATGATATGAATTCCTATTTTGTGAATTGAGGCTTGTTAATGAATTGGATATTAGTAAAAGAGACTTACCCAGCATCCACCTCACTTATTCTTACCCTTCTCTTATTGTACTGTTTGGTTAAAGGAACTTAGTCAAAAATATCTGGTAATGGTACTGAGAGATTGGATGAATCATTCCAAAGAGTTTCTGTGCAAAAGTGATATTTGCAATAGCAACCAGAATCTGGCCAGGTTCAACCAAAAAAATCGAGGTTCTTGAATGAAGTATATCTCTTGATATAACATTTGTTATCATGCAATTTATGATATAAGGTGGGTGGATGGTGGCCCCCAACATTTTTGTATATATTATCTCTCACTCATCCAGAAAACTGTAAATAAAACAAAATTCCATTAAAAGACTTGCTATTAAAAGACTTATTTCAATTTGCAATCAATTAACTTCTAATTACATAGAGTTTTACTCAATACTTTCATTCATTTGAGAACTTTGATATGACTTTCGAATATCAACATTTTAGTTATTATGTGGTTGTCTTTCTTGGACTCTAACGCTGGTGTTTTAATGCGGGGACTACTAAATATCCTCATTTTTCTATTGTTTTTGGCACAAGATTTTGGCTGGTCAGTTCTCTGGCCTTCATAAGAAGAATTTTGCACCCAATAGTTGTAAACCATCATGGGAGATTTCAACTATGTACGGTTCTTACAAATACTGAATATGGTGAGTACTGGAGTGTAATTAACAAGTGCAACTGGTAAAGGAGTCCTTGGCAAAATTCTGTGAGCATATGTAAGGGATATGTCTGGAAAGACCTTGTCTACTTTCCAATAGTAATGATGATGATGGATGGGGCCTTGGAGAGGAATTTTATCTGGGTGTACAGAGCTTCTTTAGGGCTCCCTTCCCTTCTCCAATAATGATCCCGTTTTTATCCATTTTAATATATGCGTAATGCCAAACTGATGAAATTGCTTAATTGGCGAAGTTATAACTTTTTTTTACATAGATAACTATGTGGTTTTGATTTGATCAAAAGTTCATTTTATCAATACAAGGATATAAAACAATTATTTTTTTTTTACTGTCTACAGTTTTGTGAAGGGACATCAACATTCAAAGAGTTTTTTGGATGATGGAACTCCTTCATGTTTTTTGTGTTATAAATACAATGTTTTGTCCGCTTCATTCTATGGCCTTCTTCAGGTGTATGATCCAAGTTTTATGGTGCTAAACAGAATTATTCAGCTATGTTATAATGTAGGATTTGGGTGAAGTTGATTTTCTTCCTCTTTGCATGGATTAAGCTTGAATTTCCATACCTGATCCCTGATGAGTAGATAGAGAAAGCCTCTATCTACTTGTCAGCCCCTCTCAACTCACTTTGGATCCTGGATAAGCTTTGGACCCCCGGGCCCTACTTTGGATCCCAATGTACCCCCTACACCCTTCTCTCACAGGCCCTGGTGATGGGGGTGGATAGTAAGTGTTTGTGCTGAGAATCAGGGTCCCTTGTGAGTGGGGTGCACCTGGTGCATTGCACCAGGGTCATGAGGGCTAAAGAGGGCCTGAAAGAGTTGAAGGGTGCCCAAGTGTTCAACTTTAAAGTCGATGTGATATGCCTATTAATAAAATAGTTTGACTCTATTGTTCACCACTGAGTGAATATTGAATGACGTGCTAAAGGGGTTACATAGCAGATGAAAGCAGGATAGCTAATGGATGAAGGTGCTTGGGCAGTGTATGTGTGTGTTGAGGGGAGCAGTGACAACAGCTTAGCACTGCCTCATGAAATTTCTCTGAGAAAAGCAGTGATGTAAATAAGGCATAACTGCAGTAGTACCAGTAGGATTAATGCACAAGAACTCTAAAAGAATGAACTTTGGTACTATTGATAATAGTATCAACAAATTGTATTGGAAAAATACATTTTGTAATAGCTTTGTAATTTTTAGTAGAATAAGAAGAATTTTATTTGTATGGCAGATTATTTCACAAGTCAGGGTTGGTGACAGGAACTATTAGTATGTCACATTCAGTGGAGATCTACCACGATCGTGGGACCGGCTCGTTCACCACAACATGAGTTTGATCATGGTACAAGCGATGGTTCAATTGATGTTAGTAGTGCAGTGATAATTATGGTCGCGGATGCAGTTGTAGTAGTAGTAGTAGTCGAAGTAGTAATAGTGTGTGGTTCGCTTACGTCACATGTGTAGAGCCAGTCATCAGCAGCAGCAGCGTGTTGACTGTCCCTCCTCCTCCGTCACTACGACCATTCATACTCCCACTCATATTAAGAAAGAAGAAAGAGACAAAGAAGATTTACAAACGGAGGAGGTTTATATATAAAAGAAAGAAAGAAAAAGCTACAGGACCAAGAGAGAGGGGTGAGTGCGTAAGAGTGAGAGAACGGCGGCCGCTTCAGTTGTAACAAGGATGTGGAAAATGATGTAGGGACCCTGGAGCTTTATTTTCAAAAACAAAAACACTAGAAATCCCAACTCTTTATTTCTTTCTTGCTCCACTATGACAATAACTTCTCAATCTACCATGGAATTTCATAAAGAGAATGATAAAATGAGGGAAATGGTTTTCTCTAAGGTAAGTCCAGAAGTATGAATTTATTTAAGAAAAAACCCTAAATTGATATTGGTAACAAACAAAATTGTGTGTAGCACCTGTCTTGAAGGGCTTCTTCTTGCGTGAAACAAGTTGTGATTTTTGATTTGTTATTGAACGAAAATGTTGTTATATCAAGAGAGAATAACATTTCTCCAAAAAAGTGAATTATTTTAATTTAACAAAAAAATCCTTTTCATTTAAATAGTCAATTATTTCGAAAACAATGACGAAAAGTAATCTTGCCCCTCCTTTCTCCCTGTGAAAATAAAAAAGGGTGTCAACAATTTTATTACTAAAGAAAAAACATGAATTTGAGTTGGTTTATTAAACCAATTAATTCATTAATTTATTTGTAATTTTTTTCGTCGTAAAAAATGGTGTAACTTGTTATTATTCCAACATTTTGTTTTGTAGAATTTTGCTTAGAAAAATCCATTTTTTTTTTTTTCAATATTTTCTATCTTGAATTTTCTTATTTTCGTTGAAAACAAACAAAAAACAGCCGTCCCGTGGGGTTACGGTCTTCCCTCCCTCTCTGTCCGACAAAAGACCATTCTTGTTCGATACGAATTCATTGTTTGCTTAATTGAATACTGTTCAAGGTCCTTATGGCCCCTAAAATGTCAAAAAGCAACCGAATATCCCCTTCTTTTTTGTTGTTGAATCTTCTTGATGAATTAATCTGTTTTTTTTTTTTTGTCATGTCGTCTGCAGCAACAGACACAAAAGTTTCTTTCCTTCATCGCTGATGTTTATACAAATCTTGTCTAGATAAACGAAGTTTCTTGCTATTACTTACAATTTACTTATTCTCATTTTATTTTTTGTTTGACGAGGCATTGTCAACCTTTTATTGATAATTTTTGAATAACATTTTTTGTCGTCTTTTTGTTTTGTTTTTATTGCAACTTGACTAAGGCTGTTGTCAATCTAAGACAGTTAAAACTAGAAATAAAGGATGAAATGAAATACTTACAAAAAAATTTAATTGAAAATAACGTTTAATTTAAAAAGAAATACTACTTCTTACTTAGAAATAAGCAGTAACCAGTAAACTTTATTGATTTTCGAATTTCAAATCACTCAGACGCGTCATTGGCGGGGGGGGGGGGGTATTTGACCCCACCCTGAGCTGCCCGAATGGAGCCCCCAAGCTTTACAGATAAGATAGTACACTTACTGCATGATAAGTTGGAGGGGGGGGGACTCGAGACCCCTTCTTGGTCCCAAAATTTCTAGCTCCGCCTCTGTTTTATAAATACGATGATAGGTTTTCATCAAAACCTTTTCTTATGAGCGTTAAATTTATTCATTTTCCACGTATTTGTTTTTTATTTTTTGTTTTGTACTCATCGAATTTTCACACCAGTCTTTCACGTGAGATCAAGTGACCGCAAGTCTCCTCAGAACTCCAGCATTCTCTTGAATATACTTCTTGTTGATTTTGTCAATCAATCAATGACAATCAACAACATCAGGAAATGGTTTACTTCTTGGATATCCATTTTTTTTTTGTCTTTTCCATTTTGCGCCATCAATATTTCTTCCTTTTTTTTTTCTTTTCCATACATTCGTTTTCACCCCTGTGATGCTGAAAGCTAATAATACATATTGTGGTAAACTACATTTGCAGAATTCACACACACACACACACCCTGTTTTAGGGGTTGCTTTATCTAGGGTGATATTGCTCAATATTTTAAAATGGATATTTACAATTTTACAAAATTCAACCCCCCCCTCTCTCTCATATATATATATATATATATATATATATATATATATATATATATATATATATATATATGGTGACCAGATGAAATACCCAAACAGGAGTAAGTGTATAAATTATCTAAAATTATGTTCAAATCCCATCTAGTTTCGACCTGTGGTCATCATCAGGGGTGAAGGTGAGCAAATGAATGGCAAAACAGGAATATATGAAATGTGTATCAGTATATTAAAACTGGACAGGACGAAGCATTCCCTGCCCGGGCACCTCATATCTTATCAACCATTATTATCCACACCTCTCCGTCTCCGACCAGTCTCCGAAGCTCCTCAAGGTTATCCTCTATGTTGACTTTCGGCCCGTTCTTGGCCCCTCCCTATCTCTTTCACTATCTGATATATATATATATGTGTGTGTGTTAGCAATTGAAATTGAATTCAGAACATAAATGCTGCTACCCAACTAACTGACATTTCTTTGAACCAACATATTCTACTACACTTTGGTAGATCTTGAAAAAAAGTATTTTGAAAAGAAAATACTAGTAGTAACTCTGAAATGTCTGTCACTGTTTTTTAGAGTGTGGCGTTTTATTTCGTTTTGAGCACTTACATTAAAACTGGCCCTGATTTAACAAAATTGGAATTACACCACGAAGGTTAATGTCAACCCCATGTTTAACCTAGACAGCTCAATTTCACCTTGCTGAAAAATGAAAAAAATGTCATAATGAACATTTTAACTTGACCAATATAGAGTTTCTGGTACTAAGACATGAAAGATTTTGATTTGGTATTGTTTGTAAAAGTAGAACTTGACTTCGTATAGGGATGATAACGAATATCACCAACTCGTTTAATTTGGGAGCCTGAACCTCTCTGAGCTCATCATGCCCTTTGAGTCTTCTGCTCTTACGTACACTGGTTGTATGTGCGCGCGTGTGCGTTACACGACTGGTTCCAGTGGGTGTGTACAACGTATCCGTGTTATTGTGAGGATTCGTGAAGCAGGACTTTGGCTGTAAACATGTTTTAAAGTTTAGATATAAAAGGAGTGTGATGCGAACAAAACCCTCACTTCCGGATTCTTGACATCAAACATGTCCTTCTGGAATTAGTCAAGCCCCCCACCCCCTTAGTGTCGACTCTAAGAGGAAATAAACCTTAAAAAACTGGCAAATTCTGCGAAAGAAGAAAATGGTACGCCGCAAAATTCCGAAAATGGACGATTGACCTGTCCACTTTTTTATGGTGTGTTTATATGAGTGTGGAATGACTCTTCTTAGAGTTGTACTTGAGTAGATTAGAGGGAAGGGTGCTTGACTCTATGGGGGGACCCCCTAAAACATTCTGTGAGATTTATCTAGAAATGGAGTTGGTGATTTAAACAACTATTTATAATGCTTTTGGGGCCCCCCTCCAGTGGAGGCCCAGGGGCGTTTTAGCCCCTCCCTATTCAGCTATGCATCGGACTTTACTGAAAAACAAAAAACAGTTATGTGCGTGCTTGAAGTGTGAATAATAAGTTAATTCTGTGCAATTGACTGAAAAAGTGTATGTTCAATGTGGTCTACGAATGAGCTTGCATGTGGCTGCTTACTGTAAATGTATTTATACGTACATTTTAATAATTAATGTTTAATTGCTCACCAAACCAGAAAATGAAACCGACGAAGCTAGTTAGTTGAGTGACTGATTAACTGCAGATGTCATTTGAAGGCATGAACTCAATCCCATTTTATTGACCACCTCTAGTCTGCTTGACACTGTTGCTGGCATTGTCATATCAAAGAAGAGATTGAGGGTGAATATGCGCAAGCGTCCCTTACAATGGACGAATATGGAAGAGTGTTTGAAACTTCAGTGTTCTCTATTGTCTATGAGTCCCACCAATATACAACTATTGCCTGTATTATTATTTATTCAGTGTTTACATTTATGTTCTTGAGAAATAACTAGTTACTTGAAGGCCCTTACGTGATAAATATCTCCTGACACACATGTGTCCAGGGTATGCATATGCGTGTGTAAATGCCTCTTAATATGTAGGCACAATGTATGGAAAGTGATCCCGATCGTGAAGTTTCACACCCAAGCACACTTGGTGATAAAAACGGCGCACAAATAAAAACATATTTTCTGATTTTCTTTGAATTCTCTTATTTCTTTCATTTGCACGTCGTTTTTTAACACCGAGTGTGCGAAACCACATTAAGGGCTGCATTCTCTAATGTGTCAATGTGTATGCATTATTCATAAATCTTTGTCGTTTTTTTTTAATATTCTAAGGTGCATGCTCACTGTTGCCGTTTTCACTATTCACCCTCAGTGATTCGTGTTTTCTAAATGAAGTGTTTCTGTAGTAGCGTGTACGAGAGAAGAAAAAAGAATGAGATAATGTGAGAGAGAATATGTATGTGTGCTTGTGTTTGTGTGTGCTTGTGTTTGAGTGTTTTAATCATGTTTGTGTGTGTGTGTGTGTGTTTTTTTAGTGTGTGTGTGTGAGAGAGAGAGGAACGTAATGTTTGTTTTTACTGCGTTGTAATAGGCGTGTAATATTGTGTATGTATTTGTGTGTAGTCTCGTTTTTTTGGTTATGGTTAGTGTGCAAATTTTACTGTAGATGTAGCAGCAGAGACATAGCTTTGGGGTCTTGGATCCTTGACAATCCCCCTCCAACATTCAGAGAGATTTGTCAAAGGAATGCAGTATGTGAACTACTATTTATAAAGCTGGAGGGTTCTATTGGGGGGCCTGGGGGCATTATTAAATAGCTCCCCCTGTCTGCCCCGCTAAACTATGCTTCTGAGATATAGGTATCACTGACCTGTGATCAAATCTGTATAAATTTTTTTATAAGAATTCAACACGGATAAAATAGATAAGTGTCATTTCTGGTGTTTGATTTAAAATGCGTCAAATGCAATGATGGTGATGTATGTTGATGGGTGAGTAGCTGTAGCGCTAGGCCCAACAGTGACGCTTCCTGCAAATTCTTTCAACATCTTTTTTTTTAAATTATCTTATTTTAGATTTTTCAGGGTTCCTTTGATATATTGTGCCCTGGGGTCTAGTGCCCTCTACCCCTCTTCGCAGTTGCAGGGTCAGTGGGTCCCACGTCGCCTCTGGTAAAAACAAGTGTATATTTTTTTTTCTCGTGGTGAGAAAATGAAGAGGCTTTGAAGAAATTCAAGAAAGGATCAGCAAATTTTTGCGTGAAGTGTAGATAGAGCAAAGAAAAAAAAAAAAAGAAAAGAAAAAAAAAAGCTGCCTGGAATACTAAGAACCGAAACACATTACCAATGAATGAGAATTGAGTAAAATGCATCTCAGTACCCAAGTACAAACATATTTACGTCGGTCTTGATTCAGCACACAGCCAGTATAGACTCCGTGGGGTATTAGTGAAAGTGAAAATAGAAATAAAATGCCGGAAATGAAAAAAGAAAAAAAAAAGATGAAAACATGAATTGAAACCTCGCTGATATTGTTGATAATCATAAATAAGAACAAATAAATAAAATCAATCAAACAATAGGACATTAAATAAACTCAAACAGTAACGTTGCGGGAGATTTGGGGGGCCTCAGGGGACTTGGTTCCTTGGGGGGGGGGGGAAACTCCTCCAACATTTAGTGGGATTGTTTGTAGAAATGCAGTTCGTGAACTATCATTTACGAAGCTTTTGGGGACCCGAGTGCGTTTTCCAACAGACCCACTACCAATAAGCATACAGGAACTAGCTTTTTGGTTAACGGGGGACAGAGAGCTCGATTTGCCCGACATCTTACACTGTTTTGCCCGAATTTGAGGATAGGCAGTTGCCCCCCACCCCTGCATGCTTGCTCGTAAGCCTATGCCCCTACCTCCTCCAGCCACGCTTCTGTTAACAGTAAAATTAACACTAACTGCAAGAAAAATTGAAAAAGAAAAAGAATTTGAGAGACTAATGAGATTAAAACCAGATAGAGGTATAAAACGATTGTTGTTCGTCATCCACATGCTCTTTAAAATGAAAGGAATTTTTTTTTTTTTTTTTTTTAGGGGGTGGGGAATTTTATTATTATTAATCATCAGTTGTGCATCATCCCAAGTGAGTGCAGTGCGTGTTCTAAAAACGTGTTCACAATAATTCTCAGGATTTTGCGCCTCTATTAAAATTAATAATCTTGCTCGAGTTCGTATTTGATGTCTCATTACGCTAGGCTTCCCTGTTAAAAAGATAATTAAATTATTTTGCTCTATAACCCTTTCACTATTCGTTAAACTGATGTATTCATCCATACGTCACGGATTATCTACTGGCGGTAGAGCCACGGATAATGTTATCTTTCTGTGTGTGCGTTTCCTTATTTCAAAAACCATTTTAATAAAAGAGTCTGTCAATTTCAAACGAAAAATACTCTCAACTTCAGCTTTTGAATTCAATTTAACTTGGGAATTTAGAAAAAAAGTTTTTTTTTCCAGTTTTACAAATAAAACTTCAAGGGAGCTTTTGTCATTTAGAATCACGCAAAAAATGACTATATTGCATAAGACGATAAAGTACCGTGGACAGGGAACTGTAAGGTTTCTATGAACGGCTTCTTGGAACTTGGCTTTTATATCACTGACTGCTTTATCCGGGGGTTTATTTGATGGTCGGTGCACTCTCTCAATATTTGTTTGAAGTCTGAACTCTTGGGAGGCAATAGCAATAAACATCGAATAAGTCTGTTCTCTTGTCGATGTCGTGAATTTATCGTTAACCTACCATAAAAGGGTGGGTGTTTTCTATAGAAGTGGGATTCCGATCAAAAATGTGCAAAATTTAGAACGTATTCCCCTGTTGATTAGACGCATTTTCCTGAAAAATGCACCTCCAAATCATCCTGTGTCTTAGCACTAGAAGGTCAAGCTATCTGATCCTCAAATATTTTCCCGAAAAATATTTAGCTAATTAGAGGGTGCGCCCTGTTACTTATAGCATCTTATCAGCCGAGAAACACAGTTAGCAATTGTCTGGATATCTTTTGAACTATTTATGCTATGCAATACTTGCTATGGAAAGAAAAGTGTCAAGTATTTTCTTCCGTCATGAGCTTACATTATAAAACAATTTTTCCATGTGGGGAGAAAATAATATTTTTGAACTGGACGATGATCTTCGATTGAATTTTTAAAAGATGTAAATGTTTGCCAGAAAAAAAATATTTTATTAACTTCAATGATTCAGCTCTAGTATAAAACAAATGTTAAAATAAATCCGACGATTAGTTTTGGTTGTAGTGGGGTTACAACAAAGGGTTTGAAAATGTAACACAAACAATAGTGGTATCTCTAAAATTGACCCTTCGCTAACTAATGATTAAATAAATGAAGATAACCTCAGGAATTTTTCTATATTTCTCAATCTGTCCACTTCAAAGAAAGGATTTTCATGTTTTTTTAATGATGATATAATATCAAAGATTGTCAATTTAACACTGGTTGATTTTTTTTTTCTATTTTATGTCCATGAGAGGCGTTATATGTCTGTATCTCCAGTATCTGATTCAGTATTTTTCTAGAGAATATAAATGGAAGCAGATGTCTCTTCACTTGATAATTTCTTAAAATTATAAAATCCACAGTCCAAACATACAATATGACTACTGCTACTATGATGCTATGCTTGTACTAGCTTCTTTTATTACTAGCGGTGCTGCTATATACTAACCACTAAGTGAGTAATTATAGAAATAGTAGTTATTGGGGAAAAATGATTTCCTGTCATAGCTATCAATTTTCAACTATGATCGTTGTATAAAAATATTGATTCTGTTCAATATCGAATCATATATATATATGTGTGTGTGTGTGTGTAATTTTATTTGTTAGCACGTGCTGTGCAATATGTTGGTATCTTGTAAAATTTATCTGGGAGAACGCTTCTTTTTTTTTCCCTCTCTTCAAAAGCCCAAAATGAAAATGTGTGCGTATGTATGTATCACATACATTTGCATTTACAATGTATGTATGATAGATTATGTGTACATGTATGTATGCACCTAAAATGTATCGTGTTCGTTTGCATATTTCGAGTTGGAGCACTTTTTGAATTCTTCGTGAGCATTGTTTGTCATGATTTCTACTGCTCAAATATGTCGTCTGCTAGACAGGAAGATAATCCTGACTACTGTCCGTCCCTAGCAGACGATAGAGAACCATAAATAAGACACAACTCCTCTCTCCTTCGCACCGTACTCGTGTACAGAGCGATCTCGAATTAAGCGACTCCCATTTTTTTTATCGGAAAAAATCAGATATGCAGGAATACCGTGAATAGTGCGGTTTTGATGTAATACGTAAGGTATTACTGTACGAATTAATGTAACAGGGTACATGCTGAAACTAAGAATAAATGCTAGTAAATAATGATATTTAATTATGAGATCTTGAACAGTGCGGTTTTGAACAGTTCGGGATATTTTTTCAATTAATCGCACAATTCAAGATACACCTGTATAGTGTATGTGCTTAAATGTCATTTTTTTACACGCGAGTACAATCTTGCTTCCAAATTTCGTGCCTGATTTTTATATATTAGATTTCTCGTATTACATACGAGTAAATACGGCATATTGCCCCTGTTTACACCTATGCAACATCGTATAAGCAAGGTTATTTAGGACTAACATGACCGCCTGTATACCCAAATCATTGCTAACAAAGTTGTGGGGCGTATATTCACCTTTGTCCGTCTGTTCGCACACACGGTATCACCGAAAGTTCTCAATGACATTTTGTGGAAGGACGTTTTGGCAATGGGCTACGGAAGGAGTAATTAAATTTGGGGGTGGATCCGTAATTCTTTTCCCCCAGTGAACTCTCCTGAATCGTTGGTATATATAAACTGATTTTCATTCAGTTTTTAGTGACAATGGCGTTGGCAGAGGTATACACCTTCTGGGGTGTGCGCATTATACATTTTAGCCATATATACTGTTATTTTTTATTCCTCGTTTTCTTCCAGATGTATTTTGTACGTTTGTGTGTGTCTGTATGTATTGCATACATATTCGATATCACGTGCATTGTGTAGAACTACAGTAGTTATTTGTAAAGAAAAATCCTACACCCATTGATTTTTTTTGTTGTTGATTTTTTTTTAGAAACGGTAGCATCTCAAGTAAACGATCGCCCTTACTTACTGACTGACATACCGAAATGAGAGTAACATCACTTGCTAGATCTTCATACAATGCATGTCGTATTCACTCGAGTACAATGCAGTCTCAAATGTAATGCGACTCCTACTTTTTGTAGCTGAACATCAGCAACATCATTATTTTTGTACCCGAGTTCAATGATACCCCATTGCGCATCGATGGTCTTTGTCTTTCAGGCTTGTAATGTTTAGTAAGTCACACTAATATATCATTTGTATTGATTATCCAGTCTTGCATTCGATAGTCATTTGTTATTGTATGGATACTTGACTGCATAAGATTTGAAGGAGTCAAAATAAATGTCGACACTTCATTATTAGTTGAAACCTTAAAACTTGGACTTGGTTATTGGCGAAAGCGATAACAAGATCGACATTTCTTGTCTCCTTTGCATAAAAAGGACGACAATATCTATTTACGTATTTGCATTCTACATTTTAAGCATGCACTGTAGAAAGATGAATTCTTACGAATGCGATGCTATTAGCTTCGAAGATGAGAAGACCGAATATCATCAAAGCATAATCATTAGTTCAATATCAAACTTCTAGGTACAGACTGTCTTTCTTGAAAAATCAACACACTTCGAATTTCTATTGCTTATCTCTGGTTTCTGAGGTTTTGGTTTTGAATCAGGATTGCCAATATAGCTTTTTTTTTCCAAACTTATTAATCAAATTTCAATCCAGTGTCGCTAATTTTGATAATTTACAAAAAATTTCGAATTTGGTGTTTCCGAATTTGAAAAAAATCGAAAAATATCTGCAATGGCTACATTGTTTAGAATTTTGGTATACTTATCTGCTCATACATGTGTGACGTGTGTCCATAAATTGTTTATTTTTGTGCTCATACCTGTAGTGTAAATAAATGTGCATCATGGTGTGTGCTTGTATACATGTGTACGCAGTGATGTATTCGCATCCTTAGCATTTCATGTGAATCTTCTCGATGTATGCATGTCTTAGGTGAGCCTCTTGTGTGTTGTTATGTATACGTGCGTGTGCTTATACGTCTGGATCTGTGTATCAGATAAGGGTCAAAATTGTAAGTGTATATAAGGGGCGGGGGGGATTTATTAGAGGTATATGTTGTTCATAGGCGTAGTTGGAGATTTGGGATTTGGGGAGGCTTGGGTCTTCGCGGGGGCGGGCTCCAAAATATAGCGAGATTTGTTATTGTATAATGCTAGTAGGAATGATGTAGGTAAAGCTTTTGGGGCCCTTCTTCCATTGCAGACCTGAGGGGCGATTTCAAATCACCCCCTTCCTTCAGCTACGCCCCTGATGGTGTGGGCAGATGCGCTCTCTGAGTGATTTTTAGGTTTCAAACCTGAGTACGTATGCGCGAGTGTCTCGCGTGTCTCACGGTCACGTGTGTAAAACCGTATCTATTTCCAAAATTACTACTACTTCGTGTATCATTCAATAATTGTTGGCTTACTTATACTGTGTACATAATGACATGTTGATATGCGTTTACTTTGGAGTCTGTGTGTGTGTGTATGACAGTGATACCACTACCACCACCGATATTGTTGTTTGAACTGCTTACTCGTGTTGCGTGCAAGGCAAAATTCAGTCAATTTAGAGATATAAAGTGAAGAGAGAGAGATATTGGGTACAATTCAAGTAGTGTGGTCACTAAAAAGAAGTGTGGTCCATCCTACAGAGTTATAGTATTGCTTTATTTCATTTTATACTCCAATGGCTGTGGCTCCAAATTACTTAACCCTAAACCTAATCCTAACCCTACCCCAGTACAACTGGAATGTTGGTAACATTTTGACCATTTCTCGATGGTATGCTAGGCCTCGAATTGTATTCAAATAAATTCATGATTACTGCTTAGAATTCATTTATGAATTCATTTCATTGTAACGTGTCAAATTATTTTGGAATTAATTGATCACCACCTGTAAATCGGGAACAGTCATTGAAATATGAGATTCGAAAAATAAAACAATACTTATTAAGTACTCAAGCTGAGCTGTGTGTATCAACCTGATGTTGATGTCTCTAAGAATAGGGTTGGCAAAGAAAAATTGGGAGTACTTTTTCATGTGGGTAATTTTGAAAGTGTTTCACTTCCACGGCCATTTCTTTTCGATCCTTGGGGACAAACTTGAACTGGATATATAGTGAGAAAAAATGAGGTAATGGTTAATAAACAGTTAGCAAGCACTTTGAGGATGATATTTTTTTCTCCACTTTTATCTTCATGAGTGACACATAACAATTACAACCACAGACAGAACCCAAAAAGAAAATTTAATTCCAATAATTCGCTGTTTTTAACCTGTTCATGTCCAAGTTTGTTTGCCTCGAACTTAGTTCCCCTCCCTTTTCTCTTTCTATCTGCTCAGATCCGTCTGCCTGTCTGAGTTTGCTGACGTCTTTCTGTCTGCCTATCCCAGTTTGCTGACGTCTGCTTGCCTGTCCGAATTTGCTTGCGTTTGTCCGTCTACCTGTCCGATTCTGCTTACGTCTGTTCGCTCGATTTTGTCCATGTTTATCTGTCTGCCTGTCTGAGTTTGTTCACGCGTGTCCGTCTGCCTGTCTGAGTTTGCTCACGCGTGTCCGTCTGCCTGTCTGAGTTTGCTCACGCGTGTCCGTCTGCCTGTCTGAGTTTGCTCACGCGTGTCCGTCTGCCTATCCGAGTTGGTGAACGTTTGTTTATCTCTGTCTGTTCAAGTTTTCTGATGCCTGTCTGCCTGTCCAGTCTTCTGTTTATATATCTGATGTATCTCTAAAAGCTCGGAAATTACACCATGAGTTAGCCAGTCAGTTTTCTTGCTTGATCCGGATCGGGGCATGTCGGTTCATGTCACAAATTAATCCATCTTTTAGTCTATTATGACTTTCATAAGGTGAATGCGTCTTAAATCTGTAGGATTTGATTCAGTTTAATTTCAAACTTTGAAAATAGCTTTTCAAATACAAAAAGTTACATTTCCTTGTGCTTAATGCATTAGCTCAAAGACTTCGTGCACGTGAAATAATATTTCACCTCCCTTTTGATACAGGTATCTCGTTTATAAAAAGATATGGGAGATAAAAGTAAACGAGCATATGAATTTTTAATTGCACTTCTCGGATATGAAACAGTAGTTTTTAAACGTACCTTTGACAAAAGCAAAACCACGAAGCAGGCAGCTATGAAATATTTGAATTTTTCCCATTTAAGAAAAAAAAAACTCTTTTAACGTAATGGAAAAGGGAGAGAAATTTTTAATGGATAGTTGTAATCTTCCTCTTCGCCCATACGATTTTTTTCTGTCACATATGGCACCATCATAATTTCAGTTTTCTACATTTTCTAATTTTGCCTAAATTCACCTTTTTATGATTTCCATACTAAAAACAAATACAATTAAATTTTGAAAAATGACGACTGCTGCTGTTAAAAAAATGTAAACTAGAAGAGGCCTCTTTAATATAAGATAATTTATTACCATTGATCCAGTTCTCTCTTTTCAAACATGTTAACTTCGCCCTGATATCATTTATCAGAATTTATTTACGTCTGCCAATGATGTTGAAAGGGATATATGTATTCACCCGTGTCTACCGGCTGTTTGTATATACGTTGACGCAATATCTCCAAAAGTTCTCAATGAATTTCAATAAAATTTTGCTGAAGGGTGGGCAATAATGCGCTACTGAATAAGTGATAACATTTTTGGTAGGATCTATGTACAGTTACCTTCCCTGCATTGTAGTTATGTCCAAACGTGACAATGGAGTTGACAGGTATACGCCCTCTAATTTCATCTGCTTTAGTCTCTAGCATACGAAAGACTTCAGGTAACAGTACACTTTTTTTGTTAGACATTTTCGGATAAAAGCTTCAGAACACCTTTGATTGATGATAACCTTTGAGTTGGTATTTAAAGAAAATGATGGAAACATGCATACCCCCAACCAAATGTTTGCACACAAACGAATTTCCCCCAACAACAAAGGATAAAGAAAATGAGAAAAAATCTTTCTTTAATGCAACACTGTCAACATTTTAGCAAGTGTACCTGAATGCGTCTGGTCACGTGACCACCCAATCACGCAGCCTAGAAAATACGGACCAAGGAGGGGTGGCAGCATTTTGTTACAGTCTTGGAGTATGTGACTTGCCTCTCCTATTGGTGGAAATCTCGTTTAACCACGGGGAGGGGAAAGGTGTTTCTAGTCACGTGAGATGTTAGGCGGAGAAAACAACCAATAGTCACTTCCCTGGCCGTTTCTCTTGACTATTGAAAACATTCTTTCATAATTCTGTTTTTGCAGTCTTGAAAAACCGATGCCGTCAAATGTTTTTTTTTTGTTGAAAAAAGTGTATCCTTGATATGAAGCACAGTAAAAGAAAAATCGTATTAGTTTTTAAGCTCAAGATTAGGAATAGAGAGTATGGAAATTTAATACAGAATCTAGAATTCATGGATTATTTTCATACTGGTTGAGTTCCAAACAGGAAAAAATTGGCTTACTTTTTCTTTTCTTTTTTTTTTTTTTTTTTTTTTTTCGGTTGAAGAATATATTCGAGATTGACTTAAAAAATGTATAAACAGGTCTGGTTAGTTATTCAGTAGAAACTGTCACATGACCAACATCAATTGGTTACACGTTGTGTTGGGGGTGAACAATTAGAAAATTGAAAAAAGGGGTAATCAATGAATAAGTTACTCTTCGCCTTTTATCGGGCGGTGACCATTAATAAAGTCCGAATTAAAGAAAAAAAAACTTGCACAATTGCTGCCGGACACTAACTAAATGATCAATTTAAACTTACATTATAACCCCCCCCCCCAATGATATTTAGGGATGAATTCAATAACAAAATAAACGTTTTTTTCTTGACATGTAACTTTAGTGTGACCTGTGCGCGTGATACATAGCCAGCCAGCCAAACTCGCTTAAAAACTGAATAAACCAATGTTGACAGTACTGGTTGACAGTTTCCGATACATTTATCCAAGCCTGCCTTTTCTTTTGTAGTGGACTCTCCTGCCGAGGTTCTAATCGATAAAACATCTAACTCTAAGAACTGAATAGTGGTTGGTTTCTGCTGATTTGTCGGGAGATTTTATTTTTTGTTCAGAGTCAGGGATTTTCTTTGCCGTTTTGATCCTGCCTTTTTTACTGGAGAAGTTGTTGCTCATTTACGGTCTCAAAGTGATACTGTTCGGATTCTTTTTTTTTTCTTTTTTTTTTAAAATTCTTGTCACATTTTTAGAAATGCTTTAGCACCAAATGACCTGTACTCACTGACGCACGTTTCTCTCTTTCTATTTTCACCTGTAGTGATTCTCAATTAGCCTTTCTCCATTAATGGATTAAAGATGCCTTAAAAATGTTCACAGTTCATTGTTAACAGTAACAACATTATTAATATAAGATTTTTTCATCTTCCACTTATACTCGAGGTGTCGTGCGGAGGTGGAGACGGCGGTCGCATTACTTGTGTGTGTGTTCTTCCTCTCTCCTTTATTTCACACGAACGATCTGCCACAATCCACTTCCGGCTTTCCAAGCCCGTCGAAGGGACATAGGCCTCCAATCCCTTTGTAAGGTTAATAAAAGATAACATTTCCAAACTTGGAAATAATACACATTTGAATCGATTTGTTGCCATTTTTCTGTTTGAGATTCTTTTCATTTCTCTTTATCATTCTCTGTTCTTCCATTTTCCTTTCTTTTCTTTTTTTCTTGTTTGCTTGTTTTGAAATTATTTATCTTCCTTTCGAATACTTACCTCTGAATACTTTCTTTCTTGTTTGCTATCAAATCCGAATCCTGGGGTTGAATTCCCCAGGAAACAACGATGATCCTCACCAAAATTAGAACCTTTCAAAAAAACCTCACTAGATCTATAGAGAAAAAAATTGGGATCACCCGACCCTCTTCCCTCACAGGCCACCTTATTTTTCTTTCAACTTATATCTACAATTGCATTGAATTATATCCAAAATTGTCTAGATTTTCATACCATTTATCTAGAAAAATATCTAGCTACCATTTTATCAAGTCTCCTTTCATGACCAAATTTAAAGATCTTTTTCATAAGAAAGAAAACAGTTTTTACAAATTTTGGAATATTTTACTTATAATCCAAGTCATTCAAACACCAGTCAGGGTGGAGTTTGGCCTTGAAGCAGCCAGTCTTGTCTTTTTCTTTTTTCTTCTTACCCTTTCTATAATCCTCCTTATTCTTTCTTTCTTGTTTCTCTTTTCTTTTTCATTTTGTTCTTTATTTGATTCTTACCTCTTATTCTTTTGTAAATTACTTGAGAAATTTAGTGTTGCATCAATTCTCAAAGTGGGGAGGACCTACTCTGAGTTAGTGTTTTTTTTCATTGATATTTTTCACCTTCTATCTTTTTATTTGTATTTCTTCAGTCTTTTCTTTGCGATTTTCCCCTCTTTTTTTCCCCATCTTTCTTTGATTACATTTTATATTACTTGAGACCAGCTGATTTTGATAACAATAACCGATTTCTGATTGCAACAATTGACTTACTCTCTCCATATAAATTTCTGATGAACATTGTTCACCAGATAAAATTGTTATATATGAGAGAGATATGAAAGAAAACATTGATTGCATCTCATACCTTTATACTTCTGAAATATGACAGTTATTTCATACCTTAAGTCTGTAGGAAGTTAGACAAAATTGCCTCGTGAATATTTTATTTTTGGAGTCTTTATTCTTGATATATTAAAAGTCAAAGCAGACAATTTTGTTTGTTTTAAGTCTGATGCAAAAAAGCTGATGAATAACTATTGAAGGAAATTTTTCTCTCCAAATTCAACAGAATGGCTCTGTGAATAAGATTGTTGATCTTTAGTAACTTTTTTTCATTTTTCTGGTCTATCTTTTCATTTTTAATACTGCTATTTGTCACAATGCTCCTGTAATTTTTTAATTCTACAACCATTACGTAAGCAGTTTTGATCAGGAATAATGAAGTCCTAAAGATATGAGATAGTAGTTCAAATCTCATTGATGGTTACTCCTATATGACTCTAGGTCAATTGTCTCCAAAAGGCAATTTTCCTCTGAGGACATATGTCCAGAGCTAATTTTCATCAAAAGAGTTTGGAATAGTGCCAGGATTGATGTACCCTAACCCTAACCTTCACCCTAAAATTGCCACTGAGGGAAAATGTATTTAGAAGTAATTGTTCTCGGAAGCAAATGTCCTCAGAGGTAATTGTCGGAGAAAATTGTACTTTGAAGGCTATTGTCCTGACACCTTCCTTCATTTCTGATTCATACCACTTGCCTAATGGTCTTAGAATGCAAAAAGACGTGAGCATTTCAATGAAAGGCAACAATAAATATGGAAAAAAAAATAGTTAAAATTGATTTGTCTGAATATCTGAGATATAGAATTTTCATCATTGTACACTGATTATTTTGGACTAGTATCCTCATCTCGATTGTTTGTTATCTCTGTCCTTTGTTCGGTACCTGTGGTATTCTGTAACATCCTTAGAATTTCAAATGAAACCTCTTACTTAATGTCCTGTGGGTAGATTGTTCTCATTCTTCTGTCCATATCTTTCATCATTCAATTCTTCCTAGTTGATTCTTCCTTGCGAAGCCATTTCTGCTTGTTCCACTGAATCAGAATATATGAATTTCCCTGTCTGACCTTGGGATCTGATTCATGACCATCAGGTAAACTGTGTACACTTGACCAATGCTTATATCCACTAGGAGAATTTGATGATGGAATTTTGGAGCCTTAAGCCTTTAAATCTGAGAATGTTACCAAATATGAAGGGAACATGACAAGGGCCAGAGTGTATAATGGCCAAAATATTGTGACTATAACAATCAAGATGAGGACTCTGTTTAGAATAAACCAATGTATTATAATAATAGTCAAAATCAATAGCAAAAATGCTTTATCTAAGAAATTAAATCATAAATTAGATGTTTAACTGGATTTAATCTTTTGTAAGATCTAGTGATTGTTTTGTAGGCTTTTTAAACAATGAACCGTCGTATTACTTTTCATCATCATCATCTGTCTTTTAGCATCCATCGTTAGACAGAGATCCTCTCCAGAATTTGCCAGACCTCTCTACCATGGGCATCATGGGGCCAATACTCTCTGAATTTGTCTGATTCATCATGCCATCTTATAATTTGTCAGCCACAGTTTTGCATATGATCTCTGGGGATCTACGATGTGGTTGTTTGATATTCTTGCATCATGACCAGTCCATTGCCATTAGAAAACTCATTTATTTTTGATTACATGTAATTACCTTGATAATGGATTGAGGTGATATAGGGTGGGAATTAGAATTTCTTTTATTTCTTTGGCTTCTTCTGAGCATTATCTGTTGATGTCATCTGTGTATTAGATGATATACACATTGCTAATTTACAGCACGCACGCAACCCTCACATACTGCATACACACAACTCACCTATTGATGATATTTCAATAACTGAAGTCTGAAGTTGTCATTGAACATATCATTGTCTGAAACCTTAAAACTGTTGACCTTATTGCAAGTAGATGAATACAATATATTCTTACAGACATTGAGCTTAAAAGTTACCCTGGGAATCTTTCAAAGAATACAGATCATAACTTGTATCAGATAACTATAAGAACTTCTAGATGACTTTAATATTACCTCTGATTACCTTCAACTCCGCCTAAAATTTGAGTAAGTATAGAGTAGGTATAGGGTGGATATTGAAGTTTCTTTCAATTCTTTTGCGTCTCGTGTGCATGATCCGTTGATATCATCATCCATCAGTGTAACATATGCTTTACTGAGATATTTGATGCTATACACATTGCCCACATGCAGACTGATTTCTGCATTGGTTACTTTGTAGAGTGTTTTTATTTGTAGATCTTGTTCAGTAAGGATGTGAACTCTTTTTTTGCTGTGCATCATATCTCATAATCACCTGGTGGGTATACTTGGTTCTTTTTCAAATTTCAACAATCTCATGGAAACTTATTGGAAAAAAGTATATTTCAAGATGAGTCATTTTCTTATTTAGTTACATGGGCAACGTATTTGAGGTGCTGTGTTTAACAAAAATCTGTGATACTCAAAGTTTTAGTTATCTGCATCAATTGTGAAAACATAGGACCACTCTAGGTCATTGGCACATCTACTTCAGAGGATAAATTTTTCTTAACCACCTTCTAAAGGATGAAAAGCTACAATAACTAATTTGGCTAGGTAGAAAAATAAACATGGAGAAAAAAATGCCATTTTTTTGAAATTTTTTAGAAATTTAATTACTTAGTAACCCACTGAAAGTGAACAAAAATACTGAGAGGCGAATAATGTTTCTCTTCCTTGTCAACCAAACTTTAATCACATTTTTGAGCCTTGACACATCAATGACTTTCGTGAATGAAAAAGTCTATTGTAAAAATAGGCTATGACTAGTGTTCCCTTCAAGCTGTGTGGATGTGCATTAGGAAAAATATCAACAAATTTTGAAAGTTTTAGATAAAGAAAAAAAAAGGTTCAACAATGAAACTGTGGCTGAACAAGCAATCTTTATATCGCTCTTGCTCTAAAGAGCATAATCTGGTTGCAGGTCTGTGCAAAGATTACAATGTGTACAAATCTGTATATAAATTCTGTCACTAGGATGTCTGCCAAGAATTTGTCTTTGCTAATGAATAAATAATCAAGAAAAATCAATACACCAAATTGATCACTTCTTTTATTATACACTTGATATAAAAAGTAACTGACCTTAGTTTCATAAACTTTAGACAAAAATCAATGACTAGCTAAAAAGTAAAAATATTTTTGCACACTCTCCTTAAGTTGTTCTCAGTTTTTTTAGGTCTTGTACAGGCCATAAAAAGATAGAGGGAACATCAACTATAACCCTGTTTTGATCAATTATATCACCTG
Organism: Thysanoteuthis rhombus; assembly: GCA_963457665.1. NCBI lineage: Eukaryota > Metazoa > Mollusca > Cephalopoda > Oegopsida > Thysanoteuthidae > Thysanoteuthis > Thysanoteuthis major. Next base: position 44,597,168 of record OY735220.1, on the reverse strand, counting down.
CCCTGGTCATACATGACAATATTCCTAGCTATGACCATACATTTAACATGAAAGAAAAGGACATGGAAAATTTCTGGTCATTGTTTGAGGCTTTTTCCATTGAATGAAAAAGAAACTGGAAATTATGTAAGGTTGGAAGACTTGACCAGCCAGTAGAATATTGATCTCATGATATTACTCTACTTAATTGGCTGTAAGGAAGTTGTATGAAATGGTTGCTATCTATATCTAATAGTCATATTTTTTCTCCTCCAGAGTTATTTGCGTGTAGAACTGTCTCAATAAGAAAACTGCCGCTTCCAAAAGTATGAATACTTTCAAAAGTATGAATACTTTCAAAAGTAATCTAAAAAATGACATTGACCACAATATGTTCACCTACAAAATGATTTATTAATTCTCAAAATCTACAGACTGATCAAAAAGTAAAATTCACCAGCAAGTAAAAGGACCCAATGTGTAGGTTGGTATGATAACTTTTTTTTTTGCTGGTTGCCCTGACATCTTTGCAACACCAGTGGCGGGGACTAAAGCAATTTTTTGAGCTTCCCATACACTGAGCCCCTTGTATCACATCTGGCTCTTGTGGGGGAATGAGTAGATATGGATTAAAGTGTTGTATTTGTGCACTCTATCAGATCTAATGGACAGAGAAATAAAGCATCAGACAGAAAATCTCACTGTTCATTACATACAAAGATTAGTGAATGGATATGCATATATAAATATAAAATGTCAGTGCCTGTTTTTCTTTGCCCCAAGGATGAGTTTTTTTTTGTTTTTTGTTTTTTGTACAGTATGGTATCAATTTTTAACTAGCATAAGTAGTAGAGGCCCTTATGCTGGCCAGGCTTCACATTACTGGGATTACTGAGGTATGGAATGGCAAATCTGTCTAGGATTGAAGTTCAACACTTTTAAATCAGTGTGTACTATCAGTGCATTCATTGAAAGAAAAATAGAAAACTGTTTTTCTTTTGGGGAATTTCAAAACCAAACAGTGCTTTGATAAAAACAGAGGAACAATTATCAAGAAATAATCATAGGGAGGCAGCTAGAGGTAAATAGGAGGGCAAACTGGGCTTTTCAGCAGACAACTCTGAATAAAAATGGGGAATGTCCAAAAGCTGATAAAAGACAAAGTGAGGGAACTTTCTCCTGAAAGGTACTGTTAACTGGGTTCTGGTGAAGCTTCAAAGGCCTGACCAGCCAGAAGTGGATTATATTAAATTACTGCAGTTAAATAAAGGAGAATAAAAACAGGCAGATGAAGTGAAGCAACCACCACCTTCACTTTCCCATGACACCTTGAATACAAATTGAAGATTCAAAAAAAATAAGAAACAGTGTAATGAATGAACTGTTAGAGCATATTGGACTTGAATCAAGGCTGGACCTCTGGTACCTTTAGGTAACCGTGTTGCCAACTCAAAAAAAATTTTTTTTCACACTAAATCATCCTAAAGAAAAAAAAGTGTCAAAAAAATGCCAAAACGCATTAAAACAATCTGTCAGCCTTTTAATGGCCATTTTAAATAGCTTAAAATGGCTGGAATTTTCTTATTTCAACTGTTTTTAATGTATCTAATTTATCCATCTTCCCATTTTTCCATTTGTAATTGGAAAGGTTTAGTGTCTCAGATACAACAAAGCGCCCTCTAGCACATGACACCCCCAACCCCCGGCCACTACCTGTGTTTTTTGTACCGAGGGCCATCCTTGACTTGAATTTTCATTTCTCATCCATTTTTCCCAACTCCCAATTATCTTATCTGTTTATTTTCATGGGATCATCAGTTTTTTTCTCTCTTGATAAGCAAATTGTTAAGCTTGAGATACATTCTCATCAACCCAAACTGCGATTGCACTTGTTGTACATCTTATATGCTAGCGATAAGGAAGTGCTGGGTGCCCAATCAGGCAACGGCATGGAGAATGGACTCACCTTGCCAAAGTTTAAACTGTGGCTTAGACCACTGAGTTCACTTGGAATTCATGCCCTTTGGAAAGGCATTAATCCATCTTCCTAGCAATGGGTAAAATAGCACGGGGTAGGTGATGCCACTTCAGGTGCTTGTTGTTTATTAGTCTCGAATATCCAAAACGGGCCAAGTAAGTATTAATATATGATGTGGAGCTAGAGCATAGATGACTGAAGCCACAGCCAGTGTAAGGGTATTACTTACCATATATTTTATTCGATTGGATGACACTTGGAGCATCCAAAGAACACCCCTACAAAATCTTTCTGTCCTATAGTCCAGATACAAAAACAGTGATTGAACAGTGAACTAAAACCCTGAAATTCAGACTGAAATTGGGGCAGTGTCTTATCTGAAGATTGCTTTATCGACGGAAATATACGGTACTTACTTAGTAAGTGCAATGCAACGGTATTTACTTTTAGTAAGTGCAACGCTATTATTTGTTTAGAGCCATCCTATTAGTCTTCTGTTACCTACTAATACAGTCGAAAGCTGTTTACATACATGTTTTGATCGTATGTTTATTCTGTGACATGCATGGCTACTCTTAACTGTACTTGTGTGTGCAATTGTCTGTGCAAGAGTTAATGATCCTGAATTTCTTTTTACTGCTTGCACACCAACTGTGAGATGTGATGAAATGATTCCTTTTGCTTAATTGGTGGGGTTGGGGCATGATAAAAATATTTTCGCAGACTTGACCGCATTTATAGAACATAATGTGTATTCATACATATATTAGAAATCATCAACCAAAACTGACATGAAAACTGTCAACATTAGGTTTCTCCAGTTTTTAAGCTGGTCTGGCTATGTATGTATTATATATATGTGACGCATACAGGCTACACCAATGTAGCTATGGAGCAGAAAAATTTCAACATTTACTCTTTAGTAAGTCTAGAAAAATATTTTTTATTTTATTTTATTTTTTTTTTGTCTTTGAAAGTTACCCCCTTGAATAGGTTTTTTAATGGAGGATTCAATTTACAATGTATGTTTACCTGTGATGGTTTCTATTGAGTGACTAACCAGACCTTTTGTGTATGACTATTTCCAATGAGCACACAGATACTGCACTGATCCTTTGACTGTAGTGCTGGGAAGAATACTTTAGTCTCAAGTAGAATGCATAGGTGCTACACTCTGATTTTAGGCAGAATACTGGGAGTGCCTCTATGGTCCTCGGCAAAGTGCACAGATATTCTTATCATAGGTAGAAGTGCCTATCCAAGTGTAAATAATCCTGTCATTCTGAACCTTTCCAACTCCAAAAAGGAGTAAGACAAGGTGATACCAGCTCACCCAAACTCTTCACAGCCTGCCTCGAGATGATCTTCCAAAACCTGGACTGGAAGAATAGAGGAATCAAAATAGACGGTGAATATCTGAGCAACCTGAGATTTGCTGATGACATCGTCCTTTTTGCAGAGAACCTACATGACCTCTAATTAATGCTAGATGAACTAAATGAAGAAAGCAAGAGAGTTGGCTTACATATGAACTTTAGTAAAACAAAAATCATGTGCAACGATCACATTAAGGATAAGGACATAACTGCCAAAATCAAAGATGCAAAACTGGGGAAAGTAAACCACTATATCTACCCAGGACAACAAATTTCCATGAAAGAGGAAGAGATCAAGTGAAGAATCACTGTAGGATGGCAAGCCTTTGGCAGAGTAAGCTCAACCTTCAAAAACAAGTCTATCCCAATAATCCTAAAAAGAAATGTATACAACCAATGCATCCTCCCAATAGTCACTTATGGAGCTGAAACATAGAACCTAACCAAGAGACAGACTTGCAAATTGAGAAGCATGCAACGCCCACATGAGAGAATCGTGCTCAACCTCACTTGGAGAGATCACAAGACAGCACTGTATATAAGGAAGAGAACGGGAGTCAGAGACCTCATAGAATCTATAAGAAAACTTAAATGCAAATGGGCAGGCCCTGTTGCAAGAATGACAGACAACCGTTGGACATCACAACTCACAACATGGATCCCCAGAGATTACATGCAAAACCGAGGCTGACAAAATACAAGATAGAGAGATGAACTGGACAAATTTAGAAAATACTGGCTCCGCGACACCCATAATAAATGTGGTGAATCCTGGGGAAGGTCTATTTCCAATGATGGACGTTAAGACTGATGATGTTGGTTGATAAATAAAATTGGAAGAGGAATACATGATGGTTCAAAAAGAATCCAGGGGTGGGGAAGAGGGAGGTTAAAACAACTGTCAATTGTGCTCTATTTGTAAAATATCTTAGTGAAACTCATGTCATACCCCACACTCACCAGTCCTCTGCTCCTTGTATTGATTCAAACCAGTTGGATGTATATTAATCCGGCACAAGAACAAAAAGAGGAGGATGTCTCTCTGTCACTCCATCTGTCAGTCCATTCGCCTCTCTTTCTATCTGTCCACTTATCTATCTACCTATCTATCAGAATAATGGTTTGCAAGCTAGCTTTGAAGACTGTTACAACTGTATTGAATTTGAGATCTGTGTGTAACCCAATATTATTGGTCTGAGCCAGCCTAAGTTAAGCTTAATGAATATCCAATTTATATATATATATATATATATATATATATATATATATATATATATATATATATATATTTTCAAACTCATAAATGATGAAATGTGCAATGATAAGAAGTGTTTAAGGGAACAGAGTGCTTTGTATGTAGGAAGATGCGTAGGTTTGTACGGATATGATCTCATGTGCACCGATTTGGGATGATTCATGAACAGGAAATTGCCGGCAAACCTATGACATACATGTAAACATTTTAGATATTTACTTACATATTAGGTGTGAATGTATTCACACATACAAACAAGTTTGAGAAGGAGGATGTGTGTAGCACTAGAATTGAGCTTTGAGAAATCATTTGAAACTAGTAATTATTTTCAACCACTTATATGGAAATGATTTCATACATATGATATTGAATGTAGAGGAAACGCAGTAATTTTCTCACTGAATTGAGACCAGATACACCAACTTCCCCATCAATGTTGTGGTTAAGTTCCTGAAAAATACAACTGAAACATTGTTAGAAATATAGTGAAATTTCATTTATTACAGTGTATTGTTATTCTTTGGATATATATATATATATATATATATATAATATATATATATATATATATATATAATCAAATAGTTCGTTTTTCAGTTCTTTCAAGTTTTTCAGATAAAAAGACTGTAACTGGTTGATCAATATCTTGGATACAATGAATTTTTAGGTGCATCCATACTCTATGAGAAACTTTTTAGTCGGTCAGTTTGTCCCTAATCAAATCAGTCAATCCCTAATTCATTTTTTTTACAGCCATATGATGTTGCATTGATATGAAACTTAGTCCAGACAATCCTCATCTTCCTCTTCTTCCTCCTCCTCCTTCACCTACTACTACTACTAGTAATGTTAAAAGTCAATTTTCTCGGGCGTATCCTGTTGGATTGATACAAAAAAAATTGTCCTGGCCTTCAGGTGAACTATCCTCATCTTCCTTCTCCTGTTACAACTACCAGAGCTAGTAAAGTTGCTGCTGCTACATTGTTTAGAATCCTTTTGAAATTGAGAAACACAGATATGGATGTAAGAATGTTGAACGCACAGTTGAACTTATGGTTCTTGTTCTTCCAATACAAGCTCATAAAAAAAGTTTTGTTCACTTAACAAAGCCTTGAGCATTGAATGATCTTCATGATAGGATAATGCATGTGATCAATCTTATGAACATCTGCAAAATGTCAACCATTATTAATTTTTGACTGGTATTTCCATTATCTTAATTTTAGTTGCTCTTTATTGCTAATACTCAGACCCTCAGTCTATGGCCATTTATAAACAATGCAGATAGGATAAATAAATAAGCTCTCGGCGAAACTCGCATTCCTTTGAGACATGCTTAGAGTTTATTCTTTTTTTCTGACTTGCGTTTTTTACTCACTGCGTTAGGCTGATTGTTTGATTAGCTATGAAAAGCAACTGAAATTAAGATTAAAAAAACCTCGCCATCACAGTCAATAACTGAACAACGGTTATGTCAAAATTTGAAGTTAGGCAAAAAAATTCCATCAAAAAATTAAATTTTCACTGGAAAATATCTTGACTCGATTAAAAAAATCTAGAAATATCTAGATTCTGGAGTATAAAACTGTTTAAAAAGGCCCCCAATGTAGGTAAAACATTTTGTTCTCCAGAAATGAAAACAATGCATGTTTAGAAGGGATTTAGTGGAGTGCTGATGCCAATTTTTGAGTCTATAGACAAAATGGTATTGCCAGGAGTGCTGGAACACATAAACATGTAAACTAACACACAAGCCTCACATGAGTGAATCACTGTAGCCTGCACATGTACCGGAACTAATTATTTAAAAAATATCTGAAAGATAATCTTTTTAAAAAATAGATCTTTCTATCTACAATTATCTAAATAAAATAGATCTTTTTATCCAAGATCATCTGAAAAATACTGGCACAGGATCTGGGCATTGGTCACGCAAATTTCCAGGGTTGTAGCCCACAAAATATGACCAAACCTTTGATAAATTACATGCTCTGTGTGTGTGTGCATGTGTATATATATATATATATATATATATATATATATATAATTTCAAAATCAGTAAGTACAATAAAAACAAGTCTGGCTGTGACAGGGTCAAACTCTACTCTAACTTTAATTTCTATGTAAGATGATTATTGCAACTTTTGTTATGTGTATATTCCAAAGATCATGAAATAGTGAGGACCTTTATTTGTCAATACCGGGCATAACAGCCTGTTAAAAAATTGCATCATTCAGTTAAGTGTAAATGCTTGAAGAAAAAAATGTGACTTTATTTGACATAGGGAGTGGGTAAGTCCTACTAATCCAAAATTCAATAAATTGTAAGTATTCCATAAATAATTCACATTCACTTATCTTTATTTAAAACAAAGATAACTAAATACTAGAAGAACACAGTTTCAATTAATCTTTTTCTGAAATCTATCAATTTTATTACCTCTGGAGCATCGTACCAAAGAAATCTGACACTTCCGTTTTTGTTGTTGTTTGACATTGAGTAACTAAACAAACTTGTCATAATTTCAAGTGTATGACTCATTGGTTTTAGGTGAGGGAACATTGTTATAGAAGAAAAACGAAGTAAACTCTACATGGAGTTTGATTTGGACATTGTGTTTCACAATAGAAGTTAACTCATCTAAATTGTTCTTTCTCATGTTATGATAGAAAAATAAAGTCAATTCAAGACTTGAGCTTAGTGTTAGAAAATAAAAACTACCGAACGTAAATTAATTTTTATCTGAGGCAATCCATTCAACACATGAATCCACAATTGTTTTGCAAATTGAGTTCATAGAAATAAAATCCTATTATCCTTATGTTGAATACAAAGCCATAATTTTTGTTCAGATAAAAACATCCTCTGACGCTTATTATTTTGATTATTTCAGACTAAAATTATTTTTTTTTTAATCTCATGTTGACTCTCTTGAGGTATTTATCAACTAACCTCCACCTATACTAACCCTCAGACATTTATCAATGTCTAGCACTTTTCTATTGAATTGTTAGGGGATGGGGGTGTTGATGGTCCACGCATGATAAGAGCCCAATGCAGCATTTTTTTAAAGTTGATTTTTTAAAAAACTTAATATACAAGGCTACATTGCTCTGTTTCCTATTTTAGTTAGAAGCTTGACCAATCAAAGAATCATTATGCTGGGTGTTCAAGCTTCAATTATTTTAGAGATTTGTGTACCAAATCCATTATTTCACCATGTGTGTGCATAAATATATATATATATATATATATGTGTGTGTGTATGATGACATCACCAGAGATCACATGCAGAGCCAAGGCCGACAGAATACAAGATGGAGAGATGAACTAGACAAATTCAGAAAATACTGGCTCCGCAACACCCATGATAGAGAATTGTGGCGAATCCTGGGGAAGGTCTATGTCCAACGATGGATGTTAAGACTGATGATGATGATCTATATGTATATATTTACATATGAGATATATATATATATATATGATACAAATCGGGTTTGCAAAGTTACATAATATAATGTAATATAGAGCAATGTCTGATATGTGATGGATTTATTTCATAGAGTGCTAGATACATTCAATGTAAACTACAGGTAGTAAGTTAGTTCAGAGTAGAACTGGAAATATAGTTGAACTTCAGGCATATGATAATGTATGTTTTAGTTTCCCATTTGGGGAAATTTTCTGTGGATGTTGCTATGGCGGGAGGAGTTTTTCTTTCATTTTATTATTTTGTTTATTAAGTTTGTAGTATGTATCTTTTGCTGGTGGTTATAAGTTACATGTCAAGTGTTATGGCGTGGGTGTTGGAGTTATCTATAAGTGGATACCAAGCTGTATGTTCTCATGGAATTTCTTCATTTTAACCTTGATTCAATTCATTAGACTTATTACCTATCTTAGGGTCCTTTTATGACCGTAGTTGATTGTATTGTTCTTAATTTACTTAGACAAGGGCAAGTACACAATGTTGATAAGGTGGTTCTTTGAGATGACTATGTGGGTAAACTATCTACATTAATTTTAGTGCATTGAGTTATTGAGTTATTTGTTAATAAAAATTTTGAGCAATGCCGATAGTTTAATGCCATTTCATTTTTCTGTTTAATAAATCAATTTTACTTTTTTTTTTTTTTTTTTAAATTTTTTTAATGCAAAACTGCGTATTTCAAATTTCTCATTTAGTCAGAGATGGCATGGATTTCAATATTTTGGCACATATAGGTTTGCCTTGGAATTTTCTATTTTACAGTTGGTTCATTGTTCATTTTGCTCCTTCTCCAGTAATATGTAGATAATGATGTATTATTTTTATATCTTTCATTCATAAAGGATGATTTGTGTTTGGCTAATGTAAGTTTAAATGATGTTTTATATATTCAATTTTTACTTCTTGGAGTTTTTCTTGGGTTGATTATTCTGCTTGGTATACTATATTTGATCTGAAAGATTTGTTTTGCAGAGGGCAAGTATTCTTACTGGTATGATTGCAGTCTTGTTTCTATATGTTTGTTTTCCTTGTTTGTATTTTTTATGTTTCATAATAAGTATATTGAAATTTTCGGTACAACTAAAGCTGAGTTCAGCTTGTTTTTGGTAAATATTTTGCTTACTGTGTGGTTTTTGGGGGAAAAGTTGAATGAATGAATGAATGAATGATTTATAGATAAATACTCCCCCCCCCAACAATATATATATATATATATATATATATATATATATAAGTATGCTGCTGCAGGAATCGACCGTGACCAATATGTGAGCCTCTTCTATGTAGCCAGGCTCTTACCATTGACCTAAACATCCACTGGTAATGCAAAGGCCCACATGGTCAATATGACAGCAAACTTTTTAACCTGGCGTAGATGGATACTTCAGATATTATTTATAATGTACCTTGAACTATCTCCAACTTTTTTAATCTTTCCTGTAAGTACATTTGACCCTGAACGAAAAAGTTCAAGAAATTCAAAAGGCATCACAATAATGAGCATTGTTTATTCAGCTCCAATATTTGAACTCTAGATCTTATAATTTTTTCTAATGTATATCCACTGAGCTACCACTACAGGATTTGGCTTGGTGGGAGCTATTACATTGAACGGATCACAGAATGGCTTGAAGGTCAACCATTGTGAGGCAAATGGCTTTGGGGAATCAGCTCCATACAATAGCTGTTGTGTGAGAGACTTTCAAAAACTACATTTGCATCACAAGACCTTGTTTTTCTTTATAACAAACATCATATGGGTCCTTATTTCAAACCTTTACCAGCATGAACACTCATCCCTGAAAACACACTTACATGCATGCACACACTGACGCCCAAACATGTGCATACACTAACATACACACAAGCTCACACACACTAACAGACATGCTTGCATTCACACACATACACATGTGCATACACTAGCAGAGTCCTATGCTAACATATGTATGCTAATTTACACACAAATTCTCACTTACGTACATACATACTATCACATATTCACACATATGTAGAAACTCACATGCATACATGCATGGGCATACACATATGCTCACATGCACTCATTTACACGCACAAACACACATGTATGCATAAACTCACACACACATGCACTTTCAAATCTTGACAAAAAAAGTACAATGTTTATGAAAACATACCAAACCATTGAACTGGTGTTTTTTTTTATTATTATTTAGTGAACACATGTTGTCAAAAATGAGAATCAGTTTTTTTTTTGTGTGTGTGTGTGTGTGTTTTTTTTTTTCTTTTCTTAAATTTAGGCTGTCTGGGCTGTTAAGCTGTTTTGATATATGGTCCTTTTTCCCCAATATATGCAATCTGATTGACATACTTAATGCTTAAAATTTCATCATTGTATCATCAGTACACCCTTGGCCTATCGGTAAGTCATCAGGTTGCAAAGGTCTGCAACAGGGTTTTATATCAGTGATGAGAGCAGCTGAGTGTTTACCAGGTCTCCCCAGGCAAAAGGAAAGTGAGTTCAATTATCACCGGGAGCTTATTCTTTATTTCTGATCCATACAATTTACTCTGTGCCATAATTTGATGGCTCGGGTTGAATTGTAAAAAAAAAATCTGCTGATTACTATATATCAGGCTCTAGCCTTATTGATCCAACCTAGTTTATATACATCTTTCATATATATATATATATATTAACCTCAAGGAATGCTATTTCAGTTCTGGTACAAAAGGTGCATTCAGAACAGATCTGTGAAGCTGGTTTAGTCTTGAAGAAAAAAGTCATTGAGTAAAAGGTAGACAGATTTGGTTAGTCGCTCAAAAGGAACTGTCATGTGACCAACATTTTTTTGCAGTTGGGGGTGATCAATTAGAAAAATGAGTAAAGTTACTTCTCTTGTCTTTTGAAGGTCAGTGGTCTGTAAAAAGTCTGAATTTTCAAAAAATATATATTAACACTGCTGGACACAAAGGGATCAATTCAGCACAAATTAACTTTCCTAATCACACCCCTTAAAAACCTATTTTGAGGAAATTCAAAGAAAGTTTTTCCAGACATAAGGAGTAGATGTTGAAATTTTCAGCCCTCTAGCTCCATTGGTGCTGCTTATATGCATGTTATATACATAGCCATCCATCCATCCAGCCAGACTACTTCAAAACTGAAGAAACCTACGTTGATAGTTTTGCCCTTTTGCTGGCTATGGCTTCAGCTGTCACTTGCTTCATTACTTTTTACTAGGTCTGTTTTTGATGTGTGGATTAGACTGAGAAGCAACAAGCACCCGAAGTGACATCACTCACTTGACCCTTTGCTATTTTACCCACAGCTGCTGGAAGAGATGAATTCATACTTCCCTCCAAAGGCATTAGTGGAAAGTGAATACAAACTGTCCCAGCTGGCATTGGAACATGGCTTGCAGAGTCCATTCTCTGTGATGTTATTTACTCAACCACCCTGCACCTTCTCTTCATTGGTTGAATTGCTAAAAATAGACTAAAAGATATTTTAAGTGTTTCTATCATATCCCTACCTATTTTTGTCTTACAGTTACTTATTTATTTTTCTATAAAGGATATAGTTTGTATTCCATGAACTTTTTAACCTGAAATGATGCTCTCTGAAGACTTTGTGCTGGTTGATTCAAAATAACAAAAGGCTCTTTCTTTCTTTCAACAAATGAGATATTATATTAAACCAATCCTTTTTTTTATAGTACTCTTATTACAAATTAATCTTTTGAAGGTTTGATTTCTCTTCCAACTGTTCTGCATATATTTATGCCAAATATAATGCATGCATACCTACTAACCTAATAATGTCTACTTGTATAAACAACATATAGGCAAATCCAAGTGGCCTTTTGAGTACAGATAAAGTAATTATAAATATAGAACTAAATGATTGGACCACACCAAATCATTACCTGTGGAACAATGTTTTACAAAAATAGAAAAAACAACACCACACCTATTTTAGAATCTCAAGAGAATAAATGGATCCTGCATCTACAAACATTATCAGATTATGGCTTAAACACAGAATTGAATCATCTGAAGAAAATTAATACTTGAACATAATTAAGACATAACATTTTAATCATCTGGAATTTCAGTATGTAAAAAACAGACCCGTAAGCTGAGAACCATGCAACGTGCACATGAAAGAATAATGCTGGGCCTCACATGGAGAGACCACAAAACAGCACAACACATCCGGGAAAAGACAAGAGTTAGAGACATCATAGAATCCATAAAAAATCTCAAATGGCGGTGGGCTGGCCATGTCGCAAGAATGGCTGACAATCGATGGACATCACGACTCACAACATGGATTCCCCGAGACCACATGCGCAACCGAGGCCGGCAAAATGTTAGATGGAGAGACGAGCTAGATAAGTTCAGGAAGTACTGGCTCCGTGACGCCCATGATAGAGAAGTGTGGCAAATCCTGGGGAAGGTCTATGTCCAACGACGGACGCTAAAAGACTGATGATGATGATGATGATGATGAAAGAGTATTTGCATAACATTTGGTAACTTGAGTATTTTCAGTGAATTAATAGAACTACAAAGCATTTTCAAATTCATGATTTTGAATAGGCATATTGCTATAGTTACACATGCACAATTTATATATAATCATATTATACATAAACATATATGCTCCTACATACACAGATTACAGCAGATGTATTTGCAAATATACTTATGTAAGAAGAATGGCTATTGAATAACAAAACTGGGCTTATGTGAGTCAAACCAGTGAGCATACGCAAACAACATGGTATAGATTGACAAATGAGTAAACATAACAACCCCTGACTGTTTCACTCTGTTAATGTCTTTAGTTGGCTGTTATGCATCGCTTAAAGAAGACTTATTCTTTGGAGATGTTGTAGAAATGGTCTGTTCAAAAAGTTTGATTTCCCAAACTTTTGGTTGTAATAAGAATGTTAATTTGAAACCTTGTTTTGATCAAATGAACTTTTGATCAAGTTGAAACTACGTATCTACTTGTTTTTTATAAAAAAAAAAGTTAAAAGCTTGCCAACTAGGCAATCTTACCAATTTGGCATAACATTTGCCCAATATCATAATGAATATAATACGTTAAAATTCATTTCCCCCACATGTTTACAGTACCTGTTTCAAATCAATCATTTAGTTAAAAAATGGGGGGGGGGGCATAGAGGCACAGTCAAACTAAGGGAGGCTGGGGATGGGTAATAAGGTTGAGAACCACAGGTCTAAAACAGTTGTGAGTTTCCTGAATATATTGTCATATAAGACCCTCATGATAAATGAGTCTCACCAGTTTGTCTCTTTTATCAGTTGCCTGTGATACTTTTTCACACATTTCCCGTTTTCCATACATTGTGTCAGTGAATTTGAAGGCCCAGATGGTCGATGATTCATTGATTTTTTTTCTTTTTTTTTTTTTCGATGGTGTTATGGTGATTTATAGAGTCTTGAAGTATGTAGTATGTTTGAAATTGATATTCATAGTATTTTCACCAATTTTTGACGATGAATAATGTAGTTTTCACCAGTTTTTGTCTTATTTTGTTTCCCTGCAACCTCAGATGGTCTTGATAGTGAAATCTAATGTATTTATGAAATTCTGGATGAAATGTTGGTCCTAATAGACCTATTTTGACTTTTGGAGAATGGTCTGTATTGATTTGTATTGGAACCAAAGGCAGACCTCCATTCATGAATATATAACACTGTACAACTTTTTTCTTTTTTTTTTTTCCTTTAATTTCTTTGTTTTTGAATAATAAGTGATATTTTCTGATTGATTGAATCTAAAAAGGATAGAAAATGCCAATTATTCCCTTTTAAACTTCGCTTTTGTGATCAGGACAGTGATAATTTGAAATCTACTTATTTCCATTCGGACAATGGATGAATTTGCACATTTTTATTCACTTAAAGTAGGAGAAACATATCAATATCACAGTCCTGGTCACAAAAGCAAAATTTGAAAGGAATGATTGCTACTTACGGTTCTTTTTTCTCATGAGTAATTTTTAAATATCATTCATTACCCAGGAACAAAAATCATGTATGATGTAATTGATAAAATATTGAAAAGTTGAGGAAAAACCTTTTGTACCAGAGATTATTTATTAGCATTGATATTGATAAATGTAATGGCTGTGAATTTTCTCTTAAATATCAGAAAAATGTATAATAATAAATAGACCAAACGTATGAAGGCCAATTAGATATGACTGGAGTAGGGAAAGATATTTTCCTGAAATACATAAGCAGTTGGAATACTTTTCAGAATATTCAATTTGTATTCAACTACAAAAACTTTTAAGAAGGAAAATTAACTGTCTCATCATGTTTACTACATATTACTGCAACAAACAAGTATTGTATTAAAACTCTTCAACTTCAAAGGGATATTTTTATGAAGAGATACAGGGATAAGTTCTAAGTTGGTTGAATGATTTAGATAATGAGGCATCTGGAATGAACTTACATTTTCTTGACTATATCTAGTGGAAAATGCTTGTCTTATGTGCTGTGGATTTTTTTCCTGCTTTTAAAGGAAATGGTGGAAATACAACATAGAAATATATGTTGATGAAAACATGATAGCTAAATAAAGTACAAGAACATGGATAGAAAAATGATTTTCTCCATTAATAATTGCACACAACCTGGAAAATAATGTTTTATTTTGTCATGATACAATAGGGCAGTGGTTCTTTAAGTCATGCCCAAATGAGATTTGCAAGGATGCTCCCGAGGGTTGTGTGAAAAATACTAAGAAAACAAGGTGTAAAAAAGATGAAAATTTTTTTTTAGATAATGAAAAAATTTTAAGAGTGTAAAAAAAAAAAGAAAAGAAAGTCCCATTATATACATCACAATTTTGGAATATGAAGTGTCATTGAGACTCTGGAAGAGGAAAATAGTTGTGATTAATTGCAACTACTAATGTATGAAAACTCTTAACATATTCCAGTCTGTTCATATCCAACATTTGTTCATGGTTATCAAATTAAAATAAAATTCAGTAAAATTTATTCGATAGAACTCAATGAAGAAATACTGGAATTATGTTTTTGTCCAGAGAGTTGCTAGGCCAAAAGAAATTCTATATCCCAGGTTGCAGCCAAAAAGGTTTGGGAAACACTGCTAAAGTGTTTAGTGTGCTTGCATGGAATCCATGAAATTTTGTTGTTTTTTTTTGTTGTTTTTTTTTGTTTTTTGCTTTTGAACCACAGTAAGTAAATAGGATGATAGAATTACCTCATTGCATGTTTTTCATTAGTATTGCTGCCAGTGTCAAATGGATGCTTGAGACTTGATTTTTGAGTGATATTATACTGTTGTTTATTTCCAAATTTTTGAGCAAAGAAATATATCTTTTGTCTATTACTTATGATGACATTCAATTAAAAAGAAAAAAATCCAGTAGAAACCAACATCTGACCCATATCTTTTGGCAGTATGCCATGTTGAGAATGATCAATCATAAAATAGGAATAAGGGATGATCAATAAATAAGTTACTTTTTTCACCTTTTATTGAATCATTGAAAAGTTTGAATTTTCAAAAACCAAGTGGACACAGATTATTAACCAGTGTAGTATAAACTTAAATTGTAAATTGACCCCCCCACCACCACTTGTAACTTACAGGAGGGATTTTAAAAGAAAACAAAACTTTAAAAAAAATAGTTTTTTAATAATGTAATAGAGTAAATGTAAATTTTAGCATGTACACTTGACGCATACATAAATGCATGCATGCATGCATTCATACATGCATGCATAGTCAGTCTGACCAACTTGAAAACTGAAGAAACCCGTTTTAATAGTAATGTTTGACGGTTTCTAGTAAACAAATATTATACTGTGTCCAATGCGCAGGTATTATGACTGGGGAGCAGTCTACCAAAGCTTAGCATGGACAGTTATAGGGGTTGGATGATAAGCAGTGAGCAATAGTCTTCCCAAATACCCTTGTTAACATTTATTCTTTAATCCGACAAATACAGAAGCTCTTTCATTCTTTTTCTCTCGCTGTAAGTCAACAACTATATAGGGATGATAAAATTACCTCATCACATATCTTTTGTGTATTACTGTCAGTGTCAAGTGGATGCTTGAAAATTGATTTCAGCAAGACGTTTTAGCGTTGTTTATCCCCAAACAACTTGTGTGCAGGAAAATCTACCTCGTCTGTTCATTTCTTACGCAATGTTCACTTTTGCTGCTCTGCTTTCTACATCTCCTGACATAAATACGAAAGCAATAAAGAGATAAATTTTCATCATGAGAGAATAAAAATACATTAATGTTATCTAAAACCACTTCCACTTCAAAATCTCTTTCTTTAATTGACATATTCTCTTTATTCATTCTCTCATGAAAGCATCCTCAGGAGTGTTTTTCGATGAAGGTGAATAAACTTTATCTTCTTGAGCAAATTGTTAGAAACCGTCAACCAGACCTGACACCAAAACTGAACCTCAGTCGTGTATGATGCTTTGTATCATGGATATGCTCTTGAGTTACAGGAAGCACAAAAACACAAAAGTATTTTACTGTCTTTGAAGAGTGATTGACAATAAAAGCCTTTTTGGCACAATGTAGAGAAAGATAGTCCCGCTTGTTAAGTTTCACATCGTCAACCATTTGATGTTTCAAATAGCCAACAAATAAAAAGAATTAATGAAAAGTCTTTTAGTAATACAAAAATCATAAAAGAGGAGGAGAATAAATGTTTTCAATTTTTTTTTTTTATTTAAATAAATCCCCAAGTCTCTTTTGACAGATACTTTCATCATAGGATGACCAATCTGAAAATGTTAGCTCTTTCCCTACATTGTACCGAAAGAGGTTACTACTGTCCATTGCTTTTTATAGACAACTAAACTATTTTTTATGTGAGGTTTTGCTAAATTGATCTCTTAGTTTTTGTCTGACAGCATTCAGACTTGTTTTCTGGAAAATGCAGACTTTTTCGGGGATCATTGCTCAACAAAAGGCAAGAGAAGTAACATATTCATTGATCACCCCTCTTTCTAATCAAATACCCCCAACATGGCCTGCTGCCAAAAGAAGTTGATCTTGTGATGGCTTTCTGTGAGTGAATAACCAGTCTAAAATTTTTGTCAGCATCTTCATCACCATTATTATCATTGGTATATAAACCTCTGGGTACATTTTTTAAATCTTTGTTCTCTAGGATATTATCAAAATTTTAATGTTACAAATGGCAATCAAATAAAAAGAGATAAGAGAATTAATGAAAAGTCTTTTAGTAGTACAAAAGTCATGAAAGAGGAGGAGTCATCTCCAGTTCCATTGTATCTTTCACCATTGAACAACCGTAGCCACCAAAGGTGCACGTTTCTGTGTTCCAGTGCGCTTTTTGACCACTGACTTGAAAATTAGCATCATTACTCCATTAGACCCTTTCTTTTAGAAATCTTTTTATTATATTTTATTTATTTATTTATTTATTTATTTTTTACTATTTAGGTGCTTCAATTTGAATATACTAACATGTATATTCTCTAGAATGGAGATATTTCAAGATGTTTTTTAAAAATCTATTGTTGAACTCAGAGTTAACTTCATAATCACAATTAGTCAGACAGTGTGTTGAGAGAAGGTGAAAAAGAAAGATAAATGCCATTACATCATATGACCAGGAAGAGAGAAAAAGAAAGGGAAATCAGATTTTTTATGACATCCATAGAAAATTTTTTGTCCAAACAACACTTTAGAATAAATCGAATTCATTCTGACCATATTTATTCTTGGATGGAAGTTATTTTACATAACAAATTCTGATGCTACAGTTGTTTGATTGTTGACTGGTTAGTCTTTAATCATTCCATTCTTCTGCTTCCGCCAGTATTTGTCCAGTGTAGAGTCTTCTTGTTGATCTTTTTCTATTTATAATGTACTCACTAGTTCACCCATGACATAAGATTGCGGCATTTATGAAACATATGGATATACATTGCATTTTATATACATGGATAATAGAGATTAGAATTGCATTGATACATATTGGATTTCATATACGTGGATAATAGATTAGCATTGCAGTGAGCTTGAAGAATAGTTCTGCGGAGCGCAAATGGATTTTTATTATTTTTTCCTTTCATTACTTTTTATTTATTTTCAAAATTCAGTGTTTTTACTATGTCATCAAAACATGGAATTCTATTTTACTATGCCTATAGGATGACAGAATACAATAACACATCGCTAATTATTATACATATGGAGGCCACATTCCATTCTGGTTAGAAAATGTATAAATGCCTACATTAGAACTGATCTCTTGGACACTTCTTATTCTTTGTATTTTAAACAAGTTCTTTCGAAACCTTTCAAGTGATCAGGATTAGTCTTATGGCCAATATTAGAGGATTTTCTTCTTCCTGATGGTATTTGACCTGGAATGGTATGTATGTATGTATGTGTTGTTCTCTGCTTATATCTTCATCAAGGGTGTTACTGGGCTAGATGCGCATGGGCTTGCTTGCCAGGCCTATTGAGGCTTTGTTCTGCTTACAGCACCTGGTATTCCCCAATGGTCACTCATCTAGGTACTGACTAGGTTTGACCTTGCTCAACTTTGATGATTTTGTGAGAACTCCTGTGTCCACCGAAATGTGGCCACTACCCCTTTGCCTTGGGTTTGAGGTTCCTTAATCCTTATGCTATGAATGGTTGGTGGAGTCATTTAGAACTGTTGACTCAGTAATGTATTGAACCACAGTACTCTACCACTGAACTATGGTGATCACTGGAATATTAAGTGGTAGCAAGAGAAAAAAAAAGAAAAATTCAGAGAAATGGAGAAAATAATTCCTGAAATGTATTTTGCATTATGACTGTTATGATTAGTTCTACTTCCTTCTGCAACGTCTGTCTGAACTAGAATAAATATTTCATAAAGTCAATAAGATGGATGCTGTGTCCATTACTGAGTTACATTTGAATTAGGAACGCTTCTGGATAATCACTCAATAGAATCAGTCATGTGACCAATGTCTTTTGGCAACATGCCATGTTGGAAGTGATCAATTAAGACATTGGAAGAAGCGGGAACCAATGAATAAGTTACTTCTCTCGCTTTTTGCTAGGCAGTGATCACTGAAAAGTCTGAATTTCTAAGAAAACAAGTGAGCACAAATTAGGGACTAATTTTGTATTAACTCATATTGGAAGCCGAGTTCCCTCTAAAAACCTATTGGGAGTAGGGGTTGAAAAACAAAACCTAAATCATTCTTTGTAGACATAATGAGGTGTGAATTTTCAACCCTCTAGATACATTAGTGTGGGTTCATACACATGATACATATATATACATACATAGCCCGCCAGACCAGCTAGAAAACTGAAGAAACCTATTTTGACTCTTTTGGTTTACTGTTTCTGATATGTATTATCAAGATTGTCCATCACCATCGCTATGATCCCTAGCATCATAATCATCATCATTATCATTATCATTGCTCACTGATTTTCTGCCCACAAAAAAATACAAATGGCATATAATGTTATTGGAATAGTTTACAAGTTAGCAGTTATATGTAGAGTTTTTTTTCTTATTTCTTTTATTTTTAGAAACAAATTTGATCCTCAACTACAAGTGTTGGGAGTTTGGACAATAAGTCTATTTTGTTAGAGAAATGATCGCAACTCATAATCAATGATTCTTGAAACAAAATGGTGGATATTTGCCAAAAAAATCTCTTGTTTTTGTTTTTATATCTGAGTAATTGAAAAGACAGAATAGCATGTATGTAACTGTATGCATCCACACACACACACACACACACTATATATATATATATATATATATATATATATATATATATATATATATATATATATATATATATATATATCTCAAGAAGAAAAGTTTTCATGATTATATGTATGTATAAGTATTGTTCTGGAGAATACAATCTGATTTTTGGCTAATATCCAGCTGGCCAATATCAATGGATCCTAAATCCAGCCACTTGGTGCAGTTCTGTATTGCGGAATAAGACACACTGACGTCATTTGATTAACATTGTCCAGAAAATGTAATCAGTTCTTTCTCCATTAAAGTATCTTTCGTGGCTATGTTTTTTGTTCCCCCCCCCCGAAACATATTGCGCAAAGTCAGTCTGAAGCAGGTTTCAGGCTAAAAATAAAATGAAATATTTATGTTTTGAGTTAGAAGTTCACACTCTATTCATTCATTTCATAACCACAACTGTCAGAGGGTTCTTTTGGGGTTGGGAAGGGGCTTCTAAGCTTGCATTATTATGCATAGTAGAGAGATGGGTGTTCTCTTGAAGAGAATTAAGGGGAATTCCAGGGTAGGCTCTCTACATGATCTCCAAATGCTTATGGCACGGATTGTCAATCAAGTAGATACTGACCAGGCTCAATGTTGCTTAACTTTGGTGATTGTATGAGAACCAGTGTGTCCAACCTAATTTTGCTGTTGGAGTTTACGCTAAAAATGAAAGTATCAACTAATACATTGCATATTTTAGTAATCAGAAAAAAAAATTAGTTGAATTTCAGTTCCCAGTACAAACGCAGATTTTACAGACAACAATTTTTGTCTCTTTTTCTGAACACACAGACCTATAAGAATGGGTGTGAATTCATCATCAGTTTTTGTGTACGTCACTGTGTCACTGTATTTTTGGTGTTGTCATTGTTATCCGTCTTTGTTGTTACCTACGAAAATAAAGTAAAAAGTCAATACCAGGAGTTTGATGGAATAAATTGCTTAATAGATTCAAGCAAATTCAATTATAGTATCAAACATTCAACTGATTCTTTTTATGAAAAAAAGTATATGAAATTTTCTGAAGACAAGATATGATCTCTGCATCTGATTTGACACTTGACAAAAATCACACCTTCATTGATCTCAGAATTCATGACTAGAATTCATTCTTCATTTGATTCCTGTTATCTGTTTTACTTTGCCTTTGAGGAAGAAAAATTTTAGTCTTTGAACTTATGAAGAACTGATGACAAATTCACTCCCAATGAAAATTCTAAACTAATTGTCAATCAAAGCTGATAGCACTATATTGATTACTGAAATCTGAGACAGGGTACTACTACTGCTAATGTTACTACTCAACATATGGGGAATAGTCTTGTTTACCTTTCTTGATGAAATGTATTCACTAGTGTCTGTCCATCTGTCTGTCCATATGGATATCCAAAGAAGTTCTTAACGAATTTCAGTGAAATTTTCTCTGACGAGCCATGGGCTAAGGAAGAAGTGATCAAATTTTGGGGTTGGATCCATGTACAGTTACTCACCCCGCTTCATAGCTACTTGTCCACACCACGCAATATCTCCGAAAATTCTCAATGAATTTAAAAGGAATTTCGTGGAGGGTAGGGCAATGTGCTATGGAAAAATTATAAAATAAATTTTTGGCTGGATCTATGTACAGTTGCTTCCTCTCCATCATGTTCTCATTAATTCTAATGATGATTTGGGGTGGATCCTGTAATTCTTCTTAAAGATATCTCCCCTGAATTGTAAATCTCTGAACTGTTAAGTTTCTTCTGACAGTGAGGTTGGCAGAGGTATGCATTCTCTGAGTGCTTTTAGTTATATATAAAATAGCATAACATTACTCTTTGTTTAGAGATCTATCATGATTCTTGAAGGCAGTTTTCAATCGATTGTCTCTTTTTATTCTTACCACTCTGGGAATTTCCAAAGTGGTTACTCATTTGGTATTGATCCAACAAAACTTTGCTTGTCTTTTAATCTGCTGTTTTAATATCTTTAAATGGATAAATAACTCAAATACAGACAACCATATTATAACCTTACTTCAGATAATTAAAAATTCAATTATAACTGTCAAACAAATTGACCAGTAAGCAAAAGCATTATTTTCATTAGAAAATCAAAGAAATTATATGTAAAACACTATATAATTATGTGTCAATTGATAAAAATTGAACACCTTCAATATCTTAGTCCTACCAAGTGAATCTTTTGACAAAATTGATGAATAATTGTCAAT
The DNA here is from genome assembly GCA_963457665.1 of Thysanoteuthis rhombus. NCBI lineage: Eukaryota > Metazoa > Mollusca > Cephalopoda > Oegopsida > Thysanoteuthidae > Thysanoteuthis > Thysanoteuthis major. Next base: position 44,575,048 of record OY735220.1, on the reverse strand, counting down.
AATATAGGCAAAAATGTTGATCTACCACCCACCCGCCTTATATCGTGAACTGCACTCTAACCAACCGTGTTATATCAAGAGACTCCTATGGTAACTTGAAAAAATGATGAAAGTCGGTTGAAAGGAATTGATTGCTTTTCTTGCAGTCTTATTTCTATGCTCAACAAACAGTGAATAGTTCAAAAGAAAAAAATGTTTTCTGTGCAATTCTATTTAATAATGCCTTCCTGTCTTTTTGAGCCTCGCGAGATTTAGAAATGATTTTAAGAGAAAAAAAAATTTTTCATTCTCAAAATAGAGCAGCATTTTAAATATGATGTAACTCTGTGCTCTTGGAAATTCAAATGAATTTCCCCTGAAAGAACTTTTACAATTTCAATCTGCATTGTCCTATTTGAAAGGTTTGCATTCAGTTAAGTTCTATTATTATTAAGTCTTTTTCAGTGTTGCTATTGTTTCTGCAATAATTACTGTCATTGGATTGCATTCCAAAAGAATTGTTATCAGTCTAAAAAAAATAAGAATACTTGAAGGGCTTCAAATTAAATAAAAAGGTAAAGAAATTTCCTTTTCAGATATTTTCATTTTGGACCTTCGAAATTACTTTGAACTAATTGTGGACTATAACATCCAGCAAATGCCTTCCATTTTCAGCCTCACAAACTCAAACCCTTTCTTGGCAGTGTCACATGACAACTTGTAATGCATCTGACTCTAATGCTCTATTTCTTGTTGAATATTATCCGTCAGTTCCAGGAGTGTTTGGGGGCTTCTTTAAATAAAATCTTTCTTCAAGATAACTTGAAAGGAAAAAAAAAAAAGTAGAGCTGTCAAATCTGGTGAAAGTGGCAGCCAGTTAATTTCTAATCCACATGAAATTAATTTGCGAAGCTGAAATTGGAAGCATTTGCAGGATTTTATATTCCACAATTAGTTTAAAATAATTTCCAAGGTCCAAAATAAATATATCAAAAAGGAAAATTTCTCTACAATTATTGGAAAAATTAGTTCGTTGTGAGAGGTGGACAGTGATAGAGATAGGGTGAAAGCCAGATACAAAGGAATGGAGAAAAATAGTCAGGAAGAAATGGAGGGAGAGATATAGTGATAAACAGAACTAGCATTTCAAGGAAAATCATGAATCACCTCCACCCATATATTCTGCTTTTTATCTAGTAAATTAAGCAGTGTTGGTGCTAAAATAAGTTGATTTGATGAAAATTCTACCAGTATCAGTTGAAATCCTAAATTCAAAAAAATTTAGGAAATGTTAGTCAGTTGATAGGGTGATCAATTAAAAAATTGGATAAAGGAATGATCAATAAAAAAGTAAATTTCCTTATCTTTCCTTGGCTATGATCACTGAAAAGTGCAAATTATGAATGCTGCTTGACACAAACTAAGGGACCAATTTGGCATGAATTTTGATTGTAAATTGAATCCCTCAATAAAACCCCGTGGGGGTGAATTTTAAAAAAACAAAAAAGAATTCATCTTACTTATTGAAGTGTGTGTGTGCGTACAAAATTTCAAGTTTCAACTATGAACGATTAGTGCTGGGCAAAGTCCAGAGAGATAGATACATTGATACTTATAAATGTCAGATAGCATGAATAACCTAAACCCAGCAACAGTGTTTTAATCAGTCTGTGGTGGGTAGCTAAACCCAGCAATAATGATTAAACTGGTCAGTTGTGGATAGCAATGTTTAAAAAGAAAGCCCAGGATAAATGGAAATAATCAAAGAGATCGAGAGGAAAATATAAAGAAATAGATAAACACATGGAATCAGAGAGTGATACAGGAAAAATATGTTACAGTAAGATTGTGAAACTAGAGATTTGGTGTAATCATAAAATTAGAAGTGTTCAGGGATTTCACAAAATCTCTGGTTTCATAATGTCACAGGCAGAAGTCAGTGAACAAAAAGAGAAAGAGAGAGGCTTACTATCTTATTTATCTCTATTTTGTATAAACAATGAACAGATTAAGAAAATGCATTGTTTTCTTGGCAAGATGGTGTATTTGAATCTCCTTGTGTCTCTTTGAATCTCCTAGGAATTAGATGCAGCTCTAAGATTGTGAAATAAGATTGCAATCAAAAGGAGACTGTATTCCAATATTCTCAGCCTACTTACTGGATTGTCCAATTGCTGTATTTTGCTAGCCAGCCATGTCTCTCTATCTCTGGTTTTGTTAGTGTGGTTTGGGTTTGTGAGAGCTTGTGGTTAGTTTCAGTGGCATATGGTGCTTTGTATCTTGGGTGTGTTGTGAGCCAAGTGACTCTTAAGAGCAATGAACAATTGATGCCTTTTTGGCATAAGGTAAAGAAGGTGGTCCTGATTATAGAAATTAGAGAATTAGTGGAAAACGGATTAGATAGTATTATCAGTGGGCATTGCATACAATCCAAATTTTGTTGTTGTTGTTTTGTTTTGTTTTTTTGTTTTTTTTTGTTTTGTTTTTTAAATTCTCTTATTTCTTTTTATTTGTTTGCCATTTGTAACAGGATGTGAAACTTCACAATCAGGACCTCCTTTTTTACATTGAACCAAAAAAGCTTTTACTTTCTGTTGCTTTTTAGAGACACTGAAATATTTTGAGTTTTTTTTTTTATTTTTTATTTTTTTTTAGTTTTTTTTGTTTTTTTGCATATTGGTAGCATGAAGCATAACCAAGATACAAAGCACCACATGCCACTGGTTAGTTTAGTTATGTAGTCTGTAGATCTTTATATAATCTTCTGATTTGAGTAATATTTCTAATTCATGTATCCAAACTGATGTATCATTAAAATCATCATCATATGTCCATTACTGAACACTGGCTTTTCCCAGCTCCTTCCATGCCAACTGTGACTATGCTAACATCTGCCATATTTTACTAGCAAATCTTTCTATCTTGTCTCTCCATTTTATATCTGGCCTTCTATTGTTTGCTATCCTTTGGGCACCAATTGACTAAACTCTTGCCCCTTCTGTTATCTTTCCTTCTTGCTATGTGTCCAGCCCATCTCAGTTATTGTTGCTTAATTACTTCCATGTTATCTTTTACTCTGGATTGCTCTTGGATCCATTCACTCATTATTTATTGCTTACAGACAGGTCAGTCAGAGGGTTTAGGATCAGGGGATAGGGAAGGCATCAAGAGATATCTCTGCCCAAATCAGAGTTCAGAATGAACTCAATTAGATGTTGAATGCACAGGGAAATTTATCTTAATGAAGAGTTTTCCACACTCTTTGCTCATACCAGGAATTGAACCCTTGGACCTTCTGAGTGTGAGGCAGACTTGCTAACCTTTACACTATCTGAGCAGACTATTCACTGTATACTCCCTCCTTATTCCCAATGCTGCTATCCATCACACTACCAAACAAACTGATTTGCCTACTGCATTCAAATATGTCCATTTATTATTAGCCATGAAACATTGTGAGTCAGAGAATAAAGAGACTCTTCTGCTTTCTTCTTGTCCTCAATATCTTGTAAAAATAGTGGACTATTAAAAAGCAGACAGTCTTACAATCTAATGAATACAGACAGCATCAGCATCCTGGTTATGGAGTTCTGGACATTATTTGTTTTTGCTTTCTGTCTGGTGCCTTTTCATTTGTTGTTTGCTTTGTTCAATTAATTTGCTTAGCAGACTTTGAATATGAATTTGCCTACAATTGTAGAATGTTGGTTCTGTGTTTATTAAATGTGGCTGATGGAATTGATTGCATGACGATAAACCAACCCTGCTTCTTGGCAAAGCAAATTGACTGTGTGGGCAGAAGAAAATGCATACATGTCTTATATCAGTTCTTATGTGTGTATATATATATATATATATATATATATATATATATATGTATACACACACACGCATATCTTCATATATACGCACATGTGCAATTGGTGTAGTCAGTAACAGTATGGGCAATGGAATTGGCTACCTGAGTTCGAACTCTGATCGGGTTGGTTTATGTTCACTAAACATTAATGTCAATGGGAAAGGCATGATTCCATCTATCGGACTATATTTTGTTCAGCACAAGTGTTGAAATAACAAATCAAACAGCCCTAGACTGCATAAATGATTAAAGAAAATGAACATCATGTAGGACTCAAACCCACCTCCACTGAAGAAGCAGCCTAAATGTGGCTCTTCCCTTAGAAACTGAGTTAATGATGCTCAAGGTCTGGTGAGTCGCTCAATAGAAAATGACACATAATCTAAGTCGTTTTGGCTGCATGTAGTGCAGGGTATGAACAATTAAAACGAGTTGATCAATAAATAAGTTTCTTTTTCTTGCCTCTTGTTTTGTGGTGATTACTAAAATGTCCAAATTTTCAAAAAACAAGTGCAACTAATTTAGCATAAACTTACATTGCAAAATTAAATCCTCCTCTTGAAATATATGTTGGTGGAGGAATTTTAAAAGAACAAAAACATTCAAATGTTTCAATTTTTAGCCCTCAAAGTCCATTTGTGCGGCCTGTATGCTTGATACACACAGACATAGACAGCCAGGCTCACTTGAAAACTGAAGAAACCTATGTAGATGTTAACTATCCTGTCAATTTGGTTGAAGGTTTCTATAATACACACACACATATATATATATATATATATATATATATATATATATATATATATATATATATATATATATGATGATGATGACAGAATGATTATAAATTGCATTATATTATATTGAAACTCTTATTTGAAATGATCTTCCATCATTACACAGTTGATGTAAAACTTGGCCTAGACAACAAAATGAAATAAACAGTAGCAGTCCCATTTTCTTCAATTGTTTATTCTATATCTCACTATAATATAATGCAATTTATGATTATACATTGCATGCTGCCTGCTGTGTGAATCACTCTACCTTAGCCTGAATGATTCTCTTCTATGTTTACATTTTCCATGATAATTCTTTATATTCACATCATAAATAAATGAATGGAACATCTACAGTCTATATAAAATATTAAAAAGAAATGACAAAACTTTCTTTGTGACTGGGACAAATAGGCACCTGCTATTAGTTGTTAAGCACCATTTTTCTGATAACCCACACTTGTATTTCCAGACAATCAATCAATCCTTGGGGACAGATGGTTTTGTTCTGGTAGCTAACATATTACATTTGTATTTTTATTACACCTGAAATATTTTTTATGCCAAGTGATTGTACTTTGAATTTTAATAAGTACATAAATGGGTTCACTCGACTCGCATTATTTAAACTACTGTGGAGATCTGTCTCTGGAGGATTATCAGCCATTTTTTCTGGCCTTTTGGCAAGAAATTAAAGTGAAGTATCTGTTCCATGACATAGCCAAATGGGCAGGAGATCGTGTTGTGGTGAGCACCAAAAACTGATTGCACTGATGCAATACAATAGCCAATAAGGTTATACTGAGGCTGTGGATTGCTACCAGCATTGGGAGCCCTTTGGCTTGTTCTTGGGCTCCCACACTATTACTCAGCCCAGCTGCAGGGGATCGGTTGTCCCTGGGCAGCACTGTCCCATTGCACTTAAAGGGACAGGCAGACTTGTCCTGACGCTTTCGTGACTGCGTTTGTTTTAGCAACCACAGTTGCTTCACAATCAAAGTTGCGTCAGCTGGAGCCATTTTTCATGGGAGGCTCTTTATATGAGCCCATTCACTTAGTATACCCAATTGGTCACTCAATCTCAATACTGACCAGGCACAACGTTGCTGAACTTCGATAATTTGTAAGAGAATTATTGTGTTCAGTGTGATTTGGCCTGAAAAATAAAGTGTTAGAATGGACAGAAAAAGACTAGCAAATCCTAGATGCCAGTTCATAAGCTTGTACCAGTGTTAACCATGTTTGCATCATCCTTGCTTCTATTAGATTTTACAAGTCCCTTTTGATTGCCTGCAGTGCATTATGAGTATGTCAAGTAGACTTTTTATTTTGACTGCTGTTAATTGTATCATTAAGCCAGTCCTAGTGGAATTGATGTTGAGGATGGGATTAAACTAATATGAGAATTTGTTGTCAAACTTTCTGTGACTGATATCAGAATTAGGATTATTCTCGGATGTGACTGTCTTCTCACTTCAGCTGTTCTATGCGTTTCACCAAGAGAAAATTTTTTATAATACCACTGGAGATCTGAATTGCTGTATCACCATTTTCTTGTCAGAGCATTTTGAGCTATAAAAGTTAGCATCTACAGTTGCTTTAGATTCTATAGACTTCCAATAGGTTGGTATGTTTTCTTCTGTATTCCAGGGTCTCTAGATTAATTATTCATTATGTTGTGAAAACTTAACCAAAGTGTATATTTTGATACCCAGGAAAAAGCTAGAATCCAACCATTTATCCTGAGTTGAAATTCAATCAAATATAAGTAAAAACTTATCGAGTGCTTCTTAAACTACTTATAACTAGATTAGAAACTGTCAACCAAAATTGTCAACATAGATTTCTTCAGATTTTAAGTGAATCTGTCTGACTGGCTATTTAGTGCTTGTATGTGTGTGTGTGGGGGGAGGTCTATTTACAATGTAAATTATTCTAAATTAGCCCCTTTGTGACTGGTAGCATTTACACTTGTTTCTTGAAAATTTAAACTTTTTCAGTGATCACTGCATAACAAAAGGCAAGAAAAATAATTCATTCATTGATCACCCATTTTTTCTATTTCTTTATTGATCACCCGAAACACTGCATGCTGCCAAAAGACATTTGTCAAGTGGAAGTTTCTATTAAGTGACTAACAAGACCTGTTTCTTATGTTTTATCCTCCTTCGTTTATAATTTTATACATAACTCATCTTGTATCATGGGCTGAAAAGATAAATCAACTCATTTCTCAAAGATTCATGTTGTTGTTCAGGTTTTTGAGCATCCTAAAATTATGTGAAGAAAACTTGGAGTGACAAAAAATTTAACACAGAAGTTATTAAAATTTTTTTGTTAACAACAGTCTTAGAACTCAGAATTGAATTCTTAGGAACAATGTTTCCTTACTTTGCATGTTAATCACAGAAATACTTTTTTAGATATAGAAAAAAATATAAATATCCGAGTAAATTGAGTCATTCATCTTTCTTTCAGCACTCTTGTTTCATTCACTCCCAAAATAATTCTATTCACCCTTGGAAGAATCACTCACCAGTTTGAGAAGCGCTGAACTGAGATACGTACCTGAAATTAGATATTTTTATTTTGGGGTATCACAGAATTGAAACTTGTTGGAAAAGTCAGTTCTAATGTAAGATCAGCTTTCTAGAATACTCGGTGAGGATTAAAGCCACTTTTAATAACAGGATATCTGAGTCAGGGGTGTACCGAATAGGATGTGTATGGGGATGCTGCATTGCCCCCATACTCATCCTGTCAGCAAATTTCTTCCACGGTTGCCAACTTGGCCATTTTTTTTTATACATCTGGCTGATTTTTTTCCCAATTTAGTCTATAATAAAAATACACAATAGCCAATAAAATCTGGTAAGTTTAATAGAGGTAAATGTTCAATTTTTATAAATTATTTGTTCTGGAGTCTAAGTATATGATAATTCTATTGGATGAATAGGCTTCAAATGAGTGCATGTATACATAATTCAAAACATAAAATTCAACCAATTTCAACCATTCTAAAAGATAAAAAAAAAGCTACAGATAACAAACCATACTCAGCAACATTGATTTCTTCCCTTATCTGGCCTGCACACCCACTTTGGCAGCTAATTAGTGGCTTGCACCCCCCCCCATCTATAAAAATTATCAGGTTACCCACCTTGATCTGAGTTTTAGAGAATTTACAAGCACATAAAAGATTAAATGCAAGGTTTAGGTTTAAAGATATGTGAGGATCTCTATTCTCGCTCTCTGATATAAACACTACAATGTTTATAGTAAAACCTGGATTATATACCTATCATCCTTACCAAATTGCTTGTCTTATTATATATCTTGCAGTAAAATTAATTATTTTGTGAAATCTCTGAATATGTCATTACTTTCATGTAATTTCTAGTTTCACCATCAGTGTGGTAACGGTTAACAAGGACATGATGTTGATCATCACTATTGAAATGAGTTCAATCCTCATTTGACTGAATCTTTTTACATGACTTCTAATTTTGATGCTACAGTTGTTCAATTATTTACTGTGATAGCGAATCGATATTTTGTTAGTTAGTATAAGAAATGCTACACACTGTGAATAGGTTGAGATGAGTATCTAATTACATGGTATGCCATGTGTATGTCTACATTTTTCATCCATAACATTTGTCAAAGGAAATAACTGTTAATGGGTAATCATAGAGTAGTCTTCCTTATTCATTCTTTTGCAATTGCACTAAAAAATTTAGGTCCCTTTTGGTTGAAGAATAATAAAGAAAAATCTTGAGCAGCATAATGTTTTTGATATATTATAATTACAATGCAAGTAAAACATCATTTAAATGTTGCTGTTATTTTTTTTGATGGCATGACTTAACTAGTATTAAAGATTTTCAATTTTATTTAGATTGAAACAAATACCCTTACATGCTGAAGTATATTGTATGACATAAAATTGTCTGGTTGGGCTCACATCTGCTTTATCATTTAAGAAATAATTCCATATTTACTTTCAAGAGAAAATAGACACAATTCGTCTTTATCACTTGAAGAATATTTACTCTGTTGATAATCTCACTTCTATCCTTGGATTGGTCTCGTGTGTCTATATGTGAATGTGAAAAGTGGACTGTAACTAAAAGAACTGGTCTGTTTTTTGGTAGAGATCTTATCTTTTGAATACATCTGGTTCTAATCATAGTTAGGCTCTAAGCATATATTAGAAACCATCAACCAAAACTACCAACATAAGTTTCTTCAGTTTTCCAATCAGTTTTGCTGGCTATGTATATATCTTGCTTACAAGCTGCACCAATGAAGCTAGAGGGCTGAAAATTTAAACATTTTCTCCTCATTAGAATCAGTGCTAATTTCAGAATATAATACAATCCAACAATGTCCCTGAAAAATACATATTTTCTTATGTGTGAGGAATATTTGTTTTCTGGGGTCTTGTAATCTCTTTCTAATAGGTTTGTAATACAAGTTCATGCTAAATTGGTCTATTAGAGTTTGGCAGCATTCATGCTTGTTTTTAAAAATTCAAAAAGCAAGAGTCGTGACTTATTCATTGATTATCCCTTTTTCTAATTTTTTAATTGATCACCCATCACATGACATGCTGCCAAAAGTTTGACATTTTCTATTGAGTGACTAAACAAAGCTGTTGTGTGTTCTTTTAGGGAAGGAAACTTTTCATTCATGTAGATGTAAGCATAGTTTCCTCTAAGTTGTACTCATGCTCATAAATTTTACAACCAGTTCACAAGAGGTTTGTAACCTAAAATGATCTAGTAAATAATAATCACCCTTATAAGTATAATGATAATAATATATCAAAAAATTTGGTGACGGTAAATTTCTCCATGAGAAATTGCCCAGTGAAAATTTCCCCACTTGCAAATTCAACCTCAGTAAATTTCCCCATGCAGATTTCACCAAAGGTAAATTTAACTTCAGTGAATTCCTCCCAAATATCAAGCAACACTATTTACACTTCATATCTGGTGTCAAAGTTGCTTTCATATTCAGTATATTTTATAAAATGATTTTTTTTTCAAATTGTAAGATTATAATATATTTCATTTATTCATTTACAAGCAACATAAACAGTGACACATGGAAAGCGTCTATGTATATTTTTATCTGATTGTCTGAAATAAAATTAATGGTAATATCCACATATATGGTGTGGGAACAAGATTTCCTATTGGAAAAAAAATCATTATATTTCGGAGGACATTCTTTGAAAAAATAGGAGAAGCCTACATGCTTCAAGGAATGTTTTTATTGAAAACTCAGCCCACACAGAAATAGTGTACGTAACTTGTCTTAATTAAAACTAATTCTCTACATATAGTTTTTACTATATTTCAATACATCTTTAATATTTATGTTTTATGTCTAATGCTATTTGTATCTGATTGTCAGAAATAATGTTAATAGTAATATCCTCATAATAGACGGGAGGGAGCAAATTTTTCATTGGAGAACAATCCTCATGCTTTGTTGAACATTGGTTGAAAAAATAACGAAAGCTTGTATGCTTTGTTGAAAACATTTCCATCAAAAACCCAGCCAACACAGAATGGTGGAGGTACAAAATTTGTAGTGGCTACAATAAGAAAGTTCAGAATAGAATATAAAATTTTTAATGAAGATCCGCTTTGGCACAATTAAGAAAATTGCACACCATATGACTTTTGTATATATTGACTACCAAAATTAGTGGTACACTGGATATAAGGTTGTTGTTTACATATGCATATGTGTTTAGGGTTGTTACATGTTGTTTTTTTTGAATAGGAAGATGAAAGATGATATATTTAGCAAGAAATGGTAAATATTTCAACAAAATATCACCCATTTGAAGCAATAAATTTTTTCCAATGATTCAGTAAGAGCATGAACTATTGCTTACCTTTTGAACATTTTATTACAGATATGAAGTTTGAAATGCTTGAAAACATAATCTGTGAGAGAAATGTTGTGTGAGTATGAAGGATGCTATATATCCAAATTCTCTCATAGATACTGTCGGCTGGGAAGTGTAGGTTGGAGCACTGTCATGGAACATTTCGTTCATGTGGGAACCATTCTTACAACTTTTTGACCTTCCCTATTACTATGAGCTGATCTTATGGTCACGATTGAAGTCCAAAAGTCTCTAGAAAGTACTCAAACTGATGTTTGAGCATCATTGGCTTCTGCTGTTGATAATTCTTTATCATTGAGAACAGGTTTTTATAGTCACAGACCTGAACCTATTGAACCATCACTGAACAGTTTACAATGTAGTAGTGTTCACTCTAAATGCTGTGTTAATGTTAGAGGCTTGAGCAGCATTATGTCCTTATTTGAATCATACTTGAGAATGAATTTAACATCTGGACTATAAACAATTGCCGTTAAGGTCTCTAAAACATTCAATAATAATGAATTTTATCTCAATTTACATTGAATCTGTCAAAAATTCAATTACATTTATAAATTTCACTCTTCTAGCATTGTTCTCTATGACGTAAATAAACATTAAAAAGACAATCTTCACTTTGTCTGGGAATATTGATTCAGAATTATTGTTTCTGAGCAATTTAGAGAATAGTTGTATTTCAACTTAATGAAATTTTACAAAAACATTGCATAAATGAATAAATAAGAAGTAAAATGAAATTCTATTCTTACAAGTTATATAGAAAATTTTCTGAGAAAAATCTCCTTTTTCAAAATACTGTAACAATTTACATAATTACTGCATGTGGATTCTTTCAATGTCAATTGCATCATTTATTCCTATTCATGTCTTGCCCAAGAGTATAAGTGCAAAGTGAACACAGATAATCTCAGTTGGAGTTTGAACTTGGCTTACCAATTCTATTTTCTATGCTGCTAATGGGTTGGCTACCAGCAGCACCACTGATATTTTTTATCAATAAATGTTTACATAGATACCTGCTATTAAGCTGATCCCATTTTATGTGGTGTCGCGTAAAAAGATGTCCCTTTTTGCAGTTTGGTTGGAAAGAACGGTTTTGACTCTGAATTAACCTGTTGTGACCTCTAGTGATCCAGAGATTCGTCTATCACATATTCATCTTAGAGTACAGTCACTCGTAGAGACTAATTTTCACCCCCCAGAGTATTGCTCTTTGGCTGGCCATAAGATTTGTATGTATGAATAATCATCAGCTTTATAGTAATTGATGTTCATATGTTTGTGTGTGTGTGTGTGTATGCATGCATATATATATATATATATATATATATATATATATATATATATCTCATAATGGAGAAAGAGACAATGTGGAAACCAAGATTTTTAGAAATAAACTTCTATTTTTGTGACTTGTCTTGAACAATAACTGTAAACTTAAAAAAGGATGCAAAATGGGATTAGGGTTTAGTGGGTTTATGGTCATTGCCCATGGAGTGCGTAATAAGTCTTTTGGATGTCTTCCCTGTACCTTACCAGTCTTAGACAGATACTAGTTTCTTCACACGGACAAAATCACACCCACCAATCTCAGAAACTCATTCCCCAGTTTGCTTTTGCCCCTTGTTTTTTTTGGGGGGGGGGCGGTGATTTTCATTTCTCATAGTCCATAAAAGCTCCTCAAAAAAATAAAAGTTTTTTTAAAAACTCTTTTTCCACATTGTCTCTTTCTTCATTATCATAATGTCAGATAGATCCTATTATCCAATCACATTTTATATATATATATATATATATATATATATGAAATGTTTGTATTGCTGAAGATATAGAGAGCTATAACTATGCAAATATATTGTTGATAATTATAGCAAGAGAGTTTGAGTGTGTGTGGGTGGGTGTCTGGTAAATATGAACTGTTGAATAATCCTGTATTAAATGCACTGAATCTTCCTGCTGGTATTGATTCCAATCTTTAATATAGAAACAGCTTATTTACCAAATATATCCAGGTCACCTTGGAGAGCATCTACGTGACTTTTCCATGCTTCCCAGTTGGACGTGGATTATAAGATGCTATAGCCGGAACAATAAGACGAGTTATTTTTTAGCTTGTCTCTCTTTTGAATGCATTAACAGCCTTGCTTTGATTTTATCGATACTGAATGTTTGAATATGAATTTTTGAACTAAAAACTGATATCAACAGCCATAATAAACAGCGATCAGAACAGAAACTCTTCTCTACAGAAGGACTCTATAGGTTGACTTTTATCGTGATAAAATTTTTAGTGTCCACCATTGGGCAAAAACCCAAGAATTGCCAGATCTCTCTATCGTGGACGTTGTATTGCCAATATGTGCTGAACCTGTCCAAATTATTACATCATCTTATTTCTTGCTGACCACTATTCCAATTATGATTTTTGCAGATCCATATTGTGAGTAGTGATGTCCAGTGGTTATCTAACAGTCTTACAACATAACAGCCTGCCCATTGCCATTTGAGATTTCAATGGATTCTATATCTTTGACTTCTGTTTTTTCTCTAATATACTGAACTGTCTTGTGATTTCTCGAAGTGAATGTTAAGTATGATCCTTCTGAGTGCACATTGTATGGTTTCTCAGTTTGAGAATTATTCTCTTGGTTAGGTTCCATGTTTCAGCTCCATAGGTGACTATTGGGAGGATGCATTGGCTATAGACTCTCTTTTTTTAAACTAATGGGATCTTTCTGTTTTTAAATGTTGAGCTTGCTCTCTTGAAGGCTTTGAGATACATACATAGAACAAATATCTGATAAAATGTGTCATTGAATATGAGTCAATATATCAATATGATTTTTCTGATTTACTTCCCCACCATATTTTAGTTTCTGACAATATTTTGATCAGTATTCTGTTGTAACTAAGAAGCCCCCGGACAGTGCATACCTCAACCAATACCATTGTTACTTAAACTTGAAATAAATTCCAGGATTTGCCCAAAAATATGAGTTGTTCCTTAACCCATGATCCACTCTTCCAAAAAATGCTGTTGAAATTCATTGAGATCTTTCGGAGATATTTTGTGGACAAACAAACAAACAAATCATTGGTGAATACATAGTCTCTGTCAAATGTCTTTGGCAGAAGTAACTCTACATCCAATAGATCATCATAACTCCTGGCTATATATACCTTAGTAAAAATTTAAGTGTGAATATATTTGTAAATTTATCAATTTGAATTCATTTCATGAGAATCAGTATATTGTTAATGATCAATATTTAAGTAAAACTTGATTGATCAGCAAGCTAAGTGATTTTTATGTTTTTTTTTTGTTTTTTTTTTCTTGAATATTTAACAAACGTAACCTGTAAAGGTGGTGAAAGGTTATATTTCTATTTATATGTGCATATGTTTGTATATTCCAGCACTCCTTGCCATACTGTTTTGCCTATAGACTTGAAAATTGGCATCAGTATTTCACTAGACGGATCCAAAAACTACTTTTTTATTTTAAGAAAAAGTTTTTTTGGCCTTTTTGGGTCCTTATTCTGATGTTTTTTTTTAACATTTAGATTCTCCGGATTGCCAAAACGTTTCAGCCACTTTACCCTCCAGCCTTCTTCAGGTTTCTGTTGCACTTGGTAAATTTTGGGGAATTTTGAACTAATCTCTCCCTTCAATCCCCCAGGGTAGACTGTTTTCAATCCACATGGTTAGATTGTCTATGCCATGGGGGATATCTTGAAATGTTTTTACAGTGGTACCTCTCATAAGGAAGGACCCTTATAACGAAATTTCACTTAATGAGAGGTCTGAATTGCCAAAAAGAAAATCTCTTAGCAAAATATTTTCAATTTGCAAGAAAAAAGATTTATGAATTTCATAAAATTATCCAGAATCATAATATCTATTGGACCGATAGGTGACAAACATTTGGTGAATTATAATAAGGTTATTTTTTTCATGGCATTTTCTACATATTCATTTGGATTCATAAATTATTTAAGCGTCAGTCTTTTGTTTAAGTCCCACGTTGCAGCTCCATGGGTGATTATGGGAGAATGCATCGGTTGTATACCCTTCTTTTTAGCATAAGAAAGATTTTCTTGTTTTTGAAGGTTAACCTTGCCCTGTAGTAAGCTTACCAACCTAACGTTCACAGAGAATCATGCTCATCATAACATGGAGAGATCACAAGACAGCATGATATATTATAGGAAAAACAGGAGTCTGAGATATAGAATCCATAAGAAAACTTAAATGGCAATGAGCTGGTCATGTTGCAAAAATGGCAGACAACCGCTTGATATCATGACTCACAACATGAATCCCTAAGATCACATGCAAAACCAGGGCTGACAAAATATAAGATGGCATGACAAACAAGATGAATTAAGAATGTACTCATGATGGAGAGATCTGGCGAATCTTGGGGAAGGCCTATATCTGACAACAGATGCTAAAAGACTGATGATGATTGTTAATGTTTTAAAGGTCCAGTCTTTTTATTTGGAATGAATTACAGAAATTTATCAATTTAATTATTCACATGAAGAATTTTCATTTTGAGACATCTTGTGGAATAGATTGTCCTCGTTAAGAGGTATCACTGTATATAATTATGGTCTTTTGAGTTGCTATCTTTTTCTTTAATCATGTTTTTATTTGTTGATGTTGCTTGTAGATAAAATTTTGAGAGTGGGAAGAGAAGTTTGCTTATATAAGGCCATTAGCACTTCATTGTTGGAATATATCTGTCTGTAGCCATGGTGCACATAGCTGCAAGCATCTATTTGAATTTGACACAGCTATTTGTGAACAGAGAAAATTCTTTTTTTTTTTTTCCTCATGCTTGAAAAAACGCTGTCTAATGTATGTAACGTTGTAAGCATGGAAACTACTTAACAAGTGTTGTTATCTTTCAAGTGAATGATGGTGATTACATTTGAAAAATAGAAAGCACTCAGAGAGAACTTACCTCTGCCAATACTATACGCTTACTAAAAATTGAATGAAAATAGAATGTCAAAGAGAAGGAGGGAGGTGGCAATCCTTTCAATATCTGCAAATAATGAGTTATTTCCCTTGAAATATGAATTTGGTCAATTTTTCATTTTTAATCTTTTTTCATAATGGATGATCAAAATGTTTATCAATTAAAAACAATTCCTTTGATCTTGAAAATTTGATTAATTCTTTTGTAGCCCTTTGTTGAACTTTCCACAAAATGTCATTGAAATTCATTAAGAACTTTTAGAGATAGTGTATTGACAGACAGCTGGAAGGATTGAGAGAATGACAGATACAAGTGAATATGTATTCCTCTCCAACTTTGTTGGCAGAGGTAAAAATCTTTAATACATCATGACTACCTATGGTGTCCATAATGCCTTCAGTATGTCCTAAACTCCACAAAAACACATTGTCAATAGTTATCTCATTACCCAAAGATCCATTAGTAATTCTATTCAGATGGAAAATCTAGATACCATACAATAACTAACTTTATCATCATCCTCATCATCAGTCTTTTATCATCCATTGTTGGACATGAACCTTTCCAAGGATTCCCCTCATCTCTCTATCATGTGCGCTGCATAGCTGATACTCTCAAAACTTGTCTACTTTGTCTCACCATCTTATATTCTGCTAGCCACTGTTTTGCATGTGATCTCTGGGGATCCATGTTGAGTTGTTATGTCCAGTGGTTGTCTGCCATTCTTGCCACATGACCAGCCCATTGCCATTTGAGTTTTCTAATGGATTCTGTGATATTTTTGACTCTTGTTTTTTCCCCAAATATATTGTGCTATCTTGTGATCTCTCCATGTGATGCTGAGCATGATTCTTTTACATGTACATTGCAAGGTTCTCAGTTTGAGGTTAAGTCTCTTGGTTAAGTTCTATGTTTTAGCTCCCTCAATCATCATCAATTTTTGACTGAATTTTTTAGTTGCCTTTCTCCAATATTATCATGAAATAGGTTACCACATGATGATGGAGTAAAAACAATTTTATTTTCTGATGATGTTGGGAAAAATGCTGAATTTTAAGAATCAAAAAGTAATAAAAAATCTGTTTGTGATCAACAGAATCCTATTCTCTAAGCTCATTGCAATGCAAATCTCTGTTATCCATGTATATAAATGCTATGTGTATCTATACATTTCATATATGCCGTCAAATTTTCATGGCACTGGTAAACTAGTTATTAATATTTGTTGTGTAAAATGAATGCTTTTTTCATCATTATCCTGCTGCCTTACTGATGTACCTATGTATAATTACTTTTCCTGTTACTCATGCATATTAGGTTGGTAAACTGTGTCCTAAATGTAAAATATTATTTCATCTACAGCTGAAAATGACTAGATATACAAGGAACCATTTCAACCCTTTCTGTAAATACACTGTCCTGTCTCTAAACCAGTTATTCTCAAACTGGTGAATGATTCACCCAAGGATGAATAAAATTATTTTTGGGGTGAATAAAATTAGAATTGTGAAAGAATGATGAATTACTTTATTCAGATATTTATATTTTCTATAATTAAAATACCAGGTGCCGTATGCTGCAACAAGATTGTTCTGATGCCATCTCAGTCAATGCTTTACCGTCGATTAACAGAACATCTTGCTAAGACCAGACAGTGCACTCAGTCCTTTCTTACGCACACGCTGCCTTGTGGAGAGCATATGACAGTGTGCTCTCCTGACAATTGCCTTACTCGTATCGATTGGCAATGATCATATAATACTGCTGTTTACTAACTTTAATTTATGTAGACTAGAAAGATCATGAAAATTCTTGTGTTAATTTTTTGTCACTTCTTGGTTTCTGTACTTATTTAGAAACCATCAACCAAAACTGTCACCAATTTACTTAAGTTTATGCTTAGTTGATCCTTTACTTTGTGTCCATGCTTGCTTTGTGAAAATGCAGACTTTTTCCAGTGATCACTTACCAACAAAAGTTAAGTGAAATAACCTATTCATTGATTACCCTTTTTTCTCAAATTTCTTAATTTATCACCCCAGTGTTTCCATGAAGTGGTTTACCAGACTTGTTTTTAGGACGTTTGAAATTTTGAATAAAATAGACATTTCAGAAATTACTAATTCAATTTTTTCTTTTTTTTTTTTTTTTTTTTTACTCATACAAAATGAATTATGTATAAGATGAGATGAAATATATTGTGAATTACATTTTTTTTGGCATATATTTGTGCTTGTATCTCGCTTTTCTTTGAGAGTTTTGTTATTTGTCTGTTTTAGTAGCTTTTATTGTTTTTTGTTGGTTCTATAATAGTCATTTTTTTTTCTCTGTATTGAAGCTGTTCACTTGTTTAGCTTCTATTATTTCTGGATCTTGACCCATTAATATGTTCCAATTTTTGACAACTCTCTGTGAAAAGAAGTCCCTTGTTGAATTTTTTCTGCAATGTCTTTATACATAGATATTTTTTCTTTCATTTATCATGAAGAATTTTTTGGCTGAAAATGATCAAAAACACAAGTTGCTGGTGAATGAAATTTTTTAATAGAGATTAAGAGGTGAATGTCGCTGAACCAGTTTAAGAAGCACTGCTCTAAAGATGAAGGGTTGTGATAGCAGTTAGAATCAGTTGGAACATTTTTTTATTGCTAAATTTCTACCATTGTTTCTGATAGACAAAGGAAAAGTTGAAGTTGCGTGTGTGCGTATGTGTGTCTGTATGTGTGGTAGGGAAGTTTGTGGTTTGGTGGATGTGGTTAAATGTCCATTCACCCTTCCTTCCTCCCATTCTTCAACTGCCTCTGTTGAACCTAACCACTCATCCTCATCTCATGACTACCGCAATTATTGCAATGGCTTAAATCTTTTTGGCCTAGATTACAGACATTCATTATTTCATCTTCGTGTTTTTCTCAATAGCTATTTCTCCTTCTCAACTTAAGAATCTATTAGAAACTGTCAACCAAAGCATTTTTTAAGCTGGTCTTGATGAATGGATGGATGTATCACGTGTGCAGGCTGTACCAATGGTGCTAGAGGGCTGAAATGTGAATATTTACTCCTTATTGTGTCTTGAAAGGTTTTTTCAACCTCCAAGTAGATTTTTAGTGGGAGGAGATTTCAATATTCATTGCAAGTTTCTGCTAATTTAGTCCCTTAGTTAGTGTCCAGTAACATTTTCACATTTTGAGAAAATTTTTAGCAATTACGATCGAGCAAAGAGCTATGGCAGTAACTTACCTATTGGTTGCCCTTTTTTCCAACTTTTTAATTGATCATACCCCAACATGGCATGCTGCCAAAAGATGTTGGTCAGGTGGTGGTTTTCTAATTATTGACTAACTTATTTTTATGCTCATTCATTCATTTCTTGTCACTTGCAGATAGGCCAGTCGGAGGGTTTTGGGGGAGTAAGGGAAGGTGCCTTGAACTTGCATTATTGACTACAGTTTAGAGATCGATCTCTGGGGGGGCATTAATTTTCCAAAATCTTTCTTTACTTTCGTGTCCTGATCATTTCCTTCAGTCATCACGTTACCCTCTGGGGAAACAAAGGGAATCAATTAGAGGTCTCACTTTGATATTCTATTGTATTTCCAAAGACACTGGTTGACTTTTCATTTTGTATCATTAGTACAATGAGATTATTATTACAATTTATGAGGAAAAAATAGCACCTAAAATTTGTACTAAATGTTCTATATTTGCACAATTAGATCTAGTATTTAAAATATAAAAGCATAAGATTTATGAAGGATGAAATTACACATTCAATCATTTGTTAGAAGTAGGTGAAGCGAAGCCTAATGATATTTACTTGCTTGTCTTTAGATTCTCTTATTTCATTAAGAAATAATTTTTCACAATTGTATGTGTACAGACATATTATACATGATATGGTTTAGATGTTGGTGAAAATTCTCAAAGTGAAGCAGTGAATTCATGTAGTCATTCTATTTTTTATGGATTCTCTTTTATTAATTTTTATTTTTTTTGACATCTGTAAACTTTATTCATGCCCTTGTAGCATAATAGCCTGGGGGACCTATTTCGATCATGATGGATAATCACGTCCTTCGCACTTTTGCGCACTGCAACTGCAGTATGGGAGGAACGAAGAATGCTAGACTTGTATCAGGATTTAAAATCGATCCTTTATTTCTCTTCTTTGGCCGACTGAAAATACATCGTCTTCAACTGGAGACTGAACAAAATTCTCACTCAGAGAGAGAGATTATCAAGAGAGGGGGAGAGAGTGAGCTGGGAGAGGGAGAGAGGGCCAGGGATGGCCCATATGTCTCTGCTTGCCTGTCTGCTCAGTCTGACTGACTCTTTTTGAAGGCAAGGGTCACTTTTCTATCAATATCTTTTTCACTGAATTAAATTGCCCTCTTCTTTTACCTGATATGGAACAAAATTATCATCTACTCTTTTCTCTTCTATTTTCCCCCTGCTTTCTTCCATTTCCCATTTTTGCCTGTATTATCACCCACTTGTTGAGAAAACTGCAAATAAATACGAAATTTCATCAAACTACATACCTAATATGACTTAATTTTTTCAATTTGAAATCAATTAACAAAACTTATGATTGAATATTAGATTTCTTCAATTTGCAATCAATTGGCATATAATCAAATAGTGTGTTACTTATAATTTCTTTGATTTCTTTGATCTTGTGATGAAAACAACACCTTTGATCATCGGTGAACTTGTTTGACACTCATAATTGACTTTTGATTATTCCTGGTTCAGTTATAATGTGGTTGTCTTTCTTGGATGCCAACGCTAGCATTATAAAAGGATATTACTGTACTTGTTTGAATCAACTGATTATTTTAAAGGAGCCAAGATGTCAGAAAACTTGTTATTTATGGGCAGTATTCAGAATTCCAAGAATAAAAATTATGGCTATATGAAATGCCCAAAATGTGCATAGAGAAAGTACTTGGGATACATTGACAGGGCCAGGGAAGTGGTGGGCGAGACACTACCCACTCAAGACCAACTGACGTGATTTATACAGAAATATGGTCATAAAATAGCACATTTTAGTGTTTTGGGACAATTTTTTCCAAAAGTTCTCCACCTGGCTATGCCGCTACTCAGATAGTGCATTCCTTTACCAACGTTGAAACAATAACTAAAGTCTAAATGAAAATAAAATACAAAACAAGGGACAGTTTGAAATGTACAAATATGGAGTTACTTCTCTTGAAATTTACATTTAGCTTTTGTACTTATTGTTCATGTTCTTATTTTCCTGTTGAATAATAAAATATCTCTCAATCAAAAACAAATTTGATCAAATCTCCCATAGCACATGACCTGTCCTTCCACAAAATTTCATTGAAATTCATCGAGAACTTTTAGAGATATTGTGCAGACTGTTGGACAGACACATGTAAATCTGTATACTTCTAATTTTACTGGCAAAAGTGAGCTACATTTAGGCACACAAATCAGAATCTTTGTATATAAATAACCATAGTTCTCATTGAGAACATTCAATCTTTGAAGACATTTTCTCCATTTCTTAAAAACAGAATACTGGAGAGAAAAAAAATGTGTTTATTCCTAAAGAATGTACAGATTTCGCTCTTTGTATATAATCTATGGTTTGTCCAATAAAGGGATTTAGAACAAATGGATTTCTTTATAAATAAAGGAAAAGTTACCTGCAGGACTTGAACCAGGAATCAATGGAAGTTAAAAATCCAGATTTGAATGGATATTTGCACAATCATTTCGTTGCTGAAATATTAAAGGATTTAGATTTTTCTCTATCCTCATGCTTTTCCTTACATGATTATCCTTCATTAAGCCATTTTTATCTTTATATTACTTGGATATACTATGCTATATATTATGCTACAAAGTAATAAGATTCATATTTCTCTTCGTTATCTCTGTGCAGATCTGTCAAGAAAAGGATCATCTTGTTTACTGTATGTTTGTCCACCTAAAAATAGAAATAGTTTTAGACATGATCTAAACAAATATTAGTGTTTAAAGAAATTGAAAGATATTTTGAAGTCCCCATATTGATTTAGTAATTCTCCAATATATTGTTACAGAGAAATAACAGATACAATGAATATGCTCATGTAGATTCCAATCCAAGTCAGAGGCTGGAGTTGACTTTGTTTTATAGCATGACAACAACCCTCATCCAATTCAGAGAAATAAAATCTCCCCTGTTTGTCTCTCTCATCACATTAAATGTGATATGGAATCGCGATCAGTATGCGACTCTATCACCGACTGACAAGTCTTATATATCTATGAACAATTTTTTTAGAAATGTACTAGGGCTTCTTTCATTCTAATGAATGAATATTTATACTAGTAAAGAAAATATATATTTTTATAAATTCTATCTATTATATATACAATACAGAAGTTGCAGTAACCATGTTCAGTCAGAACAGTAATAGGAATGAAGTTTGTCCTTGCAGCTGCCAGGCCTGTTCATATTTCAGTTGCGTTCGCCAACACTGGGCTGAACAGTTCCATGTCTACTTCAATACCATGAGTTTGTTATGATTGCTCACACAGCTAATCGTCTGGCACTTCTTTTCATCCGGACAAAATTAGGATAAGACACTTGAACCTCTCTGTATGATCACATCAAGGTCAAAGCATTTAAAACGACTTCAACTTGGAAGATATGTTTGAGAAGATAACCAAGAGCAGGTCTGGTTAGTCATCTTATAGAAATGGTCACGTGATTAACTTCTTTTGGCAGCATGCCCTGTTGGGGGTAATCAATAAAAAATATTAGGAAAAGGGGGTGATCAATGGATAAGTCACTTCTTTCACCTTTTATTGGTCAGTGATCACTATAAAAGTTATGATTTTCAAAAAGACAAACTGCTGCCAGACACAAATTAAGTGACCATTTTAGCATGAAATTACTTGGTAATTTTTTTTTTTTTTTTGTAGGGGGTCAAAAAGTAAAATACATTTTCTAAACATGAGTAAATGTTCAAATTTTAAGCCCTCTTAGCTCTATTGGTATAACCTGAATACATGATAGATACATTGCTAACCAGCCAGCCAGCCAGCCAGTCAGTCACACTGACTTGAAAAACTGAGGAAAACTATGCTGTCAATTTTCAGCTGACAGTTTCTGATAATGAGTTGAAAGCTTTATTCTAGCATCTTCAAATCCCTCAACTCCCTTGACTTTGGTGTGATCACACAGAGAGCTGCAAGACGTTCAGGTGTCTAATTGTAATTTTCTCTGGATTAAATGAGGTGCTGAACCATTAGTTGCTGGAAAATTGGTAGTGTACCTGTATTCCAAATCAATATGTTTTACTCTTCATATGAATCCTCGGTCATAGGTGTCCACTGAGAGTGGGGCACAAGCAGGGTATTTATACTTTTTACTGTTGGAAATTGTCAATCAAAACTGTCACCGTAGGTTTCTTCAGTTTTAAGTTGCTCTATCTGGCTAGCTTGATATGTATGTATAAGGCATACAGCATGCACTGATGGAGCTAGAGGGCTGAAAATTTCAACATTTACATAGGGTTTTAGTTTGGGATCAATTTGTAATGTGAGTTTATACTGAATAGGTCCCTCAGCTCATGCTTGTTTTTTGAAAATTCAGACTTTTTTTAGCTTTCACTGTCCAATAAAAGGTGCAAGAATTAACTTATTCATTGATTACTCAATTTTTCAATTTTTTTAATTGATCACCCCAACACAGCATGCTGCCAAAAGACATTAGTAATATGGCGGTTTCTATTGAGTGACTAATCAGATCTGTTTTTCTTTTTATTTCCATCCCGTCTGTAATGAGATTTCATGATAGTTGCATCTCATTAAATAAACATAGTCTCCATTGAGATCATTTTCTGCTCAGTACATAAGACTACTTGGCCTACTGTCTCCTACTTTGTAGGCTTTATGAATGATTTAGTAGTACATCTTCAAAGCTGCTACAAATTAGCAATTAGTAAGGTTTTTTTCTTACTCTCCTTCAATGTGTAGATGATAAACTTACTCAGAGAGTATATTAGCTGAGCGAGCAATCATAACAAACAACTTATGGCATTAAAGTAGACATGGAATTGTTCAGTCCAGTGCTGTTCATCTTGTTGGCAAACACACCTAAAATGTGAATTACCAGATTTACTAATGTATAATGCAAGAAAGAAAATTGGTGAATTTGGGTCAAGTTGTCAAGAGATATGGATTTGTTGTTTTTTTTGTTTTTGTTTTTTTTTTTTTTTTCAAAAATCTTGTGGACACAGTTCCCATAGGATCATTATATTTCATTAACTTCAAGACTACTTTTTACTTTCATTTTAATATATTAGCTGAACATAAAAAGTAGTCATTACATTAAAGATAAAAATGATTATTCATAATACTTCATCTAATGAAAATAAATAACAATATCAAAAAACTGAAATGAAATATAAACAAATATGGCTGCCAATTGGAGTGAATTATGGTTTTAAGGGTATCACAAGTTTAAAAAATACTGACCCTGCAATGCCCATGATAGAACTTCCCTAAGATTTGCCTAACCTCTCTCTGTCAAACATACAGTTTGTTCTCTTCATAAAGGGTGCGGAGTCAGATTCCACCTGAGGCTTATTCTTTATTTACTAATCAACGTTCACTGCCTAAAAGTAATCAGTCTGAGTACAAGGTTGTAATAAAAAGCTACTAATGAATTAAAATGAAAGTGAAAGGTTGTCACTTGATAAAAAATAAAAATAATGATT
Organism: Thysanoteuthis rhombus; assembly: GCA_963457665.1. Taxonomy (NCBI): domain Eukaryota; kingdom Metazoa; phylum Mollusca; class Cephalopoda; order Oegopsida; family Thysanoteuthidae; genus Thysanoteuthis; species Thysanoteuthis major. The sequence goes on along the minus strand of OY735220.1, from coordinate 44,550,774 downwards.
CATGATACTTTATATAATAGAAATAAAACAAAAAAATGTTTCAATACATGTATTTAAAAAAATAAAAAAGCATTAATTCATTTTTCTCTCTACTCAAATTCACTGATTTTCTTGTGCATTATACATGAGTAAATACGGTACTCTTTGTATCTGTTATTTCTCTGTAATAATTATTCAAAGTTCAATTTTACTTTTTTGTGAAAATTTTCATGTATAATATATATAATCAGTAAATTCGTAGCTCTAATGATGAAAAGAGCATTTTAGACAACAAATATTTATTTTTCAACTTAGTTTCTTTACTCGTCAACATATTTGACCCAAAGCTTCTCCCTTGATCACTTAGATTAAACATTATACAGTGGAAATCTCAGATCAAAATTCCAGTATAATGTGATAGACTCCAGAAATATTGATCAACTCTCATGTATATTTTGATATACAGTTAGACTGGTTATTATCTATTGATTTATTCATTATCAAATATTGATTTATTTGAACTCTTGTTCTTATCTTGGTTGTTGGAGATGTTATTATGTTGCTATAAATATTAATATGGACGTAATGTTTTGACAATCTGCCCTCCAGCAATATCAGGTGTGTATAATAAAACTGTCCACTAAAACTGTCTACATAGGTTTCTTCAGTTTTCAATTTGGTGTGGCTGACTGGCTGACTATATATGTATGAATCGCATGCACAAGCTGTCCCAGTGGATGTGGAAGGCCAAAAATTTTAAAATTAAAACTCCTTATTATGCTCTTATATTTTGTATGAATAAAGACTCTTTTATAAAAATGTACTTTGGTGTGTGCTTTCAATTCATTAGTCAATTAGCATCATATCAGTAATCATCAACCCAAAACTGTCAACATCGGTTCCTTCAGTTTTGAAATGATTTGAAGTATACAGGCCAAACTGATTTAAAGGGCTGAAAATTTTAACATTTACTCCTTATGTCCAGAGGAAAGATCATTTTTTCTTTTTATGTTCACCCAAAATAGGTTTTTACTGAAGGGTTGAATTTGCAATGTAAGTTTATGCTAAATTACTTTCTCAGTTTGTGTCTGGCCTCATTCATGCTTGTATTTTGAAAATTCAGACAGTTTTTAAGCTATCACTGCCAAACAAAAGGCGTGTTAATTAACTTATTCATTGATTACTAAATTTTTCAATTTTTTTAATTTGATCACCCCAACATAGCGTACTGACAAAAATATTGGTTGCATGATGGTTTAACCTGAATGACTAACCAGACCAGTTATCATTTTTTGTTGTCCTTGTGTCTATGATTATACCAGTATATATCATTAGATTGGGCAGTTTATGTCTGACAGAATATGATAATTGTAGAGACAATTTGGCACCAAAATTAACCGAGTAGCAAATTTTTTATTCATTTATGTGGTCAGCTGTTCTATTTGCTACTTGGTTAGTTCCGGTGCCGAATGAAATGTTTCCAAATAAATTGTCTTTACTATTATCACATAACTACTTAGAGGAGATCAATAATTTGAATAAATCCATGCCTAATAATGATAATTTCCCATGTACGAAGATCTCGAAAATTATCAGAACCTGGTTATTTATTCATTTTTAATTTGTTTTCCATTTTAATATCTTAAATTTATAATTTAATATCATCTTATACTGACGATGCATTACTGACTATGCCATGAAAGATGACCTTTCTATTCATAGCTTGTAGGATAAGTATGTTAACCATCACATTTTTTTGCATTTTGTGCATATTTTACATTAAGGATATATTTCCTATTTTAGTGTGAATTTTAGCCTTTAGATATTGAATAAAGAGGTGGCTGATCTGAGTTTTCCTACAGTCCTGTCCAAATGAATGTCTCCCAGCAAGACCCCCAAAATTTATTATCTTCAAAAATATGCCAGATAAGATTCAAGTATTGTGTAGAAATTCCAAGAATCCTCTTCCTCTGTTAGATTCTTCTAGTGTAATCATACAGAGAATCCTCCCAACTTGTCTCTTGTCTGATGAGTCAATCCTAAGTTATTTCCTTGTGATGTGGTCTATTAAAATTCCTTTGCCAAATGTTGACTTCCAAAATATGATATAGTGTCATAAGAAAACAATTTTGTTTTTGATTATTTTGACTTTTAAATTCAGACAGATCAGGTCAAGGCCAGGAGAGCTGACCTAGTTGTTGTAGATGAAGGAATGGAGATTTTACAAGTTGTAGATGTAGCTGTTGTAGTAGACTAGTCATTCACATCAGGGGCTATATTGCTCCCAGGGGGTAAAATTTGAGGTGGGGGGGGTTGTGAGGGCTTTGGATTGTCACACACAATTTCTTGATGGTGAATAGCATCTGTCATTGAGAACATTTAATGGGAACTTATTGAACTAAAATGCAATGATGAATGCAAATACAAATTAGAAAGAACTGAAACTACTGAATCGTGACTGTCAAATGCAACTAAACACTTCTATCCAAACATGTAGTCTGACATGGTTAAAGTACTGTTGTGCTTTCCCACTTCATATTCATTTGAATTTGGCTTTAGAGCTTTGGTGGCTGTTCCAGAATATTAACAAAAGAAAGATGCAGAACTGATGTATTCATGCGAGGAGACATGAGACTAAAACTCACAAACTTCAATTCAAGTATTGAGAATCTAGCAACAACACATCAAACTCAAGAGTCACATTGAATAAAAAATGTAAATAAATGTTATTTATGTTTCATCAAGAATATGGGATTTTTTTTCCGGTGATGGGAGCGATTGCTTTAAAAAATAATCAAAAGGGGCAATGGGAGATAGAGTAATGGTTCAAAAACTTAGTAAACCATAAAGTGAAGCTGGAGACATTGTGGATAATGAAGATGATGATTTGTGCTAGCAATCAACAGAGCACTAGGAACTCCAAAGGGATTGGAATAGTTTCAAGTTGTCATCATCATCACCATCTTTTAACGTCTGTCATTGGACATAGACCTTCCTCAGGATCCGCCACACTTTAGAAGAAATAGGTTAATTTATTCATTTATTTGATCCCCACTTTGGAGGATTAACAGGATTGTCACGGGAGGGTCTGTATGTGATCCACAGCTGCTTATAGCCCCTTGTAATTTCCAAGTGGTCACCCTTCTTGTTACTGACCAGACTCGAAGTTGCTTAACTTCAGTGATGGTGCAAGAGACGTTGTGTCCTAGATTCAGGCCTTAACAGTCCAAGAAATGAATGGTGTAAATGAAATGGCTATGTTGACGTCAGTGAGAATACAGAGGAAAGTGCTTATAAAACTAAGACTTATTGTCACTTGATCCACTCTTCACTAATGGTCACCAAATATTTCTGTTGTGAATACTAGTAACAGAATTAAGATAGTGCAGATGATGGTAGTGTAGAAGTTGGTAAGGAAACAGAAGTGATTACTGGAGATTTGAGGAGAAAACCTCTAGTGTGAAGATATGAATTATGATTATCGGGGCTAGATGATACATTCTTAGTTAGATGGCTGTGACTTCCTGTGAAATCAATTCATTAAAACGCAAATATGACCATATTTAAGTTAAGGCAAAAAAAGACATTTAAATCTGAAACCTTTGTCAAGTTTATTATATCATCATTTGAACCTTTGCAAAGTGTGCCAACCTATTCCACCAGTGAGGATAGTTGGTACAATCTGATTGAGGAAAGTTAGTTCTCTCACTAATTGGTACAGATGTGATTTGTGTTGTGTTATAATTGAAAAAAGATAAATTTTTGAACCAGGCAGAAGAAAGTATTTCAGTAAAAAGTAAGATTTTAGGAATGTAATAATCTGGTAGATGAAGTGGAATCATATGAGGGTGGACCTCAATGATGCATCGTCATTAAATGGATGACAGTAAAAGAACTAGAAAAAAAGAATGACAACAGCAATGACTTTTTATAGAGTTTTTGTTATTTTGCAGGCTTTTTGTTTTTGTTCTGCCTTAATTGCATACAATTACAGAGGATCAAGTAGCTATACTTACAATATACCAACCAGCCCCAAACACATGTTTTTATTTACATTCTATTCCAATAAAATATTCTAACAGAAGCTGCTTGAAATGTAATATACATGCTGTTTATTGCTACTTCTCATAAACATAAACTACGCTATCATCAACTCCAAAATACTCCAGACATTCATTTGTGAAAGTAAAAAAGTTACTCACCAGGGTAAAAAAAACCCCAAAAAACAAACGTTTTTCATGCAAAACGTTTCATGCTGTCAATGCATATGACTCAAACTTAGTTGCGGAAAGGGCAAAATTTTTCTGCTCAAAATTAGGCTAACAGTGATAGAAGCTAAAATTAGAGAAAGTTATCCAAACTATCCCTGGTCTCTCCTATGCCCAACTACTGATATCTGTCTTTCATATTCTCTGTCTCTTTCTCACACACTATGATATATACCTTTATATTTGAGCACCTTTGACTCCTGTTGAAATCTCTTGCACATAGGGAGATGGGTGGTTTAAGTGTGCTATTTTGGACTCCTGCTCATCATATACACATACATGCATTTGCATACATTCAATACATGCACACTATTTTACTTTTTTTTACTCATTCCTTTTCCCTCAACATATATGCACTCACTCTCTCACATAGACATTCTCTCGCTCTCTCACATAGACATTCTCTCGCTCTCTCACGTAGACATTCTCTCGCTCTCTCACGTAGACATTCTCTCGCTCTCTCACGTAGACATTCTCTCGCTCTCTCACGTAGACATTCTCTCGCTCTCTCACGTAGACATTCTCTCGCTCTCTCACGTAGACATTCTCTCGCTCTCCCACGTAGACATTCTCTCGCTCTCTCACGTAGACATTCTCTCGCTCTCTCACGTAGACATTCTCTCGCTCTCTCACGTAGACATTCTCTCGCTCTCTCACGTAGACATTCTCTCGCTCTCTCACGTAGACATTCTCTCGCTCTCTCACGTAGACATTCTCTCGCTCTCTCACGTAGACATTCTCTCGCTCTCTCACGTAGACATTCTCTCGCTCTCTCACGTAGACATTCTCTCGCTCTCTCACGTAGACATTCTCTCGCTCTCTCACGCACTCGCCCGCTCTCTCTGTCACGCACTCGCCCGCTCTCTCTGTCACGCACTCGCCCGCTCTCTCTGTCACGCACTCGCCCGCTCTCTCTGTCACGCACTCGCCCGCTCTCTCTGTCACGCACTCGCCCGCTCTCTCTGTCACGCACTCGCCCGCTCTCTCTGTCACGCACTCGCCCGCTCTCTCTGTCACGCACTCGCCCGCTCTCTCTGTCACGCACTCGCCCGCTCTCTCTCTCACGCACTCGCCCGCTCTCTCTGTCTCACGCACTCGCCCGCTCTCTCTCTCACTCTCTCTCCCTCTCTGTCTCACTCGCACTCGCCCGCTCTCTCTCTCTCGCCTGCTCATTTGTTCCCTCTCACACAAACACACACACACACACAAATAAACTCACTCTTTCTGATTCATACACATACACAAGGGAATGCCTGCTGCCTGATGTTTCCTTTGACAATTTCTGATTGCTTGCATTTCCACTCGAGCATCACTCACAGCCATTTTATTCTCTACTTCTTGGAAATGCCAAATAATCAATATAATCAATAAAGATTAATTTTATGGCAGATCAGAGTCTCCTGCCGAGTCTCTTGCATATTGCCTCGAAGGAGATTCTCTTTTGCTGTCTGCAAAATTATGACCCTAAGCAGAACTAGTTCTAGATTCATGAAAGTAAAACGCGATCCTCTGTAAAGCATATCATCCATACAAAATTTTATAGATGTCACTAGAATATAAAAAACAACATCCATGAATTGAACAAAAAAATAAGGCCCTGTATTTGGATGAACCATTCTAAAATCAATTGATAGTATCCTTAGTAAAATTATGAATATAATTAATAAAATAGAAATCATTTTTATTTATTTTTATCATTAGATGGAATATTGTAACCCAATATTTTATCAATTTTGACCAATTATTACTGTGATCTGAATTTCTTAGTTGTTTTTATCATAACTTTGACTCAGGCTATCATTCTACCCCAAGTAAAGAGTGCAATCATGAATAAAGTGTAAGCCTCTTGTGAGAATTGAAGTGATGTCCTTCACGCCAGTCAAGTTTTGATTTGTTTTTTTCTTTAATATAATGTGGTGTCATGTGGTCTCTCCATATGATGTTAAGCCTGATCCTTTCTTGTGCATGTTGCATGGCTCTTAGAGAGCCTGTCTTTTGGAGGTTAGATTCCATGTTTCTGCTCCAGAGATGACTATTGATAGTATGCATTGGTTGTAGACCCTCCTTTTCAAAGCTAATGGGATCTTATGCTCATTTGTTCCTGTTCATTTGTTACCATGCTTTTGTCTCCTGCTGATTTGTCTGCCAACTCTTTTCTCATAGACAGATTGAAAGCATGTAAGTGAAAATATGCCAGATGATAAGAGTTAAATGAATTATCATGATGAAAATAGATAAACTTCAGGCCTAACTTAAAAAAGAAAATTTCATGTCTCTAACATGTATGTTTGGGAATTTTCATGATTGTTGTTTACAAATAAGCAGAGCACACAATATAAACTGATAAAATCCACATGATAATATCAGCTTTAATGCTACACACTATTTCTTTATATTGCTTGAATAACAGTGATCCCACGTGAACTCCTTTTTATGTGTTATCGCATTCCTGGACTTTTTCACTCAGTAAATACATATGCTCAAGTGCTAGCGTTTTTCATAAAACTGTTTATCTTTCTGTCTGCTAAACATCACAGTTTGCTCCTTACTTTGAACTAACAAAATTACAATACTGTGTTTCACACAATTATTTTATTGTATATTATGTTGAGTGATTGATTGCTTTGTAGTTTGTACATAGTTTTTATAACAGGCAGAGTACCCATAAAAAATGACAGGATTATCTATATATAAATGAATTATTCAAAACAGGTCTGGTTAGTTACTCAGTAGAAATTGTCAGTTGATCAATGCCTTCTGGCAATATGCCATGTTTGGAATGATCAATTAAAAACTTGAAAAAGGGATGATCAATAAATAAGTTACTTCTCTCACCTTTTTTTGGATCACTGAAAAGTCCGAATTTTCAAAAGAAACATTAGCACTAGAAATCACAAACTAAGACATCAATTTAGTATGAACTGAGATCGTAAATTGAAACCCACAAAAAAAATTATTTGGGGGCGGAATTTGAAAAAAAAATTTAAAAAATGTATTTCTAGACATAAGGAGTATATGGTCAAATTTTCAGTTCTCTAGCTCTATTGATGTGGCCTGTATTTGCGTTACCTACATAACCAACCAGACATACCAACTTGAAAACTGAAGAAAAACCTTTATGGTTCGGTGACAATTTTTGTTAAGGAATATCATTGTATAAATGTATTTATTGCATACCAAAAAATGTGTACCTCAAATTAAATTTAATTTATGCAACTCTATATTTTTCTGTGTTTTACTAATAAGGCAACAGGATTTGGTATGAAACAAATTTCCCTCTTTATATAAGAAAAACTATCACTTGCCTGCTAGACCTTATAAGAAACAATACAGACTAATTTGATTTTAAGGGTTTGTTTTATTTACTGTGGAGACAGACAGATGACTTGTTCTTGACCCCATATCAGCAATAGCAAAACCCTGTTGAAGACCATTATGACAGCTGTTTTTATATGAAAGAAAACCTAGAATTAATGATCTAGGGTGTCCATAAAGCCCTTATCTATTTTTGTTGAAACCAAGAGTCTTCAAAGTGGACAATAAGACCGTCCAACCGTTGGTTAAACCATGAGGGTCGATAGGACTATCCTACAATTCGATAAATACATGTTGGTCAATAGATGCATAGCTGGTGGGGTTGGGGGTGTCCATTGGACTTTTGGGGAATACAAATTGATACGCTTAATTCATCTGTAAATGAACTAGCATATTACCCATCAAAAATGGTGGGATTTTTCATTTTATCTACGGATAGATTAATATTTTAAAATATTTTTATTTTTGAGCATTGTTTTCAGTCACACTCTTTCCCTGTCTTCAAACAGCTTTAAAAAGTTACACACAAACTCAACATACTATGTCAGCTTCAGCAGTCAGCCACACTTCAGCTGCTGGCCACACAAGTTTTCTTCTCTTTAAAGAGAAAAAAAGAGAAAAACTTGGTGACTATGGTCTTTATATGTATAGATCTTTATTGTCTGCTCATTTTATAATCTACTGAAGTGGTCAGTATTGACTACTGGGGTTTAATGGGACTTTTCAAGGAGTTGATGAATGGAGCGTTGGTAAATGCTAAGAGGGTGGATTCGCAAGATGACATTCATATAAGAAATGAAAATATACAGAGTACAATCTGCTGATACACACTACTCACCAATCACCACTTAATCACTGTTGTTTGGTTTAGGTTATTCATGTGTTCTGACATTTACATGTATGTATGTATCTATCTGCACTTCACCCAGCCCTAACCTTTCTTGGGGGAAACTTGAAATTTTTCTCACATATTCACTTCAATGAGTAACGTTTCTTGTTTTTTGAAAATTCCCCCTTCCCCACCAAATAAGTTTTTCTGGGGGGGGGAGTCAATTTACAATGAAAGATTATTCTAAATTAGTTTGTGTCCACCAGCTTTCATGCTTTTTTAATTTTTTATTTTGAAAAATTGTATTTTTTTTATGATCACAATCAAAAAAAGGCTAGAAAAGTAACTTACTAATCACCACTTTATCCAAAATTTTATTTGATCACCCTATCAACTGGTTTGTAAGGTAACAATTTTACTACTGGTTAATTTATGAGCAAACAGAAGCATATATAGGTGGCTGTGATTCATATTTTCCCTAGGAATGCCAGTTGATGTATAAGTTCAATTTTAGGTGTCTAGTGGAGCTCTAATAACAATTTTCAAGTCTGTAGACAAAATGGTATGGCCAGAAGCAGTGGAACATACAAACACATAAATACATAAAACTCATTGCCACCTTTAGTGGCTACGGATGTTCAACCCATTGCCACTTTAGTTGAATAGATTGCTCAACTTTATGGATTCTCTGTATTGGCTGATTCTGACCTTTCTTGATTTGAGTCACTGTTCTGATTTGTACTTCCTGCTCCCAGGCACCAACTACTACCTCTGTCCCACAATAGTTGTTACAATTGCATATATATTTCATACACTAAATGCAACTACTATTATGAAACAGAGGTAATACATAATATTGCTTTGTTATGGGTTTTAGAAATTTGCCTGAATACTAGACAGTAATTCTGTACAGGTATTCCACTTCATGATACTTTTTAACTTTCAAGAGAAGAGCCGGAAGTAGGGTTCAGATATTCAAATTTTTAACCAAAATGTCAATGGTAATTGCTTTTTCACTTTATGCCGTTTCGGCTTATGAAAGGTTCTCATAAGAATTCTCTTCTCTTTGGATTGCTGGGGGAGGTGGGCTTAACATAAGTCCAAATTAATTTTAGTAATAAGTAGTTGTTGTAGTAAGTGCCCTTACGCTGACCTTGCCTGCCTGGGCTTCACATAGACTTAGAGGCGACAATCCCCCGAAGTGGTGTAACTCACTCCACCATGCATAAATTAGTTGATCTTAACCTTTTCACATCCAACCCTCCCATTTGTAATTGGACCTTGCCTCCACCCCCACCCACCCCTAAATCCTCAACCAAATGATTAAAGATCCCTAACAATAGGTTCTGCAAATCAGTGGGGGGAAAAAACAAATTTTGATAAATTATGTTCATCATGATATTATGCAAACACTTAAGAGAATTCCCAAAATAATTGGAGAAAATCTTACTTTTTTCATACTCCTTTTAAAAATTATGCCTCCCCTCCACGAAGGCCATGCCCCCATGGTTAGGAACCACTGCACTAAATATTGCTTAATATTTACTTATAGATCAGTTCTGGACAGGATTGTTTTACTGAATAACAGTGCACAAATGATATTGATCATGTTTTTGCCTGCCTAAAACATTGATTCCGAAGCCATTGTGCTTGTAAGGATGTAGAAAAAAAAAAGCAAGAGCGATAAAAACCTCTCTGTTACAAGCCTTTGATCTGCCCCTTTCACTGTTACTGTCGTATTACTGTAGAGTGCTCTGAGGTTTTGTCACATGATAGCTCGCATGATGAGAGTCTTATAATTTCACAAGATCAAAGTTAGCAGCAAACTGCAGTGCTTATCAGTCAACAAAAGACTAGCAGAGAGAGGAGAGAAACACACACACACACACACAAACACTGGAGCATATACACTTACATACTTATTCTCTAATGCAAACACACACACACACACACACGCTTATTTACTAGTACAAATGCACAACATACATGCATACTTAGTCACTAGTGCAAACACACGCATACACATTATAGAAGTACAGACTCGCACATGTATTCTCTTGTGCAAACATACACACTTTTATTCACTATTGAAATTACACACACATACACACACTTATTCACTATTGCAGACAGATGCTCACACAGACACCTATTTACTAGTGCAGACATAAATACGAATATACGCACACATGCACATGCTCGTTCACTTTTGCAGACACAGGTGCTCTCATGCACACGCACACACATACCTACTCAGTTGTTCAAACTCACCCACCCACACACAGACTTGTTCACTCTAGCAGACATATACACATGCATATGCACACAAACACACACACACACAAACACACACATGCACACTTATTCACTATTGAAGACAAAACTCACACACAAACTCACTATTACAAACACACACACACACTAATGATATTGATTCGTTCATTTGTCCTTCCTTGTGCTGCTACATAAGACTATCATTTTCAGATTCTCTCTGCAACCAACCAATCAGGCGCATCCTTGTATTTTGCGCTTGTTCATTTTATTTTTCAAATTTTTTCTCCTTACTTATATCTTTGTATTTTCTGTTCTGGCTTACAAATTAGTTTCTAATGAAATCAAAATAAGAAAGAGATGATAAAAAAAAGTTGAATTCCTGTAGACATTGTGATGGCATGAATCTTGATTGCATGTAAAATGTATCAGAAGCAGTGATTTTTGTGTATGTGTTACTCTTAATAATGATTGCCTTTTGATAAAATATACTGCTATCTACAGGCACCAATCACATAGGAATCTATGACTCTAGAGCTCTCTTTGTTTTTCTCTACATCTTAAATCACTATGTTCTTGTGTTGTATGAGGTATTGTGGGATGGCCGTGTGGGTGACAGCATGGAAAATTGATGGCAAGCTGAGTTCAAACTCTAGTTAGAGTTCACTTTGGGAAAGGCATGAATCAATCTTTCCCTTTATCTATGGGTAAATAATGCTGGGTAAAGTGAGTGACTCCATTTCAGGTATTGTCACCAAAGTTTATTTCACATATTGTAAATAAGCTAAATGAGTAGTAATGTGTTATGTAGATCCCATACAGGGATGACTGAAGCCATAATCAGTGTAAGGGCACTACTGACTGATGTTGTGTGCTCAGAAGGCTTTATAGAAAATTAAAAAACAAACAAAACAAAAAGCGTGTAATTGATTTCACATAATTAGGGTAGTTTTGGATTGGTTACAGCCTGGAAAGTATCACTGATTGGTTTTTGATCTCCCAATTATTTCTATAAGAATGCAATAAGTCACAATCTCATTTAAAACTTCTTTCATATCAACATCATTCAGCTATTGTAATATAGGATGCAAAATTTTGACAGTATTGGTTCTCTTGCAGCCAAGAAAGTGTCACTGATGTTTTGAATTCCACATTCATAAGCACAAGTCCTGGTTTAATGATTTAATAAATCATAAAGAGGTCTTGTTAATTACTCAATAAAAACCATCACGTGACCAGAGTGTTTTGACTGCGTGCTCTATTGGGGGTGATCAATTAAAATATTGGAAGAAGAGGTGATGAATGAGTTATTTCATTCGTGTTTTGTTGGCAGTAGTCCCTAAAAAATTCTAAATTTAAAAAAAAAATGGGTGCAAACTAGGGACCAATTTAGCATAAACTCACATTGCAAACTTACCACCCCCAACCCATCCACCCACAAAAAACCTATATGGGGTGGGAGATATTTAAAAAAAAAAAGGAAAACTTTTTTGTTGACATAGTAAGGAGTAAATATTGAAATTTTCACCCTTTTTGTTCCTTTGGTGCAGCCTGTATGTATGATACCCACATACCCAGCTGGACCAACTTGAAAACTGTCAGAAACTCATGTTGGCAGTTTTTGATAAGCACTATTTTAATGACTCTTCTATGCACTATATTCAAGACTCCACTTTCCCACTGATTTTCTTCATTCATCTTTGCAATGTCATCTTAATAGTTGCTCAGTTTTCACTGCCATGATAACCCTATTCATCTCTGACCTAATAGAATATGATGAATCCCTGAAGATGTAAACCATCATGGAATTCCCAACCCTCACCCATCACTTGGCTCCCAGGAGAAGAATCTTAACCAGGGGAGGAATTTTAGTGAGAGGAGGAAGGTATTATGGAAAGTATAATGTTGAAAAGAAATTATTAGATGACAATTTAAAATAGGGGAAAAACTGAGGGAACCTAGGATTGAAAAGGGAGGAATGCGATTTGGAACTTCAAGAACCACTGCCCTTGAACCAACATATCATGGAGGTAGATGACTTTGTGTGATTTTAAGCAAGTCTGATGGTTTCGTTCCAGCTTCTGTAACCTGTCAGAGGTCCCTCTCCATATCATGTCACCAACACTTCCCTGACTGCAGGAGAGCCAACATTGACAAAATCAAGTACACTAGTTCACAATAGTTGACTGATGTTGATAGATTAAGAGACAAATGTGAATTTAATTCTTGTGGATTTCATTTAGTTACTCCCAGAATAATAGGAATGACATTTTCATGATTATTTGTCGATAATGTCTGTTTTGTGTTGGAAGTTTTGAAGGACTCATTAATCCTTCCAAACACCTGATGTTTCCTTAAATGATAAGATCTAAATTAATCAATTTGTATAGTGAATATTTGTAATTGAAGTGAACTGGCTTCCCCAAGAGGAATAAAAAGTTGTAGTTCCATGTCTCTTTAACTCATTCAGGCTGGCAGGGCTTGTAGTCATGCTTTAAATTTCATGATCATTTTGAATACATAACGAGATCACATGACCATTATATTTGTATAATTTTGCTGTAAATGAAATCCATATCTTATAACCTTCAAAATGATGTAGGACTTCCCAGTGTTTTATAGAAAATCAGAAAACTTGAATCCATCCATTATGTCCTTGCTTAGTAACCCATAAAAAATCCAGGCCTGATTGAGTTAAATAGTCCAGAATCGCTATCAACTATCGATGATACAAGAAACGGCAATATGTATGTATATCAAGTATATCATTGGAATTCCTAAAAAGAAACTTATATGACTAAAATTATGGTAAAAATCCTCTAGATACAACAGACTCAATAACAGCAACGATAAAAATTAAAGGCAATAAAAACTTCAAAAAACAAAACAATATACCTATATATCAAGTGTATTGTTGCAATTCCTAGACAGAAACTTATGACTAAAATTATGGCAGACAAAACCCTCTAGATACAGCAGACTGTTCAACAACAAAATTGTCTGAAAAAAATTTTATGGTGTAGCAGAAAATGCAGTTATAGTTTTCACTTTCAAAATGATTTTTCTTGCCTAAGATTCTCATGAAATCCGTGATATGTTTATGGGAGACTGAAAATTTAGATATAATGAATAACTCTTTGTATTACTTTTTTAAAAATTCTATTAATTACCGCTACCCACAACAGACCAGTTTAATCAATGTTGATGGGTTTAGGTTATTCATGTATTCTGACATTTATATCTATCAACCTGGACTTGCCCAGCCCTTACTGTTAATACGGGAAATTTAGAATTTTGCGCAATCCCTTCTCTCAATGAGTATGGAAAACCTTTAATTTTGTCTTTTGAAATTCTCCAGAATCGGTTTTTAATGCAATGTAAGTTTATGCCAGATTGGTCTCTAGCTTATGCCCATTTGTTCTTTTGTAAATTCAACCTTTTTTAGTGATCACGGCAAGAGCAGTAACTTATTCATTGATCACCCCATTTTCCTACTTTATAATTGATCAATCCCAACATAGCTTATGTGGGTGGTGGTGATTCATAATTTCCCTTGGAATGCTAGTCTTATTTAGCTCCAATATTTTACTAGATGCCAATTCTTTACTCAAAGATAATCCTCTGGGATCTATGCATAATAGAAAGTGGTAAAAGGCTACGGCATCAGACGTCCCTGCTCATATCACAAGTTTCTCTATATTGACTAGTTCTTTGAGGGAGGTTTGCAGTATGTGAAATAGACTTAGAGGCGACAAGCACCCATAGTGGTATCACTCAATTTAACATACAGCATATTAGAAAACATTTCCCAGATCAGTAATTCTCAAACTGGAGGCACCTGGCTCTCAGGGTAGGAATTTTTGCTAGGGAAGGAATTTTAGTCTGGGGAAGAATTTTAAGCCAGGGGAAAAATTCTAGCTGGGGAGAAATTTTAGTGAGTTGAGAAAGGTATAATGGAAAATATAATTTATCAGATGACAATTTAAAATGGGGTAGAAATTGAGGAAACCTGGGATTGAAAGGGAAGGAATATAATTTGTTACTTTGAGAACCACTTCCCTTGAACAAACATATCATGAAGATAGATGACTCAGTTGCTCCTGCATCGTATGGCCTCTTGGCATCCATTTGATGGCCTGATTTACATGTCTTCTTGTGCGAAGCCTCAAGACGTGCTCAAACCAGTCAAGGCACTGTCTGCAAATGATGGTTGATACAGGATGCTGTTGAGAGCTTTTCCTGACTTTTTCATTTCATACATTATCCTACCATTTGATCCCCATGATTCTATGTAGGCATCTAGTGTTAAAGCCATCCAATTCTTTTTATCCTGGGTAGTCTTGAGTTTTCCGGTTTTGCAGCTTTGTGGATATCAATTTTGAATTATAGGACCTCAGTTTTGTTTTCAATTAAAATTTCCTGCTATTTCATATTTTGCTCAGCAGGCTGAAGGCTGTTGTAGACTTTCTGATTTTGCATTTCTGTTTGTGGTCTGAGTCAATAATTCTGCTTCAAGATTAGATTTTTAAAATTACTCAAATAACTTGATTTATGAGTGTCAAGGTACATATCTTTGAGAAATATCACCTGTTTATATTGAATTGTTAATGAGATGTGCTATTAAGGATGTCATTTGTTGTCAAGGCCTCAAAAAAAAATTTTATAAGGCAGTGCAAATCTGTTTTCTGGCCACCCCCACGCACGCACACACATACATCCTACTTTTATCTGCTATAACCTTTTTAGCACAGTCCTATTATATTTGCTTGCTGGTAAATGATCATCAACCAAAACTGGCACCAAAATTGCCAATATAACTATCCTCAGTTTTCAAGTTGGTCCGGTTATATGTATCATGTGTGCAGGTTGTAATAAAGGAGCTAAAAGACTGAAAATTTGAACATTTAATAATTATTATATCTAGAAAAAATTCCTTTCTTTTTTTTTTTTCTTTAAAGAAATTCCCCTTCAAAATAGGATTTTAGTGGGGTTCAATTTACAATGAAGGTTCATGCTAAACCAGTTCCTAATTTGTGTTGTATTCATACTTTTATTTTTTTGATTCAGACTTTTTAGGGATATAAGAGTTGAAAGGAGTAACTTATTCATTGATCACTCCCTTTTCTAATTTTTTAATTATTCACCCCCAACATGCTTTCAAAAGACATTGGTCACATGACAGTTTCTATCAAGTTACTAACCAGACCTGTTTTATTGATGGTCATATTGTACCAACTCGGAAGTTTTGATACAGGTCTACCCCAGAAACTATCAGGCAGCCCTTGACCCTCTGGGTCCTGGTGCGATGCATCGGCTGCACCCCCACTCTCATAGGCTCTGTCTTGTTACTTTGATTTATTTTTGGCCTGTTTCTCGGCATGATTGTCATTCTATTTCATCTGCTGTTTTTCTTCTAATTGATTAAAAAACAGAACAATTATCTTTTGCTCTATTCTTCTACAGTAATCACTGCTGTGGTAAGGTCTAAAAGATTGTCTTCAATCATTACTTAGTAAATTCCCATTTGTAAATCAAATGGACATTTAATAATCAAATTTTGAGGATTGCCATGAATGCTCTCATTACACGACTTTTCATTTATTTGATTATTCGCTTTTTGATTTTTTGCTATTGGGAAATTACAATTCATATTTGATTTGAAGCTGGTCTAGTTAGTCACTGGAAAGAAACCATTAAGTGAACATCTTTTTGCAGCATGCCCTATTGATCAAATAAAAAATGTTGAAAGTCTTGGTTGACAGTTTCTTATTTCAAGGATATTGCTGTGAATTCTCTCATCAAATGATTATTTGGTTGATTATTCACTTTTCAATTTTTGCCAGCAGGAAATTACAATTCATGTTTGATTAGAAATTAGGAGAAAAAATGTAGAGAATAGAAAGGGAAAATACAGAAGGTAAGTAGAAAGCTAACTGCAAAGAGGAAGTGCTGTTTGGGGTATTCATCCATGGTAATCAGGCTGAAATTGCAGAGTAACTATAGGGTGACATATTTTAGAATTGATGCCTTTTTAAGTCTAACATCAGCACACTCCGTATCTAGGACTTCAAGGCTGATAGAAATTGGATTGTCTGCCACCATGCCAAGAAAAATACTGTAGGTACTGAAATTAAATTTTTTTTTACCCTAACATCTAAGACAAATTAAGACTTGGAATATGTACCTTTCTTCATAGCTTTGAGTAAGACAGTAGCTTTATATATATATATATATATATATATATATATATATATTGCCTTGGCTTTGCAAACAAAGATTTGAGAGGGCTTACCATGCCTATTGTAGGCCCTTGGGTGCCTAACCATGCCTATGCAGGAGATACAGGCCTTCCCACAGTGGTTGGAGAAAAAAGTCTGACTGCTAGAGGGAGCACGCTTCCTAATTTCTTCTGCTCTTGGTCTGCGTTTAGTTTTGGCACGGGAGATTGCTTGGTGAACTTGTGTGGCCATACAATCCTTTTGGCTGCTTTTTTTTCATCCAGTGGCAAAGGTTGATACCGATTGAGATAAGAGACCTTTTGAGGGATTCCCTGTGTCTTCTCTATGGGACACTGCTTCTTTGCTGGCTATGGGCTTGTTCTCCGAAAAGAATCTCAGAGCAACTAGATGATATTGATAAACTTGCCAGAATAAAGCCCCTAAAAAGTCAAAGCTTTTTTTCAAAAAATGAAAATAAAAAAATCTTTAGAAGGGGTCTAGTGAAGTACTGATACTAATTTTCAAGTGCGTAGACAAAACAGTATGGCCAGGTGCACTGGAACACACAAACACATAAAAACAAATAGAACCCATTGATTGTTCAATTTCCATAACTCTATCCTCAATCCAAACCCCAGCCCTTATCTATTCCAAAATCTTTTGGTGAAAATTGACTCTTGGGGAAAATGACCTCAAGGGAAATTGTCCTGGGGGGCACAGTTCTCAGAGAGCAATCGTTATATCATTATTGTATGATCTATAAAATATGGTCTAGTGTATAAAATAAGCTTAGCTTAGTAAATATCTATCTGTATTTGCATATGCTTAAGCATATAAACTTGGCAAACCTTGATCTTGTTTCAGTTTATTATTTGAGAGCTGTAATAATCTTATGTGAATTTTTTATGCCTGTCTAAAATGACATTTATTTCAGGTTCATTTTCTTTCCTTCCCCAATATTTATATCTTTCACATAAAACTGAAATAATTCTCATGATTGTCAATTGAAACAGTAGTTATGGCCTAATCTTATTGAACACACCGGTTCTTGTATGATCACTGGTTGAGCAATATCCAGCCTGGTCAGTACCTAGATAGGTGACTGTCTGGAAATACCTGGTGCTATAAGTAGTTGAAGATAATGTTGAGGGCCTCCCATGGTGATTCCATTAATTCTTTCAAGGAGGAGGCTCAATAATGCAAGCCAAAGGACCCTCCCTCCCAACTTGCCTGACAAGAAATGAAAGAATTGAAACACTAACCAGGATGTACATTGTTTAGCCTCGGTAATCTCTCAAGAATCACTGGATTCAAAGAGCTGTTATATCAGTAAGTTCTGGTGTTTCTTAAGAGCAATTGAATTAGCAGATTATTTTTCTTGTTTTAGATAAAAGACATTCTTTCTTTTATGGATTATGTTGTTTTCTGCAATATACATTATTTGTTGGATATTTTTAAGTACTTCATGAAAGACCTGAATCTTAAAGATATCTACTGTTTCACATTCTTATCACTAAAAGCCAAACTACTTCCCAATAAAATAAATATAAGGAAAGGCAATGAAAGATTGACATGGAATCACACTCAGCAAAAATGAATGCGTGACTTGAAAAAAGTTTATTGGTACATTTTGCTGCATTAACAATATGAGTGGCCACACATGAAAAGTGCCCAATTGACCACTTTTTAAAAAATTTGATATTTTTGTTATTTTTGGAGCTACAATAATCAGTTGTTTTTATTATTTTTTTTAATTTTGAAGCTGGAACACTCTATGAATCATAATGCTGAGTGCTCAAGATTTTAATTAAAAAAAAAACTGAGCATCGTGGCTCTGAAAAAAACAAAACTATCAATTTTTTTCTTCTATAACAGTTCATTGGACACTTTTAGAAAGCCACTCATATCTTTGTTTATCAGTGAGTAGCTGAGCAGATAATGGCTTGAGAATGGATTCAATAAGCTGTGTTCAAACTCTGGCTGGGACAGTTCATGTTCATTTAGTAGTAATGCCCATTGGAAAGCTATGAATGCATGTCTCCCCCCAGCTATGGGCAAAATAGCAGATGGGTAAAATGAATGAAGTCACCTCTATGTCTATTCCACATGTCAAACAGGTTGAGTAAGTAGTAATGTGATATGGAGGGACAGCTGAGGCCAGCATAAGGGCACTACTTAATCAAAGACCAAAGCTCACCATCTTGACATTAGTCTGAGAGTATCTGAAATTTGTAATGTTTCTAACTTTGAGGAGAGTATTTACATTCCAACTTTTGTTTGGACAATTTAATCTCTTTTCTCTTATTGATGTTGACACATTTTGGCTGAATCTTTCTACGGCCTTCTTCAGGTGTAAAATTTAATATCCCAAATAAAATTATGGAACAAGCTGTACTGCATGCATTGCTAAAATACAACTTAATTGCGGATGTTGTGCTTCAGATTTAAATTTTCTGTTTTTTTGCTCTAGATCACCAGAAAAAGAAACTGATAAAAGATTTTCATCCCCTATGGATATTACATTTTATGCCTGAAGGTGGTGGAATGATTCAGCCAAATGTTGTGTCAATATTGAAGAGTGGAAGAAGAGATTAGATTATCTGAAATTGATTGAATGATTGATTCACTGTTCAAGTTCATTTGTTGCTGTTAGTGCTGCTTCAGCTTCTGCAATTTCCATAAACAATTTGACCTGAAGACTTCATTGATGGACACAGAAAAAAACTTATGTGTGTGTGCCTGCAAATACAATAATTAACTTTTATGATCCCCAATGTTGAAAGAAACAATCAAAAATCTTTTTGCAAACAAAAATTTGTCCATCTGTTTTGAGATATAGAACCCGTTGAAGCTCCAAACTAACTAACCATACTATTACTCTGTGATCTAAGATAGAACATGCTTAGCCACTTAGCACACCTGTAGAGAACATGAAGAGAGGATAACTTCTGCTATCCCTACCAAAATTAGGACAATTATCATTTTTAGTCCTTTGTTTTTCACTTACAAAATCAATTACGGTGCATTAAAAAAGTAATTCTCTCATTTTTTTGATATCTGTGACTTATGAAAAATGAAGTTATAAATTGGGTGAGAATCATTAATTTTTAAAACATTCAACATAGAAAACTTTTATCCATTTCTTTTCAATCAATAAAAAATTCAACGAATAATTCCTTGTTTTGTGCATTTGGCAACAATCTTGCCGTGTTTTCACTCTATTAGTATCTGTAATAGTAATGTTAATGTATTTTCATGTCACTTTAACCATCAAAACAAATATAATAATATTGATGGGTTTTTATTGTCAAACTTCAGAGCTGACTTTTACCTCACCAAAATCCGATGAGTCATACTTGCAAAACCAGGATGTGCACAAAAACTGATGACGAGTCAAACAACAACATAAATGGCAGTGTCAGATTTCTTTGATACGATGAATAGGATTGAATATATTTTTTTTTAAACTGACAGATTTAAGAGAAAAATAATGATTAATTTGAAAACTGTGTTCCTTGTAACATTTTGTTTGTTTCAAAGTTAAAAGATGTTTTATATTGGCTGTCTTCATGTTCTAGCCTAGTACAAAGCCTAATGGTACAGCCAACTGGCTCAAAGTCTGAGAGCTCAAATCCTGTACAAGATTAATGGTTGATGTTTTTCATTGTAAAACAATCTTTTGTCTATTTTTTTTTTTCAAGAAAAAAAGAATAAAATGAATCCTCAATTATTAATAACTAGTGTACCTGTCTTGAAAAATGATGAGTCATTTTTTCCCCAAATTCTGCACATGTAGGCTGTTAGCTGTTTGTTGTATTTTCTTGTATTTTCTTTTTCCCTAATGTATACTATATGACTGACATACTTAATGTTTAAAATTTCAATACCCTGTTGTCAGTAAACCCTTGGCCTATTGGTAAGTCGTCAGGCTGCTAAGGTTTGTGTCAGAGTTTAAATTGCAGTTTCAGTTGATTTTATATATTGGTTTCCTTCAGCATGATAGAAAACAAAAAAATAAACAAGCTTGGCTGCACCAGGGTCACACTCCCTTGCATTATTAAAATCTAAAAAGTAAATGAAACAAGATCAATTTCTCCATAAAATATTATTCAAAAACTATGTAGCCCATTTCAACTCCTTTGTTAGAAATTCAATGTTTACGAAAAATAAAAAAAACTCTTTTTTAACTTTGAAACAAACAAAATGCTTCAAGGAACACAGTTTTCGGATTAATCATTATTTTTCTCTTGAATCTGTCAGTTTAAAATAGGATATATTCTATCCTATTCATCGTATCAAAAAAATCTGACACTGCTATTTATGTTGTTGCTTCACTTGTCATCAGTTTTTGTGCACATCCTGGTTTTGCAAGCATGACTCATGGAGGTGAAGTAAAAGTCAACCTAAAAGTTTGGCAATAAAAACCCATTATAATTATATTTGTTTTGATAATTAATTGTATAAAAGGTGTCCGGTCTCATAACTGTGATAGTTGTATATTTCCTACTGCTCAGTGTTCAAGCCCAGTTCGATAGCCAAAATTTCAAATGTCAATTCTCAAAGCAAGCAAACCCTTTCTACTTCGCAGATTTCTGCTATACAATCTTCTTCTCTCTATTTGGCCTTGTGTCACACTAAGCTAAGCTTAGTAAATACAAAAGGGCAATATAAATTTTTATCCAATGTACATATTGTTTATAGATAAATATACAGATGGAGCCCCTACTTCATCCACTTCCATTTCGGATGAAGTAGGAGTGGTGGATGAAGTACGAATTCTACCCGTAGTTGTTCCCAGATTGGACAAAGCTCCCAGATTGTCCATTTTCTCAGAACATATCTTGTTCAAAATAGGTTTACCTTTATATCTATATACTTTTCTTATCAATTATATTGATTACAATATATACACAAACTTATACGTATTGATGTATGTACATATATATATACATGTGTGTGTAAGTTTGTATTTACATTAAATATGATATGAGTACAAGCTTATACATATATATTGTGTATTTAGATAGCAGTCTTTCATTAACACAAGTGATTAAAAACGATGGAATAGGAATGTTTTGTCTCTTTTAGTCAACTTCTCTTGTTTACTTGGAACTATGAATGCAAAAATTGTCAAAATCTAACACTTTCAACCATACTTCCCTGGCCATTATCAAGATCAGGGAAAAAATTTGGGATGTTGTTCATTTTTTTCATTTTTTCAATACTTGTGAACAAGGTGTTTGTCGTTGGTGCGTAATGATGACGTCATACCACTTTTGGCTGATTGGCTGATAGTATTTGCTGTTCAATTAGTCTTTGCTGAAATTTAGTTGTATTATGTTCCTTATTGGCTGCAGGGTCATGGAGTTTAAATAATGTGTCTATCAGCGAAAAGTATCATGACGTCATTGTGACGCACAAATGGCAAACGCTTATACATGCGTGTGTGTGTGTGTATATATATATATATATATACTTTGAATAGTGTAATTTTGATTTGTGTGGGTTTTGAAGTTGTTTGGTTAAGGTATTGCTGTACAAACAAATTAAACTAAGTATAAGCTGAAAAAAATGTTGAACTATAAGACCTTGAACGGTGCTATTTCAAACAGTTCAGTACAGATGAATTTTGTAAGCAATCAACTCCACTATTCTAAGTTATTGCTGTATATGTATCTCTGTGTGGGTGTGTGTGTGTGTGTGTGTGTGTGTGCTTTTTTATGTATATGCAAGCTACTACACAAAAGTTCAGGAGAAAAAAAAGTTCAGAAAAAATTGATAAGAAATTAGCTTTTTTATTTCCTACTGGAATGGTCCCAAGACTAGCGAGACATAGGGAAATGCTCAGTAATTTGACAGATGAAGTTGGTTGTTCAATCCGTCCAAATTTCTTCGCTTAGCACCATATATATATATCTGGGTGTGTGTATCTCTGGGTGTGCAGTGATGTGCACAGACATTCAGAAAGGCAGAGGCTCAGTTGGAAAAAGTATGCTCTTATGAGATTTTTAAAAATGAAATCCACAATGCCATATATATGATGGGAGAAAAGAGACAGTATTTCAAGTACACTGTGTGTGAGAGAGAGAGAGAAAAAAAAGTAAGTTGGACTGATTTGGACTAAAAAAATCTCATCCATTTGATGATTTTATCAAAGAAACCATTGATTTTGTTCCAGTAGAAGAGTCCATTGTTCCAAATAGAGGATAGGAAATGTCTTTATAAGCAAAATTGTTCCCTTTAAGAGGAAGAATCCATTGTTACAGGCAGTGGAATGGAAAAAAATCATTCATACAACTCATTGATAGAGTACATCAGGTTGAATTTCATAATTTCATGTAAGCTCCACTTTCATACTTTGGTATCCAACATCAGTACATTTATGGTGTTGTTTGTCATCAGTTTTTGTGTATATCTTGGCTTTGTGTATATGACTCATCAGGTCTTGGTGAGGTAAAAGTCAACTCTAAAAATTTGACAATAAAAGCACATAATTATTACAGTCCATTATTATTTTTGTAGTTGTTATTATGATGATGTAACATTATACTTGTTTTGTCCGCTCGGATAGTATAATGATTAGTATGTTGGCCTCACATGCAGAAGATGCTGAGTTTGATTCTCGATATGAGTGAAGAGTCCGGAAAAGACTTCATTAGGACAAATTTCCCTGTGCCCTCAGCAGCTAACTGAATACAGCTTAAGCTAAGGTGGGGGTATCCCTTTGGTTGAATTGCATCCTGTTGAGTGGGGTGGTCATAAAAAATCTTGTACATATCAAGTCCTGGTCTCAACCAGACTTGGCACTTGCAAGGATCACTGAGCTGAAAGAGAGAAAAATTCTTCACCTGCCATCATACTCCATTGAAGGTTGTCTCTCAAGAGGCATGATGCTTTATCTTTTCTTTTAATACATATTTTACATCTATCATTTTTTAAAAATCTTTTATTCAAGACGCCATCTTGCAACTGCAAGGATGTTACTGTGTTTTATTGGAACAACTAACTTGATTCTCACTGTTTCCTAAATAATTAGGTTTATTGTTTTTTGATATGTGAGTAGACTTTTGATTTTTACCTGGGCTGTGAGATTAAACCTGGTTTTTCTGGTTAGACCTGTGTAAGAGAAAAAACAATCAAAAAGAACCTGTGACCGATAAGTCAAAGCAGTTATTTGGGGATAAAAACTCCCATTGTTAATCACCAGTCGATTATAAATCTAAGCAACATTTTATTTTTGCTCCATTTCATCAATTTTTTTTATTTTGATTTTTTTTTTTCCTTTTTTTTTTTTCTTGCTCATAAGACTTTATTATGTCAAAAAACAAATGAGGAGTCAGGATGTGGGCAAACACTGGAAAGAGGACACTTAAGTGTTCATAGGGAGAGATGGGGTCAGACAAAAAAAAGATTCATTAGTCTCAAGGGCTCCCATGTGCTTTAGAGGTTTTCGATAAGAATTTTTTCTTTCCCTTCATCACCAAGAGTGCTTTGGACAATTTATATGTCAATAAATGAGATGGAAGTTTTTACCTCTTCTTTGAATTTATTGATACTTGTCCATAACCCACTGCTTCATTGAAGATTATCATGAGTGTCCAATGACAGGCTTGGCTGATGGCTGCTACTGATACTAGTGTGAGAGACAGTAAGAAGGGAGCGGGAATAAAAGATAGTTTGATTAGAGAGTAATTTGGTAAGTGAGGGGGACTAACAGCTGCTACAGATACTATAAGTGTGACAGACACAGATCTTATTATATGCAACAGGCTGTTCAGAAAATAACCATTTTTTTTTTTTGTTGCTAATGGTTTTCATTGAATTCATTCGGAACCCACTTATCTAGCTCCTTCACTTTACCAATTTCCCTTAGATGGTCCGATATTGTCACATTGCCAACACCCAGTATCTGTGACATTTCTCTGATGGTATGGCGTGAGTGTTGTTCGGTTTAAGGGTGTACACCATCTACAGATAACTCTGAAAATAAACAGTGAATATTAGTGGAAAGTGAACTTTTCAATCATTAAAATAAGTTATACATATTGGTTCAATATATCATAGTAATATTGTAATACACAACTAAATGATAGTATCTAGAATCGGCCATCTGTGTTGCTTAATTTGATCATAGACCTAAAATTATTACACCATCCATCATTCATCGTTAATCTCTATGTTCATCCATGTATTTTACATGTTTTTAAAATTTGCATATTCTTAGAGAATAGTGTCTTTGTTCTTCATTTTCAAAATAAAAGGCAGATTTAGTCAAGTGGGGCTACATTTCTATGATCTATTTCAAGATGAACTTTGAAGGAATATAGTACAGGTCTGGTTAGTCACTGAATAGAAACTGTCACCAATGACTTTTAACAGCAGCAGGCTGTGTTGGGATGATCATCAATAAACTTTACTTCTCTTGTCTTCCATTGGGTTGTGACCACTGAAAAAGTCTGAATTTAAAAAAACAAACAAGCATGAACACTGCCGAACTCAAACTTGGTGAGCAAATTAATATTAATTCATGGTATAAATTCAACACCCACAAACAAAACTATTTGGGGAGATGATTTTGAAAAAAAAATCTTAAAAAGTCTTTTTCTGGACATAAGAAGTAAATATTTAAATTTTCAATCCTTTAGCTCCATTGGTGTGGCCTCTTCATGTGATGCATAGACACAGCCAGTCAGACTAATTTAATGACTGAAGAAACCTCTATTGGTGTTGACAGTTTTGGTTGATAGATTCTAATTCGTCATTGGGTGGAACTTTAGTTCACAATATACACTGGTAATTTAAGTGCAAGCATGAAAAGACTATTGTTCTTTTGACAATTCGACATTAAATCACATTAATTTTTTCCACATGGCAAAAATGTTCTTCTTAAGTACTTTATTTTCAAGAGTTTTTTTTTTTTTATCAAAGCATTTCAGCTGTGCGTTAATTTCAACCAAATGACTCAACCTTTTCTTTATAAATAATGGGGTTTTCACGCAAGCTTTTACAATATTAAAAATTATCCATTTATAATTTTGTTGCTATTTTTCATTTGATACAGTGAGTGCAAAAAATATCCGATATATTTCAAAAACATCATTTTAACATCCGTATTCAGCTCGAAAATTCTATCAACTGAATTTTGACCGCAGATTTCTGATTTTATATTTTTTTTTTTTATTCAAAAAAATTTTTTTTTTTTATTCAAAAAAATTTTTTTTTTAACATGACTTTTCAGTTTCAATATTTTTAAAAATGTTTTTGATTCTTGTATTTTTCAATCATTGGCTCAAATTTTGTCAATTTTGAAACCATATAAGGATTGAAATTGGATATATTTTGCACTCACTGTATGTTAATTGGGATTGCACTTACATAATCTAAAAGCAAATCATATTCAGAGCCACTGCAAGGATTTCATGCACCCTAGACAAGACTTGAAATTTGTGCCCCTGTTTGTATTCTGATGACTATTTTTTTAATCATTTTGGAGTACATCTCTATGGATTTTGCATCCAAAGCCACTATCTAGGTTAGCCAAATAGATTGGCTGGCCTAGATGATATTCTCTCAAATTTTTTTTCACTGTAAAATTGATCATTCTAATATTTTGGGTGGAATTTAGAGCTTGGAACTGATGAATAAACCATTTGTATTTCATTGTTTGTTTGTTTACTTTTGTGGACTCTTTGTGGAGTATAGGGCCACTACCACTCAGCTGTGGCTTCAGTAGTATTTATGTTTTTATGGAGTGAAATTGATACCTGACCCTCCTCCTTTACCGAGGCTTGGGACCAGCTATGACAACTGCTGAGATTTTTTGTCAGTAACTTTTTTAGATGGACTGCTTCATAGTATCGAAGGGGTTTTCATCCATACCTGGGAGGATTGATTCATACCTTTCCCAAGGGAATTAATGCAAAGTTTCCCATGTCTGTAACCATTACGCCACTTTGCACCTACACTTTTTCTATTTTCACTTTATAGGAGAGAGCAAAATGGATTAATGCTGTGGAACTGTGAAAAGATGAGCAGGATTTTCAGCTAGTCCTTGTGGAAGGCCTGAATGGCTCCTTTGATCCCAGAAGAGATCATGCATTTAATATATATGTATTTATTGAATCATACCTTATTTGAAAAATATCAATATAATTAACTCTTGGATCACATTTAGTTGAAATATCTGGGGGATTTCACAAAAAATAGGTGAAATATAGTAAGATAGGTAGATAAGTAGAAATCAGATGATTACTATTATTGTGAGAACTATCTCAGATCCGACAATGTTGATTTTAGAGGGGGGGGAGGGATTTTAAAAAATGAACTTATTGAAAACATGCCAGGAGTCCTGATAGTACACGCAGGAAATTTCATGGGGATATGTTCCATGTGTGACAGGTCAAAAGGACAACACTGTAGTACGAATATTTCAACTTGACTTGTACTGGTCAAGTAATTTGATATAGTAATTCTAGTGTTAATTTAAATATGAGTTTCATTGCAATTTTATTAAATTACTTGATCATTTAAAATTCAGTACTACAATGTTAACATTTTTGACTGATGCCTTTTGACCGACAATGGTTTTAACTTGCTGTAGTTTGTACTACTGTGTTGTCCTTTTATCTTGACATTTTCTGGTTCTTGAATTGCTTGGTCTCATATAGAGACAGACGATTGGGGAATTTTAGTATAAGATTATTCTATGTGTCACTCATTCTAAATAGCAATGTCTCAAAATACAACTATGGTATTTCTTGGCCTTTCCAATTCCTTAAAAAATTATTCATCAATAGAAGAAAATGAATTGATTCTGATTTTTTTTTTTTTTTTTTTTTTAGTTTTTGTCATTCTAATCAATATTTTAGAAAAAATTATTACATTATTCAGATTAATATCTAGGTCTAGGGGATTGTACCTGATATGACCTTCACCTTCTCAAATGGATCAAAAGCAATGCAAGTGATACAAATGAGTTAAAATAATTGGCATTTTTATCAGAAACTGTCAGTATCAATAAAGGTTTCTTCAGTTTTTAAGTGAGTCTGGCTGACTGACTATTTATGTACATATTGCATGTGCCGACTAAAATCAATGGAGCTGGTGGGCAGAAAATGTGTCTTGAAAAAACCCTTTTTTGAAAATTCCCCTCAATTAGATTTCCAGTCGGATGTGTGTGTAGGGGGGGGTTCAATTTCCTGTGTAAGTTTATGATAACTTGGTCCCTTTGTTTGCTTCTTGCAGTGTTTGTGCTTGTTTTTGTTTTGTTTTTAAGTTTGGACTTTTTTGGTTATCACCCACAAACAAAAAGTGAAAGTAACTTACTCATTGATCACCCTCTTCTCCCAATTGTTTTTAATGATGACCCCCAACATGGCATGTTGCCAAAAGACATTGATCACATGGCAGTTTTTATTGAGTAACCACCCAGACCTGATATTTCTGATCGCTTTTTTCTCTTTTGTAGTGTCAGGTCTTGAGAGGGAATGTCATGAAAAATTAGAAATTTTTTTGTGCATTGAAATCAATTTGACCTTTAAATACTCAGTTCTTTTACTGCAAAATCCACAAGTTTTCAATAAAAGAACATTTCATAGTTGCAGTATTTTTGGTGTAGAACTGGTTCCATATTCTGAAGAACTGCATGGTGAACTAATGCTAAATGTCTTGCAGACTTTTCTCCTCATCTCTACTCTATCAAAACTATCATCTTCTACCTCATCAACATTGTCAATTGTTGTTTTGTCATGACACTGTACAGAAGAAAAAAAGATAATGATGTAAAATATTGTAGATGGAATTGTGCATTAGGTAATTTTTCTGACTCAACATAAGTTAGTTGCAAAATTCCCACACTACAACAAATTAAATATCTCTTATTCATATAATTGTGTCTATGGTAAAATTGGTTTCACTTACTGTTATTTCAGTTAAAGTTGTTGTTTTCAGGAATGTAACCATATTGTTAATAGGAGAGTTGGAGTATATATATATATATATAAAGTCTGTTTCCTGTATATATCAAATCACTATAGCCCCACAGATTGCTTGACTAACCAGCCAACTGGGCTACAGGTTCTTTGCTCATCTAAGTGTGTGTGTGTGTACCTGGGCGTTTTAATTCTACAACCTTAAAAATTTGCATTAGTACACCGTGAGGCACCAATTAAAAAGTGATCTTTTTTGGGTTTTTTCAAAAAAGCACTCTTTGGGATTTTTGTAGCCATTGTGGTCCAGCAATACTCAAATCTTGAGCTGGTCCCCCCTTTTTTTTTATTCTTTTTTTTTTATTTTTAAATTTTAGATAATTAGTTCTGGTACAGGTGCAGGCTATGGTGATTCATTAATGCAGGGTATGGATGTGCTACTCCTTTTCACTTCGCTGTTTTTATTTCCCTACCAGCAGCATCAATAGATTAGCAGGTGGTCAAGTCCCTCTTTTTCTCTCTATTATTTCCTCTCTCTCTCTCTTCTTCCTTATGTTCATCTCTTTCTTTCGCTTTCTCCTAATTCTCACTCTCACCCTCTTTTCTGATCTCTTTCTACTCTTCTTTTTTCTCTATATTTTCTGTGTCATTGTATTTCTTTCTCTTTCGTTTCTTTCAAATCCATTCTCTCACTTTTTCTCTCTCTTTCACCCATTTGTTCACTCTTTTCCACTCTTCCTGTATCTTTTCTCAGAATCTATCGTGTCATGGGTTCTTACTTCTTTCTTTTACTGAGTTTGAATTGTCTCTTTTTTTTCTTTTTTCTTTTTTCCTTTCACCTTTTTAATTACCACTATGAAAAATAGACCAGTTTAATCAGGGTTGCTGGGTTCTGTTTATTCATGTGTACTGACTTTTATATAGATTAGCTCAGCGACACCCATGATAGAGATTTCTGGGGAAGGCGTATGTCCAACAACTGACATTAAGACTGATGATGATCCCTCTATCTATCTGGACTTTGCCCAGCCCTTAATGTTCATAGGAGAAACCTGAACTTTTGCGCAACTGTTCCTCTCAATCAGGGATGAAAATATTCATTTTTGTAGGGTTTTAGTGAGGGGTTTAATATGCAATGTAAGTTTATGCTTAATTGGTCATTAGTTCATGCCTACTTGTTTTTTGAAAATTCTCAACTTCTTAATTGATCAACTCCCACACAGCATATACGGATGGTAATGATTCATGATATCCCTTGGAGTGCTAGTCTTTCTTATTCTCTACCTTAGCATCTCAACTCTCAATTCTATCCCCCTCTCAATATCTCTCACGTCTCTGTCGCTCTTTTACCTTCTCTCAAAATCTCTCTCCATATCTCTCTCATTCTGTCACTCCTTTACCGCCTCTATTTCTCTCACCATGCCTCCCTCTGTCAATCTCTTACCCTCTCTCAATAGTCTCACCATGTTTCTCTCTGTCACTTTCTTACCACCTCTCTATTTCTTTTACCATGTTTCTCTCTGTTTCTCTCACTATTTAGCTGTCATACAGGCTGCACCAATGGAGCTACATGGCTGAAAATGTATTCATTTACACCTTTAATGTCCCCCCCCCTTCATAGGTTATTAGTACAGAGTTCAATTTACAATCCAAGTTAATACTAATTGGTTCCTTAGTTTCTGTCTGGCAATATTCACACTTTCTTTTAGAAAATTCAGACATTTTTAATGATCACCTCTCAAGAAAAGATGAATGATGTAATTTATTCATTGATCACCTCTTTATCCAATTTTCTAATTGATCAACCCCAACAAAACATGCTGCCAAAAGACATCGGTCACATGACAGTTTCTATTGAGTAACTAACCAGACTAGTTTTGCTATAATTATATTTCTCTCTTTTTCTTTTTCCTCCTTTTCTCTTTTCTTTTTTCTTTTCATTTTCCTTTCTCTTCCCTCTTTTTTCTCTTTCCTTTTCTTTCTTTCCCTATTCTTTTTCTCTCATTTATACTATCTACCTTTCCCTCTTTTTCAATTTTCACTCTCTTGATTTTCTCTTTCCTTCCTCCTTCTCTACCTGCTGTCTCCTTGTTAGCAGGTGGTTATGTCGAACTGTGTGAGAAAGGAAGTAATTCCAACCTGAATCTCAAGGCTTCCTGTTCCCACAAAACCCGATTGATAAGTACCATGCTGCATTTGATGAAGCGACAAACTCAAAATGTCCTTTACATCAATTTTGCTGCTTTTAAGAACGCACCAAAATCTCTCGATAGACTCCCAAGATTCTATAAGACCACTATAGAATGCAAATGGTTAAGTGCTACCGATATTGTAACTATTATGGTATTTAACCGATTAACTGCAAGAGGAGCAACTCAGTTGCCATGTTCTAAATGCGGCAGTAACTTTGAATACACAGGGTGGCACAAAATAAGCTGAACAGTTTGTTTCCTCTGTAAACGATTGACCCTTCTACTTGAAGTCACGGATAGAGAAACATAGATACAGCCAGAAAAAGTTGTCTATAACTTCAAGTGGAAGCATTGTGTGAAGCGGTTGAGCCATAGAACTACAATGACTGAAATTTCACTCTTCTACAGGTAATGGGTTAAAAGTTGGCACTACTTTTTCATTTTCATAAGAAAACAAAAAGAAAGAGGATGGAAAATACTGTTCTAAAAAAAAGATAAGAGTTCAATGGATAGAATATTGGATTGATAACTTGAGGTCTACAATTTGAAAATTTATCAAAGAATTGATAGGCTTGTTGAATCTAACTGATAGAAAAAAACAATTGAGAAAGATACTAAAACAGGTCTGGGTAATCACTCAGTAGAAACTGTCAATTGACTAATGTCTTTTAGAAGCATGCCATGTTAGGAATGATCAATGGAAGAAGGGGTGATGAATGAATGTTAGTTCTCTCGCCTTTTGTTGGGCAGCGATTACTAAAAGTCTGAATTTTCAAAGAGCAATGGTGAATGCTACCCAACACAAATTAAGATATCAGTTTAGCATAAACTTACATTGTAAATCGAACTTCCTATGAAGAACCTATGGGGGTGGGGTGAAAAGTTTTTTGTAGATGCAATAAGGTGTGAATGATCAATCAGCCAGACCAACTTATAAACTGAAAAAACCCATGTTGACAGTTTTGGTTGACGGTTTCTAATTTGCCTTCTGGCTTTAACTGATATCAGATAGCAGCAATCATCATGCATGCTTTTCCGGCTATATAACCATTGTGTGCACAAGTACACTCTCCAAGCTTTGTGGTCTTTGGCTAGTGCATCTAGGTCAGAGGTCATTTTTTCTGGCTCTATCCTTTTGATGTCTTTCCATATTTGGGTAACCCATGTTGTTTTTTATCAGTATGAGATAGCAGCAAGTGTCAATTGAACCTGTTAAAAATATGAAATAACAAAATTACTGTACAACTAGAAATGATGAATTCTTTGTATTTAAAATAATTGCATTTCTTTAATGTTTTTTTTCTCTTGTTTTTGTAGGTAAGTAATTTGCACACTGAAGCCTTGAAGATATGAGCCAGGTAGGAACAGCTCTCTCTCTCTCTCTCTCTCTCTCCACATGTTTGTATAACGTGTAAAGATGCTTTCAATGGTTAATTACAGACTGTACATTCTGTTTCGCTTAGAAAAGATTTTCAAACGTAATGAACCATTGAAAAAATCTTTACTCACATTCTAACTGCTCTACCAATGGTATTTGACAGTATCTGATCTATTTATCAAGTATACACATGCTTGTCGTATATACATTGTTGTTTACTTACGTGTATATATGTGTGTGTGTGTATATATATATATATATATATATATATATATATATGTATGTATGTATTGTGTGTTTTTAAATCCATGACACAGTTCCATTGTAAAGAACTGATGATCCCTTCTTGAAAATTTCACTTATAGAACTAAGATCAAATTCTGTATAAAGCATAAATCTCTTGAACATCTTTCAATGACATATAATGAAATGAACGAATAAACAGAAATAAAAACATTCTGTGTAAGATCTTCAGTAAGAATTCTAGACTTTGAGAATGAAAAACTTTCTATATAAATAAAAGAAAATATTTTTTCAGGAATATCTCTAGTGCTTATAACAGGAAGTCTTTCCAGACTGATATATATATATATATATATATATACACACTTGTATTTCTATCAGTGAATTTTTACTTTTACACCTTGACTAGTGAGCAATATCAAAGGCCTTTAGTGCCACCAACCAACACTCTGGTAAACACTAGTGATGTTTGTAATATATCAACAGATGAAATTGTGTTTGTAATTTAGGATTTGAAATGTGAAAAAGCCCTGGTAAAAATAAAATGGTGACAGACCTTTTGAAAGCTGAAGGACAACATTTTCTCGAAGGACCAATGCAGCTTTTCACACAGAGTGCATCAGTACTGCCAATGAGATTTTGAAGAAAACTGTTGATCAGTTTTCACAAAAAAAGTACTAAAAAACAGATATAAGAAAATAAAGTTTAAATAGAAATATACCTGTATTGAATTACTGTAGCCATCAAAGATGACAAAGAGTTGTGTTCATGTGTTCCAGCACTCCCGGCCATACTGTTCTGTCTACTTGAAAATTTGCATCCGTACTCCCCTAAACACCTGAAAATTTCTTTTTTCATTTTTGGAAAAAAAAGCTTTCTTGATCTTTTTAAGGCCTTATTTTAATGGGTCTAAATACTCTAGTATCTAAATCTTTGTAGATGTCTTTTTACACTATTTTAGATAGGTACCCAGTGGAAATCACATCCAGATTCCCTAGAATCTAGATGTTTCTAGATTTATTTATTTTTTTTTTTTTTTTTCTACACATTATTTTAGATATTTTGTAGTGGGAAATACCAGTGGTGTCAGAGATAGAATTTTTTCTGACTATATTTATTCTTTGATGGAATTCTTTTATATGACTTGACATTTTGATGCTACGGTTGTTCAATTATTGTCTTCGATGATGATTTTTACTTTTATATATTTTTATACATAGATCACAATAATTACTCCTCTTCTCCTTCAATTCCCCTTGAAAGAATAAACAATTCATTTGTATCTTTTTTAATTATTTTATAACAGTACATGTATCATACGAGATTCAGACACATTTAAACTTCTGATCCCCATTTATAAGGGAAAAAAGATAATAAAGACCTTTGCAACTATTGTTCTTTTGCATTATTTCACATGTATAAACTATTCTCTTTCAAAAATATTTGTATTTCTTACAAACAGACTAGCAAACTAGAGGCTTCGCGCAAGGGGTGTGAAAGGAGGCCATTACCCCTGGGCATATCTATCAAGGGACGCAAAATATCCTCTATAAAGCTTGTTAATTAATAATCATACCCTCCCCGTAGGATATCACATGACTACTCTCCCAGGAGCTGTTTTTGCCCCCGAACACTATGAAGCCTTGTTAAACCATGGTAGCAAACTCTCTTGTTGAAAATCAACCATGTGAACAGGCAGGTTTCACGAGTGGTTATCCAATAATAGACCATCTATTGAGAGGGAAAAAAACACAACAGAAAACAACAAACCTCTTTGTTTGGCTTTTATTGACCATGAAAGAGCATTTGACTGTCAAAGTTCACTCTAAGCTGTGAGTGTGCACTAGCACATATGTTATGAACTCAGTGCACTAAAGAAATTAATGTCCGCACAAAAGGTTATTTAACTAAAATAATATAGTGTTAAATGAGTTTTGTTTTAACTATTTCCATTGAATATGATGTGAAACAAATCTAAAAATATTTATGGTGTGTTTTGCAAAGGGAAATGTCACACAGTTCTTATAGAATATATGAAAAAACAAAACTAAAAATTTTCAATATTTTGTATACCTTCCCCAGTCAAAATTCAACTGTAAAACTAATTTGAAAATATTAATGGTGTGTTCTGCAGAGAAAAAAAAAAATTAAATAAAAAACATAATACATATATTATAATATATAATAAAATAAAATAAAAACATCGCACATCAAATTTATCGAAAATTTTCAGTTTCTATTTTATTTGGTAGCCATGGCCTAACAGCCAAGTAAAAGGCATGGTGAAGATGGCACAAATCAATGCGCTGCTGAGACAGGTGAGGGCAATACAAGGAATGGGCTAGAAACCTGAAGAGACTTACTGTAACTTAGCCTCCAGCAATAACCACCAGGCAACTGGTATGAAACCACATAACTGCTGTGGACTGTAAGAATGTGAAAAGGAGGGCTGGAGACTTGCTGTTTCTCAGTCCCAAGTGGTGACCACCAGGCAACTGACGTGAAAATGCAAATAATGATAATAATAATGAAAATCTGTGAATCGATAGATGTTTTTGACATGATTTCATTTTGACATTGCATCACATAAACATAAGTATTAATGGATGTTCAATTGAATGGAATAGCAAACTGAACCAAATCATTCAAAGTCTGGAATTGAATCTTGGATTGTGCAATCATACTTGTACAGTTCAGCATCACAAACTCGGACTTCAGAAACTTGGTAGTATCAGAAATCTGGCTATTTTTAAGAATTAAATAATTATCAAACTTTGTAGAAGTTTTCATTTAGCAAAATGCTAAAAGTTTTCATTAAGTAAAATACTGTTCTTTCTGAATAACAATGTTTCAGAAGCATAAACATAGCACATGACATCTTTTTAAAACCATTAATAAATAATTTGAGATTTCATAAAATAAAACAAGTATTTTGTTGATATTAAGGTACTCTCAAATTCTGTGCTATTCTTGTAACTTTGTTAATAACCCAACCCTGTCAAGTACCTTAAAGTAGACCCAGCCAATACTAAACCAGAAACCAAGGAATTTCAGAAACTCGGGATATATATTAAAATATGCCAATAAAGTTTCATTAACTTTGAGTGATGGGCTGTTCCAAAACAATCTCAAAACAATTTCAAGTTTGAATTTGCGCAAGCATTAGAGGCGCACCTACTTTTGCTACAGTAAAAATATTTGGACAATTCAATATTTTTTCGCACTGCAACTGCAAATATTAGAGGGAACAATGGCTGCTGTATCAGAAACTTGATTTCTTCTGTTTTTAAGTTGATCTGGCTGGCTGGCTGGCTGGCTGGCTGGCTATGTATCTATGTATAGTATGAACAGGCCGCATCTGCGGAAATTTGTAAAAAAAAAACAAAAAAACTAGTTAAAATAAAAATTCAAACATTTATTCCTTTTATGTCTTGAAAAAGTGTTTTTTTGTAAATCCCCCCCTAAATTGGCTTTTATGAGGGTGGTTCAATTTATGATGTAATTTTATTCCAAATTGATCCTTTAGTTTATGTCAGCTAGCCTTTATGCTTATTTTTCGAAATTTGGACTTTTCCAATGGTTACTGCCCTGAAAAAGACGAGAAGTAACTCATTCATTGATCACCCTTCCGTCAGAAGACATTGGTCAAGTGGCAGTTTCTATTCAATGATTAACCACACCTGTTTTGTTTTTTTTTTTCCTTCAGTTTAGTTCGTTTCCCCTGTGTCCTAAGGTAAAAAGGTGATGCACTACCAAATATAGATGATACAAGAGACTTGCCATGACAATTAATAATTGAACACTGTAGCATCCAAATTTGAAGTCATGTAAAAATATTCCATTGAAGAATGAATATGGCCATGATAAATTCTATTCATGACATCATATTCATTTTCCACTGGGAAACATCTAAAATAGTTTTTTTTTAAAAACACCTAGAAACATCTTGATTCTGGAGGATTTAGATGTTATTCGTAAACCTGTCAGAATAAGGACCCACAAAAGGTTAAAGCTTTTTCCAAAAATTTTAAAAGATACATTTTCAGAATCACTGATGACAATTTTCAAATCTGTAGACAAAAGCCTATAGTCAGGAGTGCTGGAACACACAAACAAATGAACAAATACATAAACATACACACTTATAAGAAAGGATAGAATCATTCACCACTTCTGTTCAATTAAATACTGCCAAAAATTATTTGCTATGTTATTATTCTGTATCATATACCTGTGGAAATCATTTTCAAACTTTAATCCGATATAACTGTTCCATTTACTGTCTCTTAGCTCCTAGAAAGATATCTTTCATTTATCGAATCTTTGAGGCATTGTGGGTAATAGATTCAACAAATGTAATTAGAATTTTTGTAATTCAAACGTGTTTTCTTTTAGCATTCATGCCTAGCCTAATGCTTCCTTGATTCATGCTGTATTTCAATTCTTCTCAGACTGGCACACAATGCAAATGACTGCAATTAAGGCTTATGTCTGTTTACACTCTGACCATTATTATTATCTTATTAATAGTACATCAGTAATAGTATAATCTTTTATATCTAAACTGGACTATTTGTTGATTTCATAGCTTAGGCCCAAATCATTGGCTTACAAGTCTACAGGTCTAGTCTAGGCCCAAAATTTTCATGGTTTCAAAAGCGTACCCCATGTGATGCTCAACCCCCAAATTATACGTTAAAATATTGGTAAAAAAATGTCAAATATTACATGAGTATATACTGTAATTTTTTAGTGATTGGGGAGTTGCAACTTCCTTTGAAATGCTCAAACAAAATTGTGAAAATCAGATTACAAAATATGATTATTTTTCTATTCAGGTCATACACAACCTTTGCCAAGTTATTTTGTTCACTAATTGGATTAATGTGATTGAGATGTGTGTTTGTGTTTAATGTGGTCCTAAGTGTGAAGTATAAATTACTATTAGTGCATATATATATATATATATATATATATATATATATATATATATATATATATATATTGATGTGAAAATCTTTGCAAGACATATAGGATCTTATGTATGTGTTGATGTAGATCTATGTATGAGATATAAGTAATTCTGTATCGTAGGACGGTATTATGTTGAAGCTGTGTCTTAAGTATAAATGATTTTATGTACATGTATGTTGCTATGTATGAAATGAGATATTGTGTGTGTGGAGTGTTCTGTGGAGCTAAATCCATGTTGTGGGTCCTGTTACTGCTCATAGGTACTTGTGTTTGACTCAATATACACTTCAATATCTCAATTTCCAAATATATCCTTTAGCTGCTAACCCCCCCCCCTTGAATATATATCCCCCTCCACCCCTGGAAAAGTGGTAGTGGATGCCTATGATAGTGTAGTGCTGAAAGAAAAGACTGAGGGAACGCAGGGTTACTTACTCTAGCGAGTGTAGCAATTCAGTGAGTAAAGCCAACTTCTACAGCTGGGCAATTCAGTATGGGGGTGTATTTCAGAGGCATCCATTCAAATATATATATAAACTACAATGCACTCTCTTCTGCTAATTCGAGGGTACAAACAGAAAAAAAACGGCATGATAATTTCTATAGTCAATAGCTAGTGAGGAAACGCTGTTCTCCCTCAGACAGCACTTGCATCACTGGCTATGATCATGAGGTTCGCTTGGTCCAATGTTCGACAGCACAAAAATCGGAATCAATGGACCAAGTTCAAAGTCTTACCATGACGTTTGGTGTTCAGTTCACTGTAATACTCTTGGAAAAGGCATAAATCTAGCTTTATCATCTGCCCTTCCCCAAACTATTGCTAAATATAGTCTTGGATATGGAAACTCCTATTCTAAACCAGCAAGTTTAATCACTTGAGAGGCAAAGCAACAGGTGAGAGGTAAAGCCATAGACAGAGTAGGAAATATGTACTCGAAATCTCCAGTTAACAGTGCTGTGGTGAAGCTTCGACAGGCCTAACAAATGGCAAATGGAGTATAATAAAGTGTCCAATTTGGAAAAAAAACAAAAAAGTAAGAAGACGTGTCTGGTTAATCACTTAATAGAAACTGTAATGTGACCTATTTCTTTGAAATTTGAATTTTCACAAACCAAAGTTGATAGCTATTGGACATAAACTAATGAATATCTTAATCATACT
Organism: Thysanoteuthis rhombus; assembly: GCA_963457665.1. Taxonomy (NCBI): domain Eukaryota; kingdom Metazoa; phylum Mollusca; class Cephalopoda; order Oegopsida; family Thysanoteuthidae; genus Thysanoteuthis; species Thysanoteuthis major. Next base: position 44,512,015 of record OY735220.1, on the reverse strand, counting down.
TACATTGCGAATTAAACCCCTAGCCCTCTAGCTCCACTGGTGAGGCCTGTATTCATGATAAATACATAGCCAGCGAGCCAGCCAAACAAACTTGAAATCTGAAGAAACGTAAGTTGACAGTTGTAGTGACAGTTTTGTTTGACAGCTTTCAAGAGATTCTGTTTGAATTCTATGACATTCGTTGCACTAATTTTAACAACTTTTGGCAGCATTTGTTTCTTTATAAGAATCATTTCTCTCCAACTGATTTTGATGTTGAAACCTGTTAAAGCATTCAAGACACAAATAAGTTATCATTGCACCTGAAATAAACAAAAAAATATTGCACAAAATACAATTTAATTCATTGGAAAATTGAAAAGTTATGAATATATGTATAAAGTGCATACAATAGTTATATACACTGCATAGTCTACTTTCTTTCTTCCTTTTTTTCCTTTTTTCTTTTCCCTTGTACTTTTTAAATTTTTTTTATCTCGGATTGATTTAAATAGGGGTATATGATGTGTAACATAGAAAAAAGAATATTCCTCTTTCTTCCCTTCCTTTCTAATAAATACTTTGAACCTTTTCGAATTCAGTCTGAATGAAAAAGATTTTTTCATTCATAGACTAGTCGACATTTGTCTTAGGTAAAAGAAAAAAATTTTTTAAAAACCTTGATAAATTAAGTGTATATTTTGTGAGAATATTCTATATTAAGACACGTGGACAAAAAATCCTCTGTAGGTGAAGTACATCAACATTAGTAAAAGTGGTTATTTTACCTAATTTAAAACTGCTAAAATTGTCTTTTCTGCCTCTACCTGGCGGAATAAATTCTGAGTCTATCATCGATCAGAACTCATTTCCAGTTTACATAGAATTTATAGAATCATCTTATCTTGAATAAATGTGAGAGTTGTCTGTGTGTTTGTAAATATATAAGTGAGAGGGGTCTGTATGTTTGTCTGTCATGCTATGAATTGTACCTAAACATGGGTGCAGCCAAACCAAATTTTGCATGCCTACTCAATGGATCTGGGAGCAGATTTTAAAACAAAGAGTTTTGAGAGACATATTTTTTTTAAAAGGTCTTAGAAGGGGTTCTGCTTACAGTGTAACTATAATGCCAAAAGTGGAACTTCCTGCCCATATACATATCTTCTTATTTTATTTGTTTATGTATGATTCTTTGAGGGTTTTAAAGTGAAGGGAAACCCACCCTTTAAATGGGTCAAAGTGAAAGTTTTGAAAGAAAAGCATTTTTAAACATTTTAAAGGGGGGCTCTATTTATAACACATGTATACAATGAAGTAAGGATTAGTTAGTCAAATAAGTTTGTTTCTGCCCTGTTTGGGCTTCTTCAGGCTTCTTCATTCTCCTTATCTTATTCAAAACTCTACTCTAAATCAACATAATGATTAATGTTGAATGTATTGAGCACTTTATGAAATCAACCTCTCGTGCATCTGATATTGTATCATATTATATTCGTGATTTGTATCATCTATATATATATATATATATATATATATATATATATATATATTTATATATGAGGAAATGGATGGGGGCATGTAGGAGTATGATGTATACTAACCCTTCAATCTCTAGGTTTGGTCAATGTCTACAAATGGAAGCATTACCCTATACCTAGTTCCCAAAACCAAGCCTCATTATATACTTAGTTCTCCAAACCCATTTCTATCATTGTGCATACATACTTACTTATGACTACAGTTTGCTTCTTTTTTTTTTTTTTTTACCATTTGAATTTCTTTTGGCCTAACGTTCATTTTTTATTATCTCTGGTTGAGTTGAAAATAACCACAAAATGGTGGGTAAAATATCATGTTATTTATTTACCTATTTTTATTTGTGTATTTATCGTAATTGTACTTTTGTGGCTTTGGAAACTCAAACACATCTTGATGAAAGAGTACAGAATTTGTTAGCGCTAAAATTTTATTCATCAGAAGCCATAAGTTTGATGAAAACTATTTCCTGTTTGCTACTGATAAATTACCTGGAGAAAATTTTCACACATATATTTTTTTCACATTTTATAATTTATTTCATGCTTACACTCACTCATTGATATGTGTATACATGTAAGTTGCAGGGCCCCAAGAGGGATTTCATAAGGAAGAGCAAAGCTGCTTTTAACAGCTCAAACAAGCCTACACAGTACATGACTTTAGGTCAACACAATTTTTTTTTCAAATGGATAAACCTGAACAGTTATTTCATAACTAAAAATCATTAAAGCCTTTAGTATGTATATGCATTATGTATATCCAATTCAAGTTATAATATACTTTGCTGTCACTTTTCAACTTGAAAAATGGTTTAATAATAGTGAAAGTGGTGCTGTAGGAATAATTATGTAATTCAATTTTTCTATTTTAAAAAATTTGCTATTTCATATGTTTTCTATTTTTTCTGTATTTGTCATATCAATAATTAAAAGCTGTGTTGATTTGGGTTTTTCTAGTCCCCCAAATAAACTTGACACAAAGATTGTTATGAACCGATACTTACGCATTTTGCCCAGAAGACACAAAAATGTCAATAAATCATTCAAAACTGATAGTTATATGAGACTATCATTTATTTTCTAAATCTTGGGGTCCATTACACTCCAAATATCATAGTCATCTTTTGCCTCTAATTTAGCACTGTTATTGGAAATTTGGGGGTCCGGCTCATAGACTAATATTCACCCGCCAGTTAATGATAATCAACCTATTTTTAATTGACACATCGTATTGACTTAGAAGTTTAGATACACAGCTCTACCTAAGAAACTCTTGGGCTTCCCTTGACCCCTTTTGGCCCAGGTGCGATACACCAGCTGCACTTCTACTCTCATAGACCCTCTTTGTTTGTTTATCTTCCTATCCTACTTATAAGTATGTGTCAGTGTATATTTTTGTATCAAAACTTATTTGATATTTAGGCAAAGTTCATTTTGAAAAAAACTTTATTTTCCTATTTTGAAGATAATCATTAAATGATTCATTGTCATGAAGCTTTATCAATGAAAAAGATTCATATTAGGAATTTAAAATATATATACGTATGTGCATAAATGTATGAGAACTCTTTGATTAAGGGGGGGCTGAGGGCTCGACTTGCCTGAGATTTTACTTTGATTTCCCCACCCCCCTCTGCCCCTGTGGCTCATTGCCTATAAAGTGCATGTGTCTTTGGGTTTAGACAATCGTTTTGCCAAATTGATAAGCATAAACAGTTGTCAAGTATGCTTCTCCTAACCTATGTATACACACATACATGCACAAAAGTATGTCTGAGTGGTTAGATCATGGATTGGAGACCAAAATTTACAAGAAAATTTTTCTTTGTCGGGGTAGACATAAATGGGAGGTACTCTAATCAGACCTCATAAAATAAAAAAAGGGGAATTCATGTGTGAGCAGACATTTGAAAGCTTAAGAAATAGAAGCCACCCATGTGCATACCAAATGTTACTCACTCAATAATTACTCAAATAATGGCTGCTGTTTTACAAACCAATGACTTACATTCTGAACATTGCTTGACATTCAAGCTTTTTACATAATTCTATTGTTTATGACATCTGTCTTTCGCATCTGCAGTGAGACCTCTTGACTTGCATGGAGTTTGTTTCTTACAAAAACAGGTCTGATCAGTCACTCAATAGAAACTGTCACATGACCTACGTCTTTTGGCAGTAGGCCATGTTGGAGGTGATCAATTAAAAAAATTGAAAAAAGCGATCAATAAATAAGTTACTTCTCTAACCTTTTGCTTAGCAGAGATCACTAAGATAAAGTATCAAAAAACTAGTGTAAATGTTGCCAGACATAAACTAAGGAACAAATTAAGCATAATTTTATATTGCAAATTAAACCTGCCCACCACTACCACCACTAAAAACTCATTTGAGGGGGAATTAAATATAAATGTTTTTTTCTAGGTATAAGGAATAAATCTTTAAATTGTCATCCCTCTAGCTCCATAGGTGCAGCCTATACATGTGATACATAAATACGTAGATAGTCTGCCACTCAGACCAAATGTAACAACTGAAGAAAACCCTTGTTGAGAGTTTTGGTGACAGTTTTAGCTGACAGTTTCTAATAAAACAAAAATAACAAACCCCTCCATCTCCTAGTATAAGTAAGTAGTGCCCTCATGCTGGTTACAGCGTCGGCTGCCCATGTTTAGGCTTCAAATATCACATTACTACTTACTTTACCCGTATGTGAAATAGACTTAGAGGCGACATGCACCCAATTAGGTGTCACTCATCTCATCCTATGTTTGCTGGTTGGAGAGATGGGCATTACTTTGAAGTGAACACAAACTGCCCCAACCAGAGTTGGAACTCAACTGAAACCATCATGTGACCACTGTCTTTTGGCAGCATGCTGTACTGAGGTTGATCAATCGAAAACATTGGAAAAAGTGGTGATCAATGAGTAAGTTTCTTCTTGCACCTTTTGTTGAGTAGTGATCAGCAAAAAAATATCTGAATTTTCAAAAAACAAGCATGAATGCAATCGGACAAAAACTGAGGAGCAATTTTGCATAAATTTACTTTGCAAATTGAACTCTTCCCCCAAACAAAAACTATTTTGGGAGAGGAATTCAAAAGAAAAATACTCTTTTTTTAGACATAACATGGTGTAAATGTTGAAATGTTGCACACACATTCAGAGTCAGCCAGACCATCTTGAAAACTGAAGAAATCTATGTTGACAGTTTTGGTTGATGGTCTCTAACAGCCAGTTTTACGTTGAGCATAACATTGTTATAAGCTCTCTTAGGATTTCCTGATACATTAGTACACATCTTGTTAACAGTTGCTCAAAATAAATGTAGATGAAGCATCAATGTTCAAAGATACAGTTCAAAACCATGGTGACTTGACATTTTTCGTAAAATGTAGTATAATACAAACTTACATGGAGAGGGGCTATCTTTATTTCTACTCAAGTCAGTTTTAGATTTTGGTACTTCTTTTTCTAAGAAATACTGTATATGCTAGACTATAAGACCTAATGGTTTACTAGGATATGTGGATGATTACCACTCATTGCTACTCATCAGAGCCCCATAACTGTTCAGAGCTTTGAGACGACTCCCTCGTCATAATACCAGTGCATTGGGTGAAGTGCACTGTGCACAGATGAATGCAACTTGAATTAACAAGTAAATATTTTAAGAATGATGCTCCTGAAATATTGATAAAATCAAACTTCTTTTTTGTGGTTGATCAAATATTATAAGCTTATTTTGGGGAGTTACTTGTAATTTATTTGTTGAAAAATAGTGTGTGCATTTATATGTTTGTATTTTTTCTCTCTTCATATATATCATAGCTTGGCATCTCTGCAGAACCTTTGTTCTTCATAGTATCACTGAGGACACAAAGCATACAACATAGACTTTCTCAGTTTTCAAATGGATCTGGCTGACTGTATGTGTAATACATACATAGCCAGCTAAACAGACTGCCACAACAGAGCTAGAAGTTGGAAAATTTAAATATTTACTTTTTATCACATCTAGAAAAAATTCCTTTCGTTGTTGTTTCCTAAAATCCCCTCTTAAATAGGTTTTTAGTGGGAGGGTTCAATTTCCTATGCAAGTTTATGCTAAATAGGTCCTATGGTTTGTTTCCAACAATGTTCATGCTTTTTTAGTGATCATAACCCAACAAAAGGCAAGAGATGTAACTCATTCATTTATCCCCCTCCTTTTCCCTTTTTTTTTTTTATTTAATCACCCCGAAGCTGCCAAAAGACATCGGTCATATGATGTTTTCTATTGTGTGACTAATCAGACCTGTTTGGTGGTGCTCATCTTTTCTTTAAGTATCAAACAAGTTACATGGTACCAATAACAAATAAGAATCTCTGTTCAACTTTGGTCTTTTGAAATCTCATGAACTAACTTCTGCAACAGATGAGCTACAACTTTGAATCTGCATCAGTAATATACACCATCTTATTTAGGTTAAGACTGACGCCACCTACACAAGATGAAAACATACATCAGTAGATAAAGGGTTCTTCCTTAACATATATCAAAGGTATCAGCTTATATCAGATTTAGATGCAACCTGGTATAAGTATCAATTTGAAATTAGAATTTTGATTTTCCTATAAAAGTGAGATTTGCCATTGCAGGCATCAGTTTGGGAGGGGAGGCCATCAGGGCATCTATCTCCCCCGGATCAGGCCTTCTCATCAAGGACGAGCGGGGGGGGGGGGGTTGAAAGTTGAAACCATGTAGAAGCTGGGGATCAAGGGGTCACTATAAACAGTGATAACTTATGACGAGTCAAAGCTTAGATACTCCCTAGTCCCGTACATGACAACTGACATCTGGATACATGTTTTTTAAAATCTTTTTTAAAAATTGTAACAAGAACAATAAGAACAATCCTCACCAAAATGAAGGGGTGTAAACTGACATGCAAAATCCACATTCCCTTAGGGTGATTTGAACTCACAACCAAATGATAGCCAGGAAGCTCATTGAGCCAAATCAACAAGTCTTAGCTATCATTAAAAGAAAATTATCATACAGGTATACACAAGCTTATTTCATTCCTATGAATAAGTACATTTAAACAAGAAAAGAAATATATTTTCATGATTTTTTTTCATTTGTTATTTATACAATACAAAATTTCCAGTAATAGTGTACTTTCGGAATAGAAGTTGAAGTGTAATTTGACCCTGCTGCAGACAGGCTTGTTTTTTCTTTCTTTTCTAATTATCAAATTCCTTTATACTGAATCCAATTGCTTTTGCTCTTGATTTTATTTTATTTTTTTTAATCAGGAATACTTGTTTTAAGACATTTTCTTTGTTTCTTATTCTCTTTTGTCCTTTTTAATTTGATTCTTATCTCTTTTCACTCAAAGCTTGACAGAACCGATAGAAAGCATTACCATCAAGCAAGGTGCAGAGTCCTAGTATATTTGATTTCTCTGCTATCTGACCGATTAGTTTTTTAGATAACACAGAGGCATATCATTTTCTTTTACAACACTTCTTCTTGAATGGCCTTTATCAGGACTCAATCTCTAACACAAGCAAAACAATTTGTTTTTAGAAGCTGTTCACAGAATTTCATACATTCTTCTTTAGAAACTGTCAACCAAAACTGTCGACATCAACGTTTCAACATCAACATAGGTTTCTTCAGTTTTCAAGTCAGGCTAGCTGGCTGGCTATGTATGTGTCGCGCATATAGGCCACACTAGTAAAACTGGAGGGCTGAAAATTTGAACATTTACTCCTTATTATATGAAACCTAACCAAGAAACAGATCTGCAAATTGAGAACCATGCAACATGCACAAGAAAGAATTATGCTGGGCCTCACATAGAGAGAGACCACAAGACAGCACAGTACATGCGGGAGAAGACAAGAGTCAGGGACATCATAGAATCCATTAAAAATCTCAAATGGCAGTGGGCTGGCCATGTTGCAAGAATGGCGGACAACCGATGGACATCGCAACACAAAACATGGATCCCCCGAGATCACATGTGCAAATGAGGCCGGCAGAATATTAGATGGAGGGACGAGCTAGACATATTCAGAAAGTACTGGCTCCACATCGCCCATGATAGATAAGTGTGGCGAATCCTGGGGAAGATCTATATCCAATGACGGATGTTAAAAGACTGATGATGATGATGTCTAGGAAAAAAAAACATTATAGGGTCTTTTTCTAATTTCCCCCTGAAATCGTTTTTTGATTATGGTGGGGGTTGGTCAGTTTACAATGTAAGTTTATGGTAAATTCGGCCCTTAGTTTGTGTCCAACAGTGTTCACACTTGTTTTATGATGATTCAGGTTTGTTTTCTGATCGCTGCACAACAAAAAATGAGATCTTATTCATTGATCATCTCCAACATGACATGCTGCCAAAAGATGGTCATGTGACAGTTTCTATGAAGTGACTACCCTGACTCTTTCTTTCTTTTTTTTTTTTTTTTTGACAGCAAAATCAATAGAAGATGAAGGTAGAACTCTCTCTGAAACATTAGCCATGTTAGTACAGGTAGTTGAGGGACAGGATCATCTGATAGGGACTTTGAAATAAAGGTTATTGATTAATTTGATTACCTGTTTTGTATGTGACAAAAAACGGAAATACATGGACACCTAGTGCAATGGGAAGGTGCTGTGCTGGGGCTTGTATCCTCAGGCTTGTTTGCCTTGTTTATGCTTCGACTCGCCCAAAGACGAAAATAGATGCTACTATAGCATCCCAAACCGCAGGCCGAGGATGGGTGAATATACATTCAAATACAGTAGTCCTTGCCTGTCACATGTAAGACTAGGTTTCAGTTGTGCAATCAATTTTAGGTCATTACTCTTCATATGCACTTATAAAAAATACATTGATAGATACACATGGTCAAACAGGCCATTGTTGAATGGTTGCAAATGTCAATGGTTATTGACTGCTGGTGAGATAGATCCATAACTGCGGAAAAACTATTGCTTATATATTTTTCAGTGATCTGAAATGGTCGATTTTGACTATAATGATGTCAGTCAGTCATTTGAAAACCACTTTTCAAAAATGACAGTGCTTACCACTCGAAATTGAACTGAAATTGATCACACCTCTGACAAGCAGAGAAACGGTCATTATATAATTATTGGTCTACACTGCACAGCAAGAATTTGCTTTGTGGCATAGTGGTTACCCAAACAGAAAATAGAATTAGTGAACTGAGTTTGAGGTTTGGCCAAGGTTTCTCACATTCTCTTCACACTAATGCCCTGGGGAGAAGTTTGAATCTACTTTTCCTCCCAGCTATGGATTAATAGCAGGGTAGTTGGGGCCCTTTAACCCTTTAAGGCAGTCTGTCTTTGCCTTGGGTTAGTGACTTCACCCTGTAAAAAGTACTTGCTACTGAAAATGTAAGATTGCTCTATTTGTGTTATGCACATGATCATTTAAGACCAGATGGATGTGAATATGGTACCATGGCCGATTGAGGTTTAGCCTCCTGAGGCATGGTGCTGCTCTGTATGGTCAAGGATTTGCTCTAAGACCCAAAGACCTACATTCTTATGTCTATGTTTTACAATGGGCAGACTGAAACCCCCCTCCAAAAAAAAAACGAACTGTAATGTTTTGTTTTTCAATGTGTAGGATGCAAGAACTATTTTACTGTAAAACAGGGATTTGAATATATATATATCCAGTTCCGTGGAGTAGAGGGAGGATACCAGCCTCCAGGTCTGAAGCTAAGATTTCGATCCTGCCTCATGGTACTGGATGGGTTAATGGATAGTCTATAGCCACACTAAAGAGTTGTAATACAACAAAACAGCTGTCTGTGGATGACACAATAATATATATTATATATATGTACATAGGTACATCAATACATCTATAGCCTAATGATGAAAAAAAGCATTTTATCATGCACAACAAATATTTTTTAACATAATCAGATTTTGAACACTGTGCCAGTTTGGAAGTTCAACTGCCACACAATAGATGACATTACTTTAGCTATTCAGCATCAAACTGTAGACACAATGCAGTTGTTGTCTCTCCATGGTGTCACTGTGTTATTCATGGTTATCTGTGATTTTCACAAATACGTACTGTACCTACATCACCTCAACATGTCTGAGAAGCATGAGAATGGTGCTAGTAATGATGGTGATTGCAAGAAGCATTGCACTTTAATGTTGGAAACTAAACTGGACATTATGAAGTGAAGTGAAAGAGGTGAGAAAATTGGATTCACTATTGCGACATTTTTTCACTATTGCGACAATTTTAAAAGACAAAAAGTGCATTATGCAACATGAAAAGTCCTAGATCAATACATTCCATTACAATCACCATCCTCATCATCATCATCAGCCTTTTATCATCTGTTGTTGGACATAAATCTTCCCTAAGATTTGCCAGACCTTTCTATCATGGGAGTTGCGGAGACAGTACTTTCTGAATTTGTCTAGCTTGTCACGCCACATTACTTTCTGTCAGCCACAATTTTACGTATGATCTCTGGAGACTTATGTTGTGAGACGTGATGTCTTGTGGTCGTGTGGCATTCTTGCAACATGTCCAGCCCATTGCCATTTGAGTTTAAGTAATTGTTTCCCTGATATCTCGGACTCCTGTCTTTTCTTTAATGTACTGTGTTGTCTTATGATCTCTCTGTGTGAGGTTCCCAGCTCTATAGGTGACTATTGGGAGGATGCATTGGTTGTGTAGCTTTCTTTTTAGGACTGGAGATATTTTCTTGTTCTTGAAATTTGAGCTTGCTCTACTGAAAGCTTGCCAACCTACTGTGGTTCTTCATTTGATTTCTCCTTCTTTTGAGGATTTTATGGAGATTCATAGTCCTAGGTAGATGTAGTGGTCTACTTACATCAGTTTCGCATTTTTAGTTTTGAAAATACAAATCTTGGTGTAGGAAGACTTGGAAAAACTTACAAGTGTTGATGGAAGACCAACATGAGTAAAATGTTGGAATTCCAAACATTTTGACTTACCATTCAACCCCAGAAACCTATCCTGTTTATAAGTAGGGGATCACTTGTAATTTGTTTGAATAAAGACTCTTTTATTATAATATACTTTGGCATGAGTTGAAAGCACTAATTAACTAGACTCTTATTTCATTTTGTATTTTACATCAGCAATTTTCAGAACTATATATTTGACTCAGACTGGGACATATCTAAAGAAAATAGAGCCTATGGCAAGCACTGAAATTGCATCCCTGTCCAAACATCTAACATAGTGACACATCTTTCAGATAACTTCACCATAATATCAGCTTGAAAATACAAGTCATGCCTGTTAATCTTTTAATTATCAAATTATAGCACTAAATGGAAATTATAACTGCACTGTCCTTGCTCTTGCTGATGTGAGTTAATTTCTCAGTTTCTCCCCTTTTTATACTTAACAGAGCTCCCTGCTCTGTGTTTTCTTTGAATACTTTGTAAAAGTGGTTTAACAATCTAGTCATCTTAATCCCTTTTACCCATGATAATCAATGACTTGATCATACATCTGATGAGAATTCTTTTTCCATCATCTAAGGTTAGCTTGTCTGATTTTCACACAAATTGCTCACTGGTGCCCCCTGCTAGTGGGCCAAGAGCATGTGTCATAACTGCCACACCCTAGATATGCCCCTGGACTCAGACCTCAAGGGCATCTGAGATTACCAAGTTACACCATATAGAAAAAATATTTCAAGAATATTGCTTTATTTGCAATTCTTGGTTTCTTTTTATTCTCTTTATCTTGATATTAGAAACTGTCAACAAAAACTGTCAATGTAGGTTTCTTCAGTTTTTAAGATGATATCCGTACGTAGCATAAATGAATCACTGCAGCCTTCCGCACTCATTACAGAACCCTTTAGATTATCTAAAAATATATATTTTTTATCTAGAAATATCTAAAATATACCAGCTCAAGATTTCACTTGACACGTACATCCCAGTAGACTTCTAAAACATATATATATATATATATATATCAGTAGTCATAAAAATTTTGGGATATATATCATCAGAATTTTGAAAGGGTTAATGGATAAATAGATTTTGGGAATAAAAAAAAAAATTAAAAAAACTATTTTCATCTTTCTTCTTGAAAACAAATACTCTCCCAAGTAATTGAACTCTTTCAATTATTCCCCAGATTATAAAGCTCTTATACTATTTTGATTATAGATATTTTCTAAGCTTAAGTAAGTTTGGCACTGACCTTCTACAGTGAGCAAGGCCACTTTAACATTGATGGAGCTTAGTAGCTAATCTAGGGAGCTTTTCTATTTTGTATTTTTTTTAGCTATTATTTTCAAACAAATCAAAACAAAAAAAGAAATATTCATAAAATCATGTTTGATTTAACATTAATCCCTTTACAGATTGATTATCTATCTTAATGTTATATAATAAATCCTCAAATAAAATCACTGAAAACAATGGAAATAAGAAATGTTTTTTCAAGGGATATTTTTATGGTTTCCCTAAAATCTTATTGACTTATACAGTTGCACTGTTTGCTCTGCCTTTGGTATGGCCCTGATAGTGGGGTACCAAGTGGTGACATTAAAATTCACTAACAATGGCTTGCAAGTCTAATCTGCTAACCTCCGCTCTTCAGTAGACGCTCTAGTATTCTCAACATATATGCAGTCCCCTGCTTACAATGAGACCAGTTCCTTGGTTCATGTTCAAGTCAAATGCTTTTCCAATGACCAATGACATTTCTGAACACTTCATTTCCCCTTTATTTACAATTGTGTTCATTTTCCTCTCCTTTGAAGCATCACCAGTATTTGCTTTAATGTATTTAATTCCATTTTCCCAGTTTGGTAGGCTTTATGTCTGTAAACTGGACATTCTTAACCCTAGGATTTACTGCATTTCTATTTGCTGAAGCAGACTGGGTCATATATTAACTTCCATTCTCCTTTTTAGCTCTCTTTATTATCTGGGCTTAAAGGAAATGGACATTAAGTAATCTTTTTCAGCAGATGTTGAGCCCTGCATCAATTTCTATTGAAGACTTGAGGGAAAAGCAGTTGAACTACTCTTTCCGGAATATAACTTGTACAAGGTTTTTGACTGCAATAAGATGCAAAGGATTGGCCAATTTAATCTGTGTACATTTATCAACTTAACATTCTGTTCCTCGCTGATTCGACACTATCTATATGAACAGCAACGTTATCTCTATTTTTTTATTAAATGAAGCATGGTCAGCCATTGAACAACCGTAGCCATCAAATATAGCGAAAGGTTCTATTCTTTTTTATTCTCTGTTTGTATGTGTATGTTTGCCTGTGTCAGTTTGTTCAATTTCTTGTTTGTTTGTTCCAGTGCTCCTGGCCATACTGTTTTGTCTACAGACTTGAAATTTGGCATTAGCACTACACTATACCCCTTCTAGTGATGTTTTATTTTTTAATCTAAATTTTCAAAAAACTTTTCTGACCCTTTGGAGACCTTCTTCTGATGTGTTACGAATAACATCTAGATTCTGGAGAATCTAGATGTTTCTAGATGTTTTTTTTGTTTAATTCTTTATTAGATGTTTCACTGTGAAAAACACCAGTAATGTCATTAATAGAATTTCTTCTGACCATATTTATTCTTGAATGGAATTTTTTTTTATGTGGATTCAAATTTTGATGCTACAATTATTCAATTATTGTCTTTATTCATTTTCTTGTTAGACAGAGCTTTATTGATGATGTTTACTAGTCTTTTCTTTCATCTTATTTCTTCGGCTGCATTTTAATTACATGGGTAAACTGCTACAAATATATAACAATAGACTTCTACTTCTTTTCAATTACTTTGACTATGGGATGCATTGCATGACAGTTATACTCAAATTACTTACTGCATCAAGTATTGATTTTATAAAGTAAGTCATCTATTCTCTTTAATCTTGACAAACACTTGAACTAAGAATAGGAAAGAATTGCACACTGTATCTTTTTTCAAGCAAGTTAAAAATTACAGTAAGCAAATAAAAAAAGTAGCATATTGAAGACTGCTACAAGCAAATGGAAAAACTACTGAAAGCAAATACAAAAATACAAGTTAAACAATACAGCTGGCAAATTGGAAAATACAGCAAGCTAACTGGAAAATACAGTGAGCAAATTCAAAAAAGCAGCAGACTATTTAAAGAATACAGCAAGCAAACTGAAAACAATGGAAAGAAAACTGAATTGATAAACAGGAATTATCAAATAATTACAGTTACTGCTTCAATCGCTGCCAATGTTAATTTTTTTTTTCAGTTTAATCAGTGGAAATGTATCACTTATTAAAATCCATCTGTCCTTTTCCTTACTCCCTACCAAAAGCTAATGCCCATAATTTTAAAGTACGACAGGAAAATGTAAAGTTAAGAGAAGATAGCCAGTGCATTAACCTACTCCTTGACAAGAATATTTTATGATGTAACTCCAGTGCCAGGTTTTTTTATCATGAAGATAAATTATGAAAATTGAAAGTCTTCATCGCTTGTTTTATTTTCATACAAATCAATTAATACGTATGACAGAATATCTAATAAAAGTAATATATTCATAAATGTATCCTAGGAAAAAAAAATAATACACTATCGTAAGACAAGCTATCTGACTACATGTTTGTATGAGTTATCTTGTCCATTGCAGGGAACAGGTAAATTGCTGATCACATACAGTACCTAGTAAAGACTAAACTATGATTCTCGTTAGACTGGATAACTAACCATTATGCAATAAGTCAAAAGAGTTGTCCAAAGTGATTTTTGAACCTATCCCTATGACACATTTTGGCATAGTTTATTGCCTACTAAAATATTTTGTGGCAGTAATTGACATGGGGCTTTACATTATAAGATTTATTTTGCTCAAAGCTTTCTGACCAAAATAACTTGTATTTTAAAACTTAGTTTGGGTTTACAAATAACTTATAAAGAAAAGCATAGGTGTCTATCATAGATCATTTGCAAGTCACGTTTCATTTTGAGATGCTGCCATCTCTCACTGTTGCTCTGTCCTAAAAGAATATGTTTCCTCTCTCCTTTTGTCTCATCCAGGGTTTATCCCCAACCCACATCCCCAAGTAGTTGGAGATTTGCCTGGCACTATGAAAGATCAAAGCTAGGAATAACTCTAAAACATAGAAAAAGATGAACATAGATCTGAGTGCAGTAAGATATATCTTACAAGAAATCAAACAATAAAAATAGAGATGAGCAGGACACTTAGCAAGATTGGAGGATATCAGATGGAGTGAAAGTTATGCCAATTGGTGCCCAAGGGACAGTAAACATGTTAGGAAAGACCGGACATGACCTGGAGGCATAAGATAGAAAGGTATGCTGGTAAGACAAAGGAAAGGTTAGCAGAATCACTGTCATCATAAAAGGAGTCGGGAAAGGCCTTGTCCAGCAAAGGCTGATGATAAGGATTAATGTTCCATCTAATTTTTTGTTGTCAGTGTGTACAAAAAAATTTCTTTCCTTTGACCAAGGTATGTGAGCACTTTTGGATTCAACGTGAAGAATCAATAATTTTTCAATAAAAACTCAGTAAGCTATCTTGAGAATTTGCATGTACATTAATTTCTTTTGTGTGCTAGTTGCAAAATGTGCGCGCACGCACATATTCTCACAGCTTATAAGATTCTATGATGATAATGATGATGATAGTGACAAAATCTTGGCAATTAAACTGCCGTTTGCTGTATCCTTTCTGCACAGATGAAATTATACAACCTCTTGATGTAGTTGCCTGTTAATGAGTTCATCTCCTTTCGGCTCTTATGGAACTACTTCTCTCTTGTTGTACTATCTCAAGATATGTGGCATCACATAACCATCAGCCTCACCACTTTAATTATAGGTAAGTCCCATCTTGTTGAAATCTATCTATTCTGCAATTTATTTACTTTTATTACCCCCTTCAGCTGGTAGGAAGTAGTTTTGTAACTCATTATTACTGCTGTTTGTAGAACTTCTAGAGTTGTTCTGGGCAAGAAATATCATTTAGGGACCTCTCCAGAGGTTTTACATTTTATCTAATGAAGCAGCAACATGGCAACAGAGTTAATGAGCTGAAAATCTATTGAAATAAGCATATACTATGCTGAAATGTTGTATCTGTTTAGTGACTGATTACCATGGCCCAGTGGTTGAGTGCTAGCCTCTGGACACATCAAAAACTGTTAAAATGGTACTCAATGCCTTTCTGCTAAACACTTAGCATAAAGAATAGGGTTAAGGAGGCTTGGAGAGTGATTAGCTCCATCAAGCTATCTCACTGGAGACCCACTTGTGATGGGTGTCCCAACAACTCAAATCAGTGAATGAAAAACCCTATTCTGTTATGGAACTGAGGATCAGGGACTATGTGACCAATCATAAAATCCAGTCGCTTGGGTTCAGCATTTTCATCTTTTCCTGATCAAAAGTACAATTGTACTGGTTTGTCACTCAATGGAAACTATCAAGTGACCAACGTATTTTGGCACCATGCTGGTTTAGGGATGATCAATTAAAAAATTTAGAAAAAAGGTGATCAATGAATAACTTCTCGCCTTTTGTTGAGCAGTGACAAACTTCACAAACTTTTTGAATGATTGAAAAACCTGAAAACAGAATAAATGCCAGATCAATTTGGAGGTCAATTAGCCATAAATTTACCCTGCAAATTGAACCTGCCACTAAAACCCTATTCAAGGAACTAATTTTCAAAAAACAATTTTTTTTTAGACTTAGTGAGGAAATGTTGAAAATTTCACCCATCTACCTCATTTAGTAGCCAGTACATATGGTACATACATACATACATAGCCAGCCAGCCAGCCCAACATGAAAACTGAAGAAACCTATGTTGACAGGTTTTGTGCCAGTTTTGGTCGACAGTTTCTGGCTAAACAGTGAAAACATTGTAAGCATTTAATAGACAAACCATTGTCCATAAATTAAAGATAAGTAGACAGCTAAAAATTAACCTTTTCAGAAACAGCTTTCCTCTGTAATGAAATTGGTGCCATGTTAGTTTGATGGTAATTTAACAGCATGTTCTTTTAACAAGTAAAAAGGAAAGAGAAATAATTCTCTCCCCATGACGATTTTTTCCTTCCCCAATCATTTTTTTAATTGTTTTTACCCGCACTAAATATTTATTTTATTTTTTCCCTTCCTAAATGTTTTTTCCATTTTTTTTCTCTCCCCAAATCTTTTTCGACCCCCGAACATTTATTACATTTTTTCCCCTCCCCAAATATTTTTTTTTCCCCTGAATCATTTTTTTTTTTTCTTTAAATTTTTCCTTCCTCAAATCATTTTTTTTCCACTCTAAATATTTTTCAAATTCATCTGTACTTATCTACCACTCATTTATAATTAACCTTAAGTCAGCTCAGGATTTAACCATTAGGTAAGAAATAAGAACAGCCAAGAGTTTGTTTCTTTTTTTTCTTTTTACTGTTCTTTCTGTTTTCAAATGGTAAATTGCCATTTATGATTAGGTAGGCTTCTCCTTCTTAGTTATATACTTGATTGTACTTAAAATAGGCCTTTTTGTCAGCAGCTAATTGCGTCATTGAGTCAGCTTCATCAGTATGGGAAGAATTGAACCAATAAGAAAATTAGTAATTGAATTTGGTAAGATTAATATCAGAATAGAGGTTATTTTTAAAAATATTGATATTCTTGGATGTGACGGTCTTTTCATTCAGGCTGCTCCATGTGTTTGCTACTCTTGCTGAGAAGAAATTTTTCCTAACACCAGTGGAGGTTTGACTTTGTAATTTATCGCTGTGTCCTCTAGTTTTACGGTAGATGAACAAAATCTGAATTTTCTTATCAGGGTATTTTGAGCAATGAACATCAGAGTATTTATATATATATATAGTTAGTTAGTTCCTGATTCTATAGACTTCCAATAGGTCAATACATTTTCTCCCATATTCCAGAATCTCTAGATTAAGTTGTTTTAATCTTCAGTGTAAGATGTATTTCCTGGTCAGAGAATTATCTTGGTGGCTCTCCTCTATTCTCTCTCTCAATGGCATCTGAGTTGTATTGCATGTAAGGAGACCATATACAAGAAAATTATTAAGCACGCAAAATGTTGATTAAACATGAAGTCACCCTCAGAATGAGCTAATTTTAAGTGACATGTCAAAGGTTACATGTTGGCAGCTCGCCAAGTTCATAGAAGTCAAACTGGTCCCAGAGACTCAAGAAGCCAATTTGAAAAGGTTATGATTTCTTCTTTCTCTTGAGAGAGAGACATGATTTGAATCAATAATTTTCTTTCTTTGATATTCCTGAGGAGCACACAGATAATTCACTCTGATCTTGGGAAGAGGGCCAGGTCGTGACACTTGGATCTTTGGCAGAAGTGCCAATCCGTACATCAATAGAACTGCTAATAGTACTACTAATAGTACTTTTGACCATCACCTGATGCTTTGAAAATTTTGGCCTTAGAGAAACTGAACTCTTCATTTAGTCAAACTATCTAGTGAATCATGAAAAGTTGATATCTTTATATAAATTTTCAAATAATAAAATTAAAGCATTGTAGATCAGCAAGATATCGTATGGCCTAGCATTAATGAGTGAACAAAAAATTGTTGCTTATTTACCAGTTTCTTCAGTTTTCAAGTTGGTCCAGCTAGCTGGCTATGTATGAATGTATGTACGTATGTATCTTGTGTACAGGCCTCATCAATGGAGCTACAGGGCTGAAAATTTCGGCATTAACTTTTTATTATGTCTAGGAAAAACACTTTTTTTGTTTTTTCAGAAGTCCCGCCCCAAAAATTGGTTTTCGTTGGGGGTTCAATTCATAGTGTAAGTTTGTTAAATTGGTACCCAGTGTACCAAGCTGTGTTTACATTTGTTTTTCCCTAAAATTCAGACCTGATGTCCAACAAAAGACATGAGAAGTGACTTATTCATTGATCACCTCTTTTTCCAAATTTCAATTGATCATCCCCAACATAGCATGCTGCCAACAGATATTGGTCATGTGACAGTTCCTGTCAAGTGACTAACTAGACCTGTTTATTCTAAGTTTCAACTAGAAAACAGAATATTGGAAATGAAAAGATAAATTATTGAGATAACTGATTTCATTAAAATTGATTAGTTTCTTATTTAGCCAAGCTATTCACTTTGTTAATAAAATCCTATTGCATAAAGCTGTCTATAGATATGGTTACTGGTTTATAGTTAAATTGTATTGGACACATAGTTTCTCTTAGGATCACTGAAGTTAAGCAATGTCAAGCCTGATCATTAACTGGATGGGTCAGTATCTGCCAAGTTCCCAAAGACTTTAAAAATGGAACTCACTGCCTCTCTACAGTGGTAGTGAAGGTATGTTGTTGAACTAGGGAGAGGAAAAGCACTTATGCTTTTCTGAAAGGATGGTTGCAAAAAGAGGAAGGAGCCTCTGGGTTACTTCCAACTATGGTTGACCTGCCAACTAACATGTCTATTTTTCCTATTCTTGTTGTGATGCATCCTCTTTATTTAATCAGATTTTGAAATGAAATATTGTTAGCCCTCCCCATTGACTACTCATTCTTCTGTGAAATGGTGCAAATTTCATAATAATAGATTGTATTTCATACAATATTACTCTGCATCTCCTTATATAATATCCCAAGTGATGGTTTATATGTTCTGTCTGTAATGTTTGTAAAGGGAGATAACTATTAAGTGCCAATCATCGGGAAATCTCCTTTATCTCTTTACTTATTTTTTTGGCAAATGCATGAAAAAAAATCCAGATCAACATAATGTTTTGGATATTTTTCAAGTTAAGTGCTATTGCAAAATTATTTAAATACTGCCATGATTTTTGACGGAAAGGGTAGACTAGTATATTTATAAAAGACTATTTTGAGAGATGATAACAAAGGGGGGAAAAATACCATAAATAAAACAATGTACACCTCTTCTGCTATTTTTCTTTTCATCTGTTAATGTTTACTAGATAAAAAGCAAGCTTCAATAGCTTGTTTTCAAGGCAAGCAGAACCACACCTCATTAACTTCACATAATACACGTGAACCTTACAGTTTATACAAGGGTGCAGTGCTAACTCATTAGGTGGGTGTCGGAGCTGACAAATAGCTTGCCATTTCCTATATCCTCGCTCACTCATGCACTCTCTCTCTCTCTCTCTCTCTCTCTCTCTCTCTCTATATATATATATATATATATATATATATATATATATATATATATATATATATATACGAAGGGGGTTGCAGACAAGTTAGAAGGGAGGACAGCAACCATTAGGAAGGTTTGATAATGGTATTTTTTTGCTCATTGTTTTGGACTTATTAGTTTTTTAGTAGTGCTCGAGCTCTGGCAGCACTGCGTCCCTGAGTTTGTACATTTGTGAATTTGTAAAATCCACAGTGTTTTTGTGTGTGTGAGGAAGAAAGATCGGGATGTTTTGAGGATAGCATTTTTCTATCTTTAATTTTTTTTATGAGTTTTTCTTTCATATTATTTTTTGTTGCTTCATCAATGAAATTTTGACAATGAAAACATTTTTTAAGACATAGTCTGTTCAATCTAATAAAACATTTTCAAAGACATAATGTTGACTTCATATGTAAATGTGTATATATATGTGTATGTGTGGCTTGATGGGTATATATATTTGTGTTTGATTATCATCATCAATCTTTTAACGACTGTCTTTGGACATAGACTTTCCTCAAGATTCACTGCACTTCTCCAAGGTGGGCGTTGTGGAGCCAATAATTTCTGAACTTATCTAGTTATCTCTCTATCTTGTATACTGCTGGCCTCAGTTATGCACGTAATCTCTGGGGATCCATGTTGTGTGTCATGATGTTCAGTGGTTGTCAGCCATTCTTGCAACATGACCAGCCCATTGCCTTTTCAGTTTTTGATTGGATTCTATGATGTTTCAGATTCCTGTTTTCTCCTGTATATATTGTGCTGTCTTTTCATCTCTCCATGTGAGGTTGAGCATGATTCTTTCATGTGCATGTTGCATGGTTCTCAGTTTGTGGGTCAGTCTCTTGGTTGGGTTCCATGTTTCAGCTCTACAAAAATCTATCAAATATACAACTGTATACATAAGTGTGTGTATAGTGTTTGATATGCATATGTGTATATACAGTGAGTGCAAATAGTACATTTCAATATCATTTCAACATCCTTATACACCTTCAAAATTGATAGAATTTTCATCAAAGATTGAAAAATACAAAAATCATAAAAATCTTGAAATGAGATTGAACATTGACAAGTTATGTACAATAATGAAAACTTTGGTTCATCATCATCACCAGTTTCCCAGGATCCATTAGACCTCTCTGTTTCTGTCAATTTGTCCGTAGTTTCAAAACTTTGAAAACTCAAGGATCCTTTTCACAAAGAAAATATTCTGGCTGACCCCGATTTCTAGCCTTCAGTTTCTAGATTACAATCGATGAACTATAATAATAATTGTTTTTATTACATTTCAAAAGTCATATTCTTTCTTAATAGACTACATTTATTTGAATTATTTGTATAGTATAGGCCTTTATATGATAGTAATGTTTCCGATTGTTGCGCAATGGATGATATTGTTTCTCTGCCACAAGATTTATAACATCAGGTTTAGAGGAGACACTGCTGCAGACCCCTGAGCATTATTTGTCAAACCCCCAGAGGTCCACAGACCCCATTTTGAAACTTCTGGCTTAGACACGTTTTTTTCTTTAAAATGTTAACACTGCTCCTTTGCTTCAATCATGTAGCCACTTTCAATTGACTGCAAAGAATTATAGTGTTAATATTTTATATATATATATATATATATATATATATATATATATATATATATATAATGTGTGTGTGTGTTTATTATAAATCTGCTGCGTTGCAGAATGTGTAACCAATTCAGGGTTTCAGTTAGTCATAATCTTCCATGTTTGCCAAACATCTTTGAAGATGGGACAAGGCATACTTGCTTTTCATTCTGGGGAGAATGCAACCATAAGATAGTTGATACATGCCTTCCACCCTTGGAGTGTACTCGATTAGCTGCTGACTGCATTGGGAAATTTGTCTTATCAAGAATTTTCTATGCTCTCCACTGGTATCGGAAGTTGGATCTGTGACCTTCTGTGTGTGGAGCAGTCCTGCGAATGATTACACCATCCAAGCACAGGTTTATAAATTGAATTTTCTCATGACTTAGTAAATCATTGGTGCACTGTGCGTGATCATCTATAACATTTTTGAAGTAATGTTTGGTACTTGATGGTACCTGTTATGTTTTTGCTTGCCGCTATTGGTCAGTTGTGTATTGGTTAAAATGCTTTCAGTTTTAATTGTGTTAGTAGCAAACGCCACGTGTAATTACAATGGCTGCTAGTTTGATCGAGAAGCAGGCTTCTGTTACTTGAAACAAAACCTCAGCTAGTGGCTTCTGTAGCCAGAATGAGGCTCCGTCTGATAGTTTCTGTTTCAGCTATGATCGGGTGAGTTGTTTCCCTTTATTTATATTCAGATCAACAAATGAATATATGGACATTTATGGACATTACAGTGCCCGCCAAGTAACATGTGACAGGTTGAAGTAGATTAAGTGGGGTAATCCCTGATTTCACTTGTTGGAGAAGATTCATTTCATGCCTTTCCCAAGGGCATTGGTATGAAATTTACACTATTAAATATATTTATTCATATACGTTTGGCCTTATGTCATACTAATCTAAGCTTAGTGAATACATATATATATATATGTATGTATGTATCATTGTTCTCCACCTGTCAAAGCTTTTTTGTGCTTACGACACCTGGTATTATCCCTGGTCACCTGTCTATGTACTGTCCTGGTTCAACTTAGGTGATTTTTAGCAATCAAGTGTATCCAATGTGATTTGGCTATCACCCCTCATCCACTGTGCTTGGTGTTTAGCAGAGAGGCATTGTGTACCATATTTAAAGTCTTTGGTTTCACTTGGTAGTAGATTGAACCACAGCCAACCAAAGGTGAGCACTCTTCCACTGGGCCACTGTGATTTGTACCTTAGTGGGTATCTATATATATTTACATGTATGATTTATTTTTAGTTTGAAATTACTGTAATCAGAGAGAAAGAGAAATATATCTTCGTACTGATGAAACACAGTAAATCTAATAAGTCTACGATTGTTCTTGTTTTATCGATCTTGTTATTTTTGCTTTCTCTTTTACTGCTATTATTATCTCAATCAATTGTTCATTTTTATGGAAAAAACATCAATCTATTTTTGTGATATTGACTTGTGTTAGACAAAGCTAATAAATGCTCTTCTGCCTAGAGACTTCAGAACTGTTATCATCTGTATGAATAAGGGAATGATATTTATCTTTCTCTTAGTAACATAACTTATTTATATTTATAAGGATGAATATAAAATAAACCTATGTACATATGCTTCATATGTTATCTATCCATTTATCTATTGCATCACCATAGTCCCACAAATAGACTGACCAACCTGCCTAGTGGGCCACAGATTCTTCTCTCTTTAAATGTCTATCAGTGTGTCTATATGTGTGTCCAGGCGCTCTTGGTCACATCTTCTTGGTTACAACCATGAAAATTTGCATGAGTACACCTCTAGGTACCATTTAAAATGTTTTTGTTTCTTTTAATTGCTTTTTGGGAACTCTATGGTCATTTTGGTCCAACAATGCCTGGAACTTGGGCTGGTATTTTCTAGATAAAAGATCTATTTTCTTCAGATAATTATAGATAATTTGGATACTCATTCTGGTACACACATGGGCTATTATTTTGATCATATTAGAACATTTTCAGATAATCTTTCAGGTAATTGTTCTGGTTCAATGTTTGATCTTGTTTGAATTTTTTGTATTTTTTTAATCTCTGGTCCAAATTTTGTCAATTTCAAATCTGTTTAAAGATGTTAAAATAAACTTTTTGAAATGTGTCAGATACTGTTTACACTCACTGTACATAATTTTACTCTTGAAAGGATTTTTTTAAGGTAACTGCAGTGTATGCATTTTACATAATTATTTTTATTAATAATTGTTCTACCATTATTATTGCCAGTATATCTATACATAACTTTTCACATATATATGATTATATTCATATTTCTTTATATATAACTTTATATATAATTATAAATTCATGTTTGATGTAATAAATATACAGACATGTTTGCATGCTGTAATAAAATAATGTTTTTTTGCATGTAAGTATACAAGCTACATATATAAATACTTCTATTTCAATTTAGACATAAATATTCCTCAATATGTATGTGTGCTTAAAAGTATGTACAATGTAGATATAAAGTAATGCACACACATAAAACTAAATCTATATACGTAATAATACTTCCATTTTTTTTTCAACACATAGAAATATAAAGTGTTTATATACACGATATGTATGTTTCATATTGTATTTATAAACACGTTTGTGCCTGTATCAATATTTAAGAAACATTTTCATTTTTATGTATATAAGTGATTTTTTTTTTTTTTTTTTTTTGAAAATTCATTATTAGCTTTCAACATTATTTTTGCTTTCTATACTTTCTATTTTGCATAAACATAGCACACATTCTTATATATATATATATATATATATATATATATATATATATATATATTCATATATTCATATATATATATATATATATATTCATATAATATGAATATGAATTTTCATCTCTCTTTTGTTTGTTATCAAATACTGTCTTTCTTAGTAGAAAAACAATGTTTTTTGCCAGACAAAATCGTCATTCTTTTACCTTCCAAACAAATTAAATTCTTTGTCCATAAAAATACTGGAGATTTTTTAATTTTTATTTTCATTCAAACCTAATCTGGAAACATAAAAATGATTTAGATTTCTTTGTTTATTGAATTTTTTCAAATATTCAATAGAGAAGCGATGATTAGATGGTACAAAGTTGTTTCCAAAAGAAAACGCTGCTCACAAAACCAGGCATAAAAAACAAATATAACCCAAGACAATAGTTCAGTGGTCAGAATTAAAAATCATACCAATGAGGCTCATAGTTAAGTCTTGGTACTTTGTAAAAAAAAAAAAATAAAAATGAAAAAAAAACACAGTCAGTCTGGAAAGTATGTATTCAATATTAATGAAAAAAATAGCCTACCTAGGGTAATGGATCTTTAGTCTCCGTGAAATTACTCCTATCGGGATCTCAAACACTTATCTTAGTGTCTCTTCCACTTTTCAAAATGGTCAGTAATTTTCTCTTTTAGGATCACTATCAGCTACCTTATTCTATTCTTCTTAATCTTGTCCATGGTCTGAAATCTCTTTGGGAAAAGCCAGTAGTTGAAGGGAGCCAAACTGGATAGTGGCTAGGCTGACAGACCTGGGTGATTCAGTTTTGCCAAAAAACCATGCATGGGATATCAAGAATAGTCATTGTGAGTGCAACATTCACATTCTTCACAAGATCTCTCAATAGCTTTTTACTGCCAACTGAGTAACCCCATGGAGGAGTGACTATACACACGTGTATTAAGACCCCTTCTGATTGGTTCCAAGTTACATCAATATGATGAATATTCTTAAGCGTAATTGACCCTTACTATTTCAACCTAAAACCAAGTTAAAATCTTTTGTTCCAGTGGCAGCCAATCTCCTATAACAATACCTAATCTGAATCCGTGTTACATTAATAACTGAGTATCATTACAATGTCAGTACATCAATGAGCCAACGCATTTAACCTAATGCCTCACCGTTACTCACATACATTGAACATTATACTGTAAAAATATCAGATCAAAGTTCAGCTAATAACTGTGTCAGGATACAGACTCATTGATCCATCCTCATATTGGTGTGTGTGCGTGTACAAATTACTGGCTTTGCACCAGACAAAGGTAAACAATATCCCCCCACACACACATACATTTACAAGGTTCGTACTGATAGTATTCAGCCATTTGATATTAACACAAGAATATCTTACTTGGGGCAAGTTGCTCTCTTAGTCCAGTCTCCTTTACACTTTTCAAAACATTCTGCAGTCCTCTTTTGGGATTGCCATCAATTGTCTAAAAAGTCTGAAGTTTTTTCTCTTTCAATGTCGATTTCAGCTTTGGGGAAAGGCAGAAGTCACAGGGCGTCAAATCTGGAGTGTAGGGTGAACTGACAGACCTAAGTGATGTTGTTTTTTTTGCAGGAACCGTCTGATGCATATTCGTTGATCTTTTTGCTTGGTCATTATGGAAGCAGCGGTCACTTGGTTCACAAGTTCACTCAGTGATGTCTCACTGGCAACTGAGTAACCCCATGGGATTTTATATTACAGCAATGGAGCTAGAGGGCTGAAAATTGAAACATTTATTCCTTATCATATCGAGAAAAAAGCATTTTTTTCTTTTTTTTTCCTCCCTGAACAAATTTTTAGTAGGGCTCAATTTGCAATGCAAGTTTATGCTAAATTGATCCCTTAGTTTGTGTTTGGTAGTATTCACACTTTAAAAAAAAAGCAAAACTTTTTTAATGATCACCACTACTAGAAAAGGTGTTAAAAGTTATTCATTGATCATCCAGCCATTTTTCAAAATTTCCTAATTGATCATCCCAAACTTGGGATGCTGCCAAAAAACATTGGTCACCTGACAGTTTCTATTGAGTCACTAACCAGACCTGTCTTTCTTCTATTTTGCCTCTTCAAATATGAATGTACGTATATGTGTGTGTATTCCATGAACATATTGGCAGTTTTGATTATTGAATGACCTAGAGCTTTCTATCTAATTAACTTATTGCTTTCCAAGTCCTTTTGCCAATTAAAAAATAAGTTTAAGATAATCCTCTATTTTGTTGCAACGTACATTTATTCTATTATGTCTTAATTTTGATTTGTCCAATTTTCTAATTTTCTTTTCTTTTTTAATTGATAAAAGATTACATCTGGAATTTTTCCCAGGGTATACTCTGTATAAAGGGATGCAAATGTGAATTTAAATTAGATGAGAGGCTAATTTCTTGAATTTCAAGATTACTTAAGATGTAAGTATGGCAGCTGTCTGTATGACATATCAAGTGCCATATTAGTACTTAAGATCAGTACTTATATTACTATTTTTACCATTTTTCTCTCTACCTGTCTTTCTCATTTTTCTTTTATTACTGTCGTAGTTTTCCCTTCTTTCTAACTTCTTTCCAGTGATTTTCTTCACTTTTTATTGACTTCAGTAAACCTTCTCTATAATGTTATAACAAATTTCAGCTCTAACATACTTGTGAATCCATCTGAAGTGACTACAGATTCACCGAATGAAGTTTGATAAATACAGTGAACATGCTGACCATAACAAACGAATTTATGTCACTGTCCATAGAATCATTTGTTTACGTGAAGAGGTAAAGTCACAAATACAATGAGCGGCAATCAAACTGCCTTCCAATTAACTGAACCATGGTCATTGAATACAACAAGCTACCAAACTTATTTCTTAATCACTGAATAAGGGACAACCACCTCTGCTCCCTAATTACCTTATTATAGCAAGGGTTTACTGATTCCTGTTCCATTCTCTCTGCCTTCTTTGACTCGTCATTTTTCACTGATATCATTCTTTCTTTTACCTTTTTTTTCATTCTTCCTCACTTGTTTTATCACTTTTTTCTTTTCCATTCATTTTCTCCTTTTTTTCATTCCTCCCCTTTTTTCTCATCCATTCTTACTTTTTCTCTCTGGAAACTGTCAACATAGGTTTCTTCAGTTTTTGAATTGGTCTGGCTGGCTGGCTGGTTGTGTATCATACAAGCTGCCCAGATAGAGCTAGTGGGCTGAAAATTCAAACATTTACCCCTCATTATGTCTAGAAAAAATATTTTCTTTGTTTTTTCCACCCCCCTCCCCAAAATAGGTTTTTAGTGGTGTGAGGAGTCAATTTGCAATATAAGTTTATCGTAAATTGATACCTTAGTTTGTGTCTGGCAGCATTCTTTTTTCTTTTTTGGGAATTTGGATGTTTATAGTGATCACAAAAGGTGAAAGAAGTAACTTTTTCTTCAACCCCTTTTTCCAATTTTTTAATTCATCACCTCCAACACGGAATGCTGCCAAGAGATGTTGGTCATGTGACGGTTTCTTTTGAGTGACAAACCAAACCATTTTTTTTCATTATCTGTTTGAAGTATAAGACCGTAAGGGGTGGGGATGACAGGCCTCACCCTGCCACTCTGAACCATAACATGTTGGCAGGTGGAAGAAGATCAATACACGCTTTTCCCAAGGGCATTAGTACAAAGTAAACGCAAACTCGACTGGAGTTTGAACTGGGCTCACTGAATCCCATCCTCCTTGTCATTAACCACTTGGCTACCCGCAACCGTATAGATCTAGTAAATGCTAACTGGCAAATATTAATTCATTCTACATTGACTTGAACAGAAACAGAGCCCACACACGATAATGTAATCCAACACTAAGTAATCAAACCGTTTACTTAAGAGCTCTAAGAAAAACCTGGATAATCCATTTACAATAAATTACTACCTTTATCTACTGAGAAATAACATTGTCTTTATGATCCATGCAACATTAATATGCCACACACATCTACGTCTGATTTGATTTCACAAAATGTGCTATATCTACTGTCTATATGATAAGTTACCATCAACTTAAACTGTCAATATAGGTTTCTTCAGTTCTTAATTTGGTCTGGTTGGCTAGCTATGTATGTATTTATCACATGTACAGATCATACCAATAGATCTAGAGAACTGAAAATCCCCCCCACCCAATAGGTATTTTAGTGGGAGGGCGGGGTCAATGTACAATTTAGCTTTATGCTAAATTGATCCTTTGGTTTCTGTCTGTTTGTTTTTATTTGAGTTCAGACTTTTTTTTTTACTGATCACTGCCCAACAATATGCGAGAGAAGTAACTTATTCATTGATAACCCTTTTTTCCTATTTTTGAATTGATCGTGGTATGCTGCCAAAAGACATTGGTCCCATGACAGTTTCTTTTGACTAACCAAATCTGTTATCTCATCTGTTTGATGCATTTAGAACAAAGAAATATTTTCCATGTAGAAAATCTTTTCTTCTATCGAACGAAATCCTCGAAGAAAGTATCTTTTGCTTATATCGGTGATTCCCAGAATGTGTGCCACATCTTCCTGGGCGTTCCACTTTTAGCTCCCTGGGGAGCCAAGGGATATTCAAGAATTTCTATAATTCCTAGCCATCTTAATTCAATAAGCTGATGCATGGTCACAATAATGGAAGTGACATCTAACTGGCACATAGTTAATCACCCCGACCATCTAGTGTTGAACCTCACCGTTTCAACACCAGATGGGTCTCAGTTGAGTTTATTTTCTGGATTCTTTTCAAACCGTGTCAAATACTCTTTGTTGATAGTAGTTATATATAGATAATACATTGGTACGTAGTAGTTGCATATAGATAATACATTGGTACGTAGTAGTTGCATATAGATAATACATTGGTACGTAGTAGTTGCATATAGATAATACATTGGTATGTAGTAGTTGCATATAGATAATACATTGGTACGTAGTAGTTACATATAGATAATACATTGGTACGTAGTAGTTGCATATAGATAATACATTGGTACATAGTAGTTACATATAGATAATACATTGGTACGTAGTAGTTGCATATAGATAATACATTGGTACGTAGTAGTTACATATAGATAATACATTGGTACGTAGTAGTTGCATATAGATAATACATTGGTACGTAGTAGTTGCATATAGATAATACATTGGTACGTAGTAGTTGCATATAGATAATACATTGGTACGTAGTAGTTGCATATAGATAATACATTGGTACGTAGTAGTTTTATACAAATAACCATAGATTCTTCAACTTTTTTGTGAATCTAAATTACAGGATACATTATTTTTTGCCTAATTATCCTAAGCGCATGAATGTCAATGTATTTGTTCAGTATTCGCTGAATTCGGATGCCACGAAAAATCCTTATACACTAATGGTGCTATGGGAACCACTGGTCTATACCCTTAACACATTTAAAACTCCTGGGATGTATCTAAACAAAGGTTCCTATGACTGCTATGATATATATATCCCATAGATCTCTTCGAGAGGCTACTGGGTCATTTCAATTTAGGCAGTAAGGTTAGTCTTGAAAGGGTTAAGTAAGTCTTTCATTACCACCCTTTTCTAATTATCAATCACCGCTACTCACAACAGACAGGTTTAATCACTGTCACTGGTTTTAGGTTATTCATGTGTTCTGACATTTATATATATCTATCTATTTGGTATTTGCCTACCTTAACCGTTCATAAAAGAAACTTGAAATTTTGCATACACACCCTACTCAATCGGTAAAAAATTTTTTTCCATATTTTGAAAATTCCACCCCCTAAATAGGTTTTTATTGAGGGGTTTAATTTACAATAAAAGTTTATGCCAAATTGGTCCCTTAATTTGTGTCCATGTTTTTTGGGGGGGGTTATCATGAATTTATGCTTCAAACCACTAGTATTTTTCCAGTTTTGTGTATGCTATTAGCATAGGTATCTATCTTAAAAATAAAGTTATTCATCTTTCTTCAAAATGCAGTTTGATCATAATTAACTCCAAATAACAAGATATAATTTTACAGCTTCCACTTCAATACTCTATACTGTACACTATTCATCTAGGTTTCACCAACCTAATGGCAGAGATCAAACCAATGACTATGACTTCCTTCAAACTAATGACTATGACTTCCTTCAAACTAATGACTATGACTTCCTTCAAACTAATGACTATGACTTCCTTCAAACTAATGACTATGACTTCCTTCAAACCAATGACTATGACTTCCTTCAAACCAATGACTATGACTTCCTTCAAACCAATGACTATGACTTCCTTCAAACCAATGACTATGACTTCCTTCAAACCAATGACTATGACTTCCTTCAAACCAATGACTATGACTTCCTTCAAACCAATGACTATGACTTCCTTCAAACCAATGACTATGACTTCCTTCAAACCAATGACTATGACTTCCTTCAAACCAATGACTATGACTTCCTTCAAACCAATGACTATGACTTCCGGTTACATATCTGGAGGTATTGGTACATTAGCCAGGGGGCAGGAAGGGCAAGTGCCTCCCCTAATTCAGGCAAATGATTGTACTATGAAAAATTTTGAGCAAATCAAGCATTTTGCCCCCTTATAGAGTATTCCAATACACCTATGTCCGGAGACTTATGGCTAAATCTACTTTACTAAGAAAAGCTTTCTATCAATAGACTTAATTCCTGTTAGAACAGATTAAACTAAAGAATTTATTACATTGGGTTGTGCAAAAGTCATTTTCCATTTTAAAACTTAGATAACCTTTTTCGATAGAAAAATAAAGAAATTTCCCTTTCAAATATATATTTACTTTGAACCTTGGAAATTACTAAAAACTAATTGTGGAATATAACATCCTGCAAATGTCTCCCATTTTCAGCTGAGCAGAGTTTGACCCTTTTTAAGCAATGCTCCATGAGCTCGTAATGCATCTGGCTATAATGCTCTGTTTTTTGTCAAATATTATTATTCAGTTCTAGGAGTGTTTTGTGGCTCGTTTAAGTAAGGTCTTCCTTTAAGATTACCCAAAAGCAAAAAATTGTGAATGGTCAAATCTGGCAAATGTAGCAAGCAATTAGTTTCTGATCCCCGTGAAATTGATTTGCAATGCTGAAAATGGAAGGCATTTACAGGATATTATGGAAACAACCATAAAAATCATATGGATAGGTAACCATTTTTTTTTATATATTTTTGATGTGGATGCTCAGGAGAGTTATTCATTGGCTGGACCTGGAAAATTGCCTAAGAGTATCTAAAGATGGATTGCCAATGCTCTGAACTACTATCAAGATGACTATCTTTACTGCACACAAGAAAAGACCACTACTATAGACAATAACTAAAGTATGCTCCAAATACTCTCAAATATTCAGTTAGTAGCTAAATAACTATTTCTATTTTTTGTACTATTTGATATAACCGCTGTTGCCAATTTAGATGCAGTTTTGTTTGTTTATTTTTTCATTTCTATTTTTCAAATTGTGAATCCAGTACAACCAGTCTTGATGGGTTTTGTTTCATTTTTCAAATTAGGGAATATTTCCCAGTTTCAAAAATTTGAAAAAAAAAACATCCAAATTGGCAACACTGACTCTGAGAATTCATCTATTGACTTTGATTTTCAGTCCAACAGTCTATCAATTGTATTCTTTTATCATAGCCATCATCAGTCTTTTAAAGTCCATCGTTGGACACAGACCTTCTCTAGGATTCACCAGACCTCTCTATCATGGATGTCGCTGAGCCAATCTCTCCATCTCTTATTCTGTTGGCCTTGATTGCGCATGTGATCTGTGGGAATCCACATTGAAAGTTGTGATGTCCATCAGTTGTCTGCCATTCTTGCAACATAACCAGCTCATTGTGGTTTGAGTTTTGTAATGGATTCTATAATGTATCTGACTTATATTTTTTTCCTTAATATATTGCGCTGTCTTGTGATATCTCCATGTGAGGTTGAGCATGATTCTTTCTTGTGCACATTGCATTGTTCTCGGTTTACATATCAGTCTCTTGGTGAGGTTCCAAGTTTCAGCTCTTTAGGTGACTATCGAGAGGATGCATTGGTTATATACTCTTCTTTTTAGGACTAATGGGACTTTCTTGTTCTTGAAGTTCATGTAGTGATTTACTTTTTCTAGTTCTGCATTCTTCTATGGTATCAGATTGAAGAAAAGACTATATGATTTTTAGTTTTATGACCTTTAGCCTATTGTTCTGTCCACAGTGCTTCTTCCTTAGAAAGTAATTGGTGATCACAGCCATTTTTCCAACTTTTTTATTGATCACCCCATTGCAGCATATATGGATGGTGATTTCCATCTGAATTGCATACACAAATCCATCTCCTTATGTTTAGCTTGAACTAAATTGAATGAGTTTTTATCACCAACACTAATATTCATCTGACATTGCTGGAAAGAGGAAAATCAAACACTGCTCCTATGGGAACCCACTCAGGGGAAACAATCAAGAAGTCATCCATGCACAATATATTCAGGCCAAGTCTGTTGTGATACTCAAATGCAAACAGAAAAAAATCGTAACTGTCATGTAAAACCGGGTCGAGTCAGGAAGTCCGAGTTCACTTGACTCGATGAGTCTGTGGTGATATTGAACGAACCATAAGCCTCATGATTTCCAACCTCATGCTGTATCAAGATGTTTCAAAGACTGAAGCAGAGACCTACCATCCTGCAAGACATTGATCAATAAAAAGGGCTATTCCACAGTATTTATATTTTTTGATTAGACATTACCATTGAAGTGGTAAGTTCTTATGTCTTTCAGTGAAATGGAGCTGGATTTTGATATTTCTTTTTGTTCTATGTTTTTTTAATTCCAAAGATGTAGGATATTTCCCTAATTTACTGTAATACAACTTTTTAGGGGAGACCTATAATATAAAATGAATTATATACAACGTTATACACAAGAGAGAATTAGTTGGAAATGATTGAAAAAATTTAAAAGAATAATCATAGGCAGGACATTAAGCTGATTGAACTATTTGCTCCCAACTTGACCCCGCACCTAAGAGGGCCCCATACTCACTTAAATTTTGAATGTTAAAAAAAAAATATAGAAAAATTCTCAATACAAAATTTTGGTCTTTAAAACAAGTGATTTTGTAACTATTTACTTCTCAAATGTAATATACACTTTCTGCATGTTTATTTGTAAACTTGCATGGAGACAATTTCATATTGAAATGTGTTTAGATCCATTTTGTCCATTGAGTCACATGCACCTATTAAGCGCATATTTAGATAGCTTTCCATTCTACCATAAAAATGTAAAGTCTATGACACGCTTTATTTATATCTACGATTCTACAGAACTGTGAACCTCAGGCCCTGTAAAAAATATATCCAATAAGGCTGCTGGTCATAAATAAACAAAGTTTTGTGAAAAAAGCACAAGAATGAACAACACTGAAATAGTTCAA
This sequence comes from Thysanoteuthis rhombus, assembly GCA_963457665.1. Lineage (NCBI taxonomy): Eukaryota > Metazoa > Mollusca > Cephalopoda > Oegopsida > Thysanoteuthidae > Thysanoteuthis > Thysanoteuthis major. Next base: position 44,478,389 of record OY735220.1, on the reverse strand, counting down.
GAAACTCTTATCTACGTCATTCAAGAACATTTATCTGTTTATCTTTGTCTCCATTTGAACTGAATGGCATTATTCCACCTGTATGATAATCATTGGTATATGCTTCAAAATAATGATGATTACAAATGGTCAATTGTTGATTACAAATTCTTTAGGCTGACATTAATGAACTGTTAGTTGTACATTACACCAAAGTTATTCAAGTTTTCTTGATCGCAACCCAGTCTAATTTTATGCGACTGACACACTACCCACTGACATAATTCATGCACAAGTGCTTATAACCTTCATATTGCATAAAGTCAAGCATCTTATTAGTTATGCTTTATTTATTATACTAAATAAATTATTGATGACAAAGGTGATAATAAGATTGTAAGATATCTGTACCTAGCTTAAATGAATCACCATAGCCCGCATGTGTACGAGAAGTAATTATCAAACATTATCCAGAGAAATAGATCTTTTTATCCCCAAAAAATAGATTTCATGTCTGAAATTATCTAGGTAATACTTGTACAAGATTAGGCCATTGTTGATCCAAAATGACTATTGAGACTCAGTAAAACACCTTTTTTCTTTCTTTTTTTTTTTTTTTTTTTTTTTTTTTTTTTTTTTTAAATCAAAAAAATGTTTTTGGATGATGCTTAGTTGATATGTAGGGGTGTACTGATTTCAAGATTTTATCCCAAAAAAATGTGCCTGGGAGTACCCTGGGACACAGACAAACAAAGAGAGAAGAATCCGTTGCCCAATTGGCTGGTTTGACAGGCCATTTGCAGGGCTACTATGATCTGATATATTCATATTTCAAATATAAATTATTTTATTGCCACCAGTATCTTTCTCGCTTACTCTCTATTTATGCATTTATGATGAACCTGCAACTCAGCAGGACCTTGCAACCTAATAAGGGGTCAGGACCCGTACTTTGAAGAACCCTGCATTACCCAACCTTGAGTGTCATATGACTGATGCCAACCAATTATAATGATGTGCTATTATATAATATCTCTTTCCTTAAAGAATGAAAGCATTGTGATATTCTGTTATTGCGTAAAATTGGATAAGCTGAGTTCAATTATAGCTGTCAGGTTTTGGCTAAAGTTCTCCTCAGAATCAAGTCCCTCCCCTCCATCCAAATTATCTTTACACTCTCTCTTTTCTCCTCATATCCATATTTTTCTCAACTCATTTGACTCATGTAAACAAACAGCTGGTTTTTCACATATTTTCCTCATGCTGAGCTGAATTGAAATCAATACCATTAATCTCTTTGTTACTTAGATATTTCATTTGGAAAAGATATAGCAGATGTAATGTGTATATTCGAAAAAGACATGTATAAGCCTATATATGTATGCGTACATATTCATAAATACACGCACACATATGTCTGGTTAAAAATGACAAGCAAGGAATACTTTTCAACTTCTCAGTTTTTCTTTTTTATGCACATGAAAACGTATGTCTGGATTCAATGTGTGTACATATTGTCAGAAAATATGCAAAAAGGCATTTTCGAGACCAGTGATAAACTTTTGTGCTAGTGTTTTCCACAAATTTGAATGTTATCCACATTGAATTTGATGTTCACCATTGGTATATTGAAGTGACATTACATTTCAAGTAGTGGTCGATGGAAATTCTTTGTTCAGTAGCAGGTATAATTGTTGAATACTCTCAAAACATCCTTACCCTGACCAAAGAAGACTTTAGATATTGTTTTTTTTTTTGTTTTTATGATGAGCACTTCCAGGATCACTATTCTTTTTTTTTCCAGTAGATTTTGTATAATATATGGATGTTTTTAACAAGAATTTGATGTTTGGATGTTTCAAATTGTACATGTTTATTTAAGTAATTTCTTATGGCATTCTGAGTTTATGACTGATCTTGAAAATAGCTTGTTGCACAGCCAAAAATAATTGAGCATCAAAAACTTTTAGATAGTATTTACACACATTGGATCTAGAATTATGTACTCTTATGTGTAAACATGAAAAAACATGAAAAAGAAATTGAAAAAGTATCCCTTGTCTGTCATTCTTAAACAGACATGTATCAATGGAAGATTGCTGCATATATATCTATATATATATAATATATATATATATATATATATATAATAATGTGTGTGTATATATATATATATTGTGTGTGTGTGTGAAGCTTTCTAGACTATATGTATATGATATATATGTAGTGAAACATTATTGAGACTCCAATCTAAAGGTTAAATTTGAAAATTTCCAGTAAAAAAATCCAAGTATTCAAATCCAGAAACCTACTCTCTATCCAGTCATTGAAAATCAAAATATTTTTTCAACATGCTAGCTTGTCAAATATACATATTTCAAAAAGGTGATAGTTTAAACTTTGTTGCAATTTCTTGTCATTTTTATGACAAGCCATCTGAAGTTCACCTGTCAAAATAATGATTTTCCTGTTGAGTTTGAGAAATAGATAAATTTCTTTTCAACAAGACAAAAAAATTACGAATAGATTCCCTTCACTGATAAAATTATTAGTGAGATAGTTGCCATATGTAAATTAAACTATATTTTTTTGGCAGGCGTTTAATATGTACATACAAATGAGTGGGAGAAAGAGAGAGAGATGTACATGACATCCCACAAAATATACTGACATCTTGCTTTCTCTAGATGAAAATTTGATAAACATAAGATATATAATTCATTTATATCTAACTTTTACCATACTATTTACTTTGAATTATCCAATTATTGAATTGAATTTAAAGAACTAACCATAGTAGTTTTTATAAATCAGTGTGTGTGTGTGTGTGTATATATATATATATATATATATATATATATATATATATATATATATATATATATATATATATATATTTTAAGGCTACTCTGAATCTATAAAAGTTTATGCATATGTATACTCAGTACAATTCTGTGTAAGTCTGTGTTTGTGTATTTATCTCTCTCTGTGTCCCACTCTGTCTTTCTGTCTGTCTCTCCCTTTGTGAATTTCTCTCACTCTCTGTCTCTTTTTTTTTATATAAACACTATAGATCCGTTATAAAACGGAAGTTCAGGTCCATAATTTTCTACCTCATTATAAGTGAATCCGTATTGTAACAAATTTGAAATTTTAAAAAATCTTATTTCAAGTCCAGATCCCACACGCAACTTCTTTTAGACCAACCCTCGTAATTTGTGCAGAAATGAAGAGAAAATTATGGGAGTGAGAGAGTACGGTGAGGTTCGTCTGACAGGAAGACAGAAATGATTATGAACATTTTTTTAAAGCCATTAAACCTCACCATAAGGTACATTTTGACTATACTTATATATGTATGTAGTGAGTGTCTAGAGTTATTTTGACTATACGTTAGTAACTTTTTTAGTGATGGATGAAAGGGATAGGGCATGACAAATCTTGTTTATTGACCATCAAAATATTTTTGTATAATTCATTTCCTTTTTACAGTTGGTATAACCTGATTCAGTAAGGGTCTTTCCATTGTTTATAACAATTATTTTGTGCACCAAATTCAACATTTTGAAAATCTGGGTCTCTGCTCAAATAGCGTCATTTGTGATTCTGCATTATAATATTAATATATATGAATGAATGGCTTGGCTTTGCGGATGAAGTTAGTTTGGAGAGATTGCCACAGCAGTAGGATTAAAGACAGCATCCTATGGTCCACCGAGGTGGCATGGATAAGAGCAGGATTCCAATGCTGTAGGTTTGACTAGAGTGTTCTTCTCCCGGTAGATGCACACTTGCTGTAGGAGTCTACCGCCCCTTTGTGGGAGTATTTCAATGGTTGGGCTTGTCTATGCTTGGACCAAAGGGCATGAACAATCCGCTGTTGGTATATGCCCTACTGGCTATAAAGTTTTACTGTCCCTTTGAAGGGAAATCTGGAGAGTACTGCCATCTGCAACTTGAAGCACAAAACCTCTGGATAACACATATATATATATGGTCTATATGCTTGTTCCAATGCGACAGTTATGTATTAGAATGATTATAAATTGCGTTCTATCATATAGAAACTTGTTTGAAATAATCTCCCATTGTTACATGATTAAAGTCTCACTCACCCTTGACAACATAAATAGAATAAACAATTAAAGAATATGGGGCTGCTGCAGGAATCAAACCTGTCAACGATAGGATAGCCACTTCAATATAGCGATGCTCTTACCACTGTGCTAAACAGCTGCCAATAATGCAAAGGCCCAAATAACTGCTTTCAACCTAAATTCTACACACATTTATATGTGTATATATATATATATATATGTATATGTATATATATATATATACATACACACACAACATTTCAGACCATTGGTGAGATTAAAGAGAACAGGACAATGCTGGGATTAGTGTGTGAGATCCTAAGCAGAATACTTCGAAAGGAACTAAAGCACCATTGCTCAAAGCAGGCTATTTTTCCGTTAAATTTAAATGGCTGCAAACTTTCTGTACAGACCTTGTATATGCACGTGCAACGTACATGTGCGCTGAAGAAAATAGTTAGAGAATAAAGCTAAAAATAGCAATCTCCTCGCGATGGTTAGTGCCTTGTCGTATGCCTGCTTTCTATATATTCTTTTGATAGCAAATACAGTCTTTGAATAGATAGGTTGGCTGCATTGTTGAACACGAACGAGCATGCTCAATTTATTTGAACTGGTTGTCAATATACTTATACGACACCGTTTGATCAGAAGAAAATAGAAACATGCAAACATTCAATGTCTATTGTTCCATGAATGTTCATTTATAAATATTGATATTTATTTCATTCTCTCTGACTCCTTTCTTGAACCTTCATTGGGATTTTTCCCCCACATAACTTCTCCTTCGTTAAGAATCACCTTTGTCACAAGCTGCAGTTGATTATCTATCATAATTATTATTGTTAGAAACTGTCAACCAAAACTGCCAACATAGGTTTCCTTAGTTTTTAAGCAGGTCTGGCTGGCTGTATATGTATGGATCGTATGTAAAGATTTCCCCAATGGTGTTCAGAGGGCTGAAAATTTGAACATTCACCCTTCATTATGTCTAGAAAAACATCTTTTGTTTTTGTTTTGTTTTTTCAATCCCCCCCCCCATGATAGGTTCTTAGTTGGGGTTCATTTCTCAATGTAAGTTTATGCTAAATTGGTCCCTTAGTTTGTGTCCAAAAGCATTCACACTTTTATTTGAAAATTTGGATATTTTTAGTGATCACTGCCCAATGAAAGGTGAGAGAAGTTACTGAAGATTCACATTGTCTCCAGCTGAAATTGATCATTAGTTAATTGTTATTGTCATTATTTATCTATTCATACAATAATTCTTTGAGTGGTTCTGCTGTAGCTTCATTTTGTGAGTAGTGCCCTTGCGCTGGCTATGGTTTCAGCCATCTCTACTTCAGCTCCCTATATAGCATAACTACTTACTTGACACAGTTGCGATATGTGTATCGGACTTGGAGGTTACAAGCAACCGAACTGGTGTCACTCACTACTCTCTGCGCTATTTTACCTATAGCTGTGGGGAGAATACTCTTCCTATAGCTGATAGTTTGTGTTCTGCTCAAACTATCTCAGCTAAAGTTTGAACTTGGTTCACAGTCCATTCTCTAAGCCATTATCTGATCAGGTATCCTACACCTCCTGTTGGCTTATTGTCACTTAATTTCCCCTGAACTTTAGCACCATCCTCAGTATTTGCTGTTGTTTTCTGTAGAAATTTGAAATTCATGTTGAGTCAGATTCCTAGCTTTTTTTCAGCCTCTTGTGATTTATTATTCTTCCTTCTGCCGCAATCATCACTACAACCACCACTGCTATTATTGTGATATTACTACTGCTATAATCGAACTGCTATACTAGCATTGACTAACTTTCACTGTTTTATATATATTTTTAATATTTTTTATTCTAAAATGTACTTTTCAATAAATTAATTCTTTGTATAATTATACAGTTATGTAAATTTTTTTCCAAGCTGGCTTACATTCTGCTTCCTGAGTTGAGGGAAATTTTAACTAATAAGAATCTAGCCAATCCAACTGTTACTGAACTTGGATTGATAATGACTTTTCTCTTCTCACAGAAGAATTCAGCCCCCAAACAGACCTGTCAAGTTTCGATGTTAAAAAATGAATGATAATTGGTGACCTATCCCTACAAGAAAAAAAAATTTCCAAGTGCAGGGAGGAAATTTCATAAGGCCTCTCAGGGTAGTCTTTGAAACCTTGATAATTGTGTATCCAAGATTAACTTAAATTGCATTTCAGGGCATATCAGTTTTCTGATATTATGTGTTCTGTAGGAGTCTTTTGAGAAAAAAAAACATTTGTATGTGATCCTTTAAAAATAATGTGAGTGTGAACTAAAAGTTTACCTCTCTCATCAAAAATAAGATTTTTAGAATTAATAAATCTAGCTAAATCTAACACTTTATGAAATGCATGAGAATTTTCCTTTCATGTGTGTGAGTGTGAGAATGTATCAAAATGCATGTTTCACACAGAATGTGTGAGACTTGTAAGGTCTGCCTGAATGTTCTGCATTTTAATAAATATACAAATGTATAAACGTACATAGTATCACATGACTTCAATGTAGTCTTATTGAATCACTGTAGTCCTACGAATGGCCTGTCTAGCCAGCCAAGTGGGCTACAGATTCTTGTCTCTTTGAATGTCTGTCTATATACTGATTATTAAGTTTTGCTTGGTGTAGCTTTTTATTTTCTGCAGTTTTATTTTGTAATTATTCTTTTTTATGAACATATTTGTTTTAATTAGCCTGTGTTAATTAAGTTTGATTCAATATAGTTTTATGAAGGTAACAAGGTATTGTAACTCACACTAAATAAATGAAATTTAAGCGTAACTAATTTACTGTAAATATTTAATATTAATTCAATTAGTGTGGCATTCTTCTAAACCTGGTCAACTGCATAAAAGACTCTCTATAAACAGTCTACCAAAAGCAAACGTATATACCAAAATACATTACACACCCACAAATACACACACTTATAGATAATATTTTGTTAAGTTACTCTATTACTTTCTATCCCTCTCTCACATGTACACATTTTCATATTTCCACAGCTCCTCTCTCATCTGAACACATAACCACAATCATTTGCCGAAACACATATTTATTTAATCTATACGATAAGAATTCACACACTTTTTTTCCAATATGATAGTTTACTGTAACTCATATTTCTACTAACACACATTAACAAACTATATTACATGGTGAGGGCCCCTAACTTATTTCTACTAACACAAAATTACTTATACTATACGGCAACGGACCCAAACTTATTTCTGCTAATGTTCCAGCACTCCTGGCCGTACTGATTTGTCTATAAGTTTGAAAATTGGCAGCAGTACTCCACTAGACCTTTTCTAAAAATGCTTTCATTTTCTATTTTTGGAAAAAAACAATTTTTTTTTAGCCTTATTTTGACGGGTTCATCAATCCAATCTAGATTTTCCAGATTGGAGAATATAGATGTTTTTCCAATGGAAAATGCCTTCTCATGAATAGAATTTATTCTTATTATATTTATTCTTTCTTGGAATTTTTTTACATGACTTCAAATCTTGATGCTATGGTCTTTCAATTATTGATTGTAATGAATCATCATTATCATCATCTTGATCTCTGTCCTTCACAATCCCTTGCCAACAACTTGGGGCAAAAGAAGGTTGAATTTTCCCCCCCATAACCATCATCATCAACATCATGTTTCAATGAATGGACAATAAAGGCTAATTATATATAAATCAGAAGTGTGTGTACTAGCATGTCACATTTTTTATTTCTTATACAAATGTAAGCTTTCAACTAGAAAAGTTCAATCTATCATCTATCCTAGTGTTTATTGACCTTCTTTTGGCCCCTAGGCAGACAGATAGTTCAATCAATCCCTAAGGATTTACCACTTAGGAACCCCTTGCTATAGTGTGATTAATTTTTTTTTTCTTTTCTATTAACCTAGATATCAACTGTCTTGAGAAAATCATGTTTTTTCCAAGTGCCGATCTCCACATCATGAGGATTTCTTTTATCATATTTTTTATGACTAAAAATATACATATCTTTTCTTTCTCACTTCTAATTAACCTATTTCTTTGATATGCTCTCCTGAATACAAAATGGCTTCAATAATTAGGTCACTATCTGATGTGTTCTTACAGGCTTCATTCTGGTATAATCAATTTTTTTTTTCAAATATTTACCTTCATAATTTTTCTATTGCTTTTCATCTCAACTGTACTTGGGCTGTCTACCTACAGTAGTGAGTAAACAGCATTGATCAGAAATAAAGAATAAGCTTTCTCTGAAACTTACAGTGGCTGGACTGGCTTTATGCCAGACAGTCCAACTCTTGAGCACTCTGTCCTCCATCCAGCACTACCTCAACATTTCATCACCATCATCATCATCAGTCTTTAAAGTCTGTCGTTGGACATAGACCTTCCCCAGGATTTGCCACACTTCTCTATCATGGGCATTGCAGAGCCAGTACTTTCTGAATTTGTCTAGCTCATCTCTCTATCTAATGTTCTGCTGGCCTCGGTTGCGCATGTGACCTCGAGGATCCGTTTTGTGAGTTGCGATGTCCATCGGTTGTCCACCATTCTTGCAACATGGCCAGCCCACAGTCATTTGAGATTTTTAATGGATTCTATGATGTCCCTGACTCTTGTCTTTTCCCGGATGTACTGTGCTGTCTTGTAGTCTCTCCATGTGAGGCCCAGCATAATTCTTTCATGCGCACGTTGCATGGTTCTCAATTTATTTGATCTTTATTTAGGGGTCTGAGTGAAAAAAACATGAATTACTCTAGACAGTTGACGGTTTGACTCTTGAGCACTCTGTCCTCTATCCAGCACCACCTCAATGGACATCGTTTATTCGTCCTCCATTTAGGGGTCTGACTAGTAAAACGTGAAATACCTCTTAAGATCTGTCACTCAACAAGCTCATGGACCACTGCCAATATAAATTTTGTGGACGCCAGGTTTGGAACAGCTAGTCTCCTCTATGAAAATTTGGAAAGAAGTAGGTGATACATTATCTAATAAAAAATAAAATATCCGTTTTGTTAATCAATTACTTCTTCATCCTTCATTTATTCGATCACTTACTTGGTCATGTGGTCACATATTTTCATTCTCTCTTTTATTCGCAAAATCACCATAACTATCCTTCTCATTCAACTTTATTCCCTTAATGATTGAAAACCGTTAACCAAAACTGTCAACGTGGGTTTCTCCAGTCTTTAAGTTGGTCTGGCTGGCTGGCTATGCATGTACACACTTGTGTACAGCCTGCACCAAAAAAAGCTACAAGGTTGGAAAATTAAACATTTACTCCTTACTATGTCTGGTGTTTTGCTTTTTGTCCTTTTCTAATGGGAGGTCCAATTTGCTGTGCAAGTTTATGCTTCATAAGTTTCTTAGTGATCACTACCTAACAAATGGTGAGAAAAGTAACTTATTCATTGATCATCCTCCACACCGCATGCTACCAAGAGACAGTTTCTAATGAGTGACTAACCAGACCAATTTACTCGCTCATTCTCCTATTGAAGCTTATGGATTTCTCATTACCTCATTCATTCCTTCACATCATTCAGTGATTCGTTCAGTTTGATTTTCATTTGTGTATCCATTTCCTTTCATGTTTTGATCTTTCATTCTCTTGTTTGCTCATTCATTCATTAAACATCTTGTGTTTTCTTTCTTGTGTTCCACTCATTTACTGTTTCAGTTGGTCACTTCCTTATTCACTTGCTTTAAATTCACTTATTCTTTACTTGTTCTCTCATTCACTTGATTTTTCATTCTTTTTTTTGTTCATTCACTTGTCTTTTCATTCTCTTATTCTTTCATTTACTTGCGCTTTCATTCATTCATTCTTTTCTCCACTTACTCTTAATTTGCTCTTTCACTTATTTACTTTTTCAATTGGTCATTTACTCATTTGCTTGCTGTTTTATTCACTTGCTCTTTCATTCACTTTTTTTTTTTCATCATTTGTTCATGCATCCATCATCTGATTATTAAAATGTGATGGCAACAAAAAAAGAAAGAAAAGGTGAAAAATATAAAAAGAGAAAAGGTATAGAAGAATATAAAGCAAGAGAAGAGAAATTATGAAAGAGAATGAGAGAAAACCAAAGAGTGAGAAAAAATGTATGAAAAAGTGAGAGAGAGGGCATGTTACAATATAGTTATGAGAGAGAGAGGTGGGGGCTAGTGTGATAAGAATGTGAGAGACAAAGAAAGAATGAAATAAAAATAGATAATTTATGCACTAGAGAGGAGAAAAAGGGAAATAACTGAGAGCAAGAGAAAGAAAAAAATGCATAAGATATATTGATTGAATAATAGATAAGAAAAAGAGAGGAAGACAAAGAGAGTGTATGTAAAATAACGAGATAAATAGACAAGGGAGAATAAGATAGAAAAAGCATCAAGAGAAAAAAAAGGAAGAAAGGAAAAAAGAAGTGAAACAAAGAGAAAGAAAGAGACAAGAGAACTGGATAGAAATAGCCATCTGAAGAGGAAGAGGAAGAAAGGGAAAAAAGTTGAAAGAAAGAGCCAAGGAAGATGGACGAATATATTGGGAGAGAGACTGGGGGTGATTTTTAGTGCAGATATTCTTTGCAAGAAGCTCGGCTTGGCCGACTTTTATTGCGTTTCCTCTGGAATCGACTGACGGTATTTTACCCAGTCCCTGTTGTCATAGAAACGGATCAATCATCTTATTTGTTCTTCATAACTACTTATGTTTTATAATATCTTTTGATTGCAAATAGAAATGCAGGTAACTTCTGATTGGCTATTTTGTGGGCAGAAGGCTACTTCCTTTAATCACTTTAATGACCAGCAGGAGGGGCGGGGTGGTCAAATGGGTAACGGTCCAGTATAGAGAATGGCAAACCAGAGTTCAGACTCTGGATGGGGTAGTTCCTATCCACTTTGCTCTAATACTCTTTGGAAAGGCATGAATCCATCTCTTTCATCTCTTTAATGACCAGCAGGAGGTGCAGGGTGGTCAAGTGGGAAATGGCACCGAGAATGGACTCAGCAAGCTGAATTCTATCTCAAGCTGGGATAATTCAAGTCCACTTTGCACTAATGCCCCTGGGGGTGGTATGAATCCATTCTCCCAGCTGTGGGTAGTATAGTGCAGAGTGAAGTGTGTGATGCCACTTTGGGTACCAAGTCTAATTCACACTGAGTAAGTAGCCAGCATAAAGTGTGCTACTTACTTACTTTAATGACCAGCACCTGTTTGACCATCACTGAGCTTGTTCACTTCTTCAAGACCATACTCCTTTACTTTTATCTCTGCAGAATAACTAAACTTTTTTACCTGAGTTCATATTATGAATATTTTTATCATACATCATCTTTGTATTATGTTCATAAAAAAATTACATGACATATAATTTTGAGAGGAATATCAGTCATTGTGATTCAAGCTGTTGTTTTGTGAGAGTAGCATTACTGTTGTATACTTGATATTTACTTTAAAAGAAGTGAAAAGAACCAGGTTTTTTCCTCAAAATGAAACATGATGTATAGTATTCTAAAATGATCTCACAAACAAATTTCCTGTCAGCAAGTGATTTTGAGGTCAAAAAAGTTATCAAAAAAAAGAATAAAGAAAAGAGGCTTATTGGAGCTGAGACCATAGACTAGGGATTCTCAAATTGGAATTTGTGTAGCCCTTGAGGTACACAAGAGAAATCATAATGTATGCAATTTTTGTAAAAACATTAGAACTTTTGAGTTCTAAATGCTACTATTTTGTCTTGTAAACCTGACATATAGTTGGCACACTTGTTTGACTCCCTCATGTGATCTCAGTGGTGGGTTAAGTCTGACTATACCCCATCCCCAGCAAATTATTTTTTGTTATCTTTAAGATTTTTTTTTCTCAGATATATTGTGCCCTCCAGTGCCCCAGTTGTATGGTCTGCAGGTCCCTCACACTGCTTATGATGATCTTGATGTTTCTTTTGTTTTTTGGGTTTTTTTAAAAAAAGTATTGACTGAATTCAGTGCAAGACTATCAATTAAGAATGATATGCTGGTGTGTCACTCTGGAACCGTACCTAGAATTGAGTTACTTATCGGAGAGAGCTAAGTTCATCCATCTCATTGGGAATGTAACATTGAATCAAATCAAATTACTAACAAATATCAAATATCTATTGTCTGTTTCTGTAGCATCCGTAGATTTTACTCAAAATTCCTCATAAGGAATACATCAACAATGCTGGACACAACAAATGGGTTTGCTGGAGAAAAAAAAATTCTAGAAACCCTGTCATCGATAATCCTCTCTATAAAAATCAATCGTGTGTTTTTGAAAAATTAGCTAATCATTATTTCAGAATTATTGATTGAGTTTTGTATAGTTGATGGAATTGTTGTCTCTCGCATTGTTGATTGATTTGTAGCTTATGGGTGGGTTTTGATAGGGCTTTCAGAATTTGTGCAAAAAAGAGGCTCCAAATGTCAATAGAAGAAATACGCAATTTTGCTTACCTAAATGAAAGAAAAATCAGCAGCAGCAAAGCAAAAAGTCGACTTAGTTGGAAGAAATCATGTGACAAAAGATCCTCCTTTTTTATTTTCTCCAATCAAGACCCTTCAAAACAAGTGCTCACCAGAGCCTGCCTGGGAAAGATTACTGTCCCTTGCCTAAATTAGTCGGTCTCCTGGCCATTCCAGCCACAAGAGGGACCCGCAAATCAGACAGTCAGTTTGGTCTAGCTCTCACACCAGTCTCCCTAACACTGAAGGACACAGCAGTCCCTTACCCTCTTTGTGGATGGATTGATTTCCACTTACCTCACTAAAGCCCCTTTTTATCTGGACTCAAGAGCAATCAGAACCCAAAGAATACACCACATTCTTTCAGGGTGTGTGTTGATATTCATCAACTCTGTGATCTTCACAGATCAACGAACAGAATTTGTAAAAAATTGTTTCACATTGCAATATCAACGGGAATCAATCAAAATGATACCTACATTTTGCAGAAATAATAGGAATTTCCTTCACTTAATTTTTTTTTACTCCCTTGAATTGGTATTAAATGATTTGGATTGCTGGCATGTTAGGGAAACTTCTACACTGCTACCGTGTTGTTTTCTTAAGTTAATATTGTTTTATTCTGTTTGGTCTACACTGACATTTTTTAATGTGGCAAACCTACCTGAAATATTAAAAGATTAGATAATCAATAGCTAGACAGGTGGACTGACAAACAAATCAAAAAATTATGTTCAATGCATAAGGGAAAATTATGCTTTTTAAAAAAGCATGGGGTGTTGGTTTTTTGCTATGTTTTTTTTTTAATGTACATAAGTTTTATTTTATCAGAAATTTCATAGTTCTAACAGGCACCCTTTTGAAGTGTACATAAGCAAATATTGGTTTATGTATCTATAACCCATATATATATATATATATATATATATATATATATTAGTCAGGTGATAATACACTGTTGGCATTGAAACAATGGTCCAATTGTAGTGTGACACCCGTATAACAAATTTATAGATAGGTAGGTAGTCTAGAAAGCCATTCATATATATATATATATATATATATATATATATATATATATATATATATATATATATGAGGGAGAGAGAAATGATATATGGATATGACAGTCACATACTATGGTGTCCCATTGCCGACTGAGTAACCCCAAGGAAGAGTGTATATGCAGTAAAGATCCCTCTGATTGGTTGCCAAGTTACATCAAGACTGTGCTGTTGGTTCTCAAGATATTCAAAATGGCTGGATATTCTCTAGATAGACCTTGTCTGTGTGTTTGCACTCATAATCATAAATGAGAGGTTTATTTTTTTTTTTTTACATTCCTTTCACAGCGCTTGATTCGATGACCGATCAGTATTTAGTCAAGCATTGCTTCTGCCTTCTACTTGAAAAGTAATAAATTATTGAAAAGTCATAAATTATTCTCTGTTACTGTCAGCAGCATTTATCATCAATGCTCTTATAAAATCAACCAGTCCATCAATACAAGTGGACAATTACTAATGTAGTCACCTGAAATCCCGTTCCACTACTACTTCAGACATAATGTCAGCCATATGAAGGAGATGCTGGAGAAGTTTTTATCACCAAGGGGATAAGAGTTTATGGGTCTCTCCATGATGAATAAAGGCCTGACAGTCTTCAATGTTCAGAGTCTCTGGGGATTGACTTTGCACCAGCTAAGTCACTCCATCTGAGGAGGACTGGACTGCCAGTTTTGTCCCCACCCCCCAAATTTTCATAGGTTGAAGGTGACAATTCTGACAATTTCCACTTCCGCTGAATTGTTGGACACTATCAACCAAAACTGTCACCAAAACCATCAACATAGGTTTCTTCAGTTTTCAAGTTGGTCAGGCTGGCTGACTATGTAAGTATGTATCATGTCTACAGACCACACCTGAGTGGAGCTAGAGGGCTGAAAATTAGAACATTTACTCCTTATTGAGCCTAGGGAAAAGGTTGTTTTCTTTTAAATTCCACCCTAGCCCCAAACAGGCTCTTAGCATGGGGTCCAAGTTTTTGCTAAATTGATCCCTTAGTTTGTGTCCAGCAGCATTTTTCAGTGATCAGTGCATAACAAAAGAAGTAGCTTATTCATTGGTCACTCTTTGGTAACACGTTGCAAGTTAAACTGGGTTACAGGGCACTAGCAGCAGATAGTAATCCCTGATCCAACTTATTTGGAGAGGATATTTATGCTTTTACCAAGAGCATGACACAAACTACCTTTTGTCAATTCCATTTTCTGTGCTTTGTCAATTCTATTTTCTGTGCTTTCATTAGGCCTGTTCTGCACTTTCAATGCTCAGCTAATGAGCAAACACGATGTAGATGACAGAATCGAAAGGAGTGAATTTTCAACCATGGTCTAAAAATTTACTTCATGACTTCGGAACCCTGGTGTTCACCCATTATAATGTGTAAAATTATAATAAGAAAAATAAAACTGCATTATAAGCAAGTTGCTATCAATTCACCATGCACCTGCATTATAACGCGAATTGTACTATGATGAAACGCGTTATAAAGGGAGAGGTCTGTTCTGATCATTTCAAATTAGATGTATTCTTCAGATTACCAAATAATCAGTAAACTAATCAGGTTGGCAAAAAAGCTGATTAAGAAACAACTGAAGATGCTGTCCAATTTTGTTGAATGCAAAATTCATCTGTAAGTCTTATGACTGATAATCAATAAACACGAGGAATGAGTGCAAATGCTCAAAGATGTAACTAGGGCAGGGTTAGAAACTGACAACTAAAACTGTCAACATAGGTTTTCTTCAGTTTTTTAAATTCGTCTGGATGGATGGCTATGTATCTATCTATTCATTACACATAACTGCTGCACCAATTGAGCTAGAGGGCTGAAAATTTAAGTTTTCACCTCTTATGTGTAAAAGAAATGTTCCTAGTGAGACTTGGTACTCTTCCAAATATGTGGTAAGATTTATGTCATAATAGTAGTGAGAGAACCCAACAGATTGAAACTTCATGTACTGGAATAATAAATCACCACTACCCACAACAGACCAACTTGAATACTGTTGCAAGGTTCAAGTTATCCATGTGTTCTGATGGATGAGTTGGTTTGTTTTTTTCCAAACTCCCCAACAAAATTAGGTGGAGGAGGAGGTTCAATTTACAAGTAAGTTTGTGTCTGGCAACGTTCATGATTATTTTTTGAAAAAGTTGGTCTTTTCAATGATAACATCCCTGAAAAAGGCAAGAGAAGTAACTTATTCATTGATCAGCCCTTTTCTTGATTTTTTTAATTGATCACTCTCAACATGGCATGCTGCTCAAAGACAGGTTTCTTTTGAGTGACTAACCAGACAAATTTTTTATTTTTTTAAATTTTAATCATGAATCTAAGGTTCAAATCATACCAGTAATTTTTTCATCTAGGTAACTCTAAATTACCACCACCACTGTTTAATTTACTAGATAAAAAAAAAGGAGCATACACAGGTGGGAGTGATTCATAATGCTAGTGAACATTTTGAGTCTTTTGAGAAGTTGGATCTTCCCTATTGCTAAATCGACAGAAAAGAGCAGTCAAGTCTGCAAGATGGTCACCATCTTGTTGACTACTATGTAACCCAATTATCTTTTATCAACAAAACTGTTCCTGGACGAATTCAAATTGAAACCTTCATGTGCATCAAGAAGCCAACATCAAGACAATTATGTTGTGATGAGTTTTAGCTAAATTAGTTGTGGCAGGTGTATTGTCCTACTAATCCAATCTATTATAGGATTTTCTTCAAGTCAAACAACTTGTTCTCAGCTTCTTGTCTCTAACAAGAAAATCCAATTCACTCATTGTCAATCTCAAGTCCAAACCTGGGGTTGACTTAGTTTTTTCTGCTACAAGAAGAATGAAGGGGACGAAGAGAACAATGAGAATCCACGCAAAATTTATGGGAGTAAGAATTTAAATTACCCTACAGGGATTTGAAATCACAAGTATCTGAACAATAGCCATGTCTCTTATAGACTGAGCTAAACTGACAAATCTTACACATCTACCAAAATATATGCTAGAAATACACAAGGGCTCATTTCATTCTCATAAATATATACATCTATAGAATTAACATTTCACTACAGTAATTTGATATCATGAGCAAGTGAGTGGTAGTTGACTCTTTTACCGACTGAGCCAAACTGGCAAGTCTTTCATGTCTACAAAGTGCTTATTTTATTCTAATGAATAAAAACAAAGATACTAAAAAACATATTTTTATAATTTTCTATTCATCAAATATATCCAATACAAAAGTTGCCATAATCATCCTCAGTCAGAATAGAAGTGGGAGTGGAGCTTGACCCAGCTGCATCCAGGCTTATTCTGTCTTTTGGTTCTAGACTTTGTATATAACTTGAATATTGCAGTTTTGATAGGTGTGGATTTTGATGTACTGCGTTTATGGTATTGGTGTACAAACAAATGTAATTAAGTAAAAGCTGAAAAAAATCTATTGAATTATAATAAAACCATAAACTGTAGGGAAAGATTATCAAACAAATTGACTGCACTAAGTTATTGCTATATATATAAATAAACTAGAAACTACTCTCAGTGAGCACATACACTTGCCAACCCTATTGTCTGTCACTAAAAGTTGAATGAAAAATCAGTTCACAAATTGTTCTGATGCAGGGGAGGTAACTGAAAAAATGCCTGAATCCACCTACATAAAATTTCATTGAAATTCGAGAACTTTTAGAGATATCATGTGCACAGTTACAAGAGAAAACCTGTACCTCTCCCAACTTTGTTGACAGAGAATATAAGGTGGGGAAAGGCATATAAGCAATGTTGATATATTAGATCATTTTCATTTAGAGAGTAATGAAATAATATCAAGTAGTTGAGGTCTAAGATTTTTGTATGAAGAGTGGCTGTAGGCAATCGGTTAAGTAATGAGTTAATGTTAATTAATGTAGAAATATACAGTATTGCCTATAAACGGGTATACCAGACTTTCCTAGTTTTACACATTCTGTGTGAGACATGCATATTTTGATACATTCTCACTCATGAAAGGAAAACTCTCAAACATTTTATTAGATGTTAGATTTATTGCATTGGTTTGGATTTCTGATAGAAATCTCGTCTTAGAAGAGAGTGGTAAACTTTTAGCCCACATCCAGTGATAGTATTGATGGGGAGATGAGAATATGGAACACAATTTTAGCCAATCTTGGCAACATAGTTTTCAATATTTTCTGAGGGAGTATGCCCTCCAACTCCCCTTGAAGCCCTCTACCCCCACAATTTTCTTCCTGTGCTCAGAAAAAATTTGGGAAGGGTGTTCACATGATTCTCGCTCATTCTTAACATTGGAACTTGACAGGTCTGGTACACCCTTACTCTTAAATGCTTAATTGCCCCGTGGGGAGCGGGAGTTACAAGGCGGGGTAAAAAATCTGTCAATTTAATGAATGGGGGGGCAGGAATTGGCAGGAGTTGGAAGATCTGAGTCAATTTAATAGGCGGAAGGAGTGGTGGAATAAGCTATATGCCTGCTGACACAATTTTGTAAGATTTATGGTCAGGATGGAATAGCTCATGGGAAGTAAAAACATACAGTATTGACAAGGAAATTCTTTAGTTTTCAAAGAAAAATTAAACTTGAAAGTCTTTAGTGATAGAAAATTTTTAAATCGCTGAAATTAATGGATACAATTGAACTTGGTTGAACTAGTTAAAATAGTTTCACCAAGTCCTCCCCCTTGCGTTGTTTATGATAGTTTTCTTTTGATGCAAAAATTTTGGACAAATCTATAGTCCCTGCCTCACCAACTATTAGGGAGGAGAAAGTAGAGATTGATTCTCGAAAATTAATTAGCATTAGTGTCCTAATAAGAGTGAGTGGGTACTGAGAATTTTTTTCAAAAATTAAAGCTGAGGGGAGGGCATCAATTATGCACCTAACAGTACCCCTTTTTTATAGAAAGTCAAGTTTCATCTAAACCAAACATAGTATGATTTTAATGTTTTTAGTGGCGCATTATACAATCAAGCAGCAATAGAAAATAAAGGCGGTCACACCAAATATTGATTTATTAATCTTTTTTGTGTGGGGTGTACTCATTTTTGGACAGCAACATTTATTTTTGGTAACAATTTCAATGCTGTAGAGTTGGTGCATAAATTATACCTGATGATATCAGTTTTGATTCTGAAGTATTCCACTAAAGATAATAAAATCTTACTGTGTGTGGTTCAGAATGAAATTAACTTTCTATAAAACTTTGTTAGGGGTATACTCATTTATGGGATACACTGTATCTGTACATATGATATGGTTGGACTAACTTCCTTGACTATGTGATCAAGCTCATTCTCTGAGAGGTGATTCCACATCCCTAGAACCAATAACACCTGACAAAGGCTGGAGGGTATATGGCTGAAACATGAAAAAAAAAATGAACGGGTAGATGAGGAAAATAGTCTGGCCATATCATACATAATGATTGATACACATCTAACAAAATTCAGGCATGAACTGTATCTGGCTGAAAATCCTTCGAGTATATCACCATTATTCTTATAATTTTACATAACAGTTGCTCTTCTTCACTTGAGCAATTCACTGACTCTTGAGATCAATGTTTTCAGTAAATGTTTGTACAATACAATTACTTATTAATTACAGCAACTCTGTGTATAAATTACCTTTTAGTATCTTTTTCCCCTGTCTCAATGAAAACAATTCTTCAGTCATTAAGCTATTGTAGGAAATGTGAGTGGCGTAGCTGTTAATGGCGCCAATGATCAAATCAAAATGAGTTCAAACTCTGGTTGATATTGTTTATTTTCATGTTGCACAAATATCCTTGGGAAATGAATCTCCCCCAGCTAAGGATTGAACAGCAGAGCAGACTGGGCTCTTTAGCTTTTGGAAGGCAACCAGTCTAGGAGAGGGACAGCTCTGATTCCAAACCAGGGAGTGGAGACCTCTCAAGATGGTTGAATGCCAGCAGTTCCTGCACCCAAGCTAATACCAAATGCATAGTTAGTTTCATCATTTTCTTCTCTTTTCTTTTCCTTCCTTTTTCTTTTTTTCTTCCTTTCTTCTCTCTTCTCTTCTCTCTCCCCCTCTTCTTTCTTACCCACAGTGTGGATTGTGTGGGCCGATTTTAATTTCTCCTAACCTAATGTATTGCTCTCCACTTCCCTATGAACTATATCGGTGAGGCAAAATGGGGGATCCTGTTGACTGGGCATCCTAGGATATTCATACACTTCACCAAGGCTTGAGCCCTGGAGAGGTCATTTCAGTGCCGTTCCATTGTCTAACAAAAAAAGAGGCCTATGTAAACAACACTGTGATATTTTTTTTCAAAATCTGAATCTAATTTCCTGTGGTTTTATTACAATATTCTTTTGAGGTCATTAAATTTACTACATTTTTTTTTCTTAGACTAGATTTCAATGAACCAACTAATTTTTCAATTAAGAAATTGCCAATAGTCTTTGAATGGTTATGAACTCCAATGAATGAAAAAAGGTCACGCAGGTGCACTAAATTACCATGTGGTTGCTGACTGTATGAGAACAGAACCCTCTAAGATAAGATATTCCCTGCTGAACGACGTTGACAAATATTTTTGTTTATTAATCGAAACAGAGGGACAATAGAGCCAACATCTTATTTTTGCACTGAAAAAGGTTTCTGGGTGAGGATTCTCAGTACAATGGGAAAATGTTGGCAATGAATAATCCATTAAGAGGTTTGAAATAAGTATTGATTTTGAATGGTTTTGATGAATATTTTTTTTCTTTTTTTTTTTTTAAATGAACCTATATTGCACCGATGTAATACTCCCCATTTCAGAAATTGAAAACATTAGCTGAAACCTACCCTATGGGAGGACCAAGTAGGGCCTTTAGCGTTAATAAGAGATCCATTTTGTTCTTTACGTAAGTACTTTAATCCAATACCTATGGCTACAAAGCACCAATGTGAATATTAAGGTCATACCAATGAACAGAATCAGACTTTTAGTATTATGTAGATGGAAATCAGATCATGATTGTCAAGGTGAGTGCAAACGCTGACCCCACATTATTTTTTTTTTTTTTTATAGACTCCTTTTAGCATCATATATATTTATAGATATTTATGCAGGAATACCTTGATTAGTGCAGTGTTTTGATGAATATCTTATTTATAATATACATATATAGACACACACACACACACATATATATATATATATATATATATATATATATATATATATATATATAAAAATCTAGGAGAGAAATTATCCATCATGATCATCCTAATTTTCAGTTGCTTTATATTATAACTTCAAATTGGACAGTAATTCTACGGCAACATAATCATAAATAGTGGTGAGATTGTGTGAGTTTGATTCTCACCATAGGCTTACTCTTTCTTTCTGATTACGTTGTTTAATCATTGCCATAGAATTATGGTCCTATTGAAAGTTGCGATAGAAAGGCAACTGAAAGTCAGGATGAAGGTAAAAAAAGAGGTCAAAATTAATAGTAAAGTGTCCAAATGGCCTTGCCTAGGGTAACCAAATTTAAAATAAAATAAATCACTATTGTCAAATTGCTTCATTTTTCTCATAATACCCCCTGTCTGTAAGTTCTTATCTCTCTGTCATTCAAGACTTCACTAACCTACCTAGTCAATCCCACCTCATCAGACAGTGATACAAGGTTATATAGAGCAATATATGATTTCACAATATCAAAGGCACTGACCAGCTGGAATTGTCAGTTTCAAGGGAATGGGTATAACAGAACCAAAACGATGAAAGAAGATCTAATTTCTACTAAGAAAAATTGAAATTTGATCATATACTCTCTTATACTCTCTCTCTCATGCTGTCTCACTCTCTCTATCATCATTCCAACCAAGTCTTTCTACAGATGTCCAAACATCATAATGTTTACTTACAGTGGCACTGACAAAATGTGTCCATTTATCGAAAAGATTATTATTGAAAATATTTTTATACAAAACAATTGAAGAAAAATGAATTTTTAAAAAATGAAAAACTTGTTTCCAAAAGTTTGCTACTGGATTATACATGTAAGTTTTCAGGGCTCTATGCCCGAAAATGTGACCAAGAGCACTAGAATGGACAGACGAATGAGTGAGAAGGGAAGAATCCCTAGCCACCATGTTTTTCTGTTGAGTTGGGTTGGGTTGGGTTGGTGATCGTGGCTACGGTGATTCCATAATGGATGATAATTAAGAGGACACAGGATGTCATTCCCTTTTTAATGCTTTTGAAGAGGTACAACTGTGCAAATGTTCCTATCTTTGAAAACGTAAGGAAGATACAATGAGCTCATTAAACCAAATAGCCAATTACAGCTTAACTATTCATCGTGGCATCTAGTGCTGTCCAATTAATGAACTAATTAATAATTTGTTTTATCTAACTCTATGAACCATTATGGTAATTGTTCAAATAACATTTTTGCAAGTGGTGCTCTTCCTTACTGGTTAATGTCATAAGGAATAATGAAGAGCGAGTTATTTTATCAAAAAAATAGGTATGTAGTTTAAGATAATATCGATATACAATACGCATAAAACCTTATATAGAATGACAAACTATATTTATGGCATGAACTATACGATAAGAAAAGGAGGTGGTGTTTGATCAACACTGCTGGGGTACCATGTTAATGTAGTTGCATTGTTTTTAAAATCCCTGAAACGGTTACATGGTAAACAGATGATCCCAACAAGAGACAATTTATACATTGTACTATAATAACATAGTACATGTTAAACAGGGGAAAAATTACTGAAGAAAATTATATAAATTGGATTGACAGATATTGAGAAATAGGTAACTGAAGTGACACAAAAAAAATCTTTTGGAAAAGTTTTTTTAATGTTTTGTGTTTAAAACTGTAAAGCTTTCTAGACTATCTATCAATCTATGCATGCTACACTACACAAACTAGTTCATGTTTCTGCCCACTCTGAGCCTCATCAGGCGAATCACATTTCAGACATTGCTTTATACTATACTGCTAATCTGATCTGTACCATATGTATTATGGATATATTATCTGGAAGAATAATTATGAATGCGTTATTCTTTTTTAAACTCTATCTGTTATGACCTCCTATAATTACATGGAGAATATGTTTCTACAATTTCAAAGTTGGTCTGGCTGGCCGCACCAATAGAGCAAGAGAGCTGAAAATTTCAACATTAACTCCCTATCATACCTACAAAGAATGTTTGCTTTTTGAAAATCCCCCACATAAAGAGGTTTTTAATTTGAGGTTCAATTTGAAATGTAAGTTTATGCTAAATTAATCCCTTAGTTTGTGTCCAGCAGAATTTATACTTGTCTTTTGAAAATTCAGACCTTTTCTGTGATCACTGCTGAACAAAAGTGAGAGAAGTAACTAATTCATTGAACACTCTTTTTCCCAATTTTCTAATCAATCATCACCAACATGGTATGCTGCCAAAAGATGTTTGCCACATGAAAGTTTCTATTGAGTGACTAACCAGACTGTCTCTCGTCTTTGTTTTCTGAAGCTGTATAAGCATGGGCGTCTGCTGCAACTTTTCCGGGGAGGGGCAAAAGGATATATTCTGGAGGGTGGGTGAAGGTATATTTGGGGTGGGCATGGTACAAAAAAATTTCTCAATGTTGGTTTTCTGGTTAAGAACTAAAGAGTGCCTAAACTGTTCTGAGCTGTCACTATTCATAGTAGTTCTATAAGGTTCCTAATTCAAAACTAACTAATACTTGGTAAGAGGATCTGATGTAGGGTGAGAGAAAAGCCTCTTTTGGGAAATGAATTGGATAGTTTTTGCACTCAGTGTAAATATTTAATCATTCTCCAGTAATACTCTCTCCTCATCACTGACGACCAACAAGTCATAATCATTTCTGTTAATTGCAGTTGTATCGGATAGTTTTTGCACTTACTGTAAATATTTAATCATTCTCCAGTAATACTCTCTCCTCATCACTGACGACCAACAAGTCATAATCATTTCTGTTAATTGCAGTTCAGTTGTTCAGCTTTTGGGAATACTGAGCAAATCAATCTGTGCTATTATAATTAAATGGTGTTATTCATTAGCCATATTGAATGACCCTCTTGGGTGACAATCGTTAAGTGATATTGATTTAATAACGCTGCTGACAGATTTGGTCATTTGGTTAACGTGATCAATTCTGATTGGTGCTTCTCAGCTTGTCCCAAGCAATCTGTGTCTGCTAAAGAATTTGCTCAACTAATTTATGACATTCAAATTGCATTGTATATGCCAGTTCTTACTAGATCCACAAAGTTAAGCAACAAGGAGCCTGTCCACTACCTAGATGGATTACTGTCTGGGGATACCAGGTGAACAACCTCGGATCAATCCCTGGCCAATTCAAGCCAAAGGTTATAAAAAATGCTACTCAATGCTTCTCTGCTAAAAAGTAAGACTGGGGATAGGGTGTGAGTGATTATCAGATCAGGGATAGTAGACGTGCCCTCCCCTTTCCAAAAGGATTGTAACTAGAAGAAAGAAGGGCTTTTGGGTTGACTCCAATTACAGCCAACTGGCCAAATTTTATAACAGATAATCAGTCTCAGTGGAGAAAATTGAAACCGAAATAAAATGAACCGTAAGTATATTGGAGTGAGTGATGGGCCCCTGGTTTGGTTGGTAAGTAATGGAGCCTTGGTCTGGATCTTACTTTCACTTGTACTTGCTCAAACTACAAATCATATGTGCCTATTCTGAATATACCGGCTGCCCCCCCCCCAGTAATATATGCTTTTGACCCCCACCCCATCACATCTGGTGTGATATATATATATACTTTGACCAGATATATGATGAAGACATATGGCAGAGGATAACACAGTAAACATCAACCTAGAATGAGCTAGGGAAAGACTTTTTTCCAGCAGTGGACCTGCTGATGATGAGGATGATGACTGAATGACCATAGCCGTCAAAGATGGCGAAGGGTTCTCCTGGCCATACCATTTTGTCAACAGACTTGAAAATTGCCATCAGTACTCCATCAGACCCCCCTTCAAAGAATATTTTTTTCTTTAAATTTGGGAAAAAAAAGCTTCTTTGACCATTTCAGGGGCCTTATTCTAATAGGCTTATTAATAACATCTAGATTCTCCAGGAACTAGGGGTTTCTAGATTTAAAAAAAAACTGTATTGTAGTTGTTTTCCAATGGTAACGTCAACGAG
The DNA here is from genome assembly GCA_963457665.1 of Thysanoteuthis rhombus. Taxonomy (NCBI): domain Eukaryota; kingdom Metazoa; phylum Mollusca; class Cephalopoda; order Oegopsida; family Thysanoteuthidae; genus Thysanoteuthis; species Thysanoteuthis major. The sequence continues at coordinate 44,453,531 of OY735220.1, read as the reverse complement.
GTTATAGATAAAATTTATTCTGGCCATATTTATTCTTCAATGGAATTTTTTTACATGACTTGAAATTTTAATGCTACAGTTGTTCAGTTATTGACTGTGATGGTGAGTTTTATTCAACTTGATTGTCCAAGACTGTTATCAAATGATGATGAAATTAGTTCTTTTCATCATCTTCGTATTATTCTTATCAAAAGAATTTCTGGTTTTCATTTAAGTCTTGGACAAATCTTACTTGTTACTTATTCATTAAAGTCATTTATTCTTTTTTTGCTTGAGGTTTTTATGTTTTTTAATATTAGAAAGTGTCAACCAAAACTGTTAGCATATGTTTCTGTCAGTTTTCAAGTTAGTATGGCTGGCTATGTCTTATGTGTGGAGCTTGTAGGATGAAAATTTAAATATTTACTCCTTATTATGTGTAGAAAAGACATTTTTTTGTGTCTTCAAAATCCTCTTCACAAATAATTTCTTGAAGGAGGGTATAGTTAGCAATGTAAATCAATGCTAAATTGATCCCTTACTTTGTTTTTGTTTTTTTTGTTTGTTTTTTTTTTTTTTGAAGTGATCACTGCTCATCAAAAGGCAAGGAAAGAAACTTCGTTGATCACCCTCTTTCCTAATTTTCCTATTTGATCACCCCCAATGTGGTATGTTGTGAAAAGACATCAATTTCTTGACAGTTTCTATTGAATGACTCACTAGAGCTTTTTTTTTATTTCTTTGTTATCTTTTATTACAATCTTAAGATCTGCTTCTTATCCTCTTCCAACTTCTTTTTATAATCTATTCATTGTAAATGTCCCACTTGATAACCCAGCTCATAATCTCCTCATTTTTACGTACAAGGCAATTGATTCCAAGAGATCCACTGATGTAATTTTCTAAAATGAGGCAATTTTTCTGTATGAAATTATGACTGACTGTCCATTTAATTGCATGCTCTGGGTACATGGTTCAAAATCTGTGATTCTCAGTATACATACATATTTACAGTATCATTAGTGGTGGTCTTGTCAAAATAAGTGCAGTCAATGAAATTGATTTTGAAAATTGAACTGTTTTCAATGAATGATCACATTCTTGGGAAAAAAATGGTGTTGTGTACACACACACACACGCACTGTCAACATGGGTTTTATTCAGTTTTCAAGTTAGTCTGGCTGTTTATATATGTATTGTGTATACAGGCTACACCAATGGAGCTGAAAAATTAAAAATTTACTCTTTATGTATAGGAAGAACATTCAAAATATCTTATTTCTTTGCAGCTGTAGTTTGCAACTCATTTAATGAAATTGTTGATTATTATAAGTTCCGATTTATTGAATTATTACTTACCTTTAATGATCCTTTTGTAAAATGTACAACACTATGTATTCTTGACGAATACACAAAATCAAACTATATGTATGTGTGTGTGTGTATATATATATGTATATGTATATATGATAAATATATCGCTTAAATTCAACCTCACCAACCATCCAGTTCCATGGAGTAGAGGGAGGATACCAGCCTCCAGGTTTGAAGCTAAGGTTTCAATCCTGCCTCGTGGTACTGGATAGGATAATGGATAGTCTATAGCCACACAGGAGAGTTGTAATACAACTCAACAGCTGTCTGTGGATGACACAATAATATATATGTATATACACACACACACATGTTCATACATATACATGCATGCATATTGAGTGATCTGACCAAAATTCCTCCTCTTATCATACTATATTTATATTTGCACACATAAAACTCTCAGACAGTCTCTACTCATGAATAATTGTAATCAACGGAAGTTGTATTGCTGGTTATTATATTCATAGAAATGATGATAGTCAGAAGGAAACTGGAAGAATGAATAAGAATGATATGTAATTTTTGGCGATCAATTAATAATCTTCATAATCAATCTTTAGAATTCCATTTAATTTCTGAAAGCATCTTGGTTTATAAAATATTGATTATCTACAAGTGTATTTGGAGGAATTATCTCCATTCTCTATGTTTGAATAATTTCTGAAGTTTGTGGGTACATACGCACATTATATGAATATACTAGTTGAAAACTCTCCTTCTGGTCAGAATTTCCAGCTAGTTCCTGCAGAAGGCTTAAGTGGGGACTTTGGTCATAATGAGAGGTGAATAAACATAGCCTCATGCAAAATATTTATTCGACAGCGACAACAATGGCGACGTGCAGAAGCGGGATGAAGACATGTACGCCGTGTCATGATTTAAAGATAACAGTATAAATAAGGTGTAATTATTCGGTTTTGGCCAGACAACAATAGAGCTATTGTTCAAAGCAACAGATAAATATGAAAATTACCACTGCTCCAGTCAAATGATGGACAAAAAAGATGAATGAATGAAAGTATAAGATATCGCTGGAACTGCACTCTTTCAATAGAAGAATTTTGAGGCCGGGCAAAAATTTTGTTTTTCTTGTTAAAAAAAAAAAAAAAAATAGTAGTGATCTGGATTATTTTCAAATTTTAACTACCACCACATTCAAGTCACTTAGTTGAAGGTACATCTTTAGAAATAAAATATAAGTCTTCTGCAGTGATTGGCACAGAAACCTTAAGAAATGTATAGCATTAATCAAACTGAAAACATAAATATTCTTCAGTTTTAAGTGTTCCAGAAAATGACTATGAATAGAGAGATTGCGACCATTATTTCAAAACAATGCAGTTGTGTTTTCAGAGCGTTGTTTTGAAATAACATTTAGATATCTAGAATCTGCCTTGAAAAGTACTTTTTTAAAAATTTATTTTGAAACACATTCTTTGGGCAGAAGATTTATCATGAATTTTAATGAATTTATCATTGTCTCCATTCGAAAGAACCACACCTTAAAATTGGGTTGATCTTATGAAAGAAATGCACTTATTATTCTTCAAGTGAACTCATTTGTTGTTGTAAATGGAAAAAATAACCCCGTTTGCAGAGCATTGTTTTCAAAGCTTCAATTCTCTCACTCATAGGAAAAACTCCCTCTATTTCTATTTCGATTCAATCTGCTTTATATTTAGATTATTCACAAAATATGTCTTCATTCCAGTTTAGGTTTTTATTGTAAACAGAGCGTCCCCTTACAAAGTGACTAAGAAGGCCTTGAATCAAAAAAAAAACACCCAAGATAAGACGGGTGGCAGTGAGCATGCAGAAGAACACATTAGCTTGATTACCATTATTGATTTTGTTAAATAAACATGTTAGCACATTTACATAATGCTATCTTATATATATGTGTGTGTGTGTTTGCATCAGAAAGAGGAACAATGGACTTATATTATTAAAATATTTGTAATAATTTTGTGGAGAATGGAATAAAACCTTGAAAGATTAACATAAAATATACTGATTAAAAGTGAAGATCCAGGAGCAGATTCTTGGGTGCCTTTGACCACTGTTTCTACCATCCACAACTGGCAAATTAGGACACTGATATAGACTGATATTTACATGTTGATATAATCCATGACTCTAGATATAGAGACTGTTAGGAGATGAATTGATTATTTTTTAAAAGAAAAACAAGAATTGAATATGAACATTTAGAGATACAGCAATAAACACTTTCAGGAGAAAGTGGAAGTTTGGAGGTCATCATTAACTATCCCAATTTCATCTTTGAATCTAATCACCCGTATAGACTAATTTTCAGCCTAAAGGGTCTGGATATAACAACCTGGAAATCAAACAATCACAAATAACTCTTGAATTCATACAAAAAGATAGAATATCAATTTCAAGGGAAATAATGTCTGATTGAAATTATCTCCCTTTGACGATTTGGTGAATTTTTTTATTCTATTCACAGAAGAGTTCCACTATTTTTTATAGTTTTCATTGTAGATTTCTACTTCCAATTACAAGTGATTTCAAGTGGTTTATGAGTTTAGGAGTAAACATAAACTAATCTTTCTTGCTTTCCTTTTCAAGTAAAATTACTTTGATTCCAGATACAACCCCTACATAAAATTATGGACTATATTTGCTCATCTCAATATTATTTTATATCAGTGTTTTGATTTTCCAATTGTGTATGGTAGAAATATTAAACAGTTGTCAAAGACACTTGAGAATATATCTGCTTTAATTATTAATCACCACTACCCATGACAGACCAGTTTAATCAGTTTACTGGGTTTAGGTTATTATGTGTTCTGATATTTTTATGTATGTATTTATATATCTCTCCGGATTTTGCCCAGTCCATAGTGTTCAAAGTAGAGACAGGAAATTTTTTACACATGTTCCTCTCAACAAGTAGGGAAGATGATTTTTATTATTTTTAGAAAATTCTCCTCCGAAATTGGATTTTTGAGGGTGGGGTTCAGTATGCAACATAGGTTTATACTAAATCTATCACTAGTTTGTACCTATTCGTTTTTTGAAAATTCAAACTTTTTTTTGATAATCACCGCCCAACAAAACTTGTACCTTAACTTAGTCATTGATCACCCCCTTTTCCAACTTTTTGATTGATCACACCCACATTTATAGATGGTTGTGATTTATAATTTCCCTTAGAATGCTTGTTTATTGATTGTTTTTGGCTTGAAATAATTTTTTTTTTCCCACTTTCAGATGGAGAAACTAATCAAGCAAATGAGTGACCCTAACCATGGTGTCCAAGTCCGAACTCAGAAGCATTACCTCAAACCTATACCAAAAGCTTTTACAGGTAAAGAAAAAACAATTACGTAATCTTCTTTTTTTATCGAGTAAAACCAAGTCACATGGAGAGATCACAAGACAGCATAATATATTGGGGGCGGAAGTCTGGGACATCATAGTAAACATTACAAAACTCGAGTAACAATGGGCTGATCATCTTGCAAAAATGTTTGACAACCACTGAACATCACAACTCACAACATGGATCCCCAGTGATCACATGTGAAATTGTGGGTGGCAGAATATAAAATGACGAGATGAACTAGACAAGTTCAGAAAGAATCAGCTCCCCAGACACGGATCCCCAGAGATTACATGTAAAACCATGACTGGCAGAATATAAGATGGCAAGATGAACTAGACAAGTTCTGAAAGTATTGGCTCCGCAAAGCCCATGATAGAGAGGTCTGATGAGTATTGGGGAAGATCTACGTTCAACAATGGATGTTAAAAGGCTGATGATGATGATGATTCTGTGGCCTTCTTCGAGTGTACTATCTGAATGTGATGGTGGTAAACAAAATTTTCTCTTTCCAAGACAAAGCAAGAAAAACACCCTAATTCTATGTCGTAAGTGTTACTACCATTGAAGGGAAAAATTTCTGTGTCCGTAGAATGGATCCGCTGAGATATTGCCTTAACAACACCAGCAACAAGGAGTTCAATTGTATGACTAACTCTTTGAAAAATCAAATTCAGTAGTCTAAACAATCCTTGAGATAACTTATCTCAAAATTATAGACTGTAATATGATTTTTACTTCAAGGAAATCTTCTGCTTGTATTTGAGGTGTCGTAAGGAGATGGAGATGGCAGTCATGTTCTTTATTCTGGACTTTTCTATTGTCAAACTCCTACAATTTGAGTTGTGACTTCATTTCCATATGCTGCGATAATAACAATAACCTCACCAAGAACCAGTGACATCATGTTTGGACTTTCATGGTTTGACCATCTCCAAAACTAGTTGTCAACTAAGGTTGAAAAGCCCAATTTACTCTGTCTACTCACAGCTTGGGGCAGAAGAGATAGATTCATGCCTTTCTCAAGGGCATTAATGCAAAGTAATTGCAAAATGTCTCCACGGGAATTTGAACTTGGTTTGCAGATACTATTTTCGTGTGCTGAGGAGGCCACCCATCACACCATTGATGTCCACTGCTGTTTTTCTGGGCTGGGGTGGGGAGCAGAAGAGTGAGAGGGCCTGATCCAGTGGGGGGGAGCAAATGCCCAGCTTGCCAGTCCCTTCCTCCAGTGGATGCCCATGCACACTGTCATCAGTTTTACAATAACTAGAAATTTTTTTCCCTTTCCCATGCTTCTATTGTCCTCAAATCTCACTGAATTTTTATTGCTCATTGTAACTGTTTTGATGTCTTGACTTGTATTTGCTGGAATATTGGTGGGCTAACTTGTTGCAATATTGATTTCATGATAAATAGCTATTTTTAACTTTAACTGGACACTTGTTTTCAAATAACCTTTGCTGAAAATAGAAAGAAAATAACACATGGTCAATTCTCTCTCTCTCTCTCTCTCTCTCTCTCTCTCTCTCTCTCTCTCTCTCTCTCTCTCTCTCTCTCTCTCTCTCTCTCTCTCTCTCTCTCTCTCTCTCTCTCTCTCTCTCTCTCTCTCTCTTCTTTTTTTTTTTTTGGCAAAAGTAGAAAAACTTCCCTCAAAGATTTTGGCAACGTCTTATTTCATTTATCTGGTAAATTTTTCAGCATAAACAAAAAGTAACTCAAAAATTTATTCAGACTGATATCATCTTCATCACTATATTAATGTGTCTATATGTACATCAGTACAAATGAATATCTTGCAAACATAAGTATATGGATGTTAGATTATATGCATGTATTAATCTATACAAAAATGTATGAGTATATTAGTGTGCATATAGATATATATGATAGCTTACTTATTTTTGGCAATGTCTTATTTTATTTATCAGGTAAATCTTTCAGCCCAAACAAAAAGTAACTCAAAAATTTATTCAGACTTATATCATCTTCATTTCTGTATTAATGTATCTGTATATACATGTGAATAAATGAATATATTACCAATATGTATGTGTGTTTAGGCAAACATAAGTATGTGAATGTTAGATTGAATACATACATTTATCTACACAAAATTGTTGGTGTGTGCATAAATATATATCATAACTTACTGATCCAAGCAGAGCATTTTCATGCGAAAATTCAAACCGTCAATTTGGACAACTGCTGCCAATCTCAAATTGATGCATTTTTGTATGATAATTTAAATTGTCAAATATGACAAATGCTGATCTCAAGCTAAAAAAGTGTATACTTTTCAATCATATATGGAAAAAAAATGTTCTTGCTTATCTGCCCCAAAGTGACTGTACCTGAACTAACACATGGAATGAAAAATGTACTTGAGTAACTAATCTCAGCTAATACATATTTGAGGCTAAAGTAGAAAAACATTCACCAAAAGATGGTCAAAAGATTTTAGTACTTTGTCTAAACATTTAGACGTTATCAAAATCTGAGATTTTGAAGGTTAGTGACAAAAACAGTGATTGTTAGTTACTTTTGAATCATCAAATTTGAAAATTCAACAATGTAGTTTTTATAAATTATGATGTACAAGCAATACATAAGCAAAATTTGTTAGAGGCAGAATGTATCAGTTAGTCATTGAATACATTCAAAATCCCTGTACCTAAACTGAAAAAGAGCTTAATAATCACTGCTACCCACAACAGACTGGTTTATTTATTATTGCTGAGTTTAGGTTATTCCTATATTCTGACATTTATATCTCTCTACTGACTGAGCTAACAACTCTCTTGGTAAACCGGAGTTTGAAATAGTGCACTAAAATATCTATCTATATATCTATCCGGACTTTGCCCAGCCCTAACTGTTCATAGAAGAAACTTGAAATTTTGCTCTCACACTTATCTCAATGAGTGGGGAAAATGGGTCTATTTGAATCATTTTGGATGCTTTTGCCTCACTCTCCACTGATCTTCTCTAGACCCACCTTAGCCTCTCAACTCTTCTCTTCCCCTATGGATTCAAGTCTGTCACTTGAGCTTATTTCCCCTGCTCTCAAACAGAGTCCTGATATTCAAGGTCCCTAGCCTGGTTTGTGCCTTTCTCGTCAGAAATCGTTCCAGAGAACTGATTTGCTGTTTGCTTTCACCAGCAGTTGTCTTGAATCCTTCTGAAAAGGAATCTTCCTGGACTTCTTATGGGGATCTTGGGGCAGAATTTATCTGGCTTAGGGTTTTATTTTTTTTACGAGGCCTTGAATCTAATGTATTTTTACAATTAATATTGGATAGGCCTCCCTTTCTAGTTTTCCCTCATTCTTCATATTAGTTTTCATTTTCTACTTAGTCTCTCTTCTCTAGCATCTCCTTTTTTCCCCTCCTCATTTCTTTCTTTCTCACTCCTTCTCTTTTCATTCCCTCCATATCTTCTTCCCCTCTTCATCTCTTCTTGCTTCTTTACTTGCTCCTCTAAATCTTCTCCCCCCCTCTTGCTTATTTTCTCCTCCTCCCCTCACACTCCTCCTCCTCCCCTTACTCTTTCCCCTCCTCCCCTTACTCTTTCCCCGCCTCCCTTTACTCCTCCCCCTACTCTTTTCCCCTCTTCCCCTACTCTCCCCCCTCTTAATCTTTCCCCTCTTCCCCCTGACTCTTCCTCCTCACTCTCTCCCCTCCTCCCCTTACCCCTCACTCCCCCTTACTCTCCCTCTCCTCCCCGTACTCTCCCTCTCCTCCCCGTACTCTCCCTCTCCTCCCCGTACTCTCCCCCTCCTCCCGTCCCCCGTACTCTACCCTCCCCTTACTCTCCCCCTCCTCCCCTTACTTTCCCCCCTCTTCCTCCTCTTACTATTCCCCTCTCCTCTTATTCTTTTCCCTTCTCCCCTTTTTTCTCCCTCTCCTCCCCTCTCACTCTTCTTATTTTTCTTCACAATTCTCATCTTCTTGACAAAATACTATTGGGCTTATTTTCTGATTTATTGAGCTATAAATGCTATATTTATTTGACCTTTGCCCTGCTAAAACTTATCAGCTGCATGTCAAATAGCTTCGATGAGTGTTGCAGTGTCTATCATATATCACATTACCAATATTCTGATACTGGATTCTTGATTCTGCAGCCGACCCAAGTGAGCAGAATGAGATACATATTGAGGAGGCAACAGAAGCCATTTTGGGTTGTTCTTCAAAAATAGAAAGGAAAACTGGAGAAGACTGTTGATCAATTTTTATCATATCAAATGTAACTTGGACAACTTACATTATATTAATATTCACAGGGATCGATAAAACCATGTCTTTTTACAACCTTTTATAAAACAAGTTATTATTCATGTCCTTCAGATTGCCCCTAATATCTGGTTTAATGCTACCTTCCCACTCTTAGCTTGGGTTGGCTGGTTGACCATAGTTGGAGCTGACCTGAAGGGTGGATGCAACTGCTATCCCTGGTTTGACAACCACTTATCCTTTGTCCTGCTGTTTAGCTGAAAGGCACTGAGTATTCCTCAACAGTCACCCATTTAGACAATAGCCAGACTTGATGTTGTTCAACTTTGGTGATCTTACAAGAAACAGTATCCCCTATACAATTATACTGTACAGTTAATGATCCATGATCATTATAGCTTTTATAAAACTATTCTTTTTGTCAAACTCCTGTCCAAGTTGGAGCTGACTTTATCTCTCGTACCAAGAACAATCCTCACTGTAGCTGTTGCCAAAATAGTGAATCGTGGTAGCTGTTAAGTATACCCCTACATATATTTTTTTTTCTTTGTTCTTTAAAGGGTTTGCCAGATTAGGAAGATTGCCGGATCAAAGGGGTTGCCAGATTAACTGAGTTGATGCCTTCGGGATCACAATTGTCTGTAGACATTGCTTATAATGAAAGCTAAGCTGTTGGGGAAAATTATGAAAAGCGAGTTATAAAGCAAAAGGAAAAGGAAAAAAATTGATTTATAGGTATATAGTGAACTGTTAACATTCCCCTAGTGTGATTTGAAATTACATCGCTGTGATTGGAAGGCAGTTCTCTTACCAACTGAGTTAAACTGACAAGTCTTATGTATCTATGAATTTATTGATTATATATACAATACAAAAGTAATCACCTTCAGTTAGAATTGAAGTAGGAGAGGAATTTGTCTCTGCAGCAAACAGGTTTGTTCCTTTAAGACTACCCCTGATTTAAGGTTCTTATGATCTTCAATATCTCAAACTGAAGTCCATTATTCAAACTGCTGAATCAAACTAATAATGACAAAGAGAATAAATATGAATAGATCCATCTTCTGTTATATTTTTATCATTGACTTTTAATCTCCAAATAGACAATGGTAAGTGAACCATATTGAATTATCTCTCTGCCAACACTCTGGCCAAGAACATTGACCTTTGTTATTAGCTATAAGAGAATATAACACTTATCTCCTCTCTAAATAGCCTCAAAACTGGCCACTTTTCCAGTGTAACTGTCCTCTCCATCTATTTGACCAAATGCCATATTCTGTCAGTCTCTGACACTTTTGTTTATGATATGTTAAGCTGAAATATCATACTATGGCTTTGGCCAACTATCCAGTGGAAAGGAAGATTCCAACTTATGTTTGACCAATCCAACCTCTTCTTCCCATCTTTGATGTTAGCACAACATTTCTGCCTATTCATCCTATGGAATTCTTCTCGTGTAATACTTTATATCCTTAACTCATTCAGGTCTGGGATTTTTTAAGGGTTTTCAAAGCAAGTACAGCAATGACATAATGGATGGTAAGTCGTATATTATTTTGAAGGTTATAAAATATGGATTTTGTTTATGGCAAAATTATACGAATAGAATGGTCATGTAACCTTACTATGTATTCAAAAGATCCCTCTATATTCAGGCATTTCATTCATGTGTATCATGAAATTTATTGCACCCTCAGCCTGAATGAGTTAAGGAAAGAGTCTTTTTTTTCCAATTGTACATAGTGAAAAATGTTATCAAATAAGGGAAGAAATGATTGGATTGTCCAAACAAAAATTGGAATGTTAATCACTCTTCTTGGAGTTATTGACAGAAAGGGTGATTCTGCAATGTTATTAATAAATAGTTTGTTTGAAGCATGTCAGAGGCTAAAATTTCAAGTATTTGTAAAATTCTGTCTGATGACTACTGATAAAAATCAAGTTTCTAAAACTACGCCAATAACTGAGAAATAATCAAATAAGGAAGTAGCCATATGAGAAAAAGACATGAATAAAAAAAAAACTAATTTTTGATAAACTTTAAGAATAGAAGAATTGGATTTTTTTTAAATTGATAATGGAAAATTCAATACTAAGAATTTGTATTACTGATTTTCCAACAATTTACAGTTGAATCATAGACTTGAAGTTATTTGAAGTACATGCTGGACAACAGCTAAGAAATTCTTCATTCTTGATCAACTTCTTGAACATATCATCAAGGCAAAGTTAAATTTTATGTTTGACCTTTATATGAGCTGCAAGAAATTCTAATGTCCCCTTATAATTTTTCCAGATTAAAAGAGGCACTGGATGACCAGTTCCTGGACAATTGGTGGTGTACCTGTATTTGAAAAAACACCACTATCTCCAAGTGCCAACATCCTACCCCTTACAAAAATCAATCATCTATCAATATGGTGTTTATCATGAAAACAAGCTTGGCTGTGCTGAGGTCAAACTCTGATGCTTCATTGAAATCAAAGTATTTAACAAAACAGAATTCATTCCTCCACGCAATATTATTCTAAAACAACGTGTCCTATTTCAACTGCGTTATTAATTGTTCATGTAAATGGGATTTTCAAACTGTAGCAAAACAAGTCAATCTAAGTTGAGCTTTAGAGATGGGAGTGAATTCATCATCAGTTTTTGTGCATGTCACAAGTTTTTGATCATTTCCATCTGTTATTCATTGTCATTGTTGTTATGTACGAAAATGAAGTCAAAAAACTCAATAGTAGGAGTTTGACGAAAGAAAGGAAGAAAATGTCTACCCAGCCTAATAGTTGATCCACAACTAACATTGGTAGCAAGTTAGGGAGAAGGACAGAACAAGCATACCCAGCCTAATGGTTAATCTGCTATTGACCTCAAAAGCAAGGAAGAAGAAAGAGAGAGAAAAAAGAGCCTACTCAGCCTAATTATTGACTTTGAAAGGGAAGAAGAAAATAGAAAAAAATACTCCATTATTATATTATTGTTACCATTCACCTTCATCTTAGTTGCTTTTTATCGTAACTGAACTATTAAGATGAAGATAAATAGTTAGTTTCTATGGGGATATTTTTATCATGTTAGTGTCCAAATGTAATTTAAAACAAAGTGAACAAAGCTGCCACTTATTGTAGCATTTATCAACTTCAAAAAGGCCTTTGACTCAGTGGAAATCCCTTTGGTCATGAAGGCCATCACTCTACGAGGTGTAGATCCCGTATATGTCAGTGCTCCAACAGATATACAATCACAGCAGCTCCTTTATCAGGCTCCATAAAGACTTGGAGCTCTTCCAGCTCCAAAAATGGGTAAGACAAGCTCAGCTGAACTTCTCACAACCTGCTTTGAGATGATCTTCAGAAACCAAGACTGGGAGAATAAAGGAATCAAGATAGACGGTGAATATCTGAACAACTTCAGATTTGCTCGCAACATTGCCCTTTTTGTAGAAAACCAACACAACCTCCAACTAATGCTCGATGAACTAAATGGAGAAAGCAAGAAAGTCAGCCAACGCATGAACTTCAGCAAGACAGAGATCATGTGCAACAATCACGTTGAAAATAATAACACTAAGGTTTAAATTGAGGACACAGAACTGGAGAAAGTATAGCAACTACATCTACCTAGGACAATGAATCTCCATGAAATCAAGCAAAGAATCACCCTAGGATGACAAGCCTTTTGACAGAGCAAGCTCAACCTTCAATAACAAGAAGATACCATTAATCCTAAAAAGAAGAGTATACAACCAATGCATCCTCCAAATAGTCACTTATGTAGCTGAAACATGGAATCTAACCAAGAGACAGACCCGCAAACTGAGAAGCATGCAACGTGCACATGAAAGAATTATGTTCAACCTCACATGGAGAGATCACAAGACAGCACAATATACCAGGGAGAAAACAGGAGTCCAAGACCTCATAGAATCCATTACAAAAATCAAATGGCAATGGGCTGGCCATGTTGCAAAAATGGCAGATAACTGATGGACATCACGACTCCTGACACGGATCCCCAGAGATCACTCGTGCAACCAAGGCCAGCAGAGTACTGGATGGAGAGACGAACTAGACAAATTCAGAAACTACTGGCTCTGCAACACCCATGATAGAGAAGCATGGTAAATCCTAAGGAAGGGCTAAATTTAACGATGGACCATAAGAGACTGGTAATGATTATTTTAGGGAAATTACTTTGAACTTTTACAATTTAAAAATGATGGTCAATTTAAGTTGGTATAATCAGATTGGTTCAAGATGCCCACTAATGGGTTTGAATCTGGAAAAATCCATGTTATTGTCAACAATTGACATCTCTCTCACACGCTTATTGTGGAACATCCCACCTAATTAACAGGTTTTCAGTCTTGCTTGAATGCAACTGAATCCAATGACTACCTATCAAAAATGCATCAAGCATATCAATACACACTTACAAGTTAACGGTTTAGAAGAATAGTCATTGTTATTAGAAACTTTCAATGAGAATCGTTGTCAAAACAACAATAAGTTTTTTTTCAGTTTTTTAGTTGTTCTGGCTGGCTAGTTGTGTATATATTATGCATGCAGCTCCAGTGAAGGTAGAAGGCTAAAAATTTAAATATTTATTCCTTGTTATATCTTGGAAAAACTGTTTTTGCTTATCTATTCCCCTGTCAAAATAGATTGCAAAGTGACCCCGCCCCCTCGAAAAAAAAAAAGAAAACCACAAGTTTATGCTAAATTAATCCCTTAGTTTGTGTCTGGTAGCATTCATGCTTGTTTTTTTTCAATCCCTCACCCAACAAAAGGTGAGAGAAGGAACCCCTTTTTCCAATTTATTAATTGATCACCCACAACATGGCATGCTTGGTCACATGATGGTTCCTATTGAGTGACTAACCAAACCTGTTTGATCTTTTATTTCATTAATGGAAGAATAAACGCCTTAAACTTGATTAATTTCTTTTCTTCTTCTCATCTCATAGCTAACGACCTGATATCTTGGCTCATGATGAAGCTACAAATTCAGGAAGAGAGTGAAGCTCAGCACTTGGCCAGTCTTCTCTGTCACTATGGTTACATTTTTCCCATAACAGATTCAAAATCACTCTCAGTCAAAGAAGATGGAGCTTTTTACCGCTTTCAGGTAAGTATTTGTTCTTCTACTTTCACTTTCTCTGTACTCTGTGACTTGCGGCCATTACAAATTGTCTGTGGCACAACGTTTCACCAAAAATGCAGGATACACACATCAACATACCAAAGCCAAAAATAGCATGGTTGAAATAATTGTGGAATTTTCAAAGTATTTTAGAAGGGATTTAGTGGAGTAGCGGTGCCAATTTTCAAGTCTGTTGACAAAATGGTATGGCCAGGAAAAGTTGAAGACAAATACTTAAGCAAACACAGAAACACCAGCAAATATAAGAAAAAAAAAAAAAAAGGATAGAGCTCGTTGCCATTTTTCGATTGTTTTTTCAAGTGAATTACTTTCCGATTGTGAAGTTAACATTTACATCTTTCACAGATTTAAAAAATAGTATTAGATCTAAAATAGTTTGAATATAAGTTGTCTAAGAGGTGGTTGTATTCATTTCAAAACCCCCTGTATGTGTTTATTTATCAAGTCAATTAGGCAGTTGGAAATTGCTAAAGGGCAAGCAGCTCGGCTCTTTTCTAAATGAGATTGATTAAAATGAACATCTGTACATTTGACTCATTCATTTTTAGAAGTGTTTCTTTGTTTTGTTTTTCTCCTTGATATTAATTAAGAGTTGAAGTGTGTTTACTTCCATGTGAGAAGACTTCTTATTTCCACAATATCTAACTTCTTTCACAATCATTTGGTCAAATTAGGATTTCTCTTCTCTGTTCACATCTGGGGCTACTTACAAATTGATTTTCAAATGAGATTTCCCAGCTTTTACAACTGCAGTCAATGACGTCATGATAGTATGAAACTTATGCAGAAATTAGTCTGCATTTCATGACTGGACTGGAAAAACATGTGGGCTAGGCAATCTAATGATGCTGTATTTTTTGTCTATCCCAGAATAAAAGTCTAAAAGGACGAATGTATCCCATCATGATTTTGGTTCTTCAAAATATGGAAAAAATTCTGATTTGATAAAAATTTGCCATCAGTCAATAAATGAACAACTGTAGCATCGAAATTTGATGTGATGAAAAACAATTTCATCAAAAAATAAATACGGTCAGAATAAATTCTATTTGGCATTTTACACTCGGAAACATTTAAGATATAGTAAAAAACGTGTAGAAACATCTAGATTTTCCAGAAACCAAAAAATAAACAAACACACAAATGAATATACTAGCAAACATACATGCACATATAAAAGAGGATAGAACACTTTGTCATCTTTGATGGCTACAGTTGTTCAAATAATTTTCTATAACCATTAAATAGATATTAACACATTTTTAGCTTTTTTTCGTATATTTTTTTCTTTCAGACACTAAGCACCTAAATTGGTCAGTCTTGAAAGGCTTGAAGGAAAAAGACCAACTCCAAGGCTTTCTGTCATATCTTTTAACTGAATGGCTTCAGAGATAAAACTGTTTTTTCAATGTAGAGTGCTAAATTATGCTGTTAAATTGCTTTAAAAGTAACACTACTCTGATAACTTTTAATCAAATTAAATTGAAATTTCAATAATCCTCAAAATCTCATCAACTTAGGCCTTACTTGAATGAATCTTTCCAGGGTAAATACTGAAAAAATCTCTTACTCAATGTTATAACATGTGACATTGATAACACTGTGTACTGCAATTTTTCTCCCCCTATAGTAATTGTTATTTGCAAATTGCTTACATGTAAAAAGTATAGAAAATGGCTATTATTCCCTTCAAACTTTGCTTTTGTGAGTAGGACTGCGATATTCATGTTCTTATTTTTCTTACTTTATGTTATTAAAAATTCATCTGATGTCAGATTAAAAATTAGTAGATTTCAAATTATCACTGTCTTGGTAATAAAAGCGAAGTTTGAAAGGAAAATATACTTTTCGGCTTGATGAATTGAAAAATAACACTTGCCTAGGAATGAAAATAAAGCAAAAAATTGTTACAGTCTGATTACAAAAATGTTCAATATGAGATAAGAAAAAAGTTATTTGTTTTTGTTTTTATCTAACAATACAACATCTTCCTGAACCAGTTCTTAAGTATTTGTTCTGAGTCAGACGGCAATTATGTGACTTGTATGTATGGCCTATGTTGACAAAAAGAAATTCATTCAACATAACAATCTGGTGGCCCACCTCTTGTCGCCTGCCAGTTTCCTGTTTGACAAAGAGATCTTCAAGACAAACGGTCTCTCTACAGGAGGGGCTCCCCATCCTTGGTACTTTTGTTAAGTGGGTACTCAAAATTTATGATTGCAAGCTGACTCTTAGATTGGGTTCTCTGCTCTTCAATTCAAAAAATCACCGAAGTACAAGCAGTTAGCTATAGCGCGGGTGGATAGTGGACCTGAAAATGGCTTGATCTAGCTCCAAAAATGGCTATATTGGTAGTAACACTGTTGGCTTTCTTGGATCCCAACATCTGCATTATAACAGGGGACACCTGTATTCATTTTGAATAATCATTTACAGAGCCTATGAGAGAAGGGTGCAGCCAGTGCATTGCACTGGGGCCTAGAGGGCTAATTGAGGCCCAAGAGTTTCTTGGTAAACTTCTAAGTTGATACCATTCATCCATTATGAAAATAGTTAACCAGCAACCAAATATAGTATGGTATATCAAATGGGTTATGGCTTGTCTGATGATCAACACTTGCATGTTTCTCAGGCAATGGCATTACATAAGAGTTCAAGCTTTGTTAGGTGTCAGGAACCTATTCATTTGGCATCATTATTCTCAAAGTTTGGTTATTGTTCTCATAATTGAATATATTTTAGCAATCAAACCGTTTACAAGATCTATTCAAAAAGTATCCAGCTATTTAGTACCACCGTTAAAATAGCCTACCTAGGGCAATTGGACCTTAGTCCCAAAAGTATTCCCCTTGGGATCTAACATACTTATATATATATATGATTATTGTGTCATCCACAGACAGCTGTTTTGTTGTATTACAACTCTTCAGTGTGGCTATAGACTATCCATTATCCCATCCAGTACCATAAGGCAGGATCGAAACCTTAGCTTCAGACCAGAGGCTGGTATCTTCCCTGTACTCCACGGAACTGGACGGTTAGTAAGGTTGAATTTAAGCGATATATTTATTATTTACGCATATATATTCCCCATCCACCAGAGTACTCCATTCCATGTTGGAAGAGCATATATATATATATATATATATATATATATATATATATATATATATATATATATATATATAACTTCAATGCAGAGTTTCCCAACCAGAGGGGGAATTTTTAGTTTCATTGGGTTGTTCTTCTAGTTGATCTCTCTCTCTCTCTGTCTCATTCAATCTCATTCTTTCTTTTGTTGGAATATATATATATATATAATATATTCTGTGGGAATATTTATCTTTTTACAACTATAATTCGGGAATGTAATTTTTTTGTCAAACAATTATAGAAGTGGTGAATGACCTTTTGAAATATGGTGAAAAGCATGTATGGGCTGAAAATAGTTGAGAATCACTGCTTCAGTTTTTATCAGATTATTAAATCATTGTTTGTTTTTTGTTTTGTTTTTTTTCAGTGTCCTTACTACTGGCCTAAGAGTCAGACACCTCCAAATAATGAAGCCTATGGTAAGTAAACAATTATTTACATGGTTTTTGCTAATTGTATGTTTGCCTGTCTAAATTGATAAAACAGAAACTTCTTTGTTTTTCTCACTTTTTGTTTATACAGTCATTGTACAAGTTTAAATTTTCTAAATGTTCCTCGTACAGGATTGATAGTTGATCCTTTATTGTGTTGGAGAGTAGTGATGGTAGTTGCTTCTGTGTAACAAAAAGATGATAGTAGTTGTAGATGACAAAAGAATCTACCTCACATGTTTGAGTTTACTGCCACATGCTGTGACGTCACAATACAATTTGAGGAAGGAAGATGTTGCTAGTCTCAATGACAGAAGGGAGGATTTCCATACTATCTATTAATATCAATGCTGGGATTGAACATAGCTCATACTAGGAATAAAGACAAATGCAAATATTTAGACAAACAGATAAAGGAGTATATTCAATGAGTCAGCAAATGAGGCATGTATGAATATTACATTCAAAGCTGAATAGGAAACAGAAACATTAAGAAAAACGCGAAATCTTTACAGTGGAGGTCTTTTTGAGGAGAGACTTGGTTATTAGGCTAATATATCTCCCGCATGCAATTGGTTCATCACTATGCCACCTTGACCATGCATGCCATAGGTTCATCACTCCTGCTCGTTCTTATCTCAATCGGCATTCTTATTTTAAATATTTCAAATCTCTTGGTAAGAACTAAACTGATGTTGATAATAACTGCAAAAAAAGAACAAGCCGGAAACTCGGGCAATAGATGTGCTAGTTTGATCTTTTAGTGCCTTTAAAAGCCCTTTCCTTTGGAAGCTCATTCCTTTCAAAGCTCCTACCCTTAAAAGCCTCTTCCTCTGAAAAAAAAAATTCATTTAACACTAATATGGCAGTAAAATAGAATTTTATTCATGTTTGTTTTCTAACATTGTAAAAAAGAATTCCATACTCTGGTGACATAATAACATGTTGCTCAAGAAACATTGGATTCATTGAAGGAGTGGAAGGGAATGTTTTGTAGAGATGGTGTGAAGTATTTGCTATGTCCATTTGTCTGTCAGTCAGACAGCTATCACTGCTATAGATAGATGCCAGTGCATCTAAAAATATCTCTGCTGATACTGCGTGTATGTAGGAAAACTCAAAAATTGTGGTAATGTATGAGAAAAATAAGGACAACATTTATCCTTCGATAGAATTTTTTGATGTTATGGTTGTTGAATTATTGACTGTGATGGTGAGCCTATTTCTGTCTTGTTTCTTCTTTCAGCAATCCACCTGACAAAGAGAAGCAAAAGAAACAAACAAAAGCATGGCCTTGAAGAATATGAACAGGTGGGTTTACCATGTAGGAATTAGGGTTGCCAGATGTCTTACCAAACAAGACTAAATTTGTATGGTCTCAAGACCAAATTAACTCTTAAATTCATACGAAGAATATGGAATCTCAATTTCAAGTGAAATAACTTCTGATTGAAATTATCTCCCTTCAAACATTCGGTGAATTTTTAAAAAAAATTCAATTCATAGAACTCTTCATTCAAGAACCGTCAAGTGGTTTATGAATTTAACATTTGAGTAGCTTCAGTAATGAAATAATCAGATAACTTAAAATCCATCAGCAGATTAAGCTTGCAGGAAAAATACCCATTTCTACCAAATCTTTAGGGGGCGGGGGAACCGAATAGCTCTCTTCCGAACCAAATTTATCCAATTTAATTCTTGAAAAATACAAAATTGCAACCCTGATGGTAATCCGCTGGAATTTTGTTATTTATACTTCATCTGTAAAGAATATGAATAAGCTGATAGGTAGAACATAAGAAAATTAAAACAATTGAATAGATCTGTCTCAATACATGCAATAAACTTTTGATTTAATAGACCTTGGTAGAATGAATATCAGATTTAATGTACCTTTTTCATCAATGTTCAATTCTATTTCTGTGTATCAGTCCTCAATAAAATATAAACTACTTTTCATTTTTTATTTTTTTACAATAAACAATATTTTTGAATTATGCCTAAAATAAATCTTATTTATGAGAACGTGATAGGATTTAAATAAGATTTTAGTCACACAGCCAAAAAATGAGTGAACTGTGAACTACTTTGTCAAAAAGTTGAGTAAATATCACACATTCTTCATCATAACTTAATCATTTTATATTGCATTAAATCTTTTTTATATTAAAAAGTATGAAATGGTAAAAAAAATATCCTCTTCAATTACATTGGAAATCAATAGATTAAGGGACACTCCTTCCTTGATTATTTGTGCATTAAATTAAGGCTTTCTGAATTGTATTTCCTTGAGGTGTTCTTTTATAAGATTATTCACCTAAAACACAAAGCCCTCTCTTGAGCCCTCTTCAATTTGTAATGTTGGAATCTTGTCTAGATTAGAGGGAATTGATAAATCAAATGAGACCAAAATGCTACCACTCTGTCTGCCTATATTCTGTTATAATTTAGTTTCTCATCTTGTTATTGTTGTTATAAAATGTAAATAGAATTTTATAACTTCTGGGAAACGGTACATCAATCACCATGTCCGAGTGGTAGGGTACTTGCTTCTGGTTCGGTAGGCTGTGTTTTAATTTTCCACTGTCATACCAAAATGGTACTCAATGCCTCTCTGCTAAGCACTCAGCACTAGGACCAGGTTTGAGGAACGTCTCCCTGAGGCTAAGAGGTTACGGCCCAATAATGTTGGATACGTTTAGCAACATCAAGCCTAGTCACTACCAAGATGGGCAACCACTGAGAAATACCAGGTGGCATAAACAGAATGAAGCTTCAACAGGCCTGGCAAGACAGAAGTAGGTCTTACTAACAATTGCTGTGTGTACCCAATCCCACAACACCCTCAATGAGAATATAAACGGAGAACATACATATACATACATTAATCATTCCTGTTTCAAAACCCACCTCTCATATTGATATAATCTATCGTAATCATTGGAATATCTGATAACAGTTTGGTAACATCAAAAGAAATCTTTTAGTATCAACTGATAATTAGTTTTTCTAGGAAGCAAAATAGGCAATGTGTATTATCCCTTTCAGAAGGCATCAAATGTTTTCCTTATTTACCGTTATTTCTGATTAATATTTGGTCAGAGGGAAATATGAAAAGCTCTTCTCCTTTTCTCATTATTCCTATTTGGAGACATTCTGTGGAGTCGCATTGGCAGTCAAATTGTCACAGACATAGCAGCTGCAATCTGAACGATTTTTTCTTCCCCTTTTCCTTCATATCTTTTCCTCACAAACTTGGCAGGTGGGCGATCAAGAAATTACTGATTAACTGCTGAATGAAAGCAACTTTGATGTTAATAGGTAGCACGAATAAGGTGACCTACCAAGTTCACGAAGATACTCCCCCCCCAACCCCATTTTCTTCTTCCTCTATCAGGAGCCATAAACCAAAACAGTCCACATTAACATAGGTTTCTTTAGTTTTCAAGATGGTCTATTAGTTTTCAAGTTGGTGTATGTATCATGTGTACAGGCCACACTGATGGAGCAAGAGGGCTGAAAATTTTGAAATCTATTTATGTGTGGAAGAAATCTTTTTGTTTTCCTAATTCTGTCCCTAGGTTTTTAGTGGGGGAGGGCCTATTTGTAATCTTAGTTTATGCTAAAATAGTCCCTTAGTCCAATGATGTTCATGCTTTTTTTTTTAAATTCAGGCTTTTTTAGTGATCATTCCCCAGCAAATGCAGAGAGAAATTAATTATTTATTGATTTCTTTTTCCAATTTTTGATTGATCACCCAAAACATGAAATGCTGCCAAAAGATGTCATTCTCATGGCTGTTTCTATTGAGTGACGAACAAGTCCTGCTATTGATGCTTTTCTCTCTGCTTCTTTCTTTCTTTCTTTCTTTCTTTCTTTCTTTCTTTCTTATATCTGTCTTTTATTTTCCCTATCCACACTTTATTTCTTTCTCTTTGCCTCACTCCTTCATCTTATTCTTTCAACTGCTCTCTCTTTTGTAAACGTCTCTTTCTCTCTATCTCTCTCTCTCTCTCCTCATCTCATTCACTCCATCTCTCTGTTTTGAAATTTCTGCCTCCCCCTTCTCTCTCTCTCTCTCTCTCTCTCTCTCTCTCAAATACTTTTTTTTCTCTCTCATTCCCAGTTTCTAACTTTTTTTTCATTACTTGTACATCTCTCTCTCTCTCTCTCTGGCCCACTTCCTCCACTACCTTTCTATTTCATCTTCTCCATTTCATTGCAGTTCTCTGCTTTGTTTCATTTATAGATACTCATCAATTGACCCCAGCCCCATAAAAAAAAAAACTCCAGTTGCTTCAAACAATGCTTGGGTCTCCATGGATTGTTCGAGGAATGAAGACAAAATCATTGCTTCAACTGAGCTGAGAGCTCATCAATTGAATTACCAATATTTCTTCAACCTGAAAAAATTGCATCAAGAAATTTCTTTGAACCAATACTAATTGACAGATGCTCCATTGTTCATGACATGTACCTATGAAATCTGTACTAGAGATGACATTCTGCTATAAATTCTCTCTTGTGTCAAACTGGATTTGAATTAGGAAATTGAACAGCCTAGTAATAGTTGTGGTTGATAAAATGTTTTCAAATTTGCTTGCCAACTATTGGCATTATTTGCTAATATAATATATCTTATGGTTGGCTATATTTCTTGTTTGCAACATTTGTCAGAGGAGATGACTATTATATGCTAATTACAGTGTAGTCTCTTTTTATTTATTTTTTGCGAATGCTTAAATAATCTGGGCTTATTCTTGACAAACGTAGGTAAGAAAACGCGAAGCAACATGATGCTTTTCAAATTTTTTAGCACAGTGCAATCGGAAAATTAATTAAATACTGCTGTTATTTTTGACATCGTGGGTAAACTAGTTATATATTAATGCATTACAGGCATGAACTAAATCTCCATGTACTCTATCCCACAGCTAGTCATCCTGACATAATCTTGTCATTGTCACGCTTCATGTAGATCTAAGACAATAGAGTGAAGGTGATCCTTGGTCTATATTTCTACATGAAGCTTCACAGTAAGAAAAGAGTTTGAATACATTTCCCTATATATACATTGTATTAGATAAAAACCAATGTCACTTCTTTGTTGGTTTGTGTCGTGCTAAAGCAAACAGGGAGAGAAAAAGGGGATAAAGCAAAGATTGTGTCTGTGCATTTGTTTATTCTAGAGCACATAGTTGAGTAAATTTAAACGTGCCTTTTTATATATTTAAAACTTTATTTGGATTTGTGGTTAGCAAACTAGTTCCATACACCATTACTACTGCAGAGAGTTCAGTCCTCACTGCGTGCCCTTGTGGCTTTGTGCCATATAAAGCTAAGCTGAGTAGAAATCTGTGTATGTATATACTTGAATATATAAGTATGTATGTGTATTTGCTCACACACATGCATACACGCAATCCAGGTAGCATTACATTTTTTTTTTTGTTCCTGGATAATGTCATTTTCTAAGTGATTATGTGTAAAAAGTGTAGAAAATGTTAATTATTCCCTTCAAACTTAGCTCTGGTGACCAAGACAGTGATAATTTAAAATCTACTTATTTCAAATTGGACAATGGATGAATATGAAAATTTCTTATTTCATAATATAAGAAAAACTACTTCATAGAAATATCACAGTCCTCGTGACAAAATCTAAGTTTGCAGGTAATAATAACCATTTCATGTACTTTTTATACACGAACAATTAGAAAATAACATTCACTATCTTGGAATGAAAATAGCAATAGAAGATTAAAACATCATTATTAATTGGATAGATTATCCACTACTGGATTCTGTGTGTATCAACCAACCCGATAACTCGTTTGACGCACACTGACTGATGGCTATTAAAATGGACCTAGTTGACTACAATGGCAGGGATCAAAAACCAAGTTGGATAAATAAAGATGAAATAAATACTGTGATGATAAACAAGATTTGCTACCATTTAGCAGAGAAAAGTCTCCTGCTTCATAACACAGTTTGTTATAGCACAGTTCATAGTATAACGCAGATGGATGGTGGATATCTAGCTTCAAAATAGCCAGATCTTGCCCAAAATGTGCTAGATCTAGCATCAAAATAGCTATATTCACAACCCTGTTTATCCTGGCTTGGTTATCACATGGTTGGCTTCATTGGACCCCAGAACTAACGTTATTATTGGGGATACCTGTTGAAAGACAACCATGACTATAGTGTCCAGAATATAATCTGCAAAGTCAGAGTTCACTCGAACAGGTGAGGTGGAAGGCCCAGTCTGCTCTGCTATTTTACCCATAACTGTGAAGGAGGATGGATTCATACTTTTCCCCAGGGCATTTGTGCAAAGTGATCGCAAATTGTCACAGCCAGGGTTCAAACTCGTTTCACCAATTCCATTTTCCGTGTGGCTTACCACTAGGCTACCCGCACATCCTAATTGTCTTTTCAACAAATGAAATAACAAGAATAAAATGTAAATGTTTAATCTTTAATGAAATTTTCCTTTGAAAACATCTTGACTTAGATTTTCCTTTTTCTGCTTCCATGTTCAGACAGCCCTCTCAAAGCTAAAGGCAATGTACCACGAACAGTGGGAAACTATAAATATGCAAGCAGAGGAACAAGTGCGGTGAGTTACTGTTTATTCTTAATTACCAAGTTCATTTATTGAACTAATTAAATCATTTTCCAATTGATTTTATTACTAATTCAATTATTTTCTTCCTTTTCACTTCTGCAGTCCCGCTTCTTTTTTTTTCTTTATTTTGTCCTTGGGCTTTGAGTTTATTTCATTTTATGAAAGATCACAATTGTTTTATTGTGCTTAAGTTTTCTCTCGCAAGAATCTTATTCTGTTTGTAATCTATATGTCTATAACAATGATCTTGTTTGTGTGTTTGCTTTGGGCCTTTTTTTTGTTTATGAACCAATTTTTTTTTTTTAAAGTTATTTGATTGGAGCCGAAAATTTTGCATGTGGAGTAATTTTGCCTTAGGTTAATTTTCAGCATGGCACGACTTTTCATCGAATGACATTTAATCAAAAATGCAAAATACACTCATACATACCACAAACACATACATGCAAATATGTGTTATATGTGTGTATGTAGAATGTTTGTGTAAGTGAGTGCGTGTAGATATGCATAAATGCATGGATGTGTGTACGTGGCTTATGTGCATAAGCATATGTGGTATGTGTATGTAAGTGTTTGAAAGTGTGTTGTATGTATGTTTTGTATATGTGTTTGTGTGTTTGTATATAATATGGGTGTATGTGTGTACCTATGTAATATGTGTGTGTTCATGGCATACATGTGTGTATTTTATTTTTTTGAATCGTCATTCAATGAAAAAGGTATGCTACACTATAAAAATGTTCTTGTCAGTGTGTTTGCGTTGGGTGATTTTTTTTCAATGTGAACCATTCATTTCTGAAGTAGTTTAATTGAAGCTGAATTTTTGCATGTGGAATAGTTTTGCTTGAAGTTAATTTTTAGAGGTAATAACTTCAGACTCCAAGGTCAATGGAAAAAATAAATGCCTTAGTATTTCAGTTATATGAGAAAAATGTTATTTAAATGACTTCCAGCTAATTAAGGGACTCTTATCTCAAGTTTCATTTTGGCATTAGGAAATGTATTGCTATTTATGTATTATGATGTAGTATGCATTTATAGAGGATGCCCTTAGGAAAGGCATGGATCCTTTTCTCCTCTCAGCCATGAGTAAATAGCAGTACTGAGCCATTTAGTCATGGAAGGCAGTACAGCAAAAAGAAAGTTACTCTGACAGAAAAAAAACCCCACAATTTGGCAGTCATTGTTACCAGACCTAAGGTCCTCAGGGAAGCAGGAGGGTTAGGCATGGGTCTAGCACTTCACTCCCCAAAACGTTCATGCTACTGAAATCACAGCAGAGTGGTTGCAGCTCTATTCTCTACCAAGAGTCTACATAAACAAGCAATATGTGTTTCATAAGTTTAAAAAAATTATAAATACATTTATTACCTTTAAACTGTATTGGAAATGACCTCCTGTTATTACACGGTGAATGTATCATTTGGTCTAGACAGGGTAAATAGAAAAAACAATCAAAGAAAATGGGGTTACTGCAGGGATCAAATCTGGGACAAATAGGTAGTCGCTTTAATGTAGCATGGCTATTACCATTGAGCTAAAAAGCTAACAGTAATGCAGGGCCCAAATAACTGCTTTGACTCCAAAATTCTCATTTTGTTCATTTATTGTCCATATCTGCTCTATTTGTTTCTCAACACGGACGATTATATAATTGACAAAATGGATATATAATCTGACTCATTTGTCTCATTTGGCCAAGACAGTGTATATAGAATAAACTACTGAAGAAAATCGGGCTGCTGCTAGGAATCAAACCTGTGAAAGTATGTGCGTTTTAAACAGTAAACAATCAGGAAAATAATTAAGCAATATTGAGCTTGACTAGTACCTTGATGAGTAATTGTCGGATAATTCTAGATGCTCTAAGCTGGAGATAATGTAAAGATCTCCTCACTCTTGCCAAGACATCATGGGCCAACATGGTAGGCTGTGGCCCATTACTATAATGGTACATCCAATCAAAGGACAGGAGTCTGAAATGACCAAGAAGATGAAAAATCCTGACTTTGAGGGTGTCTGAGGTAAAACGGCATGCAGTAAAATGCATCAGGGCACACCAGAATGAATTTAATGGTAGTGACCAGCCAACTTGAAAAGGATACGGAACCTTACAAAGTATCATCCCAAAGTTATACAAAGTAGTTTGTCATCTTATGTTGAAATTCTGTTCACCTTGAGAGATGAACCATTCTTTGTAAAGATATATTAATACTTTTTGTCGCTTTTGTGGAACAACTGGTGTTCAGAAGTAATTGATATGTATTGTGCAGTTTGATTCGAAAGATTGATTTGTTATGCATTGATATACTTGAACTAATATTCTCATCTTGGTTGTTACAGTCACAATGTTTTGACCATTGTGCTCTCTAGCCGTCTCCAGGCGTCTCTCACAGTTAGGAACATTCTGGGAATTTCAATACAAACCTTTTATTCAGTCTATGAGGGTTTGTTGCTTTCATTCTACTGTCTAGATGATGTCTTGCATCTATTGATTCTTCTTAGTTAATTTGACCTTATCAATACTGCTTGTCTGTCTCTTCCATTACCCGTCCCAGGAATTGAACTCATGACCACCAAGTTGGTCACTTAACTGAGGATTTTATCTACTATGCCATGTTTCTTGTAGAATACTAGTCCAAGTAAATCGGTGTATAATAATTTCTCATCTCAGAAATTCAGCAAAAAAATTTTGATTTGCATTTTGTCTATTTTATTTTAGGGTAGCAAAGGGCAAAAACAGATGTGATAAGGAGATCTCCGATAGTCAAGAAAGAGCCTACTGGCGACTACACAAACCACCGGTAAGTGTTATTTAAAACAACATGATATAGAGGGACATTGCATTTATAACACTGTGCAATTTATTTTCACTTTTTTTGTTCCTAAGCGTTAAGTGGGATTTTTTTCATTACTTACATGTGAATACAGAAAATGTCAATAATACCCTTCAAACTTTGATTTTGGGGAACGGGGCAGTGATAATTCCAAATCTATTTATTTAATTTTACACCCTGTGCAAATTAGCTCATTTATATTCACATGAAGTAGGAAAGAAGACCATCTTTGTACATCACTATCCTAGTCACAAATGCAAAGTTTGAAGGAAATAATTGCTATTTTCTATTCTTTTCACACATAAGCAATTATAATAAAATAAGATTTACTACCCTGGAACAAAAATTGCATTGCATGGTGTATTATAGAAGTATAACCCATTTATAACAGTTAGATACTGTCAACTAGAACTGTCTGCATAATTTTTTTCAAAATCTGAGTGATTCTGGCTGGCTATCTCTTTATCTATCTACATGTCACTCGTACGCAAATTTAAACATCTACTCCTTACTGTATCTACAAAAAATGTTTGGGAGTTTTCAGAAATTTCCCCTCCAAATAAGTTTTTATTGGAGGGGTTCAATTCACAATGTAAGTTCATGCTAAATTTTCTTCTTCCTCAATTAGAAACAGTAAACCAAAACTGTCAACATCAACAAAGGTTTCTTCAGTTTTCAAGTTGGTCTATCAATTTTCAAGTTGGTAAATCAATCACATGTGTAGGCTGCATCAATGGAGCTAAAGGGCTGAAACTTTTTTCATTTATTCCTTGTTATGCCAAGAAAAAAGTTTTCAGTTCTTTAAAATTCTACCCATAAGTAGGTTTTTGTGAAGAGTTCAATTGTCAATGTAAGTTTAGGCTAAATCGGTCCCTTCAACTTTGTCTGGCAGCGTTCACATTTTTGTTTTTTAAATTTTGAATTTTTAGTGATCACTGATCAAAAAAAGGTGAGGGAAGTAATTTACTCATTGATCACCTCTATTCCCAATTTCTAATTAATCACCCAAAACAAAGCATACTGCTAAATGACATTGGTCATCTGGAACTTTCTATAGAATGACTAACCAGACCTGTCTTCTTATTAATTCAAAATATATGATAATTCTGGTGTATTACTGTATTGCTATATATTGGCATACATATTCTTGAATTTATAAATGAGACTATACGAAATTTCCCAGAATAAAATATTGATTTGATTTCTATTTTTCAATTCATTTGAACACACATAATATTTGAGGCACATGCGTTTTGGGAAATAAGTTGAAATGGCACCTGCCTATTAATTTTTATTGGCTTTTTTGTTGGTCTACTATATATGTGATACGTGTCTGTGTGTTTTATCTACATATACACACAAGTATGTACATTATATATATATATATATATATATATATATATATATATATATAATGTGTGTGTGTATGCATATATATATAAATAATCTCATCTGATTATCTGTCCCATGGAACGGGTTATTTGGCTAGTACAGACACACACATATATATATATGTATATATATATATGTATAGGCATATTTTGAACAGAAAGTAAGTGTCCAGTTTTGCATTATTGTTACATTATGAATAGAGATCCCGCTCTAAAACTACAATTTGATTTCTAATTTTGATTTAGGATAAAGTCTCTTCACTTTTGACCCTCTTACAAGAGAGGAAAAGTCTCTTGTTCACTTTTGACATCTGAAAGGGAAAGAAAGTCTCTCTTCACTTTTGTCACCTTATAAGGGAGAAGTCTTGATCCTTTACACAGTGGGGAAAGTCTCCTTCCAATTTAATCCCTGAAGGAGTGGGAAAAGTTTCCATTCATTTTTTACCACCTAGAGGGGGGGGGTGTCTCCCATCATTGTTGACTCTTTAGAATAGGGAAAAGTCTCCCTTTAATTTGGGCACCTTAAAAGAGGAACAAGTCTCCCATCCCTTTCGACTCTTTACAGAGGGAAAAAAGTCTCCTTTCACTTTTGATCCTTCAAAAGGTGGGTTTCTTTACACTTAAAACCCCTTAAAGAATTATATATAAACCTATGAAATGAGAAGATTTGTATATAGGCAGGAAGTAGATTCCATTTTAGCATTATAGTTATATTGTAAATAGAATTCCCTCAAAAACTCTTCTGAAAATATTTTTCTCAAAACTATTCATTGTAAGATCCCCCCCCCCCCGGTCTATTTAGTAGGTATGCTAAATTTGGTTGGATTGCACCCATGTTTAGGTACCTTTTTACCATGTGTTGGAAAAGCGCATAAACACATGGACTCCACTCACTTATCTATTCAATATATATATATATATATATATATATATATATATATATATATATATATATAAATATGAATGAATTAAATGGTCTTCCGTCTTTACACGGTTAATGTATCACTCCTACTAGATGACATGAATAGAATAAACAATTAACAAAAATGGGCTGCTGTGACCAATAGAGTAGCTCCCTCAATGTAGCATTGCTCTTACCGTTGAGCTAAACAGCCGCCGGTAATGCAGAGGCCCAAATAACTCTTTTCAAACTTATAATATATATATGTACGCATACAAATACACACGCGCATATGCATTCATATATGTGTGTATTGTGATGAGAAAGTCTCACCTGCTCCTTGTTATATTATATTTTGTAAACTAGCTGAGCAACGCACGGGGTGTACATTTACAAGTGTTAAACGATATTAAATTCCACGTCTTAATCTGCCATGGCCACTTATAAACACTAGTTAATTTATTTTTGTATTGGATTAATTTCTACTCTAAAATGAAAATTAATCATCAATTTATTTCATGGGCCACTTTTTGTGCTGTAAATACACCAACTGCCCTCTTAATATTGTTTCATTCAATGCTTTTACGTTGTACAGTTTTTGAGAAAATGAGATGTAGGTACACAATGATATAAAATATTGTATATGGAATTGTGAACTAAGTGAGTTTTTGACTTAGCATAGGTCAATTCCTACACTACAATAAATCAAGTTTCACTACTACTTATTTCTGTGTCTGTGGTAAAAGCAGTTTCATTTGATGTTTCAGTTTAAGTCATGTTTCCCAGGAATCTAACTGAAACATCAGGAATTGGTAGTCTACATGAACAAATCCAGTTAAGCCTATTGTAGATTATCTCTAAAGTTACCTCCCCTTACACCAAAAGATTCCAAACTAAAATCATCTCCTATGAAGTAGTCTAGGATTTAGAACAGTAAATTGGAAACTTCAAGGCTTCTGGTTCAATTCAGGATGTCAAATAGGTGAGGCTGAACTACTAGAAAAGTAATTGGTTGTTTATACTTATATTACTGAGTATCAAGTGGAAAATCATTTTTTTAAAAACTTGGCTTCAAATGAAGAGTTTTCTTATCTTTCATGATTTGGTACAAAAGAGCTACTTTTTCCTGTTATTCAGGATTGAACCTCAGATCTTTGAGGCATCTATCTGCTGCTCCACTACTGAGCCAATGCTAGTACACTTTTTTAACCTTTTCAAGACTAACTTATTAAAATACTTAATGCCTGGATTCTAAAAGGTTATAAAAAAAATCAAAAACACATTGATTTTTATTTCATGGTTAAATAAAAATATTCTTTCATCAAATCAGAATTCTTTCCATATTTTGAAGAACCAAAATCATGATTGGATACATTTGTCTCATTAGACATTTATCCCCACACAGATGAAAAATACGGAATTGGCAAATCACTTAGCTTACATGTCTTTCCAGTTCAGTAATGTAATGCAAACTACTTCCTGCGTGGGTTTCATACTATGATGACATCATTGTCTGCGATTGTAAAAGCTGAGAAAATCTCATTTTCTTTATTTTCCATAACACGTACATCCCAGTAGACTTCTATAAGATATCTAGTGGATGTATGAATCCTGAGTGGAATTGTAAATAAAAGTATGTTTATCAATGTTTCCTTTGCTTTGAAAATCAGCTTTAAAATTCTGGGCTCTACTCTTTGCTGATCATTGGAGGATCTACAACAGATGTAGGAAACTCTCCTAAAGCCATAATTATGCTAATAATTTAAAAGAAGCTCTTGTTCATTTTATGGAAGTTCATATGGATAATGAATGAACAGGTCCGGTTAGTCACTCAGAAGAAACTGTTATGTGATCAATATTTTTTTGGCAGCATGCCATGTTGAGGGTGATCAATTAATGTATTGGAAAAAAGGGTGATCAATGAATAAGTTACTTCCCTTGCATTTTGTTGGGCTGTGATTACAAAAATGTCTGAATTTTTAAAGAACAAGTATGAATGCTCTTGGACACAAACTAAGGGATCAATTTAGCATTAACTTGCATTGCAAATTGAACCATCCACTTAAAACCTATTAGGGGTGATTAAAAAAAAAAAAAAGCAAAATAAAAAAGTGTAAATGTCTAAATTTTCAGCCCTCTAGCTGCATTGATATGGCCTGTACATGTAACATACATAGCCAGCCAGACTTGCTTGAAAACTTAAGAAACCTATGTTGACAGTTGATGGTTTCTAAAAATGGAATAAACGATAGAGAAGTTGGAAAGAATTAGAAGGTATCAATAAAAGTGGTTTATACACATCATCAAAAAGTTTTTAAATCATTTTGCATTTCCACTCCACTTTCAATATACCATAATGAACCTGGATTTTTTATGCATTAGAAAAAGAAAAAAAAGGAAGGAGATTACTAGTCAAGTACCAATTAAGTTATTTTCCTTGACAAATATTATAGACTAAAAATATAGGCACACTTGTGGCGTGTAATATAAGTAATGTGCCAAGAGACAAATGGTTTATGATGATAACAATTTAGATTGTGATGTTTTTCCTTCAGTTTACCTATTGAACAAAAGTTCTATCCCTTTTTATTTATTGTGCTCCTGGCCACACCACTTTGTCTACATACCGTTTTGTTTTGGCATAAGTACTCTACTAGACCACTACTAAAAATGTTTGTTATATTTTTGAAAAGAAAAAAGAAGCTCTTTTAACCTTTTTAGAGCCTTATTTCAATTGGTTCGTCAAATAACATCTAGATTCTCCAGACTCTACATGATTTTTTCTTTTTCAAAAAAATTTTATTTTAGATGTTGTCCTGTGGAAAACACCAGTGATGTCATGAATAAAATTTATTCTTACCATATTTATTCTTCAATGGAATTTTTTTCATGACGCTACAGTTGTTCTATTATTGTCTGTGATAGTGAGTTGTCTACTAATTAAAAATGCTTCTCTTTTCCAGCCTGGTCAGGTGAAGTACATGGATGAATCTTCCAAACGTAACTTTTCAGTTTCACAAATTGCTAACAGACAAAAGAATATAGAATTCTTACGTCGACGGGTAAGACCATTTATTTATTTTTTCAATATGTATTTATCATACAATGAGTGTGAAAAGTGTGTGATACATTTCAGACTGAACATTAATGAGTTATATACCAAAATCAGAAATATTTGGTCAAATTTCTGTAAGAATGTTAAAATAAACTTCTTATGAAATATATATATATATATATATATATATATATATATATAAAATACCATATTTTGCTGTATATAAAATGCACTTTTTTTCAAAAGTGGCCCTCAAAATCAACCTGAGGTTTAACAACTTTTTAATGAATATCTTTGCCTTGCCAAAATGAATCACCATAGCCTGCATGTGTACCAAAAATAATTATCTAAAAAATTATCTTAAATTTTCTAAAAAAAAATAGATCTTTTCTAAAATTATAAATCATTTGTCTAAAGTTATCTGAAGTAATACCGGCACAAGATTTGAGGATTGTTGGTCCAAAATGAATATAAAGACCCCAAAAAAGCACTTTTGGTGCTTATTGGTGTACTCCTACAAATTTTCAAGGTTATAACCTCAAAAATGTGACCAGGAGCAGCCAGAGACAAAGACAGATATGGACACTCCGAGAGAGAGGAATCTGTTGTGCACTTGGCTGGTTGTCGGGCAGCAGTGATTTGATACATGGGATATGTTTAACCATTATATTTCGAGCTAAATTTTGGGTGGATCTCATATGGCAGTGCAATTTATGACACCAGTATGTGTGTATAATATATATATATATATATATATATATATATATATATATATATATTTTATAATAATAATAATAATAATTATTAAATAATTGTCATCCACAGACAACTGTTTTGTTGTATTACAACTCTTCAGTGTGGCTATATACTATCCATAATTCCATCCAGTACCACAAGGTTGGGTCGAAACCTTCGCTTCAGACCCAGAGGCTGGCATCTTATCTCTGCCCTATGCAGAACTGGACAGTCAGTAAGGTTGAATTTAAGCAATATATCTACGTACGCATATATTTTTCATCTACCAGAGTGCTCTATTCCTAAGTTGCATAAGCTTATAATGAACGAGTTACCTCACTTAAAGAAGCATGGTCTCCTTAAAAAATGACAGGATTTATTATGTTATCTATTGATAGATTAATATTTTACAATATTTCTATTTTTAAACACTGTTATCAGTCGCATGAGTCCCACTCTTTCCTTCTCTTTGATCAGCTCGGGAGAGAGTGATACTTGTTTTTCTGCCAAACTTACACTCGGACTCCCTCTCTCTGATGAGCTTTAAAGAGAGGAAGAGAGTAAAACTTACATCTTCGCCATCACATGAACATACAAACAAAGAAACTATGTAACTATGGTCTTTATACATGAGATATATTTTATTATTATTATGTATATTGAACAAATGTAGCTATCAAAGGTGGCAAAGGGTTCTATCCCTTGTTACATGTGCGTGTATTAGTGTTCCAGTGCTCCTGGCCTTACCTTTAGTCTACTTGAAAATTTGCATCAGTACTCCACTAAATATCTTTAAAAATACTTTTTTGTTTCTCTTGTTTTTTTGTTGGTTTTTTTTTCTGGCCTTATTTTGATTATTTTATCATTAACATCCAGATTCTGAAGAATCTTGATGTTTCTGGATGTCCTTTATTTTATTTTAGATGTTTTCCTGTAGAAAATGCCAGCGATGTCATAAATAGAATTTATTCTGACCATATTCATTCTTTGATGGAATTGTTTTCCATGACCTCAAATTTTGACACTACGGTTGTTCAATTATTGACTGTGATAGCTGGTTATGATTTTGTTTACATACTATTAAACCTTATTCATCATACAATATTCCAACATAAAGGATAAAAAATGCAAATGTCATAATATTTGATTAATAAAACACAAAGTGTAACTAATTTTACCCTCTGTAATTTCGAGAAGCATCGATTTCATTCCAAGGGTTTTGAGGCTATTATTGTACTGCATTCTATGGCTGCCTTCTGGTATACATTTCTTATAGAAAAAGCTGGGGTCCTAACATTTTAGGCTGGTGTACATTAGAACCAGCTGTATTCATAGTCATATTGTCTGGCGTACCTTCAAACTGATTGTATTTATGATAATACTGACAGCTGCACCTCAGCATTACAGTGAAGTTATTGTGATAGCACTGGTTTGCAGAGGCGAACGTAGAGGAGGCATTTGCCCCCAAGGTGTGAAGGGGCCGAAAATTTCCTCTGGCCTATAATGTTTGTTAATTAGTAATTATATTCACCTCCCTACAAAATACCACCAATCAAGGCGCTGTCTCTCCAGGCTGCTGAAAACCCTTTGCTACACCACTGGTTTTTTGTGATTAATAGTGTTTTAGAATAGCTTCTCTCAGCACAGACTTTATTGAGTCAAGTCTGGTAATCTGACATACATTGAAAGTATGACCTCCTCACCATTCATACTATCATTATTATTATGGGCATCTGCTATGGAGTTTTAGTGTGTAAGCTCATCTCACTGACTGTTGGCAGTGCAATGAGCTTGATCCCCACTGGGTACCTCATCCTGCTAACTCTGTAAGACTAAGCTAAGCCTTGTTTGTATCAATTACTGTTATCACTCCACTACCAATGCTATGAATTATTTATACTATGTTTTGTACTCCAATAGTCCCCCACCTTTAGAACATGAGTGTTGGAATCCAAGAAAGACAGTTTTATGACTGAGCTGCAGGTTATCAAAAATCAATTACAAGTTCAGTGGTGAACTAAGTAGTTGTTTTCATCACAAAATCAAAGGAATTGTGTCGAACACCATGTGATTATATGTTAATTGATTGCAAATTGGAAAAAATTTGATTATTATGGTCGTTTTAAGTGAGTCTTTTGATTGAAATATGTTTTCATTTGTGGTTTTCTTGATGAGTAGGCTTAATAGAGAGTTCTACATTCAACATAACTACTATTCTCACTTTTGTTTCAACTAGTAATAGTAGTAGTATTACCACTCCTCCTACAACTTTACTACAGTCCACTTAACATTGAGTCTGTAGTTTGGGGGAAGTGACCTTGGTCAGCAGAGAGTGATTTGTTTACTTAGTTATTTCCACCCCCATCAGCTTCATTCCTTTGCCTACTTGAATTGTGATGTGGAAGATAAAAGTTGTTTGTTTTCTCTTATTAAATTCTCTTCCTATTTGGAAAAGATTCAAACCCTAACCCTGACACTCTATCCCTGGACCATATAACCTGAACATGGACAGCCTTAGGGTTCATGGTGCCCTGGGCAACCTGAACTTCAGTTCCCTTTTAAAGTGTACTATTATTTCATTATCTGGGAGCAAAATTGCTACCAAAACTGGTCTGGCTGGCTCGCTGACTTTCTATCTATGTACAGGCTGCTTAAATGGAGCTAGAGGGCTGAAGATTTAAACACTTACTCCATATTATGTCTAGAAAAAAAATCTGTTTTTCACTACCCCGCCCCAGGTCTTTGGAGGGAGCTCCATCTACAATGTGAGGTAATGCGAAATTTATTCCTTAGTTTTGTCCTGCAGCATTAACACTATTTTTTGAAAATTCAGACTCTCTTTAGGATTCTGTGAAAAATTTTTAAAAATGACTTGCTCATTTATCACCCCTTTTTCCAATTTTTCAAGATCACCTCAAACATGGCATGCAACCAAAAGATATTGGTCATGTGACAGTTTTGTTTTGAATAACCAGACCTGTTTATTTATGTTTTACATTTTGCACTGAGAAAAATAAGTATATATATATATATATATATATATATATATATATATATATATATATATATATATATATGTGTGTGTGTGTGTGATGCAAATCAGGAATGCAATATGATATCATATAATACAATATCCTATGTGTGATGGGTTTATTTCATAAAGTGCTCAATACATTTAACATTGAGTTGATTTAGAGTAGAGCTTGAAATATGATGAAGTGAGGATTCACTACACAAATAGGTTTATGTTTCTGCCCTGATCATTCATCTGAAGAAGCCCAAACAGGGCAGAAACATAAATGTGTTTGCATAGCGAATCCTTACTTTATCATATATATATATATATATATATATATATATATATATATATATATATATATATATATATATATATATATATATATATATATATATATATATATACTATACTATACTGATTGATACTAAATTTCAATATTCTAAATCATGATGCATTGATTAAATGAGCTTGTTTTAGGTCATGAGAATTTCCTTTGGCAATTATTCATCTTAATTTCACCATGACAGAAAGTACAGCAATATCTTGCCTAGTGCGGTCGATGCATGAGCCAAAAGATCTACTCTATCTGTATCTGCACTGATCGGGGATTTGTTTCAATAGGAAAAATGAAGATTGTTTCAAGACACAAATGGAATAAACCTGATTATATATTATGTACTATTATGTATTAACTACTAATTAAGCATCAGGAGTTGAAACAAAGACTTCTATTGAAAAATTCACTTTTTATGGATAAATTTGTCCAATATTGATCACATCATTTCAATTTTCTTTTCTTTCAATAATTTTAGATAACACAGGATGGCATTTCCTAAAGCTCGTTGGGTATCGATTAAAAAAAGTAATAACTATATTTTGTGTGAAATGTGTCACCCAAAGCGATGATGGCCATAATTTTCTGAATAAGAATAGAGTTACACTCAAAATTGTTCTTGAAGTTAATAGATTGCATTGAATAATAAGAAATACAGTATAAGAAGAAATATCGGCTCTATAGTGAGTCATTCTGCACTAATTGGATCTTGAGGCACAAATTATAAACTTCACTACAGTGAATCATGCACCGATTAGTGCCACTCTGTACAAGGTATTGTATTTAACTATGAGATATTCCTGAAAAATCTGACTTCACATCAAGGAATGGGGGGGGGTCTTTTTGTTTAATTGATTTTCTCCATTATTCCATTTGTATTTGGAAAGTCCTACTGTCTCTAGCACTTCGTACCCTGGGTGACTGTGCATGTTAGAATATTGAGTTAACACGGACGTCAGTAGAAATTATTGCATTGAACAACCATAGCCACCGAAGGAAGGTGGCATAGGGTTCTATCCTTTTGTATGTGTGTGTGTGTATGTGTTTTTGCACTCATGGCGGTACCGTTTTGTCTACAGAAAATTGGCATCAATACTCCTCTAGACAGCTTCTAAAAATATTTTTTCAGTTTTTAGAAAAAGTTTTTCTGATCTTTTCTGTGCTTTTTTCTGACGGATTTATTAATGACATCTAGATTTTCCAGAATCTAGATGTTTCTAGACATTTTTTTAACATCTTTTTTAGATGTTTTCCAGTGGAAAGTGCCAGTGATGTCATAGATAGAATTTATTCTGACCATATTTATTCCTTGATGGAATTTTCTCACATGGCTTCAAATTCTGAAGCTCTGTTGTTCAATTATTGACTTTGATGGCGAGTTTTATTTTTATTGATTTGAACATCATTATATTTGGTATTTATTATTACTTGAGTTTAGAGCCTATGAGGAAGGGGTGCAGAAGGTACATGATATTC
Source organism: Thysanoteuthis rhombus (assembly GCA_963457665.1). Lineage (NCBI taxonomy): Eukaryota > Metazoa > Mollusca > Cephalopoda > Oegopsida > Thysanoteuthidae > Thysanoteuthis > Thysanoteuthis major. Next base: position 44,415,448 of record OY735220.1, on the reverse strand, counting down.
AGAGAGGGGAAGTCCAATTGCTAAAGTATGGCTGACCAGAAATGACCACACCTGATATTACCCACAATGGCAGAAGTATTTTCCTAATCAATACACAGTCGTATGACGTGTCATACCTCCATCTAAATACAATTCATAAGATAAAACTTCAAATTGACCTTTAAATAATATTTCAAAAAAGCACATGACTTCTAAAAAATCATCACTTTCCAGAAATCACTGAAAAGCCAGACTTCTTGGCACCAATGTTACCATACATAGGACTGTCTCCGCCCAGCTAGTGAGCATTTGACCTCTAGCTGTCCAAATGCATCTGCAAACTTTTGGACCAATCAGAAAACTAGAATAATTTTTTCTGCACAGAAATCTGATTCAGAGTCCACCATAAAATACAATCCAAATTAACCTATGTAGCTAAGGAAGCAATCTTTGCAGCCATTCCACACAGTTTCCTCCTGACCAGGTCCAAGTGGGAGACACAGGCGTGACACTAAAGTAGTATTTACTGGCATATCTATTCAACACATACCAGAACTTACACTAGTTCTCATACACAATCAATTGCAAAGGAAGCCATCTCAACCAGGATAAAATGAGTACACTCTCATATACACATTCTATAAGGGACTTTTATTTTTATACACACATACATTTTCGAAGATACTGGTTAATTATCTCATTCTATAAGGATATCCCCCCTTCAAATACTCACGAGCTACATGAACATGTACTTTGTGAGTGTGTACATTTTTTCAGAATAAATCCTTCTTGTTTATTCAATACAAAAAATTTCAAGTGTTGTTTTCATTGTTTGATTTTTCACCTATTACCTTCTCTTCCTTACTTGGAGTTTAGCTCCTGCTACTATTCCATTCTTGTTTCTTGCACAACTCATGGAGTTGCATTTAATCTACATTGTAGTGACATTACTGTAAATCATCATCATCAGTCTTTTATCATCCATTGTTGGACATAGACCTTCCCCAGGGTACGCCACACCTCTCTATTATGGGCATTGCAGATCCAATACTTTCTGAATTTGTCTAATATTCGTCTCTCCATCTTGTGTTCTGCTGGCTTCAGTTGCACATGTGTTCTCAGGGATCCATGTTGTGAGTCCTGATGTCTATTGATTGTCTGCTATTCTTGCAACATGACCAGCCCATTGCCATTTGAATTCTATAGTGGATTCTTTGTTGTCTCTGACCCCAGTTTTCTCCCTGATATACTGTAGTGCCTTGTATTCTCTCCATTTGACATTTAACATGATTCTTTCATGTGTATGTTGCATGCTTCTCAGTCAGCAGGTCAGTCTCTTGGTTAGGTTCAATGTTTCAGCTCCAGAGGTGACCATTAGGAAGATGCATTAATTGTATACCCTTCTTTTTCATGCCTGCCCTTGATCGGGTACCTTTATACAGGCAACACTTCAGTTATATATAAGGGTGACCAATTCTTATGATTTTTTTCAAACATCTACTCTATGTGTAAATAGAAGTAATTGCAACTTATGTTCAACAGCCTTTAAAATCAATTAACGATGTAAAAAGATTTTTTAGATGCATTCACTCATCTCTATGAGACACTTTTCAGGTCAGTAGGTTGGTTCCTGATATCTTGAATATCAGTTCTCTCAGCTGTATAATCTTTGATTGATATAAAACTTGGTCCAAACCTTTGGGTGAACAATCCTCATCTTTATCTTCCTCTTCCTCCTCTCCTTTCTGCTGCCAGTACTACCACAACAAGTTATGTTTATTATAAATTTTCTCAGCCATATCGTGTTGGATTGATGTGAAACTTGGTCCAGGCTTTCAGGTTAACCATCCTCATCTTCCTCTTCCATCGCCACCTCC
>OY735220.1:43613592-43811092 GCA_963457665.1 Thysanoteuthis rhombus | reverse complement strand
AAACGCCCCAGGCCCCCAATGGAGGTGGGACCGAAAGCATTATGAATTATAGTTCACATACTGCCTTTCTACTGATGTTATATAACAACAAGGATAATTGTACATACATGAACTGCATAAATAATAATTCAGCCTTCGGAGTTGTTTTTCTCTCTTAGATAGTGTATATTTATTTATTAAAAATTTTCTTCTTTTATCAAACCTTACTAAATGTTACGGGGGACCCTCAAGGAGCCAAGTCCCCCTACGCCCCAAATCTCTAGCAACGTCTCTTTGACTGAGAGACAACGATTAAGTTGTGTGTAATCCCCCCAATTCAAAAATAGAATACAAACAAGAAAAATTTGATTACAATAAGCAACGTGATCACACACTTCCGTTTGGCACACTTTCCCCTGTTACACTTTTAAAACAGAAAAATCCACTGAAAGTGTTGAAGATATATGAGAGGTTCTGAGAATAGAATTGCAAAACAAAGACCGCAAAGAGACTGTGGAGAGGGAGGGAGAAGCAGGGTAGAGGTACACAAAAGCGTAAGGGGTTGACATAAAGTCATTAGCTAAAGGAGAGCGGCTGAGCTCTCCAGTCGAGGAAAGAAGTTAGGTGAGAGAAAATAAAGTTAAGTAGAATTGAACTCGCCCTCGAGTGTTTGTGAGGGGAAGATTTGGATAAGTGCTGGGGATGATCACTTCAGGCAACTCCAATGAGTATTTCCTGGTACTACAGAGCTTTAGATTTCCACCCCAAGGTATACCATTAGCAAAAGTAACGGGTATTTTACCAGTAACGGAATATTATTACCCGAAAAATTTCTTCAAGCGTATCTTTTTTTTTTTTTTTTTACTCAAATCTTAGTTCATGTACGATGTCTTAAACATAATCATTTCTATAGAATCATTCATTTTTGTTACTCGCAGCCTGTAGGCAAGGGGTCGGCCTTTTAGTTTGCATAATATTCTTTTTGCTCGCAGAGGGGTTGGGGCAAGCGTAGCGTAATCTCCGTCTAAGAGAATTAACGGGATAGCTACGGGAGGCTCTCTACATGATCCCCACCTGCATACCTACCAGGCAGTCACCCATCCGGATACTGACCAGGCTTGATGTTGCTCAACTACGGTGCTCGTACGAGAACCGGTGTACCCAACCCGATTCGGACGTTGGCGAAAACACTCATTACATTCATCTATTTGAGTATTTTTGAAGAATTTTGAACTCTGAGTCTATAGTAGCGCTAGTAATTAAGCGCGTAGCTGAGCGAAGGGGTAGAGGCGATTTGAAATCGCCCCGGGGCTTTAATTGAGGGGCTGCAAAAGCTTTAGGAATAGTAATTCACCTTCTGCCTTTCTACTAATATTATATAACAGCAAATCTCACTGATTGTCGGTGGTGGCTTGGGTGAGGTGGGATCATACCGGAACCGGTGTGTTAATCGCGATTTGGTCGTATCAATAGAGCCAGTAATCAGCGGCATCTCCATCTTCAATCGAAAATAGTTTACTACATGTGACTGACTGACTGTCGTCAGTATGGGGTACAAAAGGCTTGTCAAAGTTCTACTTGATATCTGCTTCATAATTTGAAAACCAAATATGCCATGGAAAAAGGCAACGTTGTTATTAGATCAGTCATACATTCGCCTTTTTGTAAATATTTCTTTGGGTTTTAGAAGTACACAATGAAAACGCATAGGAACGGCATTTCCTTACCATCTGTTAGAGGGTGAACAGCGTTCCCTCACCATCTATATACAACTAAAATTCCCTATTTGAGCAATTCACTGATAAGAATTAACAGCCAGCTTATATCCAAATACTCATCCCATATGGCCTTAAAACGTTTCTGAAATTGATTAAATTTCAAAATTTTTCCTGACGGAGGTCTATAAATCCTAGGAACAGATAGCTCTATGATCCCTCACTTATCTTTTAGCACTACAACGATGCGTACAAATGATCAAGGTCTCCCTTGGAAAAGATAAAGACAAGAGTGAGTGCTGCACAGGAAGACTCAAGCAAGGTCTTTATACCCCGACGGACGTTCGAACCTCAATGCAATTCAAAGGAACTAACCGAAGCGTTAGGCAGTGCCTGTCCAACCCTTGATGAGACCCTAAACTATATATAGATTGTGGGCCCTTTGTTACAAATTCACACTAAAAATGTCATAAAATTTGAATATATTCATGGCTTTTAAAATATTTTAAGGGCCTAAGCTGTTGCTTTATGCCCAATTCTGACACTGGCGTTAAACCTCACACAAAAGATACTCTCACAGGAATGAATACAAAAAAAGTGCATAATGGTTATTGGATTGTGGCAGAGCCAGCCCAGACATAAGCGAAGTGAACGGCTACTTAGGGCCCTGTAAAAGATGATGGGGTGGAGCCTCCTAATCAGAATCTGCTTAGGTCTCCAAAAAGGCTCGGACCGGCCCTGGATTGTAGAAGAAGAAGAAAAGATAAGAAATAAATCTCACAATCAATAACTTAACCACCGTTGCGTCAAAATTTCAAGTCATAAAAAATTCCATCAAAGAATAGATATGGTCAGAATAAATTCTATTTATGACATCACTGACGTTTTCCACTGGAAAGCATCTAAAATAGAATAAAAACACACTGAGAAACATCTAAATTCTGGAGAATCTAGATTTTATTTATAAATCTGTTAGTCTAAAGCCAAAAAAAGCTTTTTTCCCAACGATAATAAAAGAACAAACAATTTAGAATGGTTCTAGTTGAGTACCAATGCCAATCTTCATGTCAGTAGACACAAAACAGTGCAGCCAGGAGCGTTGGGACACACAAACACATAGAGAAACACACAAACACTCGCAAGTATGAGAAACAATAGAACCCTTCGCCATCTTTGATGGCTACGGTTGTTCAATGATTCATTCTTAGCTCTGGAGATATGAAATCAAAGTGATTAGTAAAAGAAACAATGTCTTTATCAATGGAGATATGCCACCCCTCATCATTACCCCAGTCGTCGAGTTCGAGAGAGATATATTTATTCGGTAACGTCTTTCTATCTGTCTGTCTACACGATATCTCCAAAAGTTCTCAATGAGGCGTGGACCATGGGATAAAAGATAGAATTTTGGGGTGCATCTAAGATTTATTTTCAGTGAGAGATATTTTTTCGTTTTTTTTCTCAAATCATTATTAGATAATTTATGAATACGCTCATGACTGTCTACATCATATCTAAAACGTTTCTAAATAACTTTCAATAATATTTTATTGAAGAATGGACAATTGGCTACAGAAAAAGTGATGAAAATTTGGGAAAGATTCGAGTTCAATTACCACCCATACATCGTAGTTTTACGTTTACATCATATGATGTCAAAAGCCCATGTCTGTGCACACGATATCTCTGAAAGTTCTGAATGAATTTATATGAAATTTCATGGGAAGGTGGATGATAGACTATAGAAGAAATTATCAGATTTTAAAATGGATCCATACTTAATTACTCCACCTAACAATGACATAGGTAGAAGTGTGTGCTCTCCTAGTGCCTTCTAGTTGCTGTAGTGTTACTCATAAATAAATTGAATACAGTTCGCCTACTCTAACTTTCTGATTTCCATGTTCCTTTTACATACACACGCATATACATATAGTCAGTCAGGAATTGTATAAGGCAGCAAAAAGCTCTTTCCATCCCCTCATACCCTCGTCCTTTAGCCATTATATTTTCATCTGCTATAACCTTTTTAACATGCTTCACCATATTCGTCGCCGGAAACGATAGAGTCGATTTATCTTATTAATGGACATTTTGTATTGACTTATAAGTTCCGATACTCAGCTCTCAGGAACTCTCGGTCTACCTTGCCCCACCGGGCCCCAGTGTGATGCACCGGCTGTACCCAGCCCCTCTCATAGACCTTATTCGCGGTTTGCTTTGATCGCTACTTTCACTTTCACTTTCAAAATTCTAAGCTCCTTTTAACATTACACACGCGCATATACATACCGACAGTATCTGTCGCATTTACTAACAACAATGGGACATGTGACTGAACGCGTAGGCTTTTTGAAATGATTTAACTTCATTCGTTCACGTGTGATTCATCTTTTATCATCATTTTTCCTCTCTCAGAAACTACATAAAACAAGTTTAGTCTTTGTAGAAGACTCAGAATAAGTGGCTCGTTTGTGATTATCCATTGAAATTTCATTGTAGGGTTGCCAGATAGTTGAAGACGTCTCTAGCCAAAAGTACGTCAAAAAATGGCCAAATGCTCAAATCGTTTATAAAAAAATTGCAATTTTGCACTGCACACCGAAAAAAGGGGTTTATTTAAAATACCACTGCAACAAAATCAACATTTTTGTTCACACGAATGGCCGAAAGTTAGGTTTCAATTTAGCATTACTATCAAACCCGCTGCATTACCAAAAAATTGTTTGTTTTTTTTCGAACTAACATTTCTGGGGAAACGAAACTCTTATACACAAATATTGTTTGTTTTTTGTTTTTTTTACTTGAAGAAGTAAATGAAAAATGTCAATAATGGCCCCAAATTAAAAGTGCTGATCCATACGTAAATAATCCCACTATTTTTGATGGGTAAATGCTCGTCATCATCATCATCATCATTATTATTATTATCATTATTATTATTATAAGGGAGAGGTACAAACCACAACGCCGCCGTGATAGGTGAGGGAGATGTGAGAGGAAGGCTGAAGACCTGGGGAGACTTGTTGTCACTCAGCTTTCAGCGATCACCACTGGGCAACTGAAGTGAAACTTTAAACCACAGCACTGCCGTGGACTATGAGAGTGCAGAGAGGAGGGCTGGAGACCTGGGGATACTTGCTGTCACTCAGTCGCCAGCGTTGACCACCAGGCAACTGGTGTGAAAATTAATAATAATAATAATAATAATAATAATAATAATAATAATAATAATAATAATAATAATAATAATAATAATAATAATAATAATTAGCTGAAGCAGTGCAAATTCAACGGGTGTTGAAAACTGGAATTATCCATTATCTCATGTTTTTTCTTTTTTTTCTTGTCATTTGTCCGACTCTCCTGATCCCATACCTTCTAATATGCGTGGATTAGCTCCATATGCAAAAAACTCCCTATGCCATTCAGTAAAGTACCTAATTTCATACCCTACCAAATTATCAAATGACCTAACTTTATTTCCCACCTTCTTTTCCTCACCCTCTTATTAAGCTAAGTAATCTTTCGCTTATGATACTACTGAAAGAGTAACATTTGAACGAAATTTGGTACCAGGAGAATAATATTATGGATAATAATGTGTGTGGTAGAAACAGAAGAGAGAAGAAAGAGTCAGACAGTGGATTTTTCTGTCCCAGCAGACAACAATGTGAAGCCAGGGATCTTAAGAAGTGGTGGGACATCAAGGTGACAGCAGTGCCAGTCGTGATCGGAGCCCCAAGAACAGTCTCCAAGAACCTAGCAAAAAGGCTGGACGAATTAGGAATCTGGGAAGAGCTGCAACTATCCAAATAAAATTAATATTGAAGTCGGTTAGAACTGAAGTGACTTGCTGTTACTTGATCTCTAGTAAAGACCACCAGTCACTATTGGTGTAAAAATTCAATAATGATGATAATGATGATGATAACAATCTGAGTGAAACTCGAAATCAAAACTATCCAGACGAAGGCATGACTAAAATCCTCTGGAATACTTGCTGAAAACATTGAGGAGACTTGTGTCTCTTGATTTCTTTTGGAAGTCACCGGATATCATTAGTGTGAAAACTCAATGAGTACAAATGATAAGAAATATAGTTACAATCAACCTCTTGCAGTGAATGCTACCTTTAAGTTGGTTATTTGGAATATTAAAATCTGAAAATCTTTTATCACAGAGTGCACCATAAAGATTTACCCCTCATTCTTTTCCAATTCATTAAATAGCAGTGCGTGTATAATACAACTCACATATATTTCACTGTTTATGCTGTGTCCATACAAACAATTATTTTTAGATGAGACCGACCCTTGTCTTGATTATGGTGCAGAGCCGCAAAATTGTTATTGGAGAGCTTTGAAACATTACTATACAAAATGAACCAGATGGCGGAATCTGATGTCTGGGCTTGAAGGAAGCCAGTTGGTCTTGTCTTAGAATCCGATAAAATGCTCTTTGCACCACGCGTGGGCGAGCAGATAAACCATCTCGGTTGAAGACGTAACACTCTCCCAAAGGCTTCAGTGACCCAAACTAACACTTTTTCTTTAAGCATTTCGAGATAAATTTGGGTAGTCACCTTCGCACCATCTTCAATGAAGGACAAAGGATACTTTGTCCGATCTGATGGAACTGCGACCCACACCACCGCTACAACAGGCTAATGGTGACGAAAAATGGGCTCCGTTCCTTCGGAGAGGTCTCCAGCATCAGCTGCGTAAACCCTACCGTTCTGGGAATTCACCACAGCCTACAAAGTCAAGACCTCCTCATAAGACCAGATGAAAACTTTGAATTTCCTCAAAATAATTTCTCTCCTCAGTCGGGTCGCTCTTGCTTTGAGGCTGCTGAAATCAAGTGTTGACATTGTATTTTATATGGCTCTAGCTTTTAATCCTCCTTTACAACCCTTCTCGTCCGACTTGTCCGATATTATCAGCTCTTTCGTAGTTTTCTTCATCCCCCCCCCACCGATGGGAGGATTTTTCTCTATCGCCTCTCCACTGCTTCGATGAGGCTTCTGGTGCAGACCAAGATTCTGTCGGGGATTGGCTTGCTTATGGTTGTGTCACTCTCAGTAAAAAGTTTCATGGCTTTATGATTTGTCTTCAAGTAAAAAATTCATCCATTTCATCAAGGTGACAATTCGGTTCGCGTAGAATCTTTGATGCCATACTTGATATTTTTTGGAATAGACTAATAAAACTGTAAACATAAAAAGAAAAGAAGTATGAGATGCTCTTTGCAAAATTTCAAACTCCTAGGTGAAAATCCAAATTTATGATTATATATATATATATATATATATATATATATATATATATATATATATATATAAATAGTAGAATGTGGATTCGCAATACAAACTAGCTAAAGTTAAGTTTCTGTCCTCTTCGGGCCTCATCAGGTATAAATCCATGACATTTCAGAAGTCGCTTTAAATTATTGGTATATTATTATATTATGTTATACTGCTAGCCTGATTTGTACCACATATACTATATATATATATATATATATATATATATCAAATGGCGGGTAAATCTTGATGGTGCATCCTGAAAACATTTTGAGAGTTTCGGGTATGTGACGTTTTTGTGAGATTTTCATCTAAAAAAATAGACAAAAGAAAATTGGAAAAAAAAATGGTTAAAACAACCTCCCAAGGTTAAACCCTCATAATAGCTATGAAAAACGTTCAGTGTGACGTGGAACAGGGTGTTAATCATCATCATTACTTCATTTCTCTTTGTACACTAAATCAAAATTAGATTTTCATCCGAATTTTGCTCAAAGCCGAGATAAAACAGGCATGAACTTATTAAACGGAGTACGCCGACTCAGCATGCACGTTTTCGTGCCCACCTATGAAAAATGATGTGTGGTTTATACTTTGAGTGAATAGAGATAAAATTTCGTAAAGTATTGCAATTTTCTTTTTTCTTCTCCAGCCAGTATCTATAAAACGAGTGCGATGCTCTACTAGAGACAGAAAAGCGTGAAAGAGACCAAGTTTGAGAAAAAAAAATGATAACTTGTCAATTGTCTCATGATAACATTTCTGCATCTTGAGCAACGTTGTTAAAATTGTCAATAACACCTCTCACACTATTAATTTTTAACTAGTTTTTCTTTCATCTTCATTTTCAATTGCTTGAATTCCAACCCAAAATGTCATTCTACAACCATTAGTAAATAGTGCTGATTAAAAATGAAGGACAGATTCACGGCGTAACTCGGATTACGAACACCTTTTACCTCAGTAAGTCTGTTTTACCGTGACAACTGCTTTAACCGATTGGGCCATGAGAATTGTGTATTCAACGGTTGGTAGAAGGTTAAATCAAAACATGATAACTTACTCTTAACTTCCCCTGATTTTCTAGCTGAACATCTGTTACGAAAAACAGGCCCCCTTGAAGCAAAAGGGGTTTGAGTTCAAGCCTTACTCTGTATTTCTGATCTGCGTTGCTGACTAACGGTCATAGAAAGACGGTCTGAGTAGTTGCGATTAAAAGCAACTGAAATTAAAACGAGTTAAAAATTAACCCGATTGACTGAGGAAGGTGGCAAGTGAAATAGTTATCTATGGCAAAGAAAAAAAACCCTGTTCATTGCAAGATAATCCATTGTAAGTAATGCATCAAAAGATTAAAGCTCTGACTCACAAGTAGGAATGATGTCGACATCAATTACATTACGACGGGAATTTTATTTAGTTAGTCATTGAACTGCAAAGGCGGAAATTTCTGCTATCTACAGTTAATGGGTTCAATAATGCTTCATCTAATGAAAATGAATCGACAGGTCTGGTTAGTCACTCAATAGAAACCACCACATGACCAATGTCTTTTGGCAGCATGCTATGTTGGATGGGGTCAATTGAGAACGGAGTGATCAACGAATGAATTACAGCTCTTGTCTTTTGTTGAACCATGATCACTAAAAAAGTTTTGATTTTCAAGAAACAAGCATGAACGTTGCTGGCCACAAACTAAGGATCAATTTAGCATAAACTTACATTGCAAAGTGAGCCCAACATTAGAAGCCTATTTACGGAAGGAAATTGAAAAAACTACACAAAAATACTATTTTTGAAGACATAATAAGGGGTAAATGCTTCAATTTTCATCCCTTTAGCTCCATTGGTGCAGCCTGTAGTCCAACTTGGTAAAATTATTCTAATTTGTTACACGTAAATTTATTAGTTTATCTCAAAGTAATATTTATCATATTTGATCAGAAATCTACTTCGAGACAAACTAACAAATACAGGTTAACAAATTAGAGTCATTTTTTTTTCAAGTTGATCCAAATGAACAATCTTCTCAGCGTACCTAGCTAGCCATTTAGCCAGCCAGCCCACCAGCAAGCCAGCCTGGCCTAAAAACTGAAGAAACCTATGTTGACAGTTTTGGTTGATGGTATCTGATAACGTCGGTATTTGACAAGCCACGAAACAGACTCTTACCAACTATTCTAATCATTCGTTGTTCTGTCTCGTTGTTTCGATCGGCGCAATCAACGAGTCTCATTTCCCTGCTTTTACACTTCAGAGTAGAACAGGGTTTTCCGAAGTGGTCGATATAGACCCCTGGGTCAATAAGCGACGGCTTGATTGAACTTTTGAGGTCGGTCGCTGGCATTCGTATAAAAGATAAGAATACTTAAAACTCGTCATCACAGTCAATAATTGAACAACCGTAGCGTCAAAATTTGAAGACATGTAAAAAAAATCCATCAAAGAATAAGTATGGTTAGAATAAATTATACTTTTGACATCACTGACGTTTCGTTTTCCCCAGGAAAACATCTAAAATAGAGTAAAGAACGTTCAAATTCTCGAGAATCTAGATGTTATCTCCACTGTTAAACATTAAAAACGGACTTCCAAGTCTGTAGACAAAACGGCATGACCAGAAGCGCTGGAATACACAACCACACGCACATATAAAAAGGAATTGAATCCTTCGCCACCTTTAGGGGCTACAGTTGTTCAAAGTAACTTGCTGACATACATATTAGATTTATATATTTATTTCATATTCTGTTTATTGAAACATAATCATTGGCATATGGGAACTCTACCGGGGGACAGTCGCCCCCTACCCCCCTACTCGTACACCTATGAACACAATGATAATGATATATCTCTCAGGGTGGTTTCATCAGTAAGTATACGGTAAATCTGTATCCAGGATTTACTCTTAGGGATCACAAATGGTTCCATCATGAGCAAAGTGAACTCGTGCAGTTGGAAGGGGGGGTCAGGGGGACTGTAAGCCCCACATATGTAATTATTGAAAAAAATGGCCTGTATATGTATATATTGAAAATGTTCAGAGCGCTCGTTGTTATTTTTCTAATAAAGCGGATCACTCCTAGTGAATTTCTTTCACACTGGGTGATCTAGAAATGTAGCTATGAGCTAAAGATGGCTTACTCCAATAGATATTACGGAAATGGACTAAATTTCCGCTTTACCCGTCTTTTTCACACACACACACACACACACATATATATATATATATATATATATATATCGGTACGCCCGTTAAGTGAATCTGAGCTGTTTAGTTTTATTACTTCTTTAGAACGTATGTAACCCTTGCATCGACCCACCAGTCAGAAAGCCGCTTTTTTCATTCCCGGCAGAATGGTTTGGCAAGATTCGCCCGGTTGGCGGATCTCAGTTTCTGGATCTTATGATTATTTCCTACCAACCAGTCATGGTTTTCCCTTGCAACCCTGGAAAAGAAGCCAAAACCATTATTCAGGGTCTCTAGGATGACAGATTTCGTATGTTCCCAAAGGATATCATTGAGAGTTTCCTTCTAACGATTGCTGGATTCCAGTTTCACAAGTAGTTTCTCTTGGCTTTAGTCTCCTTGTTCCGAAAGCAAACAACCCTTACGCGGGACTGGATTAATTGTGTTATAAATTATGAACTATCATTTAAAAAATTTACACACAAATATTAAAGATTATGATTTTATATTTTTCCATCTGCTAACAACTAGATAATACGGTAAATATGCCTGATATTTCAGTATTAGCATTACTCATTTTCGTTATGATATTTGTGCAGCTGCTATTACTTCTGTTACGAATACCATTATTTATATGTCGTACGTGTATCACATGTATACCACGCTTCCGTGAATAGCTGTGTTAAAAGAATAACCACAAAGAAAGTTTATAATTGGCTGAAATCACTGACCTTAAATGTCCAGTCTTTCATAGAAGTGGAAGGCAACAGAACACTAGAGTAAAAGAGTAAGTGCAGAATCACTGAATTACCAGCTTGCAAGCATTTAGTGCGGGGCCCTTGAAAAATCGGGGCTTTCAGCATATACTAATTTTGTTACATAATGAATCCGGTACTGCTTTCTGAGTGTCTCATTCCTCCTTGGTTTAGGCTTTAAATGAAAACTGCTTTTACAGGAGATAAGACAGGACTCTGTGTGGAACTCTGTAATGAACTTACTCTGGTGTGAAGCATATCTTTTATGTCCCTCTGGCTAACTAGGATGTAGTCAATGAGATGCCACTGCCTGGCTCTGGGGTGCATCCACGTGGGTTTTAGTCTGTCTTTTTGTTAGAATATATATATATATATATATATATATATATATATATATATATATATATATATATATATACGATTTGATATCCGGAAGTTCCAGGACTGTGCGTGCTGTGATTGTACCGTTCAACGGAAATGCGCGCGCAGCTAACACCCATTGTTACCCAATCCACTGTGTCAGTCTGACAATAGGCTTCATGCTATCTATTCGTGTTCTCGTATCGGTTTGTGCGGTTGTGCGAGAACATCTCTGCAATATGCATCTAATTCTGTGTGAAGCTCGGTAAATCTACCACCAAGACCAGCGAAATGCTTCGTCAGGCTTTTGGCGAACATTATTATATATATTATATAATTATTTAGGTTGAACACAGACTTTCGAATTGCATTCGCGTTTCAACTCTAGTCGAGGGTCGGTTCAAGATCATTATAATTCACAAAATGTCTGTTCTGTCCACCTGTCTGTCATCGCAAGGATGGCTTGAGCTATGACCACCAAATTTTCCGGGGTTATTAATGGGAACGTGGAGCATTTTTTAGCAAATCAATTTTTTGAGGGTCCGGTTCGGAACTCACCCTTGTATATTGTCTGATGGTCGCTAAAGCGTGAAACTACCAATTGCAATAGAGTTGTGATTTCCTTTGTTACACTGTCTATATCTATATATAATCAGATGTTGAGCACTCTTTTTTAAATTTTATATTTCACTTTATAGATAATGTAACTTTTAAACACCGTAACAATGTATGCTATTTCTCTTTTGGAAAGAATTTGTACCTTTTTTTTGTTGCTTCTGAACACTAATCGTACAAACGTACGCATTACTACAGTGTGCAGATAAAGTTACCATTGGTAATTAACATCAGTAGGATAATCAATGATAATAATGATAATAATCGCTACGTAGGGTTGAGACGAAATGACGAAACCAACATAATTTTGGGTGGATCCTAGCACACTACCGGTTTGGCCACTCGGATATCGGGATAAGAAAACATATGTTTCCCAACCTGTCAGTCGTATGGCTTTTTCTGTTACATTCTTTGATGAATCCGAACTCAAATCATGAATTCTGTCGCGAACAACTTGCAACCGTTCATCTTCACTAGAGTCTGTTTTTCTGAAGACTAAAATATAGACGTCTTAATTATTCATCTGCAGTAATTTCTTACATCCAGATTTTCATTAACTCACAAATACGTCATGCTGTGCTGACCTCGGTATGAACTATCACTCACCAGTTCGCACTGACTTGACCTACAACTGAACTCACTCAAACGCTGCCCGCATCGACAAGACTTTATGATGAACTCTAATCGAATCAAATTGTTATCAAAACATTTTAAAAGGGTGATAATGATCTGCTCATTCTTTATTCTTCTAATCCCGTCTTCATCTCCCTCTTTTCCACCAACGTCATTACTTCCCGGGGCGGAGGGCATCGCCAGTATGCAATGAGTATGTATGTGTGTGTGTGTGTGTGTGTGTGTGTGTGTGTGTGTGTGTGTGCGCACGTGTGCGCAGGGCATTTTCTGAATCAGAGACCGGGTATTAAACATAATCAGTGTTGCTAAAAAAGTGCTAAATTTTAAACAGCCCAAAACGACCAAAACGCACAAAAAAGGTACCAAAAATGGTCAAAAACAGTAAAAAAAATGGCCCAAAAGTTTTAGAGCTTTTTTGCATAGCAATGATAAGAAATGTACTGAATTTAGTGCAAATAACACTTAATTGGCAACAATTAATTCACATTATAATCACCAGGTGGGCTAAGAGATTTCTTGGTAGGGCAAAGCCTCCTTGCACCCCTCTGGACTGATTCATCATTATCAACTACCTTTTAGCATCTGTTGTTGGACATGGACCTTCCCCGGGATTTGCCAGACCTCTCTATCATATCCATAGTCCCAAATTACCTATACCTATAATCAGCCTACACATGAACTTCAGTAAAACAAAGGTCATGTGCAACAATCATATTGAGAATAAGAACATAACTGTCAAGATTGGAGATGCAAAACCCAGCAAGATAGACCACTACATCTATGTGGTACAACAAATCTCCATGAGATCGTCAAAACAGGAGGAAATCAAGAGTAGAATCACTCTAGGATGGCAAGCCTTCAGCAGAGCAAGCCCTACTTTCAAAAACCAGATGATCCCAATAATCCTAAAAACAAGAGTATACAGCTAATCCATCCTCTCAATACTCACTTATGGAGCTGAAACATGGTACCTAACCAAGAGATAGACCTGCAAACTGAGAAGCATGCAATGCGCTTGAGAGAATCGTACTCAACCTTACATTGAGAGATCACAAGACAGCATAGGATATAAGGAAGAAAACAGGAGTCAGAGACATCATAGAATCTATTAAAAAACTTAAATGGTAGTGGGCAGGCCATGTTGCAAGAATGAAAGACAACCAATGGACATCACGACTCACAACATGGATCCCCAGAGATCACATAAGAAACCGAGGCCGACAGAACACAAGATAGAGAGATGAACTGGACAGATTCAGGAAATACTGGCTCCGTGATGCCAATGATAGAGAATTGTGGCAAATCCTGGGGAAGGTCTATGTCCAACGATGGACGTTAAGAGACTGATGATGATGATGATGATTCTTATCCCTAAGCTTAGCTCTAATGCAGTACAACAAGAGTTTTGGCGATGTTCGGCACGTGAGATTTAGAAATAAAGCAATACTGCCAGCTCTGTAGGAGGGACCGCACTTCTTTTTAGGGACAAAACTTGTTCCTCAACTATTCCACCTTAGTCATATTGCTGAATTATTCACCTGGATATCGAAGATTAGTCACTGAAAGATTATACATGGTTATAAGTGTGTACTAATGTCTAGTTCAGTGTGTGCATATATGAGAGTGTGTGCATACCTGTGAGTGTGTGCATACCTGTGAGTGTGTGCATATGTGTATGTGGGTGTGTATATATGTGAAAATGATGGAGAAAAAGAGGAAGGTGCCTTAGGTCACATGTAAGGTGCTCAGTAACAAAACCAAACAAGTTCAGTTCCGACCCAACCTGATACATTTAGAAGTAGCTCACACTGTAAAAGGAAAGAAAATGATGGAATAAAAAAGATAAAAAAAGAAGTCGAGCGCTGTGAAATTGATCCTTTAACTGACACCAAGATAGCATTGCTCTTTTTACAGGCATTGCTACCATTTCTAAAGAACTCTTGAGTTAACAGTAAAAGCATTCGTGATTTTCCCTCTGCTTTTCATTATTATTATCATTATTATTATTATTATTATTTTGTTGTTGTTTTTGTTGTTGCTATTATTATTCTTATTCTTCTTATCATTATTTATTCATTTTACTTAATCTGTTTCGAGTTCTATTGTAACTGAAGTTGAATTCTGTGCCAAGTTGATTTCAACAGATTTCCCTTTCCTTTCTCAACGGATATAATACACTACAGAATTTCCCATAAACACAGAACTCAGTGTGAGTGGGTATCGTTGCTCATTTGGTTGGTTCTTTCACTGCTATAGGAAGAGTCACACAGTAGACCTCCACTAATCTAGCTACCTGTTGTCTGGTTCTTTCACTAATTCGGCACTGGTTTCAAATTTCCTGGGCTACTGTTATTTCAAATTTCCCAGGGTATTACACCAACCTGCTGTGCATTGTTCTAGTTGTACTAGATCGTTTTATCTGTCAACTGGCTCTTGTAAACACAAGCAATCAATTCCTGCCTGCTTTCCTGCATTTATTAGTATAATTTACTCTTAATTAACACTAGTCATGGCTTCACTGAATGAAAGAAGTACATCCCGTGCTGTGAAACAAAAGCTCTATACTTTATCAATTGAAGATAAGGTTTATTTGTTCCTGTACAGTACGTTGCTTCATTAGAATTTGAAGTGCTTCTTATTTGATGTTTTCCTTCCTTTATTATCTAATGTACTAATTTATATGATAACTCAAGGGTATGGTGAGGTTGTTAGCTATTGTTTAGAGGTAATCCTTCTATGATTCAACATTTTTACTAATCTAGCAAAGTGTAGGGCTATTGTAGTTTATTTGAGTGTCCATCTTATCCTTGGGCAAGTCTTTCATGCAACCTATCCAAAGTAGTCATTCCACCTACCATATTTTGTGCCATATAGGCTGCACTACACCAGCATATAAGAAGCGCCTTAGATTTAGCCTGCAATATATTGGAAAAATGAAATTCAAGGAAAATTGCTGAGCCTGCCCTTGACCCCATTCGGGAGGAGATTTGTAGATCCCAAACTTGACCCTAAGCTTGACTTCGAACTGTGAAGGTCTCAGGGTGATATTCAGGGTAGGATTTAAAAAAAAAAGTTTGGCTTATATACTGTTTACTTATTAGATATCATGATAAATTTCCCCCTCCCAGTGTCCCACTGAGCTAAATCTTTGGGAAAGGATATTTGAGTCATGAAGCAAATATGAAGAAAAAAGTTCAAGGTTCATGATATGAATTCTTAAGATGGTTGGATCTGGATAGAGTTTCCAAACCAGTTACTCAACTCTTTTCCTAAGTGTGTACCACACACACACACTGATACAGACCCAGACCCAGACACACACACACATAAAAAAAAACACAAATACAAGCACACATGTATGTACACGTACACATGTGTGTTTGTTAGACAAAAATTGTTCAGTCCATATTTTGGGTGTGAATCATGACATAAAAACGAGGTAAAACAATGAAAGACTTTTCTTTTTCATCTACACAAGTGTCCAACACAATTTGGCTGTAAGTAGTTATGGCCAGATTGTGTTGGACACACCGGTTCTTGTATAAAACCGAAGTTAAGCAACATTGAGCTTGCTCAGTACCTAGATGGGTGACTGTTCGGGAATACGATGTGCTGTAAACAGCAGAGAATCATGAAGAGAGCCTCTTGAATTGATCTAGTTAATCCTCCTAGGGAGAACACTGGTCTCTACACTATACTCAATAATGAAAGCTGCATGGGTGTACAACCCTAAGAACTGGGGGAAGTAACTGCCCTCAACCTGAAATGGTGTGTTTGTGGAGGGGGGAGCTAATCAGTGTGATTCAGGCAAATTCATGTAAAATTTATGGCAAATCGAGCTCTTTGTCCCCTTTTTTCAAAAGCATTCTCATAACTTTATGGCTAAAGGTCTCTCTACCCTATCCTCCCTGAGCTCTCTGACTGGCCTGAGTTTGAGTGATGAGAAATGAATGCTTGAATGAATCTGTGTAATTCTGCCAGGAATTCTTTCAATTAGATGTAAATATCAGGAAATATCAATAAATGTAGAAACAGGACATGAGTTAAAAGATTTCCAGCAGCGGAAAAAAAATCTATTTAAGCACAACAAGGATGAAAAACAATTACTTCTTCATGAGCAAAAGTTTATGTAATCTAAGTGAAATCAAACTATTTTTACAAAACATAAGTAAATTTCACCATTGGGGCAATTTTATCGATTCAGCATAACATATATGAATATATATATATATATATATATATATATATATATATATATATATATATATATTCTTACATATATACAAGAATGCTATTCTTATTTCTCATAATATATATTTTCTCAATGTATGTATATCTGTATACCTATGTATCTATCTGTCTTTAATGAAATTAACTCTGAAAAACATTGCTCGTAGCTAATAGCTATTCTGTTAACAAAGAATCTGCTTATCTTTTTAGCATACATGTACACACAAACACATTCGAATGCACATATATACACAAAACTCGAATATGTCTGATCGGCCGAATTACAATATATACACATTTGATTGACATACTGACAAATCTTAATTATTTTTCAAATGTATCATTCATACGACTTATAAACTTATACATATATAACCCCACAAATCCTGCACTGTTTGGTCATTTCCACCTCACCCCAGACCTCTGAGTCCACGTTGTCAATTGAAGATTACCAGAGATCAGCTGACGAAGGGTTTGATTGGAATATCTTCATGGCATAGGGGTGTAGGTTACAAACGCGGGGAAAAATGAACTTTCCAAAATGATGTAACAATAGCAATCTAGCAGGAATAAAAAAGGTTTATTGTTGACAGGGTTACAGATCAAAGTTAACCCTTCCCATTGCCTTGAGTACCCTGACTGGCCAGGTGATTCTATCAATGGACAGTGCCAAGAAGTCTGGTTTTAGTACCTGGGGACTCTGTCAGGGAATTGTTCGACTTCATGCCAGAACTTCCCAAGTCAGTGTGTGCTGTCAAGACTGACTCCAGTCAAAGAACTCCCTAGAACCTCCTCCAGCAAAGAACTGTCCAGAATTGCTTCAAGGTCCCCTTCCAACTGCCTTGAAGGCCAATTTCTGGGGTAGTTTTGAACAAGGGTAGTTGAAGAAGAGATAATCTCCAGTCTGTATAATTCATCCGATGCCTACCATACGTAATTCTAGAGAGTTGACAAAATTGCCTACTTTTACTCCCACCACATGATCTGATTTGCTGAAGAACCTCATGCTATCACCAAAAAGGTGTTTCCATTTTGTTCGGTCATATGATCGACCAATCAAAAGATGCTCACCAACTCCAACTGAGTAGTAATAGGCGGGACCACTGTACCTTTTAAGGCATAATCATCTCTTTTTTGATATTTCAAACAAACAGAATTCAATCACAAATATCTGCCCACAAAGACTGAACAGATGGTAAAATATCTTAGAAATTTATCTATTCTCGATTTTCCTAAGTGTCATTTTCCAATTTATATTATAGTTTTAACTTTCTTATTGATTGATTGGATTTGTGTTGGTCTCAAATTCCTGATGCCCACACTTAAGTCAAGAGAAATAAATCCTGGCTATCACCTATCAATTAGGCCTATGACCCGATTCATCACCAAGAAAAAGATACATTCTTTTTCTCATTAGCTGAGATAATACTTTTGGCATTGTCTATGAATTATTTCAGTCTCAACTTCTTACACTTAGCATAATCTTTAAGAAAAAAAACACCATTCATAATCCAAACTCTTGCAGTTCCAACTGATTTGTAAGTTAAATCTCCCCTCACTTGTCGTAGTATCATCAACCCCTAACATTTATGAGCGAACACCTATCTATTCCTTCAAAATAACACTCATTTTGTTTTTGTAATTTTTCATGAAACACACCCCACAAGTATACATAGAGTTATAAATGCTGATACACAAACACAAGAGAAAAATATATAAAATTTTTAAATGCTTGAAGATTTAGTGTACACATACATCATCGCTACACACACACACAAACAGGATACATATCTATATTAAAAGGATATTCAGGATATGTATGTCTGATGACATATTTTTTTTCATTCTTGAGCTCTGCATGGTCACATATGAAATTGTTAGTTTTTTGTTTATTGTGTAGGTATAAAATATCAAAACTAGAAAGCACTTAGCAAAGACCTCTTTGAATATCATTATTAGGGGGAGTAATTGTGAGTGGATCCTTCCCAAAATTTAAAGAATCTATTATCAACTCTTCCACTAAATTTCATACAAATTCATCAAGAAGTTCAGGAGATGATGTCTGAACAGATATGATCATATGCATAAATGTATGAAAAAAGAAAACTGGAAAAATATCTCTCAATCAGAAAAAAATCACAAGACTGTAATTTATAGAAATTTTCTTTTCCATTTGTTGTAGTAATTTTTTGTAATATAGGAAAAATTAATCTTAGTTTTTCTTTAGTAAGGCAGAATTACTGAAATGTTTCCATTGTGGTTGATTGAAAAAAAATGTGATGGAAGTAAAATTGAAAATAGAAATCTCACTATGGTTTCTTGAAGAAAACAAAAGGAAGCCATTTTTGTTTTGGTACAAGAACAAACATTAAGCAGGGTGTATCAGCCATTGGAACAGTTTTGTGCAACTTATCAGTTGCAAACTTTCTCTATCTATCTTTCTATCAATCAAATAGGAACCAACAATTCAAAACTGTCAACATAGGTTTCTTCAGTTTTCAAGTTGGTCTGGCTAGCTGACTGACTGGCTGCTTGGCTGGCTATGTATGTATGTATCACACATACAGGCCTCACCAATAAAGTTAGAGGGCTGAAAATTCAACATTTTCTCCTTATCATATCAACAATTTTTTTCTTTATATCACCCCCTAAATAGGTTTTTAGTAGTGTGTTCAATTTGCAATGTAAGTTTATGCTAAATTGATCCTTGCTTAGTGTCCAGCAGCATTCACGTTTGTTTTTTCTTGAAAATTCAGACCTTTTAGTGATCACTGCCCAACAAAAGGCAAAATGAGTAATCATCCATGGATCACCCCTTTTTCCAATTTTTTAATTGATCATCCCAACACAGCCTGCTACCAAGAGATTTTAGTCATATTAAAGTTTCTATTGTCTATCTATCTATTTATCTATCTATGACAAATTTACCCATCTTAGCTTATTCTGTCTATCTCAGTATTATTGCTCTTTTATATAATATACCTAATTATGCAAGCTCATGAACGTGTATGTAAATATATGCATGAATGTACAAATGTGTGTGTTTATATACAAATATGTAATATTTTTGCCATTGGCAGTGTTTCAGCCATATTCTAACCTAAAAACACAGTTTCAAAATATCTATTTTTTAATTCATTGATTTTTCTCGGTGAATAGAATTTATTGAAATTTCTCCATTAATCAATCTGTTCGTAATCCATTTAGCAAATTCAGAGATATTCCTGCAACAACAATAGACATTGTTATTGAAGTCTTCAAGAAAGAATAAGCCCGTTCTTCACCCGTACATTTTATTAGTAACTAGCTGCATTACCCCGGGCGGAGGGAAGTGATCAATACTGAAAGGTGATGTAGTAAATTCCAATACGGAGCTGGGATGGCAAGCTTTCAGATGGGTCGAAATTGCCAAAATTGACCTTTTTTTGAAACAAACAGACGTACAAACATTTGCCATCTTTATAGTATCAAATGAAACTGTTTTTCTGTTGTAATAATACTCCTGATTCTTATTTTTCCTACCAATCATTTTGTTTCTAGATTATAAGTAAATTACTTATACAAAGTGATAATTTTTCTTTTGGTTTGTTACTGATCTAACTAATGTTTTTAACACTTGGGCATTTTTGTATGAAAAAAATTTTGATTTCATTAGCTCAATTAAACTGGGATATACTTTCTATAAAGGGATGATGATGATGATGATGATGATGATGATGATGATGATGATGATGATGATGGTGGTGGTGGTGATGATGATGATGATGATGATGATGATGATCATCATCATCATCATCAGTAGTCAGTCAGTCAGTCAGTCTTTCAACGTCCGTCGTTGGACATAGACCTTCCCCGGGATTCACCAAACTTCTCTATCATGGACGTTGTGGAGCCAGTACTTTCTGAATTTGTCTAGCTCGTCTCTCCATCTAACATTTTGCCGGTCTCGGTCGTGCATGTGATCTTGGGGGATCCATGTCGTGAGTGGTGATGTCCATCGGTTGTCTGCCATTCTTACAACATGGCCAGCCCACCGCCATTTAAGATTTTTGATAGATTCTATGATGTCCCTGATTCTTGTCTTTTCCCAAGTGTACTGTGCTGTCTTGTGGTCTCTCCATGTGAGGCCCAGTGTAATTCTTTTATGTGCATGTTGCATGGTTCTAAATTTGCGGATCTTTTTTGAAAAATAGAGACTGAATATACTGTTGAAGACTGGTATTTTGCTGGGAACTTTTGTACATACCAAATCATTTTCGTATTTGCATGGAAGTGTGATTTATAATTTCATGTAACGGGATGGAAGCATTGTGAACTGATAAATTTTTGGAGGTCCAGACACAAATATTTTACTGGTATATTCTGAAATAGTGAGTTGTAGGGTTGCAATTCAGTTGTAGGTTGTCATTTTTTTTAAGATGAAATTTGTGCAAATTTGGAACTGAACAAAACTATTTGGTTCCAAAAATGAAGATTTGGTACTGAAGGAAAATTCACAAAAGATAAAAATCCCTTTACACCCAAGCATGATATAACATAAATATATACATGAACATTAAGTTTAAGAGAAATTGTATTTCAATCCATTTTTCCTGCAAGCTTAGTCTGATGATGGAATTTATATCATTTGATAATTTTTGTGTTGAAGTGTCTTAATTTGGACTCGAGTCCATACAAATTTGGTCTTGTGCGTCAAAAAATCCGGCAACCCATGAAGGCTTATAACAGTTCCAATTACACAGATTTTGTTGATATTATTCAAACTAACACATTTCTCTACATGTTCACCAGAGATGCAGGTTGATGATATTTTCCCTTCACTTGACTTTTACAAGCCTATAAAAGTAACAAATGGATAATCTGTAAAAGTGTTATCAGTCAGTTATTTCTAATTATGTCTGATTCCAAGACTTATAAGTTCACCTGAAATACAGATTAAGAATCAGAAAAAATTGAAAAAACTAGTATAGAACATGCATGTAAATAAACAGATATGGTTAGTCACTCAATAGAAACAGTCATATGACCAACGTCCTTTGGCAGCATGCTGTGTTAGGGCTGATCAATTAAAAAATTGGTAAAATGGAGTAATCAATGAACAAAGTACTCCTCATGCCTTTTGTTCCAAAAAACAAGCGTGAAGGGACCAATTTAGCAAAAACTCATGTTGTTTATTGAACCCCCACTAAAATCTTGTCGGGGGGGGGGGGGTGATTAAAAAAAAAACAAATCCAAAAGCTGATTTCTCATATTAAGGATTATTGTATAAATGACATATAGATAGATTGATAGAGAGATAAATGATAGGCTAGCTGGGCAGAATCACATAAAAACTGAAGAAACCTTTATTGACTACACTGACAGAGTTGATTAATGGTTTTTAATAAGCACTATGTTAATTGATGCTTAGTATACATATTAATAGGAGCTCTATGCTGTTAGACTCAACAAATAGTCATGAGCTCAAAAACAAATACATTCTGAAAATGGTATTTACAAACACTTCTTTCCAGTTTCAGTTATGCAAGTATTGAACAGTCTGAAAAATGAAACTGTGACAGCAGAAAATATCAATGTTTTGAAATCCAGGTTTCATAAAGAATTACCAGACGAAGATATGTTCAACTACAACTTCGGCTATTGAAATATCAGTGTCTGAGTTGTGCCTGTGCTGTGTGCAAGTTGTGTATATGAAGTGTGAGCAATGCCTATAGCATCAAATATCCCAGAAAAGTGTATATTACACTGATGATTGATGATTTCTACAGATAGAACCCAGAAGAGATCAGAGAATTAAAAGAAACCTCAATACCCATCCTGTATCACCTCAATACCTACCCAAGGAAATTGCAGGTAAACAATCTAAATAAACACACACTTTTCTATACTGCCTTTCATGATTTTAAGACAATCTTTACTTTTTGAATTCTTTTGATCTAATAAAAATGTCATGGTTCTATTGTGTAAATCTATCAAAAAGTACTCATTAGTTAAATTCATTTGCAATTCATTAATTTCACTATATAATGTACATGTAAATAATTTTATGCATACTGGGGTAGGTAGGTAGATGTAAACATGCATATTAATATATAGATAAAAGTGCTTATAGTGATAATGGTACATGTAAAACAGTTACTAATCATAGTAGTGATGAGACTGTTGCAATGAATATCATGATTATCTCGGTGAAGAAATAGTTTTTTTCAAAGGTGCTTTGAAAATTGGGTCCCAGAAAAATTTGGTCATGCAAAATTTGGTTTCAAATTCTGGAGAATCTAGATGTTGATAATAAACCTGTCAGAAAAAAAAAGCCAAAAATTAAAAAAAAAAAAAACATTTTTAGAAAGGGTCTGGTGGAGTACTGATGTCAATTTTTAAGTCTGTAGACAAAACAGTATGGCCAGGAGTGCAGGAACAAACAGACAAACACATGCACTTATGAAAAAGGATAGAAAGCTTCACCATTTGATGACTCTGATTGTTCAATAGTGATTCAAGAATAAGAATATTTTGCTCAGAAAGTTTGGTCTTTGATATTTTTTTAAAACAGGTTTGGTTAGTCACTCAAGAGAAACTTTCTCATCACTAAGATCTTTTTGCAGCATGCAGTGTTGGGGATGATCAATTAAAAAATTGGGAAAAGGGATGATCAATGAATAAGTTACCCTCCTGCATTTTATTGGGCGGTGATCACTAAAATTCAGAATTTAAAAAAAAAAGCGTGGATGCTGCTGGACACAAACTGAGTGATCAACCTAACATTTAACTACCCCACAAAAAAAACTATTTAGGGGAGGAATTTGCAAAAAAAACAAAAAAAAAACATTTCTTAATAGACATGATAAAGAGTAAATGCTGAAATTTTCAACCCTCTAGCTCCATTGATATGGCCTACTGCATTCACGATACATACATAGCAACCCAGCCAAAGCAACTCAAAAACTGACAAAACCTATATTGAGAATTTTGATGACAGTTTTTGTTGACAGTTTTCGATAGACTGAATTTTCCTGACTATTTTCTGAGGCTGAATTTTTTGACCATCATTTTTAAACTACTTGAACCTAAGATCAAAATCTTCAGGTCAGATAAGGGTCAGGGTGTCACAATACTTGGGCTGTGGGAATGTATCAATGTTTGTATACTAGTTGCTACTGTACAAGGACTTTCAAATGGTGGCCCATGAACTGGCCTCCGGTGTTCAAAGGATTAAACTCTGAGCTAAAACAATGAAATACAGAATAAAAATGGGGTCTTTTCTTATCTGAGTCTCCAGAATATATGGTACTTATATCAATATGACTTGTTTATTGAAATTACTTCTTAACTGAATTAGTATTGATCCGTGGGTACTTTTTATTACCATAAAGCAAAGACCGGTTCATTACACCCAAAGATTTTAGTGTTCTGACTTCCATTATATTTTATTGATATTTTTGGTTTGGTCACTTTCAATAAAAGATGGTTATTTTGTGACCTTTTTATTGAGTTTAGTGATTCTTGTTGATAATAAATATTGTCTGTATTGGTAATAAAAACTTGAATATCTTGTTTCTTTGACCCATCATTGTTGAAGTAGAAAAGAAACAAAAATGAAAAATGAACTAAATTTGAAAATGTCTCTTCTTTCTATAATTGTGGACATTTAATGAAAGATCAATAAAAGGTTGTCAATATCATATGCATAGCCATGATTATGAATTTTGAACTAGAGTTTTACAATATCATTTTCATATCATCATCATCATCATCATCATCAGTCTTTTATCATCTGTCATCGCACATAGACCTTCCCCAGGATTCACCTCATCTCTCTATCATGGACATCATGAAGCCAGTACTTTCTGAATTGGTCTAGTTTGTCTCCCCATCTTGTATTCTGCCAGCCTCGGTTTCACACGTGATCTCTGAGGATCCATGTTTTGAGTTGTGATATCCATCGGTTGTCTGTCATTCGTGCAACATGGCCTACCCATTGCCATTTAAGTTTTCTAAAAGATTCTATGATGTCTTGGACTCCTGTTTTCTCCCTGATATACTGTGCTGTCTTGTGATCTCTACATGTGAGGTTGAGCATGATTCTTTCATGCGTGTGTTGTATGCTTCTGAGTGTGCGGGTGTATCTCTAGGCTAGGTTCCATGTTTCAGCTCCTTAAGTGACTATCAGGAGGATGCATTGGTTGAATACTCTTCTTTTTAGGGTTGATAGAATTTTGTTTTTGAAGGTTGAGCTTACTCTGCCGAAGGCGTGCCATCCTAGAGTGATTCTTTGCTTGATTTCTTCTTCTTTTGTGGGTTTCATAGAGATTCATTATCTTAAGTAGATGTAGTGGTCTACTTTCTATAGTTTTGCATCTTTGATTTTGGCAGTCGAGTTTTTATTCTTGACGTGGTTATTGCACATGACCTTTGTTTTCTGAAGTTCATGTGTAGGCCGACTTTCTTGCTTTCTTTGTTTAGTTTATCTAGCATTAGTTGGAGGTCTTGTTTGTTCTCTGCAAAAAGGATGATGTCGTCTGCTAACCTGAGTCCAAGTTTTAGAAGATCATCTTGAGGCAGGTTGTGAAGAGTTGGAGCTGGAAAGTTTCAGAATCCTTACCAAAGAGAATGACGCCAACATCAACAAACTCCACAGCAAAATAACCTCTCTAATAGAAGCTGCCACTATGTTTAAACCAAGAAACACACAAAACATTAGTAAAATCTCAGACAAAACTAGGAAACTCTTTAAAAAGTATAGAAACCTCAAACCACAGACAACAACAAGGGAAAAAACAAAGGGGATGGAACTGAACAAAACAATCAAAAAGAAACTAAGAGAAGACAAAAGAAGGAATAAGACAGTAATCATTGAAACCACTCTCGAAAATGTCGGGGCTTTAAAGCAATAAACAAAGCTCTCAGTATAAGACAGAAACAAATAACTAACATACTCAAAGAAAATGGAGACATAACAACAGACAGAGACAGAATTGTTGAACACACCCAAGAACTCGACCAATATCTCTACTCCTCAAGATATGGACAACAAAACAACAAACAGGATACACAAGATGCAGAAAATCAGTTGGAGAACTTGCCAGAGGTTACAACATAGGAAATAAAACAAGCCATCAAACAAACAAAAAAAAGAAAAGCCCCTAGACTATATAATATCACCATCGATCTACTCAAAAAAGCTGCTAAGATAGTCAATAAAAACTAGCTATTCTATAAAAAAAAAACAGAGTAAAGTCCTGAAAGACTGGAACATGGCGATCATAATGCTTTTATATAAAAAAAAGGAAACCCGAAAGTCCTCAACAACTACAGACCTATAAGCCTACTCAACTGTATCTATAAACTTTTCACAAAAATAATCACCAACCGGATCACTAAAACACTAGATAGAAACCATCCATGGGAACAGGCTGGATTTAGAAGAAGTTAATCGACCATGGACCATCTCCATTCAATAAAGAGAAAGCAGCAGAATACAAAATGCCACTTGCTGTAGCATTTATTGACTTCAAGAAGGCATTTAACTCTGTAGAAATTCCCATGTCATGAACACCATCACACTGCAAGGTGTAGACCCAGTATGCGTCAAAGTACTGTAACACATCTTCATATTGTTATATTAATATGAAAATTTTCCTTTAGTGTATCATGTTTTACACATGATTTGAATTCACAATAAGATCATCTATCTTGTCATATTTATAAAATACAATGAGTGCAAAAAATATTTGATACTTTGGAAAAAGTTCATTCTCGAAATTTCAAAATTTAGAAAAAAAGGGGTGATCAATGTTAGTTGTCATGCCTTTTGTTGGGCAGTTATCACTGTAAAAGTCCATAATTTTCAAAAAAGTTTGAACACTGCCAGACATAAACTAACAAAAAAACTTATTGCAAATTGACCCTTCCCACCATGAAACCTATTTTGTGGGAAATTTTCAAAAAACAAAAATAAAGTGTTCACATTTTTAGTTCTTTAGCTCCGTTGGTTTGATCTGTATGCATGATACATACACACATACATAAATAGCCAGCAAGCCATCCAGACAAGCTTAAGAACTGATGAAACCTATGTTGATAGTTTTTGCTGAAGGTTTCTAAACAGAAACAGAGTGACCTCTGAAAATGTACAGAAAAGAGAAATATTTGGTCTAAATTCTGTCCTCTCTAAAACTATATAAATGTGTAGAAATAAACCTTTTTGAATTATATTGGATACTTTTGTACTCACTGAATGTACGTAGACATGAATAAACTAAACATACTTTTTTTGCTGACAAAAGTCTTTATTTAACAATGTAAACAATTTCAAGATATTTCATACAAATTAGACAGGGGACTTGAGATTTTTTTCTTTGTGAAGTCAATGTGCCAGGCTTTAAAAAATAAAACATCATTGCTCACTAAGTTGAGCTAAGAAGCATTTTCAGATAATTACCATCGACAGTAGGTTATGAGCTGGAATTTATTCCTCAAACAAAACTGTCAAAATAGGTTTACTCGTTTTTCAGGTGAGTCTGGCTGACTGACGATCTACCTATCTATCCCTGTGTTGCGCATACAGACTGTACTGATGGAGCTAGAGGGCGGAAAATTACTCCTCATTATAGAAATAACTTTCTTTTTTTTTTTAAATTCCCTGCCGAAATATCGGATGCAGTCACTGTTGTCAAAAATCAATCCAAATCAGAGGCTGAAGTTGATTTTGTTTTTCTATCGTAAGAACAACAACAATAAAAATCCTCACTTAATCTAGAGGAATAAACTGTTCACTATTTGTCTGTCCCATCACATTAAACTGAATTGATATAAGAAATTAACAAAATCATGACCAAGTGATCGGTAGGTAGCTCTCTTATAGACTGAGCAAAACTGACAAGCCGTAAAAAAATTTATGCCACAAATATGCAAGGGTTTATTTCTTTTTGATAGATAAATACATTTATACTGAAAAATAAAAAATATATATATTTATAAATTTTTTGTCCATCATATATACAATACAAAATTTGCAATCATCATCTTCTGTTGGGATAGAAGTAGAAGTGAACTTTTACTCTGGAGCACGTAGGCTTGTACATATTTTTTTTCAATGATGCCATTCTCAAAAAATGATTTTGCTCACATCTCTCCATCTTGGTCTTTTTCACTGTTGGCATATTTTGTGGATAAAGTGTCATTAAAATCCCCAAAGAATTCTCAGAATTTATCCAATTACCATCTTTGTGCTTTTATATAGATTGCATTTGGCATGAAGTGCTTATGCTTTTAAGATGATGAAACATGGTTGGCTGGTCGGAAACAACCTGAAGGCTCTTTTTCCTTTTTACTAACTTGGATAAGGGCAGATGCAACTTCTATCCCTGGTTCGACAATTACTTGCCCTCAAACCTACTCTTTCAGCAGGGAAGCATTCAGAACAAGTCTTTGGTAAAACTCGGCCAGGGATTAATCTGTTTGCTTATAGCACCTGGTATTCTTAGACAGTCATCCACTTAAGTAATGACCAGGCTTGATGTTGCTCAACTTTGGTCATCTTATCAAAACCGGTGTGCCTAATGCAATTTGATCATGCAAACATTCTTACAGTAACAGAACAATATGCCTGTCTGTCCATATGATATCTCAAAATTTTGTCAAATAATCATCATATTTTACGTGCAATTTTTTTAGGATATAAAGTAATGTAGTTCTGTTGTTCATTGCTGTTTCTTTCTGACAATATGATCAATTCAAGACTCTTTCCCGTGTCGTTACTCTAGACCTGCCCTTATCCGATGTACATGATGCACCAAGGTCGTCAACGTATTTCTCCTCTGTTTGGGGGTCCCTATTAAGCATTTATTTCAAGGGTTGTACTGCATTTCCCAAGTTATGTGATGATAGAATCCTGCTCAGCCTGTAATAAATCACTTTTACAATACATAATTCAATAATTTTGCAGTGGTTACCTAATAATTTGGCACTCTCAAAATGCAAGGTTATAACGAAAACAGCTTCCATTTGTTTATTAGGGTACAGAATGTCTTCATTTTTACTTCGTTGGTGCAGGTCGATGTAGCCAAAATTTGTATAGAATTATTTTTCTCTATCTTTCGTGAAACCAAATTTACGATAACATGATGCTTTTACATAATAGTTTGGCACACACTGTATATATATATATATAGATATACATGTATATCTATATATTTATATTAGAGTGAAATGATGATTCAGAAGACCTTGTGTACAAACAAGATTTCTTAGTTTAACTTGACGTTTTGTCATTTATCCTGGCTACTTCAGAAAAAGTGATGGAGATACAAGAAAATGTCTGTTATATAGAATCCATATCTGGTTATGGGAGGATTCACTTTACAATAATTGAATATAGTGATTATTAAGTGTTTTAAATAATGGTAATTCAGATGATGTTTCTTGAAAGCAGAGTGTTTATGTGTCAAGTATTCAATATGTTTATTGGTGTCTATCTCTACAGAAAATGTAGTTAAAACTCTGAATTCAGATTTGGTAGCCATATACGCATGCACACACACACACACACGTACAACTTGCTTTTCGTCTGAAAGTTATTTTTTTGTAAAAAAATAAATTCTGAAAAAAACTAAGGTCAGATTCAGTCAAAGAAGTTCATACTACTTTACTATACGGGAAAATATTTTTTCATAATTTTTTATGTAAGCTAACTCGAGGCCTTTCCAATCTCTTCCCAGGACGGACGTGATTGCGCTAATCTCTACTATGTCTTAATGGCAAACTTTCCTATTTTGTCTCATCATCTTGTGTTTGGCCTTTTCCGACTGCATTTACTGTCCCATGTGTACCAATAAGTTAACCCTTTGCTTCACCTGTTGTCCCTCCTTTTAGCCATGTGCTCTACCAATCTCTATTTTTGAGGCTTAATCACTTGTACAATATCCTTTAATCTGGTCCACTCTCAGATCCCTGTTGATTTTCTTCTATCACAGAGATCTATTCCTAACATTGTTTTTTCCACTGCTCTCTGTGCTATTCTGAGTTTGTTTATGAGTGGTTTGGTAAGTTTCCAGTTTTCGTACCTGTACATCATACCAGATAGTATGCATTGTTTACTATACATTTTAAGCATATTGGCAACTTGCCCTCCAGTATGCCTCTATTTCTATCAAATACTTTTCGGACAATCGTTATGAGTCATTTTATTTCATATCCATGGTCTTTTTCTAGCTTCATCACCTCTAAGGCCTTAGTTCAAGTTTTCTACTTCGGCAGTATACAATTTATTATCTCTCTCTGACCAGCAATAAGTGTATACAGATAAAACTTAGAGCAAACTGTAATCGATGTCAATTGTAAGACTTTCCATTTATAGCAGTTCAATAAAATAAACATTTTTCCTTTGTTCTTTTCTCTTCATGCTTGGCTAATTGAAATCTGAGGAAACTCTTGCAATACGATATAAATTACAGTTTGTTTTATATTTTATGTTTGTAGGGTTGCTTGCTGGTCTGAGGAAGATAAAAAATTGTATACTGCCGATTAGAAAACCTAACCTTAGGCCTTATGACTTGCATCACATTGCTATAAACATTGAACAGTAATGAAACATTAATCTGTACATTTTTACTGTGTTTAAAAAACAGGTCTGGTTAGTCGTTCATTAGAAACTGTCTCATGACCAACATCTTTTTGCAGCGAAAAAATTAGGGGTGAACAATTAAAAAATTAGAAAAAAACGGTGATTGATTAATTAGTTACTTCTCTTGCATCCTTTTGAGCAGTAATCACTGAAAAAAGTCTGAATTCTCAAAAAACAAGTGTGAATGCTGCTTGAGCCAAATTAAAAGATCAATTTTGCATAAACTTACATTATAAATTGACTCTCCCATAAAAAAAAAACCCTAGTGTGGGGAGGAATTTGAAAAAAGAAAAATTATTATTATCTAGACAGGAGTAAATGTTAAAATTTTGAGCCCCCTAGCTCTATTAGCACAGTGTGTATGCAAGATACATAGCCAGTCAACCAGCCAGACCAGCATGAAAACCAGAGAAACTTGTTGATAGCTTTGATGACAGTTTTTTGTCAACATAAAAAGGAGTAGATTTTAGAATTTACAACTCTTCAACTCCATTTGTATAGCCTGTATGCTTGATACATACATACATACATACATACATACATACATAGCCTGCCAGACCAGCTTGAAAACTGGAGAAACCTGTGTTAACTGTTGTGGTTGACGGTTTCTAATAGAGCCATGGACTGTAGATTATATAGTCTATAGTATCATATACTGACCACGATGTTGTTTACACCAGAACTAATTCACTATAGCTATCAGCACTATCCGACAGGGTCAAGGACGATGCTCTATGTTACACGGAATAGAGACGGGTACTTATTCAACATGTACTTGTTGTTGCACTTTTAGGGGCGTTTGATACTTCACGAATCAACCGATTGATTCCAATGGCAAGGAAGTCGAGATGATTGAAGTTGATGGATCTGTTATATTGACGATAAAGAGCCGATACTTAGAAAAAAAAAAATGTCAGATTTTGGAAAAAGTGTTCTTCTCTTGGAGTTTTGAAATTGATGGTCGTTTTCTCCAGTTTTCAGAATGTATCTCGAGATTCCAAGTAAGTGATAGATAAATAGATGATCACATTTTGATCAGGGCCATCCACTGGCAGAGTCAGGGTGGGTGGGATGTCCATACCCCTCCTTCCTGAACATCTACCTGCCTGACCCTCATAATTCGTGCAGAAATGAAGAGAAAACATTGAGTGTAAGACTAATCCCACAAGAAGACAGAAATTAATACAAGAATTGAAAAAATTGTGACACGTCACTTGGAAGTCTTGTTTTGGCAGTGCAAAAATCTAATGAGCAGAGCCATTTTCAACACATTTTGATGTCATTTCTTGAGCAATTTTTAGCTTTTTTTTACAACTAAAGCTATTTTCAGCCATTTAAATGGTCATTTAATGGCCAACAATGTTTTAATTGCAACTTAATGTTTTTTGACTCTTTTTTGAAGTTGATTTGGCACAAAAAATATTTTTGAGTCTGCAACACTGCTGGATTCCTCACAAAGTTTTGACCTGGCTCCACTGTTGAGGCCATCTCAAGAACATTTGAGGCTTCTAGGTGAAGCAATGCACTGGGGCCCCCAGTACATTAAAAATAAATTTTCATTTTTTAAATTGAATCTTGCCCAATGTTTTCATGTGATAAGATGGTCCTGATTTTGATATAATCCTTTAAAAATCGTTGTTTCTTGAAAGTTTTGAAAATGATGTCCATTTTCTTTAATTGTCAGATGCAATCGACTTCAAATAGATAATAGATAGATAAACAGATAGTCATATTTTGATTACATCCAATCTAATAAAGGCAATCTTATAATTGTCATGTAACTGACATTTCTTTTTCAATGGTTCATTTATTTCTCTTTTGAGATAAAGTCATTTTTGATGATTTGTCTGGGAGTTTTGTCAATGAAGCTATTTGCTAGCCAAAACATAACTGATGCTGGAAGGAGGCGGGCAACCGCATTCCCAATGGCTGTATAAATAGTAGTTCACCAACTGCATTTCTAAGGACCCCTGAAGGAGCAAATCCACCTTTCCCTATGGGCATCCAAGTCCACACAAATCTCTTGCTATGCCTCAAATTACATCCGTTCTAGCAGAGGCCATTTTGTAATTGTCATGTAACTGACATTTCTTTTTAATGGTTCAATCAGTTCTGTTTTGAGATGCAATTATTTTTATTGTTTCTCTGGGAATTTGTCAATAAAGCTATTTGCTTAGATTATTTTCTTTCCCTTTTCACTTCCTAATCTCAGATCAGGTTTTGCTGCTTTTAGCAAACTGTTTGGCTAAATCTGTCTGTTTGAAAATCAGGAAGACATTTTCATGCCAAAGGCAGGTATTCATATTTGAATTCTCATATTTATTAAATGTTTTTAAGCCTCTAAGCATCGCTTGATCATAATTTTTCAATGAAAAAAAAAACTGAGAAAACTTGCTTTATCAAAGTCAAGTTAATGAAATGAGATAAGAGATAACTGCAATTTTTTTTTTTCAAAGATTTGATCTCAATCTTTTTATTGCCAGATTTCCCACGGCCCAAGGATCCCATTGCTGTCAGAAAATATATTTTGAAACAGTCAATAATTGACTTTATTTCTCTATTAGAAACTGTCACCAAAAACTGTCAGTTTTTTTAGCTGTCCAAGTCAGTCCAGTTGGTTGTGTAAGTATGTATCACACTTACAGACCGTACCAATGAAGGTAGAAAGCTGGAAATTTTAATGCTCACTCCTTATTATGTTAGCAAAATTTTTTCTTCCATTTTCTTAAAAATTTACACGTTAGATAGGTTTTTAGTGGCAGGGTTCAATCTGAAATGTAAGCTTTTGCAAAATTGGTCCCTAGTTTGTGCTCATTTGTATTTTTAAAATTCAGATCTTTTAGTGATCCGACAAAAGGCGAGAGATCTCCCCTTCTATCAATTTTTTGATTGATCAACCTCAATGTAACATACTGTTGGTTACAAGATAGATTCTATTAAGTAACTAACCAAATCTCTATTTTTTTAACAGTTATACTAAAAGAAAGGAAACTGCTAATAACATAATTGTTTCACTAATTTTATATTGTCAACCTGTATAAAACTAATGGCTATTGCCAAAATAGTGAATCACTGTATTAGTTCACTATATCCCTAGAAATCAATTTCTTGTCTTTGTTCTTTCTTTCTTTCTTTCTTTCTTTTAAAAAAAAACAAAAACTGAAAGACATGTAGAAAATAAATTAGTACGGAAAATTATAGTAACCACAAATAAAAAAAAACGTGAATATTAAGGTGATGCAAGACAGGATTTAGGTCAAGAAAGCTATATCATCATTGGTCTCTTAACTAAAAGAAGAAGGAGTGGAGTTTGACAATGCAGCAGTCAGGCTAGTCAATTTTGAGTTGTATATGTTTCATCTCAATTTCAATTGCTTCCTAATTCAATTACCTTTATAGCTGGCTATCATCATCATCATCATCATCATCATCATCATCATCACCACCACCACCACCAACATCACCACCACCACCACCACCATCATCATCATCATCATCATCAATCTCTAAATGTCTGTCATTGGACATAGACCTTTCCTAGGATTCACCACGCTTCTCTATCATGGGTGTTGCAGAGCCAGTACGGAGAAGAAAAGAAAAAAAGAAAAAAGAAAGAAATTACCAAAACCGCAAATACGAAAACTGTGAATTTCAAGCGTGAAAAGTGCAAGACAGAATCTAGGTGAGGAAAGCTATATAGCTGGAGGAAAATTTTTTCATTGTCAGTAGGTATAAATTAAACCAGTGTAAACAGAATGAAAATTGAATGACAGAATTCAGGTAACGTATGCTATAGAGCGATTAGAGAAAATAAGTTAAAGAAAGCCATACAGCAGATGAAAACTTTTTTTTATTGTCCGTAGGCATAAATTAAACTGGCATAAGAACAGAATGGAAAGTTGGACAGGGTTTTGGTAATGAAATCTATACAGCTCGAGGAGAAAAATTGGATAAAGAGATCTACATAGTGAAAGGGAAAAAATATGCTATTGTCAGTCAGCGTTAATCAAACTGGTGTAGAAACAGAATGAAAACTGAGAGAGATAATTTATGTAATGAAAGCTATATAGCCCGAGAACAAAATTAAGTAAAGAAAGGTATATAGTTGAAGGAAATAAATTTTACCTCTGAGTATATTGTGAACTGCTAATGTGATTCTCAATAATGTTGCTATTTTTGCTCGGAAATTGAATAAGTCAGCTTCGTCATAATTCAATTTAATTGATACATAGCAGCGAAAGGTTCAAGCATTTTATCTCTTCAATTATAAGGATAAATGGTTATTTTAAAACCATAATTTTTTTTCAAGAAACTGTGTCATTTCTCATTTGCAGAGGTTACATGCATTTTAGAGATGGTTTAAAATTTGTACAAGGGTTTCATGCGCTTTTGACAAGACTTGAAATTTGTGCCCCTAATTGTATCTTAATAACTATATTTTTCTGCTTGGGGCAAACCCTTTGGACCTTTTAGATTTGCCTAATGGACAGGCTGCAACCTGCTCATATCCTTTAGTATGCAACATTTGGAAATCTGGCAAAGTACTGATGTGAATCATTGTGCTTTCAAGGTTAGTGATAATATCGAAGAAGGTTTTGGAGCATTGAAAGGGATTCATTTTTCTTATCTACAGTGTTGGCAACCAGCTATCTATGTTGTGACAATGCAAATTATGATATGAACTTGTCATCACAGTCAATAATTGAACAAAATTTGGTATCAAAATTTGAAGTCATGTAAAAAAAATTCCATCAAAGAATAAATATGGTCAGGATAAATTCTGTTTATGACATCACTGGTGTTTTCCCCTGGAAAACATCTAAAATAGAGTAAAAACCATCCAGAAATATCTAGAGTCTGGAGAATCTAGGTGTTATTAATAAACTTGTCAAAATTAGGCCCCCCACCCAAGGCCAAGAAAGCTTCCCTCCTACCCCAGAAAATGAAAAATTAGAAGGGGTGTAGTAAAGTATTGATGTCAATTTTCAAGTTTGTAGACTAAACAGTATGGCCAGGAACACTGAAACACACAAACACACACAAATATGAAAAAGAATAGAACCTTATGCCTCCTTTTGTGCTGTAGTTGTTCGATAATTAGAAGGAAAAAAACTAAAAGTCTGATCTAAGAGGAAACCCATTTCCAACTGAAGAATGTTTTAAAAAGTTTTATATAAATTGTTTTAAATCTAAAATCTATTTTTCAAAGACACAAATCACCAAAAGATGACAAAAGGATTCTCATTACACATGCATTTCAACTTTACATTGGATGCTGAAAATTATTTTTTCTCAACTCATTCAGGGTGGCGGCATATGTAGGTGTGCTCTCAAATTTTGCGGCCATTTTGAATAAACAATGAGGTCACATTTGTATAATTTTGCCATAAATGAAATTCATATCTTATAACCATGAAAATGATATATGACTTTCCAGGGTTCCTTTAAAAATGAGAACTTGAATCCATCCTTTGCTACCCTCGTTTTGTAACCCTTAAAAAAACCCAGGCCTGAATGAGTTAACCTAGATGTAGGTTTGTACGTTTTTCATCATATAGACCTTTCATTACATTGGAAAATGACATAGCTTACACAACATCAGGAATGGATGCTCAGATGAGGCTTACAGTGATTTCAACAGCTAAATACTGTTGTCTCTGAGTACGGTGTTGCCTCATGACTATTATAGTGACATAAAATTTACATGTACACGAATTGTACCCTCTTATCCTTGGGGCTATGTCTTTCATGAAACACCCTGTATTCAGATGAAAAAGAAATTGATTTGTAAGCTGAGATATTTACTCCTACTGCATTTTTTTCAACTGGGGTTCATTACTTGGCCAGAGTCAAAAGAAAAAAACTTATTGACTTTTGAGCTTTTTGGTTGAGCCTTGTATGTTCAGCTTGATAAACTACTTCAAATATTTAGGAACTGTGTGTCGCCTCAGCCAATGGCTACGTCTGGTTTGTTGCTTGGCAACTGAACCTCTGTTGGTTTCTAAGATTTTCTTCAAGCTGTGCACCCTATGCATTAACCGGGCACATTGCCCATCTCGCATGTATGTTAATACAGAAAGAAAAAACCTTAGCTTTCCGGTGATAGCTTAGTATTTAGCACATTTAACTGGAAGACTTGAGTTCACAGGTTCTAGTTTTTATTTCAAAAGAGATGAACTGGGATAAAGAAGATCAGCCTTCGAGTGGTAGCCTAGCCTTTGGGATATTGAACAAGAAAATAAATTCTCAAATTCAAGCCCTGATTAATGAAACTAACCATGATATTTACTTGGCTAAGCCAAAATTAAATGTAGAGAAGACTGACAGGATTAGAATTTGTTTAAAAAATACCCAACAAATATTATCTAATATTAGGAACCGTCACCAAAACGGTCAACATAGCTTTCTTCAATTTGTAAGTGGGTCTGGTTGGCAGGCTATTGATTGATTTATGTATCTATGTGTTGTGCATACTGGCTGCACCAATAGAGCTTAAGGGCTGAAACTTTAAACATTAAATCTTTATCATTTCTGTTTTTTATGTTTTTTAAAAAGTCCCTCCAAGTAGGTTTTTAGTGGGGACTCAATTTGCAATGTGAGATTTTGCTAAATTGGTCCTTTAACGGAAGAATAGTAACTCATTCAGTGATTACCTATTTTTCCAACTTTTTAATTGATCATCCCTAACCTACATAATGGTTTCTGATGAGTGACTAACTAGACCAATCTGATAACTTATGATTCTGATAAAGTTCTACGGGAATGATGCAATAAATTGCATTGACCTGAGTGCATAGGCTCAAGCCTACTTTGTAACTTTTCATTCCCAAATTCATGTGGAAATGGATTTCCGAGTACAAGATTGTTATTTTACTCTAACCCAGGATTGAATCTATTTCTTTCTCAAAATTATTACCCTTAACATCAAATCGTTCAGAAGATTTTATTTTCCATAAACCGTAGGATGATTTTTTTTTCCATCAGTCTTTATATTCTTTAGGTTAAGGAACCTTTGTTGGCAGTTTTGGTTGACAGTTTCTGAAAACTTAGATTCAGGAAAAGGCTGCCTCCACCAAAATTTTGAAAGATTGGTGCTAAACAGTCTTCTGAAAAGAGCATAAATTTTCTAAGACAGTGAATAGCGACTATTTCAAAAATTTTTTGTAAAGATGACTACAGTTTATTATAATACTAGCAGAGTAACTGTAAAAAATGATGGGATTATTTATATATGGATTAGTACTTCTGCCTAAGATCAGATTACCTGTTCACTTTGTCTAGGATCAAAATGTTGCTCCCTGGCCCTCTGTCTAGGATCAGAATGTAGTATCTCAGCACTCACTGAAAAGTGTTACGAAAAAATATATATATAAATACGTACAGGGTGGGTGAAAATTATCTCCCTATTAGAAATTATGGCCTGCATGAAGCTCTGACCTTACTCCCTTTGACTTCTTCCTATGGGGTTGGTGAAGAAAGAGGTGTACCACAAAAAATCAAATTCTGGATCAACTTGTGGAGTATATTCAACATGTTATGACTGACATATCCCGGAGAATCTGCAAAGATCTACAGATACCTTACAGATATCAGTGGACAACGTTGGTGCCTACATTGAATTTTAACACAGCAGACAAATTCTACCATTGTATGGTCCAAAGAAGAGCTAGTTTGACTGCAAGTGACCAATGAATAATAAAGTTATAACCAATTTCCAATATAGAGTTTCTTTTCATCCACTATCTATATTGATACACATTGTATTTTATACACGTGAATGGGCATGACTCTTATACTACTATTTGCAATAAGGAAGTTGGAAACAGTAAGATCTTGGTTAGTCTATGAATGCATTTTACTTTAGTAATGAGAAAAGATTATTGATTGATATGAACATGAAACCAACATGTCTACAGGACTGCACTGAGCAGAAAATATCAATGTTGCAGCAATTCTAAGAATTTCTGCTTGGAATATTACATCCTATCAGAGTGATAGTATTGCTCTTTCGTCTCGGCTGAAAGTCTTATCAGTTTTGAGCTGCTGTGCCTGAGCATTTGGTACGGAGGAAGCATTGTGTCCAAGTTTCATTTTCTTCCTCTCCATAATGCTGAAGGCTTCCAAAGCGCTCAATACATCTGGAGATCAGCATGGCTGCAGGTCATGCCTCCCCAGCTGCTTATGGCCCTTGGTATTCCTAGAAGGTCACCCATTTACATATTGAACTTGTTAGATGTTGCTTAACTTCAGTGAGCGTATGAGAACTAGTGTATTAGTCACTAAACAAAGAAACAAATAATTACCAAAGAATTGTCAAAAATTGCAACAGATTTAAAATCTACATTAAGTTCTATGGTGTCAATTATGGGAACAAATAGTTTTTTTCAAAAATAAATGACTGAAATGCAAATATACTGAATAGATTAGATAAATCATTATAATTTGAATGAATAAATTGAGCCATTTTACAAAAAGCATCAGAAGTAATGAAAACACTAGTTACAGAATTATTCTTTAAAAAAGATTGTCTCTTCACATGATCCCTGCTTTAAATAGCAAGCCAGAAATGCACAGAAAGTATGGTTTAATGGTCACATAGGTAGTGACATTGTTTGTGGCACCTTCTGGATGCTCCAGCATCTAGGTAAATCAGAGGTTTTTTAAGTCAGTTTGAGGTGCAAGCATAATCTTTTGTGAGATTGACACTGGAAATTCTTATGTAAGTTGGTGCAGAAATAATAGTGTTTTTTGTTGTTTAAAACTTTGATGCTTATTTTGGAATGAAGTGCTATATGTTTATGGAATATGCAATTTTAAAGAGTAAAGTTGAGTGTTTTCTTCTCACTATTTCTTCTGGTTTACTTGAGGCTCTTAAATCAAACATGGAAAAAAAAATCAAATTCAAGCAATTTTGTTTTATGAGTTCTAAATGGAATGTTAAGCAGCAGAAACTGTGAGCAATATCAACCAAATATTTAGTCAGGAGATCCTCAATGGACATACAACTCAACATTGGTTCTAAAAATCAAAAGAAATGGTGATGAGAGCCTTGAAGATGTAGATCTTCTGAGATTGATAATATCCAATTGAGGACCATTATTGAGGTAGACCCATACAAAATAACTTGATAGGTTACAGAAGGAATAAACATTGACAATTGTACCAAATTGGAAAAGAAAAAAAAACTTGATATCACACAAAATGATCGCTAAGAAAAAGTAAATTCTGCCAATTAGACAGTTTCATTGATTTGGCATAACATCTGTATAGAATGTTTTTCTATCCATTTTTCCTATCATATGATTAATTATCTCCCTCAACTTTGGCTCTTCAGAAATCAAGTCAGATGAAACAAAACCACGGTGTTTTGTAAGTTTGACGAAAACCTTGGAAAGATATCAAGTTTTCTTGTTCTACTACAATCTCAATGTTGATGTAAACATCAAAGTTAATTATTCCCCTTATAAGCAAAGAGAAAAACAATATAAAACATGGTTGCTCAAAGACTTCCAGTGGAAAAAGACTGAGAGAATTTCAGCTATAATTTGTTAGTCATGAAATAATAAAGATCCCTGCCCATAAAATCCCATCCCTTTCCCATCAGTATGGGAACAGCAGTAGCTTGTCCCTGAGACCACTTATAGTTGATCATCTCACCTAAACAAGGGAAAATAACTGAAAATAATAATTCAATTAGAAATGTCCGACTGACAATGGAGTCTTGAGATTAAGAATCAAACTTTCCCATCACCTGATTGGTCAATGTGTTAATATAGAAGGCTGTATGTAATGGGTTGTCATCAAAGGCCTGAGGATGAGAAAAGAAAACAGCTTCATCTGTGAAATTACATTTGTGGGGTAGCTTAGAGATTATGGTGTAGGACCTCAAACTATTTCAGTGTCATTCACTCTCAAGTGTTTATAATAAAACCTTATTCATCCATGACTAAATTTTCTCATGAAATGTATCATCCTAGTTGCTATTGTGTATGATTTTATAGATAATTAATTTTGTATCATTAGCAATAAACATAAATCATCTCATTCCTTCAATGTTTGCCTTATTCATATTTCTTTTGCACATCCTAAAATGCATTAAGAGAACTAGAAGCTAAGAAAAATTTAATACAGAAAAATTATCAGTTAGTAACACTAGTCCCAGAACTTGGGATTTGATTTATTAGAAATGTTTTTTTATTGTATGTTTACCATAAGAACTACCTCTTTTAAGTATAGAAAAATATAAATACCTGAAAAATACAAATATAAATAATCCTTCATTTATGTTTCATTCACTATACAGTCACCCTTCTTCTCTTGTTCACCCCCTCAAATAATTCTATTCACCATTGGGTGAATCATTCAGGAGCACTGGTGTAGGATTGCTGCTTGACTAATCTGAAATTCTGCCCTCCTTATCTATAATATTATTATCATCCTAATAGCAAAGTACCCATAAAAAATTATTCATAAATGGATTAGCACTTCTGGGATCATAGTATTTGAGCACTCTACTTACGATCAAAATGACATTCTCTGGCCCTTCACTGCCAGGGTATATTCCATGTATAACCTCTACCGGTAGTACACTAAGCCCTAAGCTTCCGTATGCCAGGTATTTTAAGTGAGACCAAAAGTATGCCAAGCCACAAGCTTTTGTTC
Source organism: Thysanoteuthis rhombus (assembly GCA_963457665.1). Taxonomy (NCBI): domain Eukaryota; kingdom Metazoa; phylum Mollusca; class Cephalopoda; order Oegopsida; family Thysanoteuthidae; genus Thysanoteuthis; species Thysanoteuthis major. Next base: position 43,770,024 of record OY735220.1, on the reverse strand, counting down.
ACCAAGCGAAACATCTATGAGATGCTGATTTCTTTAAATCTTTCCATTGAGCAATTAGCATTGAAGAAATTGTCAATAATAAAATACATCAAGGAGAACTTCACGCCAGGGTGGATAGATTTACCAACATTAGCGCACCAAGAACCCATTTGATTGGAAGAACACTGCTGCCACGCCAAGAAAGATGTCAGGTCTGTGCCAAAGACCTTAATGTGTGAAATGCATGGAATGCACTTGGCTCTTTACACTGCATAGGATTAAAGTGTCACTCCCCAGCACTTCTGCCTTGGATCAGACAGTAGGGACATAGATTTTACAAGTGCGAGAAAGATAGATTGATGGCCTGAGTAAAGTTACGATAAATAACAAAAGATAATAGACTATTGTTCACCTACAAGAATGGCCTGAGAACTTGATGGTTTGGCAGAAGATTGAATCTAACACCTAAACTTACTCTCCATTCTTGAATTTTTTTTATCTCTGTACTGGTTGTATCTGTAAAGAAATTATCTTTTCTTGAACAACTGTAGCCATCAAAGATGGCAAAGGGTTCTATCCTTTTTTTCCTATATGCATGTGTTGGTTTATGAGTTTGTGTTTTCCAGCACCCCTGGCCATACCGTTTTGTCAACAGACTTGAAAATTGGCATCAGTACTCCTCTAGACCCCTTCCTTTTAGACTTTTTTTTATTTTGAAAAAAAAAGCTTTTTAGACCTTTTTTTGGCTTTGTTTTTACAGGTTTATTACTAACATCTATATTCTCCAGAATGTAGATTCTCATAGACTTTTTTTTTTTACTCTATTTCAGATGTTTTCCTGTGGGTAATGCCAGTGATGTCATAAATCTATTCTGACCATATTCATTCTTTGATAGAATTTTTTTTACATGATTTCAAATTTTGATGATATAGTTGTTCAATTATTGACTGTGATGGCAAATTATACTGGTTTTATTTGATGAAATATTATACATCATTATTGTTCATTTTTGACTAATTCATCCTAATTTTTTTATTGCTTTTTATCGCAGCCAGGTTTGTTCAATCGGTGCACTTTATTCACTGCCACATAAGTGATGAGTCAAGTTGTTATAAAAAGCATTTAGAAATTAAGATGAAAGAAAATAGTTGTCAAAAATTAATAAAAATGGCTTGCAATACTTCATCTGATAAGAATAAATGAAGATAACAGGTCAGGTTAGTCATTCAATAGAAAGCGTTACATAACCAACATCATTTGGTAGTATGCCGTGTTAAGGCTGATCAATTAAAAAATTGTAAAAAATGATTATTGAATAAGTTACTTCTCTCGCCTTTTGTTGGGCAGTGATCACTATGAAAAATTGAATTTTCAATGAAAAAGCATGAATGAGTCTGTACACAAACAAATTTAGTATAATGAACCCCCACTAAAAAAACAAACTATTTGGGGGATGATTTAAAAAAAAAACAGTTTCTTCTAGACATAATAAGGAGTGAATATTTAAATTTTCAGCTGTCTTGTTCCAGAGGTGTGGCCTGTCTGCATGAGACATACATAGATAGCCAACCAGACCAACTTGAAAACTGAAGAAACGTATGTTGACAGTTTATTTCTGATAGAGAATAATTGTCAATTATTGACTTTTAAGATATTTTTCTGCCAGCAATTGGATCTATGGGCTCTATACATAATAAGGAGTAAATGTTTAAGTTTTCAGCCCCTTAGCTCCATTGAAATGAAAAAGAAAACTTGTCAGTCAATCAGTCAATTAGACCCACTTAAAAACTGAAGAGACCTATGTTGATGTTGACAGTTTTGGTTGATGATTTCTAATTACTATTAATGGTATTGTATGTTTCTTAGAAATATCACCAATAAGAAGTAAGGTTGGTGAAAAAATACCTTGAAAATATTGAAGGTAAATAAGGATGAAAGTCTGTCATTTTAGTTTTAACAAAATGTGACCGAACTGGATTTGCAAGTATTTTCTTATATCATCTATTCTTATCTATTGAGTGCAAAAAATAAATATTTGTTGTGTAAAATAAATGCTATATTCATCATTAGGCCGTAGACTTATTGATGTACATACCAATGCACACACTCATACACACTTACACGCACATACACACATTAATTTTTCAGCAAAGTTTTGTACAAGTACTTGTTAAAAACCTGTCAACCAAAGCTGTTGACAGGTTTTTTTCAGTTTTCAAGTGATTTTGGCAGGCTGGCTATGTATGTGTCATGGATAGAGGCTGCACCAATGGAGCTAGAGGGCTGAAAATCTAAACACTTATTCCTTATAATATCTAGAAAAAAAACAGCTTTGTTTTTTTTAACCCCCCTCCGAGGTTTTCAGTGAGAGGTTCACTTTGAAGACTAACTAATTGTGCCGGTTTACAACTGATTTGATCATGAAAGATGAAGAACAATTCAATATATACATTTGTATCAGTCTATTTCAGTCTGTTTGTATAAAAGTTTAATCTCAATATGATCAATTTTGAATTTAACAAACTTATGGATCCAACTGAACTGACTTTTGATTTATCAAATTTTGTTAGATAATTGTCGTGAACATCTAGTGTTGACTAAAACAAACTTTCTTTATCTAATGTATGAAGTTCGATAAATCTGGTGAACTCATGGACCATAATAAACTTTCCTTTCAATTATGGAATGAACTTCGATAAATATGGCAAAAATGTGGACCGTAACAAACTACCTTCTTATTTACAGAATGAACTTCGATAAATGTAGCAAATATTTGGACCATACAAACTTAACTTTTATTTACTGAACAAACTTCATTAAATGTGGCAAATACATGGCCCATAACAAACTTTCTTTGTATTTCTCGAATGATGTTTGTTAGTTATGGCGAAACACCAAACTCACTTCTTATTTACCGAATAGGGGACAACCATCAGGTACAACAAATTTTCCGCTTCAACGACCAGCTATCCCTTTAAAAAGTTTGCTATAGTGAGGGTTCACTCCATTGCCAGTCCGTTTGTTGCTTGCTCATTCTCTTATCATTTTAGTATGTTTATTTCTGTAAGTTTCAGCACATCCATCCATCCATCTATCTATCTATCTATCTATCTATCTATCTATCTATCTTTTTCAGTCTGTATATCGTTTTATTTCAATCAGTTCCTATCAATAAATTTCAGTCTGTTCACCTCTTTCCCTTTCCTTACCTATCTCTCTCTCAGTCCAATTTCATTCTTTTCTATCCATTGAAAAACCGCAGCCATCAAAGATGGCAAAGGATTCTATTAATTTTATATGTGCATATTTTGTTTATGTGTTTGTCTGTTTGTTTCAGTGCTCCTGGCTATACCGTTTTATTTATAGACTTGGAAATTGGTATCAGTACTCCCTGATACCCCTTCTAAAAACTTTTTGAAAACTTTTTGGAAAATGGCTTTTTTGACCGTTTTGGGGACTTATTCTGACAGGTTTGTTAATAACATCTACTAAATGTGTCTAGGTGTTTTTTTTTACTCTATTTTAGATGTTTTCCTGTGATGTCATATATAGACTTTATTTTGACTATTTATTCTTTGATGGGATTTTTTTTACATGACTGTAGAGTTGTTCAATTATTGACTGTGATAATGAGTCTATCTATCAATCTATCTATCTATCTATCTATCTATCTATCTTTGTTTGCCGCAATGCAGATCCCTACATCCCTGGTAAGCATTCATTTACCTCTCTTACAACTCATAGGAGATCGGTACTTCATGATCTTAAAAAGCAACCCCCCCAAAATAAAGGGCTCACGCAAAACTTATATATATTTCTCTTTATCACTCTATCTCAGTCTCTTCATATCTATTAGTTTCAGTCATTCCATTTTTCTATCTCTCTATCTCTCTCTCTGTCTCTCATCAGTTAAATGTTCAATTTACAATTTCTATAATCAGTCGAGTATACAATTTGCTAATGCAAAACTTCATTCTTGATCAATCCTACATGACATTTGCAATTTCAAAAAATGTCACCCAAAGATTCGAAAATAATCATTTTTAATCAATTTCGTGCTATCAGCACAAAGCTTCCAACACATCCCCTGCAAAGTTCCACCTTTCCATTTTCATCTGTCATCCTGCCTCAACAGGTGAAAAAGGAATTAAAAAAATCAATGTCTACCTGCGGGTTGATCATTTTGCTCAAGGTATTTGGCAAGATCAATTTCAGCTCAGTGAGATTCGAGGCTGCTGTTGTATGATTTTGCTTCTGACGGTTTTATCTTTATTAGGATAACCTTGATGATGACGTCAGTTGACTGTCATGCTATATTTGTAAGGTATTTTCTGATCCAGGTGAAAAGAATATATATATATATATATGTATATATATATATATATATATATATATATATATATATATATATATATATATATATATATATATATATATATATATATATATATATATATGAATGTATATATAAATATATATGTTTGTATTGTGGGTGTGAAGTGATCCGACAGAATGTAGATGAAAATGACAATTGGAAGATGAAGAGAAAAACTCAAGAGATAGGTGTTACATCTCAGAATTTTTTTTATTATTCTATTCTATGAGCATATTTCAATGCATTTTGACAGGGACCAGCCATCTTTTTTGGAGAAAAAAATATTTGCGGTGGTTCACATGTTTGATGCTGAAGAAGAGAATATATGCTCTATACCATCAGTAATCATCATCATCAGTCTTTTAAAGTCCGTTGTTGGACATAGACTTTCCCCAGGATCCGCCACATTTCTCTATCATAGGCGTTGCGGAGCCAGTATTTTCTGATTTTGTCTAGTTCATCTCTCCATCTTGTATTCTGTCGGCCTTGGTTTCTCATATGATCTCAGAGGATCCATGTTGTGAGCCGTGATGTCCATCAGTTGTCTGTCATTCTTGCAACATGGCCTGCCCATTGCCATTTGAGTTTTTAATAGTTTCGATGATGACTCCTGTTTTCTTTCTGATATACAGTGCTGTCTTGTGATCTCTTCATGTAAGGTTGAGCATGATTCTTTCATTTGCACGTTGCATGCTTCTCAGTTTGCAGGTCTGTCTCTTGGTTAGGTTCCATGATTCAGCTCCATAAGTGACAATTGGGAGAATGCATTAGTTGTATACTCTTCTTTTTAGGATTATTGGGATCGTCTGATTTTTGGAAGTTGAGCTTGCTCTGCTGAAGGCTTGCCATCCTACAGTGATTCTTCATTTGATTTCCTCCTCTTTTGAGGATCTCATGGAGATTCATTGTCTAATTGTCTCAATTTTACTGAAGTTCATGTGCAGGCCGTTTTTTTTGTTTTCTTTGTTTAGTTCATCTAGCATTAGTTGGAGGTCGTGTAGGTTCTATGCAAAAAGGATGATGTCGTCTAACTGAGCTTTTTGTCAGTACAAAAAGACCAGGCATAAGATGGAAAGATGATATATGAAGTTATACCTGTAAGATCTGTAGGATGTTAGCATAATCATAGTTGTCACAGAAGGAGCTGTAGGAAGTCTTTGTCCAGCAGTAGATGGAAGATGGCTGATGATGATGATATATGTACATATATATATATATATATATATATATATATATATATATATATATATATATATATATATATATATATATATAATAAAAATTTGCAAGAGAAATCATCCAACACATGTTTCTTGGTTCAACTGTTTATCAAGAGGGTGGATTATTTTTTGTACTGATTTTACTTTTTTGCTCTATATCATTTGAATAATGTATTGAGCACATTTTATTTCAATTTCATGAAAATAATTGAATCAAAAAAATATATTCATATATATATCATAAATTGCTTTATATCATATTGGAACTCTATTTGAAATGATCTCCAGTTATTACACAGTGAATGTATCATTTGGTTTTGACAATGTTAATGGAATAAACAATGAAAGAAAATGGGGCAGCTGCAGAAATGAAACCTGCTACTGATAGGGTAGCTACTTCAACATAACCTTGCTCTAACCATTGAGCTAAGCAGCCACTGGTAATGCAAAGCCCAAAATAACTATTTCAACTCAAAATTCTCATTTTTTTTTCATTTACGGTCTATATCTGTTCTATTTGTTTTCTTTCAATATGACAATTATGTTATGAAGAAATGAAAATATGATCTGACAGAATGATTATAAATTGTGTTATATCATATTGAAAATCTATTCAAAATGATCTCTTGTTATTACATGGTAAATGTATCTGGCCTTTTATTTCTTTAACTTAAATGTTTATTCTATTTATGTTGTCTAGGTCAAATGATACATTCCGTGTGTAATAACAGGAGACATTTCAAATAAAAGTTTCAATATGATACAAGGCAATTTATAATCATTCTGTCAGATCATGTATCCATTTCTTAATAACATATATATATATAGATACATTTCTCAGATCACTTCTCATCCGCAATACAAATGTAGGTAGATAAGTAGATATTACATTAGCCAGTCTACATGACACATGCTTATAAGATCATTTCTTTTAACTATTCCTTACTACAACTCATCCCTCACTAACAAGTTGTTATAATGAGCATCAAGTCCTGATTATATGAATATCAAGAGAAAGTCTATAATCATTGAGTGAAACACTCTTACAAGATTTCCCTTAATAATGCTTTCCTTCATAGACAGACAAAGACTCCAATTTTGTCTGACGCTCTATTTGCTACTACAGAGCGTCAGAAGTAAATGTTGGCTTCGTTTGGTATAGTCTTTTCATGTTCAGCGCAGAATGGATTTGGAAGCAGTAGGCTGAAATAAATCGTTTCACTTTGTCTGCTAGAACTCTATTTCTGATACTTTGTCGTATTAGCTGAAAACTCTCCCTACAGATGACATTTTAAGCTAGTTTTTGCGGAAGGTCTAAATGGGGCCCGTGGCCCAAATGAGAGATCATTGATTTGGACAGGCAAGATTTTCAGCTAGTTCTTGCAGAAGGCCAAAATGGTGCCCTCAGGCTCTAATATAAGATCATGGATTTGAATTATGTATTTATTGAATCATACCATATTTAGAATCATCACCACCATGAAATCTGGTATTGTATTCAATTTAAATATCTGAGGGAATTTCACAAAAGATAGGTGAAATATATCAAGATTGTTTGGTAGGTGGATAGATGGAAATCAGATCACTATAAATGATGTGAGCAAGAACACACAACCAGCAATGTTATCAATTATTCCCCAAATCCCAAACCTTTTTACTCTTGACCTTCTCCTAAATACTGTGAGTGGGCATGCCAAAATTAGTTGGGATGCAACCATGTCCAGATGGTTTTTAGAACATGATGAATAAACATAGAAAATTAGACAGAAACACCTCACCATGGTGTAGTGGACAAGAAGTTTGTTTTGCAGATCATCACTGCTGTAATGAATTTGATCCTAGCTGAGTGTCTCATACCTGAGGCCTTGTACCAGAATGAACTAAGCATGGTAAATACCTGTAGACAATAGATAGACAAAGCATTCAGGTATTGAGTATTTGACAATATACAGTTGTGTAGAAAGAGGAACTGCCTACGTAAAATTAAGAATCCAATATTTAGCCTTTACTTGAATAAGAAACCGTAAATCAAAGCTGTCATAATAAGTTTCTTCAGTTTTCAAGTTGTTCTGACTAGATATATATATATATATATATATATATATATATATATATATATATATATCATTGTGTCATCCACAGACAGCTGTTTCGTCGTATTACAACTCTTCAGTGTGGCTATAGACTTTCCATTATCCCATCCAGTACCGCAAGGTAGGATTGAAACCTTCGCTTCAGACCCAGAGGCTGATATCCTACCTACTGCTCCACAGATCAGCGATACATTTATTTTAGCTTATATTTCCCATCTAACAGAGTGCTCTATTCCTATGGAAGAGCATTGCATAAGCTTACAATGAACGAATCACCTCACTTAAAGAGTGCTCAACTCTGAGTTGGGGAGCATTAATTATTGTATCATCCACTGACAGCTTTTTCGTTGTATTACAACTCTTCAGTGTGGCTATAGACTATCCATCATCCCATCCATATATATATATATATATATATATATATATATATATATATATATATATATCAATCATGTGTCCTGGCCTCACCAATCGATCTAACATTTTTTTTTCAAATTTGGCCGCTGAATTGGTTCTTGGTGAAGGTCCAGGTTGCAATGTAAGTTTATGATAAATTAGTCCTTATTTTGTGCACACTTGCTTTTTGAAAATTCAGACATTTTTGATGATCACTGCACAATCAAAGGTGAGAGAAGTAACTCCTTTATTTATCAGTCTTTCTTCCTATGTTTTAATCCTAATAATAATCACACGGAGTCATAATCATTTAAAAGTTTATATCGATATTCTTTACGTTCATCTTGATTTTATTAGTTGCCTTAAATAGGAAAATATAATAACCACTATAGTTGGCACCAAAAGCACTGCCATTTCATTCATTGAACTGGCTATAAAGAGATACTTCATTAACAGATGGACATTAGAATTCAAGTCTAATTATATTATATTATCTCTATTCAGCTATAATCACAGTTGCTGGGGAGCTGGGTTGATACAACTCTGTGAATAAGAACCTTTGCGTGGTGGAGTGGCTTGCATGTTCCGATGACCTTGAGAGCTATGCTGGCGGGAATTCAGAAAACTATACTTCCAATTTTTGTAAAAACTATATTCCCAATTTCATTTCTTGTGAAAAAGGAAAACTATATAAAAATCTCTAAATATACAAAGTCTTTCCTTCACCACAGTTCAGTGTTAAACAATCCATCAAGCATTGATATTGCCGTTAAACCAACCAACAAACCAAAGTCAGGTCAATAACAGAGTACACAATGGGCTCAGCGAGCCGAGTTCAGACTCTGGCTGGGACAGTTTGTTCCATTTCACCTTAATTCTTTTGGAGAAGCCATGAATCCATCTCTTTCCCTCCAGCTATGCATAAAATAGTGCAGTGTGGTGTAAGTGTCGCAACCTCAGTTGCTTGTTGCCTTTGAGTCTATTTCACAAATTGTAAAGGGCTGAGTAAATGGTAACGTGATATGACCGCTAAAGCCATAGCCAGCATTACTTAGTCACTTCTCTATTCAAATATTTATCAATTCCAAAATGTACATCTTGACAGATATGAGCATTAATGTGATTTATACACGTGAGAACTTGTTTAAAGCAAAAGGTTTAACCAACAAAAAATCTCAGATAAAGTAAGCAACCAAAAATATTTGAAGATTAATACTTCCAAAGTGATTCATTGTTACTCATTGATATCTAACATATTTAAACCAAAAAAACACAAGAACACCATGCACACATTCTACATATTTCAGTATTCAGGGCTTTTGAGGAGAAGTGCAAGCCTATTTTCCCCTTTTTCCAACACAAACTGCACAAACACCCTTGTTATTTGGCCATCATATTTTCATATGTTATAACCTTTCTAGAATACCATGTTATATTTGCTCACTGGTAAATGATAGGGTCAACCTATTTATTTTTAATGGACATACCGTATCAATTTAGAAGTTTTGATACACAGCTCTACCTAAAAAACCTCCTGAGACCTTTGTGCTAAGCCTGGGCAGCGCACCTCCCTCTGTTATAGGCCCTAACAGTCTTGCCAATATGAAAATGGCCCTCTCATTGAAACAGTGTATATTTGAGTAAGACAGAAGACAGGCATATCGGGAAGATAAATCTTCATTAATGATTTATAACCAGGCAAGTTCCATTGAAGTCAAGAGCTAAAGATTTTTTTTCATTTGTACTCAGTGAGTTTTTACATCAGCAGAAGCTAGTGGATTCAAATGGAGATAAGTGACAGCAAATCCCATCAATACTCCAGGACTCTCCTCAGTATTCTAGCCAACTTTAGCAGTGTTGTCAGCTGGATAGTTTCATTCCATCTTTGTGCAGCCTCTTTGCTAGGTTCTTTAGGACTGTTTCCGGGGCTCTCACAACAATTGGTCCTAGCATCACATTCATGTGCCACAGCTCCTTCAGTTCTCTGACATGATACATATCCACTTTTCCGCCTTTTTACATGTTAACCCCATCGTCTGCTGGTGCAGCGAAATCCACTATCTGACTTGTTTTTATCTCCTTGTTCACTACTACGAGATATTTTCCACCAAGGTTGATGTGTCATATTATATCATGAGAAGACTCATCGATATTGTTTAGTTTTGTATTTTTCTGTTGCTCTGAGAGATTAGGTTTTTGTACTAATCTGTCTGTTGATATATTTCTCAAACAAACTTATCTCTGATAATGAAGAATAAAAAAAATGATTAGAGAGGTCTGGTTAGTCAGTCGATGGAAACAGTTACATGTCACTTGGCAGTACACCATGTTGGGGGTGATCAATTAAAAAATTGGAAGAAGGAATTATCAATGAATAAGTTACTTCCTCCACCTTTTGTTAGGCTGGATCACTCAGGGAGTTTGAATTTTCAAATTAGTTGCTAGTATATTTATATATATATGTATATATATGTATATACATATATCACAGAAATCCAAATATACCAGCAATTCTTTTCACAGGTTATAACTCGTCTATTCATTAGTTGATTAGTTTGTTTAGTGCTTAGTGTCTCAGTGTTCAGTTACCCTCTCCATAATGTAAGTAATAGATTCCTTGTTTTCGAACAATTCTCTTGCTCTCTGGTGATGCAAGTCCACTTATACACCTCACATTTTACCACAGACATCTTAAAGTTTATTAGTTGAACTATTTGTCTGACATTGTTCACATAAATCTATAAATTCCTGAATCAAGTTGTAGATATTTCTAGCATTACCAGTTATTGTGTTAGCCAAATCAAACTACTTTTGTGTACTGAATTGAAGACTTGTTCTTTCTGATGGTATCTAACTGTTTGGAATCTTTCAGGAAGCAACTTTTAGAGGTGCTAAGTATTCAATAAACTGTGATATATATATCTACAAAGTTTGACTTGATTTGATACAAAACCGTATATCAAGCTACATTCTTTGAGTATTAAACTCACTATCAATGGCTGTTAGACCAGTTTATCAACCGATGCATCATGGAATTTTTTCTTGGCATGGATCAGTCTTTCAAAATTTTTTTTAGACAACTGTCTCATTTTTTAGTATAATTTTCATCTGCATCTCATGTAAAGTTGGTAAAAAAAGATACATTGAAAATTAAATTTCAATGATAATCTTTTTTCATTTAAGCATTTATTTTATAACCATAAATATAAATTTTGTGATCGAATTATTTCAATAAGTTGATACAATTTTTTAATAAAAAAAACCCTCACCATCACAGTCAATATTTGAGCAACAGTAGCATCAAAATTTGAAGCTACGTGAAATAAAAATTCCATCGATGAATTAGTACGGTCAGAATAAATTCTATTCATGCCATTACTGGCATTTTCCAGCAGAAAATATTTAAAATAGAGGAAAAAAATCCAAAAATATCTGTACTCTTTAAAATTCTGGTGTTATTAAAAACCCGTCAGAATAAGGCCTCGTGGAGGTCAAAGAAGCTTTTTGGAAAAAAGTTATCTAGATCTTTTTTGGACCCAATATTTTCCAACATTTTTAGAAGAGGTTTAGTGGAGAACAGATAATGTATAAAATGTAATAGCTTGATCAAATACAAGGCTAAAATTGTAGGTAAACCAATAAATACTGAAATCCCTAAGAACAGATTGTGAAAACAGTTCACTTACTCCTTCACCATAACTTGCTCTCTGATGGTAAAGATAAATAGATACATAGAAAATAAGATGGAAACACCTCACCATGGTGTGGTGGATAGTAAGCTAGTTTTGTAGATCATTACTGGTAGAGAGAATTTGATCCTCAATGGATTTCAATACTTGAGGCCTTGTACCAGAATGAGCAGAGCATAATAAATACCTATAAAAAATAGATAGACAAAGCATTTAGGTATTGAGTATTTGACAATATACTGTTGTGTAGGAAGAGGAACGCTGTACTTAAAATAAAGAATCCATTATCTAGCCTTTACCATAATTGGAAACCGTTAACTTAAACTGTCACTAAAATTGTCACAATATATTTCTTCTGTTTTCAAGTTGTTCTAATGGGATATATATATATATATATATATATATATATATATATATATATATATATATATATATGTATATACACATAATACATATGGTGCAGATCAGGTTAGCAATATAGCATAATATAATAATATTAAGCAACATTTAATATGTGATGGATTTATTTCATAGAGTGCTCAATACATTCAACTTTATACTATGAAAGTCAAGTTGTTGTAGAGTAGAGCTGGAAATAAATAATCATTCTAAATTCCTATCAATGAATATAAAATAATAGCAACCCACATACTAATAAATCAAAAGCAATGTGGACAGTCCACTCCCATAACCATCATCCTGAAATCTTCCTATCACCATTTCCCACCACCAAACATGCCCAAATAAATTAAAATCAAGAATAATACTATCCACAAGAGCCATATAGGATATCAACATGGGCAAAAAAACCCAATGCCAAAATATCAGGGTCAAGATAAAAACATCCCTCAGAAAACTACTGAGCATCCTTTCAGAGGGGACCCCTAGATCTAGTTCACATCCCTTGACAGAATGAATAACCCCTGCCACCCACAGCCACACTCACAAGATTCTCACCAAATTCCCCAAACTAGAACCCCAAAACATAGACAATCATTTGCCTGATGAGGCCCGGCTGGAGAGGGCAGAAACATTAACTAGTTTGTGTAGTGAATCCACATCATATATATATATATATATACACATGCGTATATATATATATATATATATATATATATATATATACACATGCGTATATATATATATATATATATATATATATGTATATGTATATATATATATATATATATATATATATATGATGTGGATTCACATCAGGCCACATCAATGGATATAACATTTTTTTTTTTCAAATTTGGCCGCTAAATTGGTTCTTGGTGGAGGTCCAGGTTGCAATGTAAGTTTATGATAAATAAGTCCTTATTTTGTGCACACTTGCTTTTTGAAAATTCAGATATTTTTGATGATCACTGCCCAATCAAAGGTGAGAGAAGTAACTCCTTTATTTATCAGTCTTTCTTCCTATGATTTAATCCTAATAATAATCACACAGAATCCTAATCATTTAAAAGTTGTTATGACTATTTTTTACCTCAATCTCAATTTTATTGGTTGCCTCAAATGGGAAAATACAATAACCACTATAGTTGGCACCCAGAACACTGCCATTTCATCCATTGAACTAGCTATAAAGACATACTTTGTTATCAGATGGTCATTAGAATTCAAGTCTAATTATATTATATTATCTCTGTTTGACTATTAATATGAAGTTGCAGTGTCGGTGAGTTGTAACCACTCTGTGAATAAGTGCCCTTGCTTGTTCCAAAGACCTGGAGAGCTATTCTGGCGGGAAAACTATACTTCGAATTTTTGTAAAAACTATACTCCCAATTTTTGTAAAAAAAACTATATTCCCATCTTTATTTCATGTGAAAAAGGAAAACTATATAAAAATCTCTAAACATACAAAGTCTTTTCTTCAACACTGTTCAGTGTTAAACAATCCATCAAACATTGATATTGCCGTTAAACCAACCAACAAACCAAAGTCAGGTCAATAACAGAGTACACAATGGGCTCAGCGAGCCGAGTTCAGACTCTGGCTGGGACAGTTTGTTCCATTTCACCTTAATTCTTTTGGAGAAGCCATGAATCCATCTCTTTCCCTCCAGCTATGCATAAAATAGTGCAGTGTGGTGTAAGTGTCGCAACCTCAGTTGCTTGTTGCCTTTGAGTCTATTTCACAAATTGTAAAGGGCTGAGTAAATGGTAACGTGATATGACCGCTAAAGCCATAGCCAGCATTACTTAGTCACTTCTCTATTCAAATATTTATCAATTCCAAAATGTACATCTTGACAGATATGAGCATTAATGTGATTTATACACGTGAGAACTTGTTTAAAGCAAAAGGTTTAACCAACAAAAAATCTCAGATAAAGTAAGCAACCAAAAATATTTGAAGATTAATACTTCCAAAGTGATTCATTGTTACTCATTGATATCTAACATATTTAAACCAAAAAAACACAAGAACACCATGCACACATTCTACATATTTCAGTATTCAGGGCTTTTGATGAGAATTTTATTAGAGGGTGCTAGCCTATTTTCCTATTTCTCCAACACAAACTGCACAAATACCCTTGTCCTTTTGCCATCGTATTTTCATGTTATAACCCTTTTAGAATACTATGTCATATATGGTCTCTGGTAAATGATAGAGTCAACCTTTTTTTTTTCAATGGACATATCGTATTGACTAAGAAGTTTTGATACACAGATCTACCTAAGAAACCCTTTAGGCCCTAGTGCTAAGCCTGGGCAGTGTACCTGGCTCTGTTATAGGCCCTACCAGTCTTGCCAATATGAAAAATCTTCTTCAATGACTTATAGCCTGGCAAGCTCCATTGAAGCTAAGAGCTAATGTTTTTTTTATCATTTGTACTCAGTGAGTTTTTACATTAGCTGGAACCAATGGATTCCAGTGGAGATCTAGTTGAAGCAAATCCCATCAATACTCCAGGACTCTCCTCAGTATTCTAGCCAACTTTAGCAGTGTTGTCAGCTGGATAGTTTCAGTCCTTTCCAGGATTCCCACTTTGTGCAGCCCCTTTGCCAGGATCTTTGGGACTGTTTCCAGGGCTCTCACAACTATTGGTTGTAGCATTACATTCATATGCCGCAGCTCCTTCAGTTCTCTGACATGATACATATCCAGTTTTCCGCCTTTTTACATGTTAACCCTATGGTCTGCTGGTGCAGCGAAATCCACTATCTGACTTGTTTTTATCTCCTTGTTCACTACTACAAGATATTTTCCACCAAGGTTGATGTGTCATATTATATCATGAGAAGACTCATCGATATTGTTTAGTTTTGTATTTTTCTGTTGCTCTGAGAGATTAGGTTTTTGCACTAATCTGTCTGTTGATATATCTCTCAAACAAACTTATCTCTGATAATGAAGAATAAAAAACATGATTAGAGAGGTCTGGTTAGTCAGTTGGTGGAAACAGGTACATGTCACTTGGCAGTATACCACGTTGGGGGTGATCAATTAAAAAACTGGAAGGTGTGCTCAATAAACAAGTTACTTTTTTCACCTTTTATTAGGCTGTTATCACAAGACAACCGATGGACATAACGACTCACAACATTGATCCCCAGAGATCACATGTAAAACTAAGGCTGGCAGAATACAAGATGGAGAAATGAACTAGCAAATTCAGAAAATACTGGCTCCACAATGTCCATGATCGAGAATTTTGGAGAATCCTGGGGAAGGTCTATGTCCAATGACGAATGATGATGGAGTCTATGTTTGCCCTCACTCTGATTATAATGATCTAATTTCCACCAATCTATCTAATACTAGAAGTCTGATTCTGTGTATCAGAATGTGACCACCAAAGAATTGAGATATCCCTAAGAAAAAAAAAGTTTAGAGCTTCTATTTAAAGACAAGTTTTCAGCTAGTAAAAGTTAATACAGATGAAATGCTTTCTGATTGGTTGAAAGTTCTTGCATGCAATTTTAATGATGGAACTTTCCCTTCTTATCAATGTTCTGAGATGATGACCTTGGATGTTGCAAGTGGTCCTTTAATCTACTGACTTTACTCACTCTCTACTTAACTTGAAGAGGATATCATTCTGATTACTGGATAACAATGGCTGATTAAATTGGGCAATTGAATAGGAGAAGAAATCATTGAAAGGATATCTGCCTCACAGAAAAATCTGGCTGAAGCCTACATATAATTCTTCAAAAAATGAATGGCCTCCATTTAGCAGACAATAGAATGACAGTGGAATATCCCCTCCAAGGTGTCTATTTAGGCAAATTGAATGGAGATCCTGAGAAGCCCAGTCAGAATTCACCCTGTTGGCCTCAATGATATAGTCCATCGGAAAACAGAGAGTGATACATTTGGCATCAGCTTGGCTGTAGAAGCTACTGGAAGGATGTCAAATTGTACATCAAACCACTTTAATGGGGGCTCCACTCGCTGATTTGGTATCAGAGTTGTCTTTGTTTTAGATGTTGCATTCCCAAGGCGAGAGACCCAGATCTGCACTACTATTTTACCCATAGCTGGAGGAACTTATTTTTATGAAGAGATTTCTATAGTCTTCACTCGTAACGGGAGTCAAAGCCACTACTTTCTGCGTGAGAGGCAGACATGCTAACCATTACATCATCTGAGCAGACAAAACAAATAGCATCAAATTTAATAAGTGGCAATTATTTTTATTGTTAGACAATGTAAACAGGATGAACAATTAAAGAAAATTGGGCTGCTGTAGAACTCGAACCTACAACTGATTAGGCAGCTGCCTCAATATGGTGTTGCTTTTACCATTGAGCTAAACAGCCATTGGTAATGCAGTCACAAATGCAGCAGCAGCCCCATTTTCTTTTATTGTTTATTCTATTCACGTTGTCAAGGCCAAATGATATATGAACCGTGTAATGATGGGAGATCATTTCAAATAAAGGTTTTCTATATAATATAATGCAATTCATAATCATTCTGTTGGATCTTATATCCATTTCTTAATACATAATTGTCGTGCTGAAAGAAACAAATGGAGGTGATATGGACTATGAATAAGCATATGTATTTACATATATGTAGTCTCTCTTCTAGAAAAACATCTCATAGAAATCCAATATCTGCAACTTTTTTCACAGATTATGACTAGTCTATGTATAAATTGATCAGTTTGTATTGAGTTAAATATCTCAGTTTCCAGTAATCCTCTTCAGAATATAAGCAATACATTCCTTGTTTTCAAACACTCTGGTAATGCAAGTCCACTTATACACCTCACATTTTACCACAGACATCTTGAAGTTTATTAGTTGAACTGTTGGTCTTAAATTGGTCATATAAATCTATACATTTCTGTATCAAGTTTCAGATATTTGTAGTATTACCAGTTATCGTGTAAGCCAAATCAAACTAATGTTGTGTGCAACATAGAAAGAAGGCCATGATTAAAAAAAAAATGTGAGTCATGGATGTAACCAGTCTTATACAACAAAGCAAACATGGAATATCATCATCTGTTGTTCAACGTCTGTCGTTGGACATGGATATTCCCCAGGATTCGCCACACCTCTCTATCATGGGCGTCGTGGAGCCAATACTTTCTGAATTTATCTTATTTGTCTCCCCGTCTTGTATTCTGCTGGCTTCGGTAGCGCATGTGATCTCTGGGGGATCCATGTTGTGAGGTGCGATGTCCATTGGTTGTCTGCCATTCTTGCAACATGACTAGCCCACTGCTATTTGAGTTTTTTCCCTGATATATTGTTCTGTCTGATAATCTCCCCATGTGAGGTTGAGCATGATTCTTTCATGTGCTTATTGCATGGTTCTCAGTTTGCAGGTCAGTCTCTTGGTTAGGTACCATGTGACTATCAGGAGGATGCATTGCTTGTATACCTATATTTTTTTAACGAATGTCATCTCCTTGTTCTTAAAGGTTGAGCTTGCTATATACTACAACATAATCCCATATTTATTCATTGCGTCACCCAAAAAACTTATCTCCAAGACACTGAATTATACAGAAACAAAAAAAAAGTATTATAGGGAGAGGAAAATTTTTCATTTTCCAGTATATGCAGCCTAAATAGGCTTCCCTTATCTCTCTCCTGTCAGCGTTAATCAAGCCTTACACTGGTCAAATATCACTATGAGAAGACAGTCGTCAACATAATCTCAGAACATTCCAACCTCAAATGCAGGAAGCAACAGTTTCCAACTCTTCTGATGCTCCAGTATCTTTATGTAAAGTTTTGGTGCGGACTCATCTGGGTTCATCTTTTAACCACAATGTTCCCCCAAAATAAACCCACTCATTACCTGAATACAGCTGTTTGGTACAATGGCTGAAATGTTGTGTTAAAAAAAAAGAAACCAAGATGAGGATAACAGTCTACACATAATTCAACATAATGATGTTCTCTCATCCAAAAGATTCAGACAGAAACATCAATATCTGTTGATAGAATTATTACAAGACATTGATAGTTTTAAAATCTTGCGATTCCAACTGTTAACACTTGATTTAATTCTATGGACAAAGTGGGAACATCCACTCCTCAGTTTTACAATACAGGTGTACCTTGATTAATGCAGTTAATTCATTCCCCAATTTTTTATCTTATTCAAAATAGCACTGATCAAGTCTCATAATTCACTGTGTTTCATTTCCAGCTTGTACCTAGTTACATTAGTTTGTACAATAATACCTTAACCTTGCATCATCAAAACCTGCGTTAATCAAAACCACACTATTCAAGGTATCCCCATGGACATTAAATTGGGGTTGCATAAAACAATTATACAACACCATTATCCTTTATTGACTATGATGCTCCAGCTTTTAAACCCCATCATCGGAGGTTAGGAGACCTGATCCAGGGGGTGGGGAGCAAATGCTCCCCAGACCATGCGTATTCCCGTATTACTGATTTACTGATTGTATTAGTCAAGGATATCTAGATAAAGTTTTTTTCTCAGGGGCTTTGGACCATTTTTATAAATTATCCAATTTAGAAGGTTAAGATTTCCCCCAGGTTTATCGACATTACTTGAAGCATAAATCTCATCGTGAGATCATTACCTTACTTGCTATCCTTCCAAACACTCCCCAATCATTTGTGTGCAAGAACATTCCCCACCCCCCAGCCTGAAGCCTCTTGATCAGCTTAGGTCTTCAGTAATTAGAAACTGCCAACCAAACTGTCAAAATATGTCTCTTCAGTTTTTATGTTGGTCTGGCTGGCTAGCTATGCATGTATCATTGGCTGAAACCAATAGAGCGATAGAACTGACAATCTAAACATTTACTGTTTATTATATCCAAAAAATCATTTTTCTGTTTTTTGAAAATTTTGGTTTTTAAAAACAATATATTTTATCTATCTATCTATCATACATAGTATTGTATGTATAGCCTCACATAAGTTTATATACATTTTATATATTTTTCTCTCAATCTATCATATATAGCATTACATACAGAAACCTTCAGTTGAAACTGCCAACATCAATATCGGTTTCTTTAGTTTTTAAGTTAGTCTGGTTGGCTATATATGTATTTGTTGCTCGAACAGGCCACATCAATGGAGATACAAGGCTGAAAATTTAAAAAATGACTGCTTATGTCTTGAAAAAACTTCACTTTTTTTTACCTCTCCCTTCTCCAAAAATAGGTTTTTGGTAGGGATTCAATTTACAATGTAAGTTTATGTTAATTTGATCCACCTGGTGGCATTTATGCATGTTTTTCGAAAATTCAGACTTTCTTAGTGATCACTACCCAACAAAATGCAACCATTGATCAACCTTTTCTCTATTTTTTAATTTATCAACCCCAACACATCATGCTGCCAGAAGACGTTGGTCATGTGACGGTTTCTATTGTATGACTAACCAGACCAGTTTATTTTCATCATTTACATTTTCTCCTATAAAAGGAAGAAGAACTATCCTGCCATAGTGTTCATTCAAATGAATGTACATTGCATATTAACAAAAATCAACAACACTTCTTTGTCAATCAAATATTGATCATCTATATACATGTCGTTAGAATCTATATAATTCATTATGGTGCTGATTAATTTATAGAATTTGCAAAATGTATATCTTGAGCATCAAGTGAAGAATCACACTAGGTTGGCAAGCTTTTGTTAGAGCAAGCTCAACTTTTGAGAACAAGAAAATCCCACTAGTCCTAAAAAGAAGGGCATCCCACTGTTAGTCACCTATAGAGCTGAAACATGGACCTAATCAAGATCGACCCTCAGACTGAGAACCATGCAATGTGCACATGAAAGAATCATGCTCAACCTCACATGGAAAGATAATAAGGCAGTGCAATATATTAGAAAAAAAAACACAGGGTTTAGGGATATCATAAAATACATCTGAAAACTTAAATGGCAATTGGCTGAACATATTGCAAGAATGGCAGACAACTGCTGGTCATCATAACTCACAACATGGATCCCCAGAGATCACTTGTGAAATCATGGCTGACAGAAAGTAAGATGGCGTGACAAGCTAGATGAATTCAGAAGAGAATCCTGGATGTTAAAAGGGTGATGATGATGTATCCTGAGAAAATAAATTTAAAAAATACGTATCTCAGATCCTCTCGATTTATAAGCCCAATTAAGGATGAAAAATTATATTCTCCTAATGTCTGTAGAATGGAGCTCTGAGAGTTGTGAAAAAAGGATAAATAAGGTAAAAGAAATATTAGTAAAAAATGAATAACAACTGGCAATGTTTCATCTAATAAATTCAAATAATATTTCTACTAATACTACTAGAGTATGTAAACAAAGATAGCAGTGTATTAGGCGTTTGAGTAATATTGATGAATGAAATATATATGGTTAGATTTGGGCTTCTTGTAATTAGTTGGTCTTAGTGGTCTAATCAGTAAGGTAGCTGTCCTTGACATGCAGGCTTCCAAGGAAAACAGGTGCCAGTTTAAATCTTTAAATCTCCTCAAAGGTTTTTTTCCTTGATCAGTGTTGTTCATTAACAACCATCAAATGACAGTTTGGGAGTCACAATAAAAAGCAACAGAAATTAGAGGTCAAAAATTAATCATGAATCACGATTTTCCATCTAATAAATTTAGATAATATTACTAATTATCTACTATTTATCGTTTTCTCACTCCATCAACCATTTTATACTTGTCGGATTGCAAATAGATTTATACAAGTTTAGAAGTTGCACTTGAATTCCAGTTTTTTCCTCATACACTTGTCCCCCTTCATAAAGCGGCTGTCAGAGTTCAAGAGAGATAACCGCATAGTAACTGAACCACTGATAATCAAAAGTCAATTAAAAATTCTCCAGTAAATTAAGGTGTTATTTCAATAAAAGAATTTGATAATATTAAGTGTAAAACACCATTTAATTATATGTTAGCTGATAGCAAATTGAAGAAAATATCTGTTATGTCAAGTCTATCTTTTGATAAATTATCCATGGTTTCCTGGGCAAGTTGACAATAGCACAAATAGTTAAAAATGTACGAGTCCATCAAACAACCTCTTTTTATCGCTGACTGTGCTATATCAAACAACACTATACAAGGGGAATTCTGTATCAGCTTACACCAGATTCAAATTGAAATTTCTTCTTCTTCTTCTTCTTCTTCTTCTTCTTCTTCTTCTTCTTCATCATCATCATCATCATCATCATCATCATCATCATCATCAGTCTTTTAATGTCCTTCGTTGGACATGGACCTTCCCCAGGATTCGCCACACTTCTCTATCATGGGCCTTGCGGAGCCAGTACTTTCTGAACTTGTCTAGCTTGTCTCTCTATCTAATATTCTACCGGCATCGGTTGCGTATGTGATCTCGGGGGATCCATGTCGTGAGTCGTGATGTCCATCGGTTGTCCGCCATTCTTGGAATATGGCCAGCCCATTGCCATTTGAGATTTTTAATGGATTCTATGATGTCCCTGACTCTTGTCTTTTCCCAGGTGTACTGTGCTGTCTTGTGGTCTCTCCATGTGAGACCCAGCATTATTCTTTCATGTGCACGTTGCATGGTTCTCAATTTGCGTATCTCTTTCTTGGTTAGGTTCCATGCTTCAGCTCTATAAGTGAGTATTGGGAGGAATAAATCTAATTTCGGAAACATCTTAAAAGATTCTCATCAACAACGCCACTATTGTAATTTTCCACTCCAAGCACATATTTCATCTAATCCAAAAATCTTAAATCAGCACTCAGCTCTTAAAATTTCTCTACTTAAAGAAAATGTAGGAGGAATTTTTTCAATCAAATGAAATTACTCGTTACTGATTTGAAGTGATTATTTCTAATAAGATATGAAATTAATTATAATCAGCAAAAACTAATTACAAAAGAATATTACTTGTAATTGTTTAATTCTAAGAGTGAGTGAAATAGTCAGCCTTGAAAAAAACGAGATGAATTAAAAGAGAAATGATATTATCAAGCAAGACTGTCGAATTTAGTTTACTTCTAGAGCAGTGATTTTTGACCAATATGCTGCAGGAATTTTGAGGAGCATTGATCCTTCATCAAACAAGGGCTGTTGGATGGGGTTCCCTGTATGGATACAAAAATAACATTTGAATATGTTTTTTTACGTTACGGTTACTTTTATAGATTGCATTAAACTCCTTTTTTTTTTCAATGATGCAATAAATCAATAAATGTGTCGTTCAGTAAAGGCCTGAATGGCAGTTTTGAATTCCCTCTTGAATTCTTTAGTGTAAAACTGACGATTTTCCCTGCCAGCCACCGGATGTGTGAGAATCTGAGGAGGAGGAGGAGGAGGAGGAAGAGGAAGAGGAGGAGGAGGAGGAGGAGTAGTAGGAGGATCATCATCATCATCATCATCATCATCATCATCATCATCGTCGTCGTCGTCGTCGTCGTCATCATCGTCGTAGCGGTAGTAGTAATAATAATGATAATAACAATAGTAAAATCTGCTGCCGGTGTAATATTCAGTATTTTCTGAAGGGAAAAAGATGAGTACATCATCATCATCATCATCATCATTGACATCTTTGTAGTAGTAGTAGTGATAGTAGTGATAATAATGATAATAACTATAGTGAAATCCGCTGCCGGTGTAATATACAGTATTTTCTGAAGGGAAAAAGATGCGTACGTATGAATTGGATACTTTTTGTAATCATATGGCTACTAGCACATACCACAGACTTTTTGGCAAGAGGACATTATGTGCATAAGAACGTACAAACCTCGTAAAATACTAATTTCATCGTTAAATCAAAATTTGTTTTGTCAATTCCTATATTTTGTATCTATTTGTCATAGCTGGAATTATGGATTCATTGTACATTCTAAATGCATTTCATCATTAGGCTGTAGACTTATTGATGTATCTACGTATATATATATATATATATATATATATATATATATATATATATGATTATACATTGTGTCATATCATATATAAACTCTTATTTGAAATGATCTCCTGTTGTTACACGGTTAATGTATCACTTGGCCTAGACAACGTAAATAGAATAAACAATTGGGGAAAACGAGGCTGCTGCTGCAGGAATCGAACTTGTGACAGATATGGATGCTGCTCCAACATAGAATTGCTCTTACCATTGAGCTAAACAGTTGCTAGTTATTCAAAGGAAAGAGAAAGCAGTTATTTGTGCCTTTGCATTATTGGCAGCTATTAGCTCAATGGTGAGAGCAATGTTATGTTGAAGTGGCCACCCTATTGGTTGTAGGTTCGATTCCTGCTGCAACCCCATTTTCTTTGATTGTTTATTCTATTTACTGGGTCTAGTTTGAGTGATACATTAACCATGTAATGATGCAAAATCATTTCAAATAATTGTTTCAATAAGATATAACCCAATTGATAATCAATCTGCTGGATCATATATGTCAATTTCTTAATACATAGATGTACACACACACACATATATATATATATATATATATATATATATATATATATATATATATACATGTCATACAGTACAAATCAGGGATGCAATATAACATAGTATAATATAATATAATGCAATATCTGATGTATGATGGGTTTATTTCATAGAGTACTTGATACATTCAACTATAAATGTTAAGTTGGTTAAGAGTAGAGCTGAAGATATAGTAGAATGGGGATTCAGTGTACATTTCTACCCTGTCTGGGCTTCTTTAGGCGAATCGGGAGAAGCCAAGACAAGGCAGAAACATAAACGTGTTTTGTGTTTTGTGTTGTGAATCCCCATTCTACTATATATATATATATATATATATATATATATATATATATATATATGTGTCTGTATATATATATATATATATATATATATATATATATATATATATATATATATATATATATATATACATATATATATGCATGCAACCTTTAGTAATGTGCATGAATGCTAAAGTCAAATAATGGTATAGGAAAGTAAGATGTCCTGAGAGCATTCATCTGCAAGAACATCCTGTCAAATATAGCCTGACAATCATGGGTAAAATCTAGGGTGAGCCTGTCAAGCTTTCTTGTAAGTTTAAAGTAAATGTTTATCGGAAGACCAGCTCTTGTCAATCAACAGAAACATGCAATGCCACTCCTTGTTTTATTCCAGTCTGCATCCTAGATTCTACCTTGATTGGAAACTGATGTTATGTATTGATCCAATTACTTAGGAATTGAAGATGATGATTCAGCAAAAAATGTAGGACAGAAATGATTGGTTGATGAAAAATAAAAACAGGTAATGATTGGACAATAAGAATTTACTATGAGCAAATAAGAAAGCTGCTTTTGAAAATGGAAATGAGAGATTTTCTCAGAGAAATTATGATTGGAGAAGAAAGAATGAAAAAATTTGTGAATACTGAGTAGATAAATTGAATGTTGGTTGCTATATGACAGTAAGATTGTGAAACTAGCAATTTCGTGAAATCTGTTGGGATATTTTGAAATTCCTGAACATTCCAGTAATTTTATGAA
This sequence comes from Thysanoteuthis rhombus, assembly GCA_963457665.1. Taxonomy (NCBI): domain Eukaryota; kingdom Metazoa; phylum Mollusca; class Cephalopoda; order Oegopsida; family Thysanoteuthidae; genus Thysanoteuthis; species Thysanoteuthis major. The sequence continues at coordinate 43,745,314 of OY735220.1, read as the reverse complement.
ATTTGTATTTTTTTCAATTAGTTTAAAAATTGCTAACAAGCTTGTGATGCTAATCCTTACTACTGTAATGAGTTTGGTCTTCACTAAGTGTCACGCTACTCTGGCCTTGTGTCAAACCAAACTGTATATACACAGTAAATACTGAAGCAGAATATACTGGATTTTACTAAGTTTAGCTCTGTTTGACACAAGGCTTCAGTAATTGGACACTTATTGAGGATCGAACTCATCACAGAAGCAATGGTCAGCATCAAATGTTTGTTAATCCTCATTAGACTGATTGCAAAACTATGGAATTCACAATCTTCCTGCAGCAGCTATACTGAGAATCTGAGACGACATTTGGAACATGATAAATGTTGAAAAATAATTTGGTAAATAAGAATGTTGAGTTCCCTAATGAAATAGAAAAATAAAGGTTTGAACTACAAGAATATGGACAATGCTAATAAGATAAATCATATTGAAGATGAAGGTGATTGGATTATAAAAAAACAAGAAGAGCTGATTGGCTGAATGAAATTCTCATTTGGAAAAATGTGCAAGATTGATTAAATGAGTTATAATGCTGATTTTCCGAATGAAATGGAAGTTGCAAATTAGAAAGAAAAAAAAAGGAAATTCAGTTTTGATAAATGAGGGAAAATAATTTGATATATAAGAATATAGAGTTTCCTAATGAAATCGAGAAATTATGGTTGATTTACAAAAAATATGGAAGATACTAATTAGTTAAATTTTATTGAAGATGGAAGATGGTGTACAGGTTTGACCTCTTTAATATAGGATTATGTGATTCAGCAATTCCTTTGTTGCGGTGATTCCCATAACCTGGCAACTCCCAAGGTCCAGTAGGTTTTGAATCTGCCACCAGGGTATTGCTATTACAGTACTAAAGCCCTAAATTATGTTTACACTGCAACAGAATGTTTTTGTGATGTAATGCTCTTAATTTCATATATTCAACTATATTTGAGCTGTTCAAGATGTCATGAAGACGGTGCTGGTGTTAAAAAAGGATAAACATAAAACATAATTGATGCTTGAAAAGGAGGAATTACTGAAAAGAATTTGACAAAGGGACTTTAGTAAAGAGTTTGTGTGAATATTAAAGAATTATCGACTGTGTGTGATTTTGAGAGACAAAAGGAGAAGTTTTTTTGTTGAAAAAACGCATCTTTAAGATCAATTTCTATTGTCTTTCTGTAGTCCAGAAATGTCCAGGTCCCAAGTTTCTTAGATTAAAGAGGTTCAATCTATACTTGATAGAGACAAAATTTCCTATGCAATGATTCTTAATATATTTGATTCAATATGTTTCAGATCTGTTTGACCCATCGACTGCAGATGATTGAAATTTCAGTCAGTGCAGTTCTATAGCTCAACAGTAAGTGACAGAAAGTTTGATCAATTGCATAATGTACCATTCTGCTTGAAGTGTCCGTGGGTGTCCGTAACATCATAGAAACTATTAAAAAACTCAAATGGCAATGGGCAGGCCATGTTGCAAGAATGAAAGATAACCAATGGACATCATGTCTCACAACATGGATCCCCAGAGATCACATAAGAAACCGAGGCCAACAAGATGGAGAGATGAACTGGACAGATTCAGGAAATACATGATAGAGAATTGTGGTGAATCCTGGGGAAATTCTATGTCCAATGATGGCTGTTAAAAGACTGATGATGATGATGATGACTGCATACCAGCCTTTACCATTACTGGTTATCGTATTGAACTTAGAGAAAGAAGATAAAGTGGACAGAAGTTTTTTCAGGAAAGAATTCCAGGGTCATTTTGATATTATATCCAGGGGGATATTTTTCTTATATCTGTTAAGGAAGGAAAGAATGAAAAAATATTTTGAAGGAAGAATTCCTGGGTTGTTTTGATAGAGAATGTCAAAGTCTGATGTAGCTGTAATCATGGTTCAATATTTTGTTCCCGATTTCAGTCACAAATCTGATTGCCACTGTTGCAAATATTACAGATATCCTAATGACGAGACACAATCCTGTCGTCGGAAAACTCTAATCACACATTCTTATAACTCATGAGAAATATTTTTAGGATGAAATTGATAGCCCTTTTCTGGGTCATAACAATAGCAAATCAACTAAATTGGTTGTATGTTATAAGCTAATACGAGCCTGTGTATAGCGCATGATATGTTAAAAAATGGTGACATTCATTTTCTCAAATCTCTCTTGGCTGCAGATTCATTTGCCACACTTACATTGGCTGTCTGATCATTTCTCTTACTCATTGAGTAATCGTGTGGTGAATTACCCGGAAACAAAGGGAATCAATTTTTGGGCTTTCTTCAACGTTCCATTCTGTTTTTAAAAAAACATCGGTTATCTTTATTTTCTAGAATTAGTATGATGGGGCTATTCTTACAGGATACAATTTTTACATTTTACGAGGAAAAATAACAGCAAAAGAGATTTGTAAGAATGATAGGAACCCATTAAGAGAGGTCTTGAATTTAAAAAAACAAACAAATATAAGAACATAATTTTTTTATTTACATAGTCAATTAATGATTTTAAATGTTTGGAAATTTGGTCATGATGTCATGACTTGGACACTCTCTCACATCCTGTGGGATATTTTCCCTATATCTCTTAAGGAAAGAAAGAAGGAAAAATTGTGTTTTGAAGGAAGAATTTTAGTGTTGTTTTGATGATTATAGATCCAGTTAGATGTATTTTTCATATCAGTAGTGGAAAGAAAGAAGGAGAAATGTTTTGAACGAAGAAATTCAAGGTTGTTTTGATAATAAACGATCCAGTGAGATATTTTTCAGTATCACTTAAGGAACGAAAGAAAGGAAAAATGTTTTCAGGAAGGAATTTCAAATTGATTTGCCAATAACCAGAAATGGAAGTGGGTTTTGGGAACTATGGCTGGGGAAGTAGGTATAAGGTTATGTTTCCATTAGTAGACATTGAACATACGAAAAAACTAGAAATTGAGAAATAGGTACACACCCTTTCCTCGTGTACCTACCATGTCCATCACAGGCAACAACAATTTTATACACTTATATATCTATATGCCTCTTCTGGCTGGGGTGAAATACAGTTAGGTTTAAGAAGGTTCTGCCTGTGTGATGATTTATCTCTTAGATATGAAAACAGAGTTGTTATCATTGTTTCTTGAGCAAAACAGATCTGCTTCGTCTTTTGGCGAGCATGCTGTGTTTTGGGTGAATAATTAAAACAATTGAAAAAGTGTTGATCAATAAATCAATTATTTCTCTTGCCTTTTGTTGGACTGTGATAATTGGAAAGTTTGAATTTTCAAAAAACAATTGAGAACATTACCAGAACCAAACAAATGTGAATAGATGCCTTTCTTGAGGGCATTAGGTTGAAGTGAATGCAAACTGTCGATTCCATTCTCCATGTCATTGAATAATGTTAATAGAAATGAAGTAGCTGAACTAATATTGAAGCTTTTGGTGCCTGTTCTAATCTATCGGGGGCCCAGTGGACTGATTTCAAATCGCATCCCCAATACCCTTCATCAGCTTCTGTGATGTGGTAATGAAAGGAGCAACAAATGAGTTCAGTAGTATATATACGTATATAAAAGATGCTGTTTTTAGTGGGAACTCTTTTTGAACCTACAACCCATTTTTACATGGTTGAAGTATACCAATCTTATTCTGTCTAGACCCATTGGCATATGTTCACCATTTGAAAATAGGTTGTTGATTCAAAAAGAGTTTGCACTAAAAATAATGTCTTTATGATTATTCTGTCAGGTTGAATATGAATTTGTCTATGATATACATATATATATTTATGGTGCTACTCAAAAGCTTGAGAAACTTCATCTGTCGAGTAACCCAGTGCTTTGTGTGTGTGTGTGTGTGTGTGGTGTGGTGTGGTGTAGTGGAGTTGGTGTGTGTGTGTGTATGTGTGTGTGTGTGTATGTGTGTGTGTGTGTATGTGTGTGTGTGTGTGTGTGTATGTGTGCGTGTGTGTGCGTGTGCATGTGCATGTGATTATTGAATAGATTGGTTATATCTGACATAATGGTAAACATTTTTGTAGACCATGGGGAAAAACACAGATTAGGTAAATAGGTATTTATTCGCAGCTGTTTTGTGAGGAGTGATCACACATAATCAGTGAGATGAGAAAAATGCTGTACTGTCAGTGAGTAGGGTAGGACTGTGATTCAAGTCAGGAGAGAATAGCAAGAGCCTGGGATGAAGGTTTGTATATCTGTCATCATACTCAGAAGGCCCACTCAGAACACAAATTTCCCTTTCACAGTAAAACAAAAGTAACCAACTCTAACCGTCCCCTTGCATAAGCGGTTATCCTCCATCCGACATAGACAGCATATTGACAGATATCCAAACCTTCATCCAAAACAGGTTCTTACCATCCACTGACAACCTGAAAGACAGTCCCACCTCACCCTCTTACAACGTACTCAGCTGTTGCACTGAGAGGCTTTCCGTTTCATTTTTCTCATCTGGCTGAAGGTGTAAGGTCACACCCTGTGACTAAATAATTCAAGAGTGAATGACACTGAAGTAATTCCAGAAGCACTGTTTTATTTATACTTTCAAATTTTGTGAATCTCCACTTTCTCAGGCATTCATGCAAAAATCTGGTTTGCTGAATTCATGCAGGTCGTTTGTCTTGTAAATAAATACTCATTCACCCAATCCCTGTTTTCCCAATTGTCTATAAAAAATTTCATCCTATGTATGTGTGTGCTACATCTGTTTTTTATGCTCTTTTTTCACTTGAAGAGGTGTGAAAGCATCAAAACAGATCGAGCGAATGAAAATCTACAAATAACCAAGAGTATAAAACCAATGCATTCTCCTAATAGTCACTTGTGGAGCTGAAACATGGAACCTAACTAAGAGACAGACCTACAAACTGAGAAGTATTCAACGTGCGCACAAGAGAATCATGCTCAACCTTACATGGAGAGATCACTAGACAGTACAGTATATAAGGAAGAAAACGGGTGTCTGTGACATCCTAAAAACTATTAAAAATTTCAAATGGCAATGGGCCGGTCATGTTGCAAGAAAGACAACCGATGGACATCATGTCTCACAACATGAACCCCCAGAGATCATATAAGAAACTGAGGCCGACAGAACACAAGATGGAAAGATGAACTAGACAGATTCAGGAAATGCTGGCTCCACGACGCTCATGATAGAGAATTGTGGCGAATCCTCAGGAAGGTCTATGTCCAACGACGGACGTTAAAAGACTGATGATGGGAAAACCCGAGTTTATACTTAGTTACATAACAAACAAGACAAGACGAATGACCTGCATAAATTTAAGAAACCTGATTTTTGCATGGATATCTGTGTAAGTGGAGATTAGTAAAATTTGGAAGTAAAGATTAAGCGATGCTTCTTGAACTATCTCAGTATCATTTACCCTTGAATCTTTATCACAGAATTTCATTTGCAATTAAATATCTTAGTGTTTTTGATCCTTTTTGTTCTTTTCTCCTTTGTGCATCCTTTTATGCATAATTCATTTTGTATCGTGAGCAAAGAGCATATATTAACTCATTTCTTGATCGTTAACTTTATTTAAGTTTCAGAACATGACTATACGATAGGTAAAGAAAACCAGGAGTAACGAAAAGTTAACACAGAAGAATACTTGTTAATGTTTCTACATTGTGCGTCAAATTATTAAGCAAAAACTTTTTCCCTATTGAATTTTATTACCGGGGAAAAATTTTAATAATCCTTTACATAAATATTCACATAGCATTATAATGCAATGCTTGCAAATATTCAACTTAAATATTTACAATTCCTCAATTTTTATGGAGTCCAATTATTAAGCATGGGTAGAAAAATACAGTAAGATGCTAATTATATATTGATCAAATGGTCCCCAGAGTGATGGGAGGTTAAACAAGCTGTAAAAACTCATATAAATTAAATACTGAAGACTATAAATCAACATCATGCAATTTTGAAAACAAAACCTAATTTACTTTGAAATGTAAAATCCTTGCCCACAAATCACAGATATTAGTTGATCATCCATTGATTTTGTTAAATTTCGAACAGTTTTCACACTTGTTCTGTGGTAGAAAACTGATGCTCATTTTTGTGCACCTTCCCTTAGACAGTTTCAATCAGGTTGAAATCTGGAGTAAATAGTGGCCAGTCCATTAATCTACCATTTCTGCTACCTATCTCAGACAAGTAATCAACCATTACATTCACATTGTATAAAGGAGCATTGCCTTGCTTGAAAGATAAATCTTGTACGTTGGCCGAGAGATTTTTGCATAAACCAAGGCTGAATATTGTCTTTCAAAAATTAAATACAAGCCAGGGAACTCATTTTTCTGCATCTGATACACACCAAGTTCGAACCGACTCATCTGTGATTCCAGCCGAAAGCCGAAACTGATGCTCAGTCATACAGGATGCTTTTTCTCTTCCTTCGTAATGCATCCTGCACTCCATCCATCCATCCGGTCCATCTATGCAGTCCATCAGGGGTAGTTCGGCACTCAGTACAAAGAACAATATTGGAGTCAGTGTTCAAATACTTTCTTGTCCATTCCAGACATTTCACTTAGTGTGTGAGCTTCAAAGGCATTAGAGTATCAGGCCTGGCACATTGTGCAGCATGAAGAGGAATTGGGCATCAAGATGATTTTGACTTATAATAACCTACAGCAACCTCCTTGAATATAGTGCTCAGAGCTTTTCTTCTGACAATATGCAAAATTCAAGACACTTCTTGCAGTGGTATTAACTGAGAATCACCCTATCTGATGTCATACATGAAGCACCTTCAACATATTTCATCACTGTTTGATGGTCCCTGTTCACTACTTCAAAGATTGTACTGTTGTGTGATGATATAATTCTTCCCAGCCTACAATAAATCACTTTTATGACTCACATTTTAATACTGTTGCAGTGATTACCTAATGATTTGATACACTTAAAATGCAAGGTTATAACTAAAATGGCTTCTGTTTGTTAACTACTGTACAGAATATTTCCATTCTTGCTATGTTGGCACAGATCGGTGTTGCCAACGTTCATGTCAAATCATTTTTCTCTAATGTAAGTAGAACTAAATAGCATAACCCTTTTGCTTAGTAATTTGGCATGCACTATTGTTCACATGAAGAAATGTCAGTAAACAGCAGTCTTCAGGATGAATTTATAGAAATAATGTTTTTTTTATTGTATGTGTTTATCATAAAAAATTACATTTTCAAGAAGGAAATGTAAATATCTGAAAAAATTAACTAATTCACACTCCCAGTTTTTTTCACCCTTAGATGAATCATTCACCAGTTCAAGAAGCTCTGAGATAAAGTAGTATCTCAAATTGTATCTCAAACAGAACAATATTAGATTAGTTAGGTCAACCTATGGAGTTCTATTGTGGTGTATTATTTAGTTTGGAAATTCCCACTTGAGCAATCGGTATCCAAGATCTTTCCTGAGATTTTATTTGAATGTGTTGATGTTTGGAGAAAAGACTAGCATCTGATCGCTTGTTCCAGGTTGTGGCAGATCTGTCTGAAGAGAAGTGCTCTCCAACCTTGGTGGCTGTTTGATTTTGTTGGTTCTTGTTGTAACCTCTGATTTTACTGCTTAGGGATGGCTATAGCATGATTTTATCTAGACAGATGCTGCACTTGTAGTTTTGGTCGCTTGTTTGTACACCTGAGGTTATCATGTATATTTCTAATAGATCAGTTAGGGTTTTTCTGTAGGATAGTGTCTCCAGATCAAGCTCTTATAGCCTTTCTGAGTATGGCAGGTATTTGATGCTGGGAATCATCTTTATGGCTCTTCTTCGTGCTCTTCCTACAGAGTCTTTATAAATTCTATGCTGGGATGACCAAATGCAAACTAAATTCCAAAAGTGGCCTGACTAGTACTTTATACATCATTTTCAATAATTCTACTTCTATGTTCTTGAAAATGTAGAGACAACCAAACATTCTCTTCGCTGTGTTGATCTTCTTTTGGCATTATGCAATGAATTTTAGTGTTTTGTCAAAGTGTACACCAATATATCTTTCTACACTTGCGTTTTCCAGAGTATGGCAAGTTTCATCTTAAGTCTTCATAGTGTATTGGTGCTTGAGGTTGTTTTTGCCTAGGTGCATCACCTTCCATTTCAACAAGTGAAAACACATTCGCATGGTCTGAGTCCAAGTTTCGAGCCTCTCAAGATCTAAAGCTAGTTGAAACGCTGCCGCTTTTATTCGCAACGGTAAATATAGCTCAGTATTGTTGGCAAATAAACTTATTGTTTATTCAATTTTGATTGGTTAGTCATTCACAAACAATTATTGGAACCAGGATGGAGCCTTGTGGCACCCCTGAGAAAATGCTGTATGATCCAGAGTCAAATCCATTTACTGTTACTTTCTGTTGTCTATTGGATGGAAAGGACTCGATCCACCTTGATCCATAAGCTCTCAACTTGGCATATTGACTGCTGCTGAGGGATACAACCAAAAGCTTTGCGATAATCAAGGCATAGAATATCTAATGATATATAGATCGCTGTTCATATATTCATGGCTTCCAGAAAGTTTGTTGTCACACTTTTCATATTTGGGATCCCATGTTGTTGTCTGGATCTGTAAAGATCAACCAATCAGATGGAAATTGTTTTTATTCAAATGATTGCTAGATATTTGATATTGTTTCGCGTGATATTTTCTCAGATCTTTCCACAAGAGGTTTTGTATGTAAAAGATCTCGCCAGATGATATTCTATGCTATATTGAAAAAAATGAAACTATTAGTAGAGGAGGCTTTGTATAAAACACTTGTGCAGAAATGGAATGCTCATGTATAAATGATTTTTGAAAAATGAAATTCTGTTCCTGGCTGTGGGTAACTAGGTAGATCTTGTAAACATTGAGGTGGTAATTGAAATTGAGATTCATTTACATTGCCTACTATTGTGACATGCACAGGTGCAATGATGTGGACAGATCATCAAAATGTATACATATATATATATATATATATATATATATATATATATATATATAGTCTCTGGGTCTGAAGCAAAGGTTTTGATCCTACCTTGTGGCACTGGACGGGATAATGGATAGTCTATAGCCACACTGAAGAGTTGTAATACAACAAAGCAGCTGTCTGTGGATGACTCTATTATCTAATCATATATATATATATATATATATATATATATATATATGTATAGAGAGAGAGAGAGATAGGGAGAGAGGGGAAAGATTTTTTTTTGTATTGATAATCAAAATATAAAATCAACACATCTTGAAAATTTAAAGAAAAATGCACTACCTACACTCTTCTAAAATTTTGAATTACCCACATACATATTCACCCAGCAATTGGAATATTTAACTCTTCAATCTGGGAAGTGTTTGCTTCCATGAGTGAAGAGTTATACAGTATTTTGGTAGTGATGATTTTTCCCCAAATCATCAGTAAGTGTACTCGATGACTTAATACAGTAAAACCTGAGTTTTAAGCTAGATTTCGTCGGAGCAAATATGGTAAAAGATGAAGAAAAAAAAACAATATAGTATTTTGATGCAAGTATAACGCATCTCCTCAGGGGAATGGATTAATCTGTCCATGATTTTGGTTCATTGAAAATCAGTCTTAGAACACTGTTTTTCAATGAACCAAAATCAATCTATTCCCCTGGGGAGATACGTTAGCCTTTCAATGAAATACTGTATTGGGTTTCTTTTCCTGTTTTTTTAAAATCTTTTACTAAATATGCATATATATATATATATATATATATATATATGTTTGTGTGCATGTGTGTGTGTGTGTGTGTATGTATGTATGTATGTATGTGCATGAAGGTAGATCAATAAGCCTCATCAGCTGAATTTTGATCAGAAATTTTCCCTGTATAAGCTCAGGATTTCGCAGCCATGAGCAGAAAAATGCCAAATGCTGTTAATGAACACTGTGTTTTTTTTTCTGTCAGTAACAATGGACTCTTCTGCTTGAATAATTTTTCTTGTACAATATCCATCCTACCCACCATTTCAAACAATGGACTCTTCTACTGAAAGAACTTGTTTCAGCTGATGAGTCCATTGTTTCTTTTCTTTAACAACTATCACTTCTATAGGAATTCAAATGTATCTGTAATTTTTTCATGGGCATCAGCAAGTATAAAGACAAGTCTGGTTGGTCACTCAATAGAAATCATTGTGCACCCAATATCTTTAGGCAGTGTGCCTTGTTGGAGATAATCATTTAAAAAATTGGAAAAAGGGATAATCAGTAAATAAGTTACTTCTCCTACCTTTCGCTAGGAAGTGATCACTTAAAATGTTGGAATTTCCCCCCAAAACAAGTATGACTGCTGCTGGACACAAATTAAGGGACCAGTTTAGCATGAACTTACATTACAAATTGAAATTCTCACAAAAAAATATTGGGGAGGGGGATTCAAAAAACAGGAAAAATCTTTTTTCTACTGTTTGACCTTGAAAAAAGGATTTGGTGGACTGCCGTTACTGAAATATAACTTAAACTCGACTTAACTTCCCTAATGTGCTTGGAGTAATTCACTGATGATTAACTTATTGATAAATACCTTGTTTAGTAATGGAATCACTGAGATTTCAGCAAGGAGAAAGTGATTATAGTCCACCAAATACTTAGCCTTTTTCTGGTATGATACCACATAGCCAGCCAGCTAATCAGCCAGACCAACTTGAAAACTGAAGAAACCTATATTGACAGTTTTAGTTGATGGTTTCCAATCAAAATATATCTGTAATTTTTTCACTGGGATTAACTAGTGTAAAAATAACAGTAACTGCACCCACATTCAGAATACACACCCACTTATACTAGTTTTCACATACACACAAAGACACCAACATAAATGTCTAAATGCATATATTTTTATAAGCTTTGTGATCTTTCTATATTTCTTTACATCTTAGCTTTGATGATGGAAGATGTCAAGCAAACACTAAATAAATCAAGAGAAAAAATATAGGAAAACATGGAATAGTTTGTGTCGGTTCGGATATCTTTAGAATTCAAAGCATAATATTCCTGGAAGCCGGGACGAGGTTCCTTTCAACTCTTCTGCTTGATATTGTCTTAATGAAATTGTCTAATTATAACTCTTTATGACAATAATACAACTGATAAAGGGCGAACATCATTGAGGCGAGCAAATACAAAGCCAATGAAAATACGTTATTACTGATCATTGTATTAAGGGAAAAGGCATTGAACTCAATGTAATTTTTTTTTTATACTTGTAGAAAGACACATTTGGTTAGTCACTCAATAGACACTGTCATGAGACCAACATCTTTCGGCAGCATGCTGTGTTGCCCGTGGTCTATCAAGAATTTGGAAAAAGGGGTGATTGATGAAAAAGTCATTTCTCATGTGTTTTATTGGACAGTGATCATTGAAAAAAGTCCAAATTAAAAAAAAAAAGGCAGATACAAAATAGTGATCAATTTAGCACAGACCTACATTGTAAATTGAACCTCATTCAAAACTATTTAAAGGGGCAATATTTGAAAAGCAAAAAAATCCCTCATTTTTCATCATCATCATCATCATCATCATCAGTAGTCTTTTAATGTCCGTCGTTGGACATAGACCTTCCTCAGGATTGGCCATACTTCTCTATCGTAGACGTCGTGGAGCCAGTATTTTCTAAATGTGGCCTGTACATGTCATATATACAAACATACATAGCAAGCCAGATCAATTTAAAAACTGAAGAAACATATCTTGACAATTTTATTTGACGGGTTTTCTAGAGGGGGTATTGTTGTTTGAGCGGTTATAGGCACAGAAGATGGGACCTGTAAGCCAAGTTCAAACCCCGAAATGGTTAGTGCTTACTTCCCATCCCCAACCTGTGCTAATATGTCATGGACCAACCTAGCAGAATTAGGCCCATCAGCCCCGTACCCCACCAATGTTTCCTTACTTGAAGGAGGGAGATCTGTGACCCCTCAAAGGACCTGGCAAGCTGAAAATAGATTGTGGTAGATTGCTTTTGTAAATTAAAAGGAGTGGACAGCCAAAACTCATGAAATCGCTGTCTCCACCTTCTTACAACACCTGTGGGAGATTGGGCGTATCTATGGGAAATCGGCAAGCACTGAAATTACACCCCTCTCCAATCATCTGACACGGTGACACCTATGTTTTAGATGACTTCACCATGATATCAGTTCAAAAGTAGATACTTGAGTGTTTAAACAATTTGGTCATCTTTGTGCTTCTCCACCCTGATAATCAAAGACCGGATCGTACATCTGAAGCAAATTCTTTTTTCACTATCTGAAAGGATAGCTTGTCTGACCGCCCCTAACCCCAAGTAGCTACAAGGGTATGCGCCATACCTGCCACACATTAGCTAAGCCACTGAGTGGAAGATAAAGTAGATTAAATAAAAAGATAAGGGTGAATGTTGTTGAGATATGAAAGTACAAAACCTTTGATAATATGTTATTATTGATCATTGTATCTAAGGAATGTACAGTGTGAACAGATTTCTCAATGTAAACTTTAGAAAAAAATCTATATAAAAAGGAAAAGCAGCTGTAAAAAAAAAAAGAGTGAAGACTATTATGATTATAGATGACGGGACTAAAAAGTTTGTTACAAATGAACATGAATTACTGGAAACAGTTGTAGGCGATTTGTCTATGGATACACAATCTAAAATATACATAGATATTCGCTGCTATCTTTCCAAAGAGGTGCAAAAAATTATATTCCAGGGTGGAGAAGCAAAAAGATATATCTGACTGCTGGTTGTAAGAAAGGGGATCAAAGACTGCTCAAGCTGTGACTTGTAAGGAACTAGAGAGTGCCTAAGCTGTTACTCTTTCAAATCCGTCATGGATCAACGTACAAGTTACTTGCCTTTTGATCACTAAAAAAGTCTGAATTTTTTTCAAAAAACATCAGGTATGAATGCCACAGGGACACAAACTAAGGGAACAATTTAGCATAAGCTTACATTGCAAATCGATACCCTCTACTAGAAACCTTTTCAGGAGAAACAATTTTAAAAACACAAAAAAATGTTTTTCCAAGACATAATAAGGATTGGATGTTTAGATTTTTAGCCTTCCGGCTACATTGGTGCAGCCTGTAAGCACAATACCTTACATACATTTATACATCTAGACCAACTTGAAAACTGAAGAAACCTATGTTGACAGTTTTGATGATGGTTTTAATTGATGGTTTGTAATTATTGTATTTAGTTTTGATTACTTACTCAATGTATTTGAGATGAGGTAATATTATTATTTCTATTATTATTCGGACTATCCTAATCTTAGTTGTTTTTCATACAACGTTTCGGCTGTTGTACTCTACGGCCTTCATCAGGTATCATCTGGTAGGTGTGGGAAGTAACGAACCGAACCCTTTATTTAACCAACCTGTCAATATACCCCTGTCAGTTAAATAAAGGGTTCGGTTTGTTACTTCCTCACACCTACCAGATGATACCTGATGAAGGCCGTAGAGTACAACGGCCAAAACATTGTATGAAAAACAACCAAGATGAGGATAGTCCGAATAATAATAGAAATAAATTACTCAATGCAATCTTATCATACTTACAATTCATAACAACAATCTGTCGATTTGTGATTGAAAAGTGAATTGAGCAAGTTGTGACAAAGAGCAACAACAATAAGATAGAGTGAAGCTAATAATAGAATAATTGTGAAAGTGTAAGTAATGTGAAAAACTGTAAGTAAAGCTTGCACTTTCAAATTTGCATTCAAAGTCAAAATCTAGGTGCGGCAAAGGTGCAGCCAAGAGAGAAATAATGAGTAAATTGGATGGGTAAATCTTTATTATTAGACAGAAGATCAGTCTTGTATGAATGTTATAAGTAACGATTGGATGTGCGAAACATTTCTCAGGAAGTGGAACAAAGTTTTGTAGCAGAGAGGTAGGTATATGTTTTTTTTCAGTTTTGATCATGTAATGGTTAGGAGTACTTCGCTGCCAAGATTTTCAAGGGGTTATAAAATGTATGCCCAAGTTCTTCAGGGTGATTTATGGAGGGTGTCTGATAAGACACTCTGTTCATTTGGAAAATTCAGAGCCGGATTAGGTTTGTGTGAGGCCTGTAGCATATATCATAAAGGAGACCTAGATTAAGAAAATACACATTATTTAAAGTATACATTCTTCACTTGCATAACAAAGTAATTAAATTTCTTCATTTGCTATACAGCAGGATGATAGGATGAATATTTTTAATTTATCAGTTGTTTTCATTTTGATCTTTGTGCAGCGGCTATGAGTTCAATTCTGAATATCTATATATTCATATGTATCATATATATGTATTTATATTTATCATATATGTGTCACTCTCCCATTAATTGTTGTGTTAAAATCGTAACTCCTATTAAAATGTCAATTGGCTAAAATCACTAACATTTGACACCCTGTTGTTCATTTATATTGATATTGTAAAAAAAAGAAAGAACTGAATCATTGGATTGCAAGTCATAGCAGGTGAGTATTTTGTGGCGGGGGAAGCGGCCTTGAAATTGTGTGGACCATGACAAGAACTACTTTTGCTACATAGTTAATCTGGCATAAGTGAGAGAAAAAAGTAGGGTACTTGAGTGCACGAAAATAAGATCTACTTAACAATAACATACTTAAAAAATGCGAGGGATACAATTTTAGAAAAAAATTAAGTAAAAAAAACAGTATTTTCTACAAAAAAAATGAAAACAAAAAACAACACATTCTACAACATATGTCAAAAGACCATGAACAACTCCAACACCAAACAAAAATGTCACCTAAAGAAATCCTGTGAATAAACACGTGGAAATAAATACCAATAATGAGATTTTTTCCAAAAGATTCATCAAACGTCAATACAGAGTGTGTCGCAAGAATGGCAGACAACCGATGGACAACGCGAATCATGGACATCGCGAGGGATATGGATCCCCAGAGATCACTTGTGCAACTGAGGCCGACAGAGTATCAGATAGAGGGACGAGCTAGACAAATTCAGAAAGTGATGGCTCCATGACGTCTACGACAGAGAAGTGTGGCGAATCCTGGAAAAGGTCTATCTCCAACAACAGATGTTGAGAAACTGATGATGAAACATTTATTTCTGGATAACTACCAATGTTTTTAACTTGCGCCACAGGAAAGTAAAACCTTTAAAGTTTTTTGGCAGTATTTACATTGACTCAATGTGAGCTTCATTGATCACACAGCAAATATCAAACCAATAAACCATGCAGGATATGCTTAGGTATGTTTGGGAAGAAATGGATCATTGGTTTGATGTTTGCTATGTGACCAATGGTGCATATATTGAGTCATGGTGAATACTACCAGAAAACTTTAAGGGTTTTACTTTCCTGTGATGTATTTATATCATCATCATCATCAGCAGCAGCAGCAGCAGTCTCATAATGTCCATCGTTGGATGTAGACCTTCACCAGGGTTTGCCACATTTCTCTTTCGTGGGCGTTGCGGAGCCAGTACTTTCTGAATTTGTCTAGCTCATCCCTCCATCTAATACTCTGCCAGCCTCAGTTGTGCATGTGATCTCTGGGGATCCATGTCATGAGTCATTGGTTGTCTGTCATTCATGTGACATGTCCAGCGTATTGCCATTTGAGCTTTTTCTATGATGTCCCTGACTCCTGTTTTCTCCTGGATGTATTGTGCTATCTTGTGGTCTCTCCATGTGAGGTTGAGCATGATTCTCTCATGTGCATGTTGCATAGTTCTCAATTTTTGGGTCTGTCTCTTGGATAGGTTCCATGTTTCAGCCCCATATGTGACTATTGGCAGGATGCATTGGTTGCATATCCTTCTTTTGTAGATAAATGTGCAACCACAACATCGGAAATAAGAACACTGTGATCTAAATCGAGGACACAGAACTAGAGAAAGAAGACCACTACATCTACCTAGGACAACGAATCTCCATGAGTCCCTCAAAAAAAAAAAAAATTCAAGCAAAGAATCACTGTAGGATGGCAAGCCTTCGGAGGAGCAAGCTTAACCTTCAAAAACAAAAAGATCACATTAATCTTATAATATTATCTTGACTTTCTTCTCGATGAAGCATTGTCAGCCATTATTTATTGATAATTAGTATTTTTAACTGTGGTGTAAGTTGATAGTTCTTAGGATGGAGAAAAATTCATATCAAGACCAATATTCAAATTGGGTAACAGCGTTTTTAAGGAATTAAGTGACCCAAAGAGAGAGTGATTAAAGAGAAAGAGACAGCATTCTTTTTTTTCTTGTTGCTATAGATAAAAAAATTGGATATGTAGAGTTCACAAAAAAAAGGAATATTTTTTTCATTTTTACGTCACACTAAATCATATTATTTCTTTTTTTCAGATCAATTCTCAAGATAAAAGATAGAAAATATAAGAAAAAAAAAAAGAGATAGTGAGAGAGAAAGAAATGCTGAAAGCAGACTATAGTGTTTATAGCTAATGTATTCACTCTATACATACATTTACTACTATTTATTTGCCAATGAATCATATTGATTTTTGTATGATATTTTTTGTTTTATTTTGGATACAATCATTATTTTTCTTTTGGACTTTTCAATGGGGAAAAACACAATTTGAAACAAATAGTTTTATTACAGAAACAAAAGCAGACAAATGCTTTTTGAAAATGTATATACTATGTTGCAGTTTTTGAACTGAGTCTGTTCTCTTCCTTGTTCATCTTGATTTCAGTTGTTTCCCATTGCAACTGCTCAGACCATCAGTTTTACAGCCATTAGTAAACTGACATGCATTAACAAGGAAGGAGATTATCATGAAAAATTGTGCAGACTAAATGCTTCTTATCTTTTATTTGGCTACAGGCTCATTGACAAACATAAGTGTAAAAGTTTTATATATTCTATATATATGTAAGTATGTATGTATCAATCTATCATATATAGTATTACATCCATATTCTTACATAAGTTTTATATATAAGTTTTGTATATTCTTCTATCGATCTATCATAGAAGCTTTAAACCAAAACTGTCGACATTAAGGTTTCTCCAGTTTTTAAGCTTATCTAGTTGGCTACATATACATGTGTCACATGTACAGGCCACATCAATGAAGCTGGAGGGCTGAAAATTTGAAGATTTATTCCTTACCATGTCTCGAAGAAAATTCCTTTTTTTTGCCCCCCCTTCAAATTGGTTTTTAGTGTAGGTTCAATTTACAATGTAGGTTTATACTAAATTCGTCCTTCAGTTTGTGTCTGGAAGTGTTCATGCTTGCTTTTTGAAAATTCAGACTTTTCTAGTGATCACCATCCAACAAAAGTCGAGAGAAATAACTTATTCATTGATCACCCCTTTTTCCTGTTTTTTCATCGATTACCACTAACATTGATCACATGACAATACTTAGTAACTAACCTGACATACCAATTTACTGAACAACTGTAGCCATTAAATATGGTGAAGGGTTCAATCCATTTTTTATATTTGCGTGTGTTTGTATGTTCCAGCGCTCCTGGCCATGCTGTTTTGTCTGCAGACTTGAAAATTGGCATCAGTACCTCACGGTAGCCCTGAAAAATGTTTTGTTCAGATTTTAGAAAAAAAAGGTCTTTTGACATTTTTTAGCCTTATTTTGATGAGTTTGTTAACATTTAGATTCTCCAAAATCTACATCTTTCTAGATATCATTTACTCTATTTTAAACGTTTTCCAGTGGAAAATCTTTCTAGATATTATTTACTCTATTTTAAACGTTTTCCAGTGGAAGACGCCAGTGATGTCATAAATTGAATTTATTCTAATCATCTTTTTTCTTCGATGGAATTTTTTTCACTTGACTTCGAATTTTAATGCTACAGTTATTCAATTATTGACTGTGATGGTGAGTCTATCTGTCGATCTATATTTGAGAAACTAATAAACGAGCTTCTTTCAGGAAGTCAATTGTTGTACATGCACTGATAAACATTTCCTTTTGTTAAGCATTTTGAAGACTACAGCATATTCTTTATTCTTCTCTTATTATCAGTATAACCTGAGTCACAATTTCATCGAGTCGAGTTACAGGAATATTCTTATCAATTGTGGTGAACAAAATAACCTTAACCCTTTGAAAACCAGTGACAAATGCTGGATCCTCTGTATCAATCTGTTTGCAATTCAAATAAAGGCAAAAAATAATAAGTCTGGTTAGTCACACAGAAGAAACTGCCCCATGACCAATGTCTTTTGACAGCATGTTGTGTTGGGAATGGTCAATCAAAAAATTGGAAAAGGGGGTGATCAAATGAATATTACTTTCCTCACTTTTTGCTGTCTGGATTTAAAAAAACAAAAAAACAAGTGTGAATGCTAAGGGACCAATTTATCATAAACTTACATTATAAATTGAATCCCCCTCAAAAACCGTTTTTTTGGGGGTGAGGAATTCTCAGAAAACAAAAAAAATTTTTTTCTAGATGTGATAAGGAGTATGTGCTTGAATCTTCAGCCCTCTAGCTCCATTTGTGTGGCCTGTACTCACAATACATACATACATAACCAGCCAACCAACCAGACCAACTTAAAAACTGAAGGAACCTACGTTGACAGTTTTGGTGATGGTATCGGTTTACGGTTTCTAACAAGTGTTTGTAATTCCGAGAATACAAATGAAAAACAATTAAGCTGATTTTTGTAAGAGACATCTTTATTGATTCCACTTTAATTTTAGGATTGGGTCTTCTAATTCTTTTCTTGGTATGCGATTGTTAGATTGCTCAAGTTTTAAACATGTCATCATGCTGGATTAGTTGTGGGCAAAATGTAGAAAGGATTATTTGAGTTCAATCTTCACTATTGGTCCTACTTCTGTTGCCTCATGTCAGACTAGACTGTACATACATTGTATATCATCATCATCATCATCATCATCATCATCAGCAGCAGCAGCAGCAGCAGCCTTTTAACATCCCTCATTGGACATAGACCTTCCCCAAGATTCACCAGTCCTCACTATCATGGGCATTGCAGAGCCAGAACTTTCTGAATTTATATATCTCGTCACGCCATCTTACTGTCTGTTGGCCAAAGCCTTGTAAATGATCTCTAGGGATCCATGTTGTGAAATGTGATGTCCAGCAGTTGTGTGCCATTCTTGCAATATGTCCAGCCCATGGCCGTTCTAGTTTTTCAACAGTTTCTATGATGTCCTGGACTCCTACCTTTTCTCTGATGTAAGGTGCTATCTTATGATCTCTCCATGTGAGGTTGAGCACGATTCTCTCTTGAGCACATTGCATAGTTACTGAAGAAGAATATACTTGATATTTACAAATGTATTTATTTTCAAATATCTATCCATTTCATACAACAAATATCAACATTTCAGCATAATCTCCTTCTTTGTTAATGTACTTAATTCACTGGTAAATATTAGTCGCTTAGATCAAATATGATATAGTAAAAATTTCAAATATATATTCAGCTAATCACTTACCCGTTTATACACTGTAAATTCTGAAGTAGAATATAATTGATGCTTATAAAGTTTAGCTTAGTTTGACACAAGGCCACAGCAGTTGGACATCCAGTTAAGATCAAATTTATTACAGCAGTGATGGTCAGCATCTCAAGCTTGTTAATTATTACTACACTGATTATGAAACTAAGGGTCTCATGAAAGTATTGGAATGTTCCAGAATTTCACAAATTATTAAGGATTTGATGTAATCACTAGTTTCTCAATCCTACAGTTACATTCACACTCTAATTTACAGATTGATTTTTCTGTATTGTCAAATTCCAGTTAATGTCTGGAGTTGACTTTGTTTTTTTATTTTAACAATAACAAGAACGTTCCTCACCAAATTTAAGGGAGTAAACTCTTCACTGTATGTCTATCCCATCACATTAAACCAAACCAATCTGTAAAATCAATATTCCTCTACTGTGAAATTCATGTAAGAAATACTTGAGGGTTTATTTCATTCTAATGAATAAATACATTTATAGAATTAACATCCCTCTACTCTGATTTGAGATCACGACCAAGTGAATGGTTGCCAGCTCTCTTACCAACTGAGACAAACTGAAAAGTCTTGCATATCAACAAAATTTATCTCATAGATATGCCAGGGTATATTTCATTGTGATAGATACATTTATACTAGATAAAATGTATTTTTATAATATTTCATTCATATATTCAGTACAAAAGTTGCAATAATCATCTTTAGTCAGAATAGAAATAAGAGTTTGACTCTGTCACAGCCAGGCTTGTATAGGTATGTGATTGTTGGATTGTTCAAGTTTCAAACTTGTCCTTTGTTAGATTTGTTGTGTGCAAAAGGCAGCGGTCCTAATAAAAGAAGCTGCCTATAATACTAATCATATGGATTTTTGCACAATCAGATTCTAGGATAATGATAGAGCCTTTGTGTAGGTGATTCAATAGTTGTATAACCTAATGATGAGAAAAGCATTTATATTACACACAAGTATTCATTTTTCAATTAGCTGGACCATGGAAATTCCATGGGTATTGACAACTAAGATTATTCTTTTTCACATGCCTCTTTCCTCACTCTATACATGTATTTTCTCATTCTTTCCCCTATCGTTTCCAATCTTTGTTGCAGGTTCATGAGTTAATTGAAATCGTATGTAAACAGATTAGTTATAAAAGTAAAATTTTTCCTACCCCTTCAATAGACTACCTAAATTTCTTCTATGCCCTCTCTTTTCCTAACCTCTAATTAAACTACCTAAGTTTCTTCTCTCCCTTCTCTCTTCCTACCCTCTCAGAAAACTACCTAACTTTCCTTCCTCCCACTCTTCCACCCCTTTTATCAAGCTGCATTAGTCCGCTTGCACTCCTTTCTTACCCTTTCAGTAAAGTACCTAACTCCTTTTCTTTCCTCTTTCTTCCTGAATAAAGTAAGTAATACTCTAAATCATGCAATTTATTCTAAGAAAATGATATTCTGAAAAAAATTTGTGATATCTTTTTTTATTTGATTTACAATGAAAAATAGGTATTAAATTTTCATAAAAATATTACTCTGGTTTGCTAAACTGAATCTTGACCTAGATTTTTCACCAAGTTGTTATTCTGAATCATAACAAAGAAATGAAAAATGAAAATCTGTTTCACAAAAATGCTTTGCCTGCTTTATTAAATTTTCTGCATTCCAAAATTCTCTTTCTTGTGATTGATCATTTTTTTTTACGATCATCCGAGTGTAACAGAGTGTATGTTGAGATAAGCAGAATTACAGTATAGATATCATCTTCTTCCATGTCAATGCATTCAACGCAATAGTCACATAGATGGAACATTATGCAGTGAAGATTCCAGATCAAAATTCATCTGATAATTGCTTAAGGCAATTGATTCACCCATGTATGTAAGTACGTACATCTATAATATAGAAAAATATTTATGCATGCTATAAATCCAGTCTTTGAGAAATGCCTTTGAAAATGATGAACTTTTAGAGAATTTTTCAAGAATTTTCAAAGAAATATAATCTGGAGAATCGATAATAATGAAAAAGAAAGATAGTAATATATTTTTTAATCTGCATGTTATCTAATTTAGAAATACTGAGAACATAACATATTTTTGAATAAAGAGTTTATGCAGTAAAAATTGAAGGTTGTTAATTCTATGATCATTTAAAGAGAGAATTTATGTGTAAACAAGTTCTACTTGGGAATACACATCTGAAAACATTAGCCTTTGTAAGTATTCCTATATCTGTGATCCTCTAACTCATATTTGTAAAAATCATATTAACATAACTGTTTTTAAATCTCCAAAACAGTTTCATGGTGAACAAGTGATGAACCCAACAAGAAAAATTAACCATAATATCGAATTCTGTGTGAAACATAAAAAACACAGAAGAAAATTACGTAAATTACATTAACAGATATCAATAAATAAGTATCTGAAATGAAATAAATTTAAAAAAAAAATGTATATTTAGTTTATAAAGCTGTAAAGCTCTGTAGGATATATATATATATATATATATATATATATTTACATATAATTTTTACAGTTCTCTTGTTACTAATCAGTTTCACACCATTTCGATCGATAGACAACTGTTTCTTCCAGTTTACATCCTATCTTCATACACAATAAATGTTTTTATGTGTGTGTATATATATATATATATATATATATATATATATTAGTTCATTCATTTGTGTTTTCCTAATGTATCTTGCTATAACTTGAAGTAACCACAAGCATCAAAGAAAGGCCTTTCATTGCTATAAATAGGTGCAGTTTGTAGGATGAGTTTTGGTTGACAATAGCCTACAAAGTTTGAAGAGTTATACATATTTATCCATATCTGTCTGTTTGTCAGTCTGTCTGTCTGTCTGTTCACCCACTATCTTCGAAAGTTCTCAATGAATTTTAATGAAATTTCGTGGTAGGATGGGCCATGGGCTACTGAAGAATTTAACAAATTTTTGAGTGGATTCAGGAATTAGTTTTTGATTGAGAGCTTTATTGTCATTATTCTGTCGGAGAAGGGGTTAAAAATAGAGAGTCAATAAAACGGCTAGATGTTGATTTCATGGGAAGTAACTCCATATTTCTACATTTATCACTAGTAAAGTAAACTCCCCCTATTTCTTTCGTTTAAAAATACCTCCCTCATATGCACACTATAACTGACCATTTAATAACACAAGTACATAAACGTATTTTTCAACAAATCTTTATAAAATCTTCTACAACTTTAGTTCATGCCCCTTACTTTAGATTTTTTGAATATGGAAATCCATTGAAGCAGTATGACTTCTTCCCAATTTCAAAATACTTAACATTTACCACTCACGTGTTGTGATAACATAAGACGTTATTACTTAGATACACTTGAATATTGTTTCATTTAAACTTACCTCTTTGATAAAGCTGAAAGGCGTGAGGTTAGTGGATTAGATTTAATTTACATTCAATTATTGTTTTCTCTCTGCATACATATATATATATATATATATATATATATATATATATATATATATATACATATATATATATATATATACATATATATATATATATACATATATATATATATATGTATATATATGTATATATATATACATATATATATATATATATATATATATATATATATATATGTATATTTATATAAGTCTGAATATTGACGATTACTTTAAGATATAATATTGAGAAGCTGACTTAAATGCAAAAGTTGTCAAATAATCAATGAAATCAATTCTAGCTAAAAATAATGATTAAAAAAAACATTTGTAAAGTCAATCCACAAAAATAATTATTTTCCCTGGCCAAACCAGGTCAAATTTAATTAAAATTCCTGCCATATCTGAACATATTACTAAATTCGATTATAAATTTGAATTTATAAATAGTATATGGTATTGAGAGGTGTTAAAGGCATAAAGAATGGACTTAGCGAGTCAAGTTCCAAATTCCGACTGAGACAGTTTGTGCTCACTTTACACTAATGCCCTTGGGGAAGGCATGAATCCATCAATTCCCCTCTGTCAATATGTCATGGGCCAGCATGGCAGGGAAAAGCCCATCATCTCTCATTGTCTCTTTGATTGGGATAGGAGGTTATATCCGTTCAATGGGCCTGGCAAGCTGGAAGTAGATTGCTCATGTGAAAGAGGGTAAGTAGATGAAAGCAGATGAAAGTAATGTGACAACTATCTCCACCTCCCCGTGACTCTTGAATTGTAAGTGGATGATTAAAACAAAAAGTATAGTACTAATATGTACTCAACGACAGATAGGAAGGGAGTAGGGAGATAGGAAAATTATCTTGCACCTATTAATCCAAGTGGGGAGGTTGTGCCTGCATAAAAGATCAACATTCGAAATCTTAGCTTTTACATTAGCTTGAACACCAACCATTGGTGGTAAATTTGTAAAAATGAAACTCACCGAGTAGGTCTGTGTATTTAGTAAACTTAATAAACGACACAGCCGCAAGTGTATGCCATCCAATGAAGATGAAATTCACTAGCTTCTTAGCAACTGAGGCCAAGTACCCCAAAAGTGTATAGTAGCAATAGACTTGAGTGTATTTGAATTCTGGGATTAAGTATTTTTATTATTGGCATTAGTACACTTCTAAACCCGTCCTAAAAGTTTGTTTGCGTATTTGTTCATGTGTTCCAATGCTCCTGGCTATACAGTTGTTTTGTCGACAGACTTGTAAATTGGCATTGGTGTCCTGCTAGACCACTTCAAAAATTTTCTTTATTTGTGGAAAAAAAAAGCTTTTTTGACCTATTCGGGGTCTTATATTGATGGGTTGTGTCTAGATCTTTTCTTGTTGAATCTATTTTAGATGTTTTCAACTAGAAAACATCAGTGATGTCATAAATAGAATTTATTCTTACCATATTTTTTCTTTGATAGAATTTTTTTTACATAACTTGAAATTCTGATGCTACAGTTGTTCAGTTATTGATTGTGATGGCAAGTTTTTTTTTTATGTTATTGTTATTTATCATCACAATCTTCTTGTACAAGGTCTACCTGGAAAATATTCAGCCATTTTGAATATCTTGAGAACTGATTTTGTGGCCTTGATATCACTTGTCAACCAATCAGAAGGAACCTTACTGAGCATTATAAACAGACGCTCTTCTATAGAGTTACTCACTCAATAGTGAGATGGCATGAGTGAGCTTATGCAGTGTGTGACTGTCATTTTAACAATACCCACACCAGCGCATTCTTCATGTCTCGTGCAGAGATTTTTTGCGAAACATCATTTAACCCTGGTCTGTCAGCCCCTTGCTCCAGGTTCATATTTGTCTCCTTGCGACTTCTGGCTTTTCCCCAAAAGTATTCACACAGTGGACGAGATTAAGGAGAACATGACGAGGTATTCTTTGAAATAGACTAAGAAGTGTGTAACTGACGTAAACGTGATACTTTTGGACAGCCATTATGTTGCATTTTAAAGTTTACAGTATTAACAAGCAATGATCTCCATAGAAAGACTGAAAAGGAGACGGACTGGTACGCGTGAAATATTTGATAAATTAAAGCAGCGGTCCTTAAACTTTCCCCTATGGAGCTTTAACTCATTCAGGCCTGGAGAGCACATATGTACGCTTTGAATTTTGTGGCCATTTTGAATTTGGCAGCTTTTTTGAATACCTAACGAGGTCATATAACCATGTTTGCTATAAATGAAATTCATATCTTATAACCTTCAAGAAGATACATGACTTTCCAAGTTTTTTTTAGAAAATGAGAAAACTCAAATCCATCCATTATGTTCTTGCTTTGTAACCCTTAAAAAAACCCAGGCCTGAATGAGTTAATATTCTCAAAAAATATGTACAGCAGACCCCTAAAGAGTTTCATGTTGATAAGGTAATTATAGAAAAAATAAGCCATCATGAGTTTTCAGGAATTACATTTATTTAAAAAAATATATATATTCTAAGATGGAAAAGAAATGAAAGGAAAGTCAGTGAATGATACTGTTTTGATTTTTTTTCTCCTTGAAGTCTGGGTTAATGGTAGACAGATTCTCATATCTGCCTCAGTTTATTAAAAATATTTGTTTTCAGTGTTGTGTGTGTAGAAAATTCTGCTTTCGATAAGATATATATGAATAAAATTTATGCATATATTTGTGCTTGTATCTCATTTTTTTGTTTAAGAATTATCCTTTTTCGTTTGCAAAATTGTTTAATTTGTTATTGTCTTTTATTAGTTGTGCAATTATCATATTTATCTTCAAAGTCATTTACTGTTTTAGCTTGTATTATTTCTGGATCTTGATCCATTGATTAGATACAATTGTTGGCAACTCATTATGTAAAATTTTTCTTGAATTTTTCTGCAATGTTCAATATATATATATATATTTTTTTTCTTCTATGACTGAACATATGGATTGTTTTAGCTTAGATATTGTTGATGCTTTTTTATTATTTCAAATATTTGTATCATGTCTTCTCTAGCTCTTCTTTCTTCTAATGTTGTTTCTACGTGAATACATAGTTGGGAAATGGAGAACTACTTTGAAAGCTTCTTTTTCTGATAGGTGTGGATATTCTTTTAATTTTCTTATTCCTTGATAATCAGTTTATTTCATTATGTTTCAGTTCATCTTTTTCAAAATGATCTTCCTTCTGCAGAACCCTTACAGACGTCCCACAGATCACACATTGAAACCCCCTAATCTAGATGCAAAAAATAAAAATATCTATAACTGAGACAAGTCATATGGAAAATTGGTATTACTGACAAAAAACAAAAAAAAATAGCTGATATCTCCACCTTTCAACTTTCTCCGTTCCGTTAAGTAATTTGATCCATGAAGAGTACGAGCCATTGATCTTTCTGTAACAAAATGGGTTTTTCTGGTCTTTGGTCATTAGCCTTACCCCCAACCTTTAACCTCAAGAAGAGTTCTCACAGCACTTGGTTTTCCCAGGCAGTCACCCATCTAGGTAACGACCAGGCTCAATGTTGCTTAACTGTGGTAATTCTATTTTTAGAACCAGTGCGCCCAATGCAATTTGACTTTTGACTTCCTACGCTAAAAGCAGGGATTTGTATCAATCAGACAAATTTGTGGCTGACAGCACTTAGCACTGTAGCTCAGGCGTTAAAACCTGTTCAAAGAAATCCGTCTCATACCCCTCCCCAGTCTCTCTTTCCTGATCTTGGAAGCAGAACCGAATACAAGGAAAGAAGCGTGACGCTGAAATGGCAAAAGTTGATAAGGCACTTTTGTGGATTAGGGAAGGTTTGCCACTATGCAGCCAAGGGAGTTAAGATCATTACATCTGCTTTTCTTCTGCAAAGCGAAAGCTATAAAAGGCAACATGGACTTATCTCTAACTGTTTGGCTAAAGTGGTGCCAGTACCCTACCATTCCTGATTGGGGTTGATTGTCAAAGACTCTTTTAAGGAAGAGCATTGCGGACATTAATGGCTGTAGTGTTGCTGGCATCATTGATTTTGTTCTGAGCGTCTATTGTGAGGCGACTCCTGAGATTTTCAGAAATGCTTCCAAATATTCCTTATTACAAAGTGTTCATAGAAAATGGGGGCAATCATCAGAGGAATAATCCGTTTACTGCGGATGACTGAAATTCCAGTCACTGCAATTCTGCGGTTAAACTACAAATGATAGAAATTTCCACCGGTTACACAATGGACCCTTCCACTTGAATCTTAGATTATTGAACCAGTTTATACTCCTCCTAACTGACAGTGGAATGACCCTGTGAATAGGATGATAAATTATAGGACTCTTTTGTGAATAGAATAGGAAGAAATTTAAAATATTTCCTTAAGTTGGAAGACAGATAACTTTCATCTGTTGTTAATTCCCTTTGATTTTGACATTCAAATTTTTTGCATGAATTTAAGAGTTGAACTTATAGATACTTGTGTTTGTTTTCATGTTTCTTGGTCTGTAATCTCAAGTGAAAGGGTCCATTAATAACTGAGAAAATAGACTCTTCAGCTTATTTTGCACTACCCTATGCAATCAAAGTTACCGTCACATTTAGAATGAGTAACTGAGTGTGACATATATGGCTCTTATTTATTATGAGATTTGTATAATTTTTTTCTCAAGAATTTTAACCCTTTCTATTTTTTCCTTGAGAGAATTTTAGACTGTTTGCAGAGATCATGCTGGATAGAATTTTCTTGAATATAAATTAAATGACAGAGAGGAGCAAAATTATACTTTTATCTTATCAATTTTACATGACAGAGTGCAGAAAAAGAGGTTCTTAGATGCATTTTGCAATCAGAAGACAAATCAACTCTTTCGACTCAGCAGCTAATTGAGTACACTCTAAGCTGTGTGATTAGGGTAGAGATATCCCTTCAGTAGACTTGCCTCCTACCAAGGGGCTGGTCATAAAAACTTGTCGGTAAAAAGTGTTGGACTTGATCACACTTGAGATTTGCAAGGAGCACTAAGATGATGCATGTAACAGAAAACCGGGCTGGGGTCTTCATTCCTTCCTGTCCCTTAATCTCCATTGGAGGTTGTCTCTTAAGAGACATGACACTTTACCTTTATCTTACTGCATTTTTACAAAAATTATTCAATAACAAATCTCACTAAATGTTGGAGGGAGACCCCTCAAGGAACCAAACCCAGACACACTAATATCTAGCTACGTCGCTGTTACTCAACAAGCTCACAGTAAATGTTGGAGGGAAGTCCCCCTCGAGGAGTCAAGTCATCGGGACCCCCAGATCTCAAGCTACAGTCCTGAATCAGAGAATTTCTTCTGTTAGCTGAGTCTGGGATGATACATGCATGTGTATCTTTAACTGAAATGACACCAGAAATAAAATCCCATACCTTTCACTGAATAATGCAAATAGCCAATTCATATCAGTTCTCATATGATCATCAAAGTTGAGCACTGTCGAGCATGGTCACTACCTAGGTGGGTAACTTTTTGAAAATACCAGGTGCCTTAAGCAGCTGGGGATCATGTAGAAACCCCTTCACACCCATGTTGACCTGATCAATCCTCTACTATATGCTCAATAACTCAAGTCAAAGCTACCCCCTTTCCAGCTGAGGATCATCTATAGACCCCTCTGCCCCTGTGGAAACCCCATCAATCCTCTACAATATACTCAATAACTTGCCTAAAATAGTGCTCTCACCTCGCCTCAACTAACCCCACCCATTGCTTAACTGACAAGATTTTCAAGAACAGAAAATTTCTTAAGAAATGAAGTCCGTATTCATTGAAAACAGCTCAAAATACATTTAAAAATGAATTTTCCCACCCAAATATACTACTTCACTAAATCAGATCTTTATCAAAGAAACCTATGCTTGCAGAATGACAAGTTTTCTACAATAATAATAGTATTTGTATGGATGGTTCAATTGTTTGAATGTTTAAATTTAATCTATATATATAAAGGAAAAAATCAAATTTTAAATTCAAACTTTCATGTTGATCAATTTAAACAACTTATAATGATTTAACACTAGAAACTACAAGAAACATGTGGTGCCCCCATCTCTTTTGATATCCTAAGCATTTGCTTATTTTACTAATTGGTCAATCCAGGTCAGGGTTTGATGGCCAGGCTATGAGTGTCAAGAAATGAATGAATGAGTGCATGATGTTATGCTTCAAGTTTTAAGCCTTATCTGAAAGTGCTGATAAAGAAATTAATCATTCAATAAGGGCTATAAGTAGAATGTTACCCTACTTCAGTTTGTCACTGTCATCCATAATTCATTGGCTAATCAAATATTTACACTTTATGTATTGCTTGTGCAAAATGAATTCACTTTGTGTTGTCTTTAACAATGGTCTTAAGACTTAAACTACTTGGGAACCCTTGTCAATAATTGCTTTTTCCCAGAAACCCTTTCAAAAGACAATTTCCCTTTCTACATATACATTTACATGTATATATAGATATAAGATTTTTACCTTGTTTATGAAATTATTGAATGTGTATAAACCCAATTATAAAAAGGATAGAACCCTTTGCTATCTTTTATGGCTACTGTTGTTCAATAAGATACAATCTCTTTGGCATCTCACCATGGCGCAGTGGCAAGAAAACTAGTTTTGCCAACAATTTCTTCTGAATTGAGTTTCACACTCTCTATGTGGTCTTGAGACATACTAACCTAAGTTTAGTAAACATATAGAGGATACAACTCATTACTTTGTGATTGTAATAATAATTTGATGGGATACCAAATGTGGTACAAATACTGTATTTCCTCTCAAATGACAAGAAAATTTGTTTCCAAATTTGAGTGAAAATATACACGAATGTGCGCAGAAATTCTTTTTATGCATCACTAAAATTAAGCCCATTTGATGACAGAGGTGATGCAACCCCCACAAAAGAAATATATCTGGAAAACCATGATATTTCATTTGATGAAACTAAAATAATTACTGTTGTAACAGTATACAATATAAGAATTTGGGGCACTTATTGTAAAACTGAAATATTACAAATTTTGAACATCAAAGTGAAAAAAAAAACAAGTGGGACTGATGAGCAGTAGTATCGAATCAAATACCTGGTTTATACAATAGGCTACAATTTTAGATCTATTTTCCGTCTCAAAATCTAATACTCGTATCATACAGGAATTGTGTTATACACAAAGAAATATGATTGGTTGTTAGTTCATTTGATACTGACATCCTCCAGTCACTGGTCACATCATTCTGAAATGTGATTCCACAAGTTATGATTCCCATTAATCATACCAACAAAACATGTATAATAATTACCAACGTGTTTTTAAAAATTTGTTCATTTATTAGAAACTGTCAACCAAAACTGTCCAAAAACTATCAACATAGGTTTCCTCAGTTTGCAAGTGGGTCTGGCTGAGATGTCATAATATAGTCCTAAAGTCCTAAAGTCTCCAGAAAGTGTTGATACCATTATATGTAAGTCATTGGTCACTGCTGTTGATAATCTTCATCACTAAGAATAGGTTTTGGCCTCACTTCAGGTTTATCAATAATATCCATATTTCCAGACCGAAACCTATTGAACCAATGCAAAACAGTTTGCAATGTAAAGTGTCTTCTTCAAATCCTTTGTTTATGTTATCAGCCTTGAGCAGCATTTTGTCCTAATCTAAATTCGTTCTTGAAAATCGATCTAACTTTTTGGGTAGACACCATTGCTGCTATGGGCTCAGAAACCTCCAATAATTAAACAACTGTAGCCTTCAAAGATGGTGAAAGTGTTCTATCCATTTTCATATTTTCATGTGTTAGTGTGTTTGTTTATGTGTTTGTATGTTCCAGCACTCCTGTCCAAACCGTTTTGTCTATATACTTGAAAATTGGCATCAGTACTCCAGCACACCCCTTTTTTTAAATTGCTTTTTGTCTCTTTAGGGGCTTTATTTCAATGGGTTTATTGATAATATCTAGATCTTCCCGAATCAAGATGTTTTTTCACTCTATTTTATGTTTTCGAGTGGAAGGATTTCTTCAATACAATATAATCTGACCATATTCATTCGGAGATGGAATTTTTTTTACACAACTTCAAAATTTGACGTTATGGTTGTTCAAGTGTTAATTTTGATGGGTAGTAATGAAATTTATCTCTATTTACATCAAATCTGGAAAAAAAATCCAATTACATAAGCACATCATTCACTTATAGCATTCTTGTCAATGATAAAAAAAAGTGAGATTCCATGTGTAAAAACCTACAAGGATCTTAACAAAGGCCCATTTAGGTATAAGCTATTAAGAACTCTCTGAGCACATGCCTCTGTCAACACCATTGTCACTCAAAACTGAATGAAAATCAGTTCATTTATAGCCATGATGTAGGGAAGGTAACTGTAAAAATTATTGTGTCCACTCCAAAATTTTATCAATCCCTCCTTGGCCCATGGCCTACCCTTCTATAAAATTTCATAGAAATTCACTTAGAACTTTTGGAGATGTGTAGACAAACAGACAGACGAATGAATTGACATTTTTGAATACACATACCTCTCTAACATTGTTGGCAGTGGTGAATAAAATCTTAACAGTGTCCAAAGATTTTACTATGTGCTGGTGGTTCACTATCAGACCTGTCATTCAAAGGTCAGCATAAAATGTCTTATTTCATTTAACTAACAGGAAGAAGAAATGCTTTATCTCTGTTGGCATTAAGTTGAGTATCACGAGAGTTAAGGAACTAAATATTTTATGGCCTGAGAGACAGACACAACAGAAACAGAACATAATCAATGTTTCAGAGGTTGGGACCCTGTTTCTAAAGATCTAAAATATAATTGATTTTGAGTGGAAGCTGGCCAAAATGGTCTGTCTGCAGAAGGTTTGAGAGTCTTGTTTCCTCATAGAATGAATCATCTGGTGGGTTAAAATCAAAACACATATAAGAATTACTGATGCGCTTTCATTTATTTGTTATACATAAAATTATCAAGTAGAACTGCTGAGATTTGAACTCCGACATGGACCTGAGTAAATTAATGACTTACCAATAGGCTGAGGATACACTGATTATGCAGTGTTGAAATTTTAAGCATTGAGTATTCAATTAGTTTGTAATGGTCCAGATGAGCTGAATTCAAAAAACAAAAAGCACCAATAATGAATAAAACTGTTGTCATTTTTGATGATGTGAGTGAATAGAATGAACAGTGGTAAAAACCTTTGTTAACAGCCTTAAAAAGAAATACTTTGAGCACTGGTCTCAAAATGTATGAACTCATAGCAAACTATGATCTATCTCTCCTGATAGGTCAAATTGGGATTATTTCCTGTTGCTAGTACTGTGTAAATGAACAAACCGTTCCGTGTTACTTGGCACTGCCAAAGTAGTCCTCATTGTCTCAAGAAATGCCACGAATGACATGATCTACTTGGTCATGAGGTAATTTTATCTGACTTAGGGGACCTTGGACTTTATTTTGGAATTTTAATACTACCTCTTCAGAATGTTTTCCTTGACAAGTACAATCTTGACATTTTCAAATCCAGAGTGAACAAGTGCAATGTTGGTCTTTTTAAAAAAATTATTTTATTGTTCTTTATTTTTAGTTTTTTTATATCTTGGGATGGCCAGATTTTGGTTGAACAAGCTCGACTTTCAGGAACAAGAAAATCCCACTCGTCCTAAAAAAAAGGGTATACAACCAACGTATCCTCCTGATAGTCACATATGGAGCTGAAACATGCAACCTAACAAAAAGATTGACTCTCAAATTGAGAACCATGCAATGAGCCCATGGGAGAATCATGCTCAACCTCAAATGGAGATTTTATAAGACAGCACAGTAGATCAGAGAAAAGATAGGGGTCCGAGATAACAAGGAAATTGTTGGAAAACTCAAATAGCAGTGGGCTGGATATATTGCAAGAATGTCAGACAACTGCTGGACATCACGTCTCACGACGTGGATCCCCAGAGATCAAGTGTGAGGCTTAGACTGACAGAAAGTAAGAGGGTGTGACGAGCAAGATGACTTCAGAAAATACTGGCTCCGCGATGCCCATGATAGAGAGGTGTGGCAAATCTTAGGGAAGGCTTCTGTCCGATGACAGATTTTAACAGACTGATGATGATGATTAGTCATTTTAACTCTCTTATAGTTTTTTTAGTCATTTTTAGTTTTCATTTTAAACATTTCATGTTTTCATGTTTCCAATTTTATTATTCTAACATCAATAAGATATTTTATGTTTTTTTTTACTGATCTTAATTCTGTGGCATAAATAACTCCCTTCTTATGGAACCTTTGATGTGAAAAGTGACCAAAAGACTTTGCTTAGGGTGAGTAAAAGTAAACAATAAAAAAAAACCTTCTGTCCCTTAATAATTGTAAGATTTAATAGCAATTTTTTATAAGAAAATGTAATAACTATCATGGGAGAGGTGTAGTATTTATTTATGGATGACAGAATTTATTGAAGTTTCTAATTGTTGTTGACAGGTGGTTATTGTACGAATTGATTTATTCTTAAGTTGTATTAGAAGAAGTGAAGGACTATCGTTCTCCTTTGGGCTTCACTGTCACTTAAACTTTCAATGTAGGTTTCTTCAGGTTATAAGCTGATTTGGGTGGCTGGCTGGCTGGCTGGCTAGCTGGCTTTGTATGTATCATGCATACAGGCTGCACCAAGGGAGCTTGAAGGCTGAAATTCCAAACTTTTACTCCTTATTACACCTAGAAAAAACATTTCTTTTGTTTTTTGAAAATTCAGCCTAAAATAGGTTTTTTAGTGAGTAGGGGTCAATTAACAATGTAAGTTTATTCTAAATTGATCCCTTACTTTGTGCCAACAAAAAATCAGACTTTCATTTAGTGGTCACTGTCCAATAAAAGGCCAGTGAAGTAACTTATTCATTGAGCACTCCTTTCCCCAAATTTTTGATTGATCACCTCAACAGGGGATGCTACCAAAAGAAGTTGGTCATTTTCTATTGAGTGACTGACCAGACCTGTTTATAAGTTTATTGTAGCAACTGTGAATATATCATTCTTAAGTCAGTAATAAATTCATCCCCTAAATCATGAATCACTATGTATCTTTGACGTCTTGAACACGAGTGGTGTGATGTCACATGTTATTGCTATGACATCACATTTGATCAGGGCGGTAAGGTAAACATACCGAATGATTGACAAGGTTACTTATATCACAATTATGATATTTAGGGCAGACTGACCTCTTCACTCTTGATTGGCAACCGGTATAGGAGAAAGACAACTAATTTGAACCAAAAGAGTCAAACTCTTAGACTTGGTGGACTGCACAGAGGAGAGCAATATTTGGTTCAATAGGTAGAAAGATGACAATCAGCAACTTTTTGTGGGGTATGAATTGCATAGCATGACACACTGAGCACCCTTATCATTTACTGTCTCCCGCCATCCTGACTGTGTCTTGCCTCTGGACCTGGGCAAACAGGTATGAGAGAGTGAAGCTGACAATGTGCACAACTCTTTTGTTTTTTGTTTACTTCTGGTCACCCTAAGCAAAACGTTTTGACCTTGTTTTCATATAAGAGGTTTAGGAAGAAGGGAGTTATTTATGCCAAAGAATCAAAACCAGTAGAAAAATGTTAAGATATCTTATTGATGTTGAAACTGGCAAGTTAGAAATGCTAAAACATGATGTGTTTAAAATGAAGACTAAAAGTAACTAAAAAGCAATAAGACAGTTAAAGTGACTTATTAGAGTGAGAAACGCTAAGGATGAAGAGTAATATTCATGCGATACCCCATGCATGTACTAATTATCTAAAAAAATTATCTAAAATTATCTAAAAATAGATCTTTTATGAAAAATCATTCAAAAATATACTAGCACAAATTTTTTAGATATTGTTGGTCCAAAACAACCATAAAATCCCCCAAAAGCACTCACTCAGAAAAACAAAAAAAAAGGTTGTAGCCCCCAAAATGTGACTAGGAATACCCTTGGGGACACACAGACAAACACATAGATGCTCAAAGAGAGAAGAATCTGTAGCCCACTAAAATGAATGGATATGCCTTAATTGTAGACAGAGTTTTAATTTTTCCTCACTTTAATCCCAGTCAAGTATAAGTCATAACTTTAGATCCTGCAGTGATTCTGTACCACTAAGGATTGAAGTTTTGGTCACCTTCAGCTATGAAGAAGAAGAAAAAGAAGAAGAATCCTCCGCTACAACTACTACCGCATTTTCTATAAAATCCACATAACTTGAATCAGTTCCTGCCTCGGAAAAAAAAGGCCAAATTCAAATTAAACCATCCATTGTCCTAAGGAAAATCCAATGTTTGGAATATAATCATCATAAAATAGTTGTATTTTACTGTACTCGGAGTCATCTTATGCAAAGCCCAGGGGCTACTCTAGGTAGAGGGTTATGGTGATTTCATGATAGGTTTGCTAAATGCTTGCAGACCATAGATATGAAGAGGTGGATATTATATTCAGCTGGAAAGTACTCTTGGGGAAATTTGTTCCACAGAACTGCATTTTGGATGAAGATGCTATTTGAGTGGAAATTGCTACAGTTTTATGGCATGGTGAGAAAGTGTGGATGGGATTAAGTAGAGATAGCAAATTGTATTCTGACTGGAATATCTTATACTGATGGAGCCTCTCTGAACCTTTTCCCTGATAATAACGATAGAGAAGTGCCAGGCTTGCAATGGGAGAGTGATTAGAAAGGTGAGAATAGCTCATCATCAACTAATCCACACACTTGGTTCTGCACCCTATTAAGGCCAGATAACACCTGCTGGGAGGAGCCTATCTAGATGTGCAACCAGTATTCCATTATTCTTCTCTACTCAAAGGAAAATACGTTTATACAAACAATCAATGATTTTTATTGTCCACTTTTATATTTGTCAGTTCAACTTTTAACATAAGCATTTAAGTTGAATAAAACATTAAAAAAACAGGTCTGGTTAGTCTCTTAATAGAAACTGTTATATGACCAATATCTTTTGGCAGCATGTCATATTGGTGCAGTGATCAATTGAAAAATTGGAAAAAGGAGTGATCGATGAATAAGTTACTTCTCTCACCTTTTGTTGGGCGGTGATCACTAGAAAAGTCTGAATTCACAAAAAACAAGCATGACCATTTCTTGACATAAATTAAAGATCAATTTAGCATGAACTTAAATCGTAAATTGAAGTCCCCATTCAAAACTTATTTGGGGTGGAGATCTTTAGAAAAAAAGAAACATTTTTTTCCAGACATAATAAGGAGTAAAAGTTTAAATAGTCAGTCAGCCCTCTAAATTCATTGGTGTGACCTGCATGCGTGACTTATACATAGCTAATTAGCTGGCCAGACCCACTTGAAACCTGAAGAAATCTATGTCAATGTTGACAATCATACCCAAACAGAGAAATAGGTACAGATAAACACACATGAACACATACATAAATACATACCAACATGCACACACATAAAGACAAACACATCCACATTCACATGCCTATAGACTCAGACAGGCAGACAGATGTATACAGATGTATACAGACACATACAGACATATACACATATATATATACACGTTGTACTGCAGGAGTCGTGGCAGAGCCTTATCTTCAGTTGATGACCAGACAAGCTTTTGGGTATTTAACACCAATAGCTCATTCATGTCTGACTTCCCAAGAGGTTTGACAAAACCAATCACCAGCTGCTATTGATACTGCAAGAGCACAATACCAATAAATTAGAAATCTCCCAAAGAACATGATATCAGAAACCATCAACTAAAACTGTCTTCAAAACTGTCATCATAGGTTTCTTTTAAATTTCAAGTTGGTCTATGGCTATGTATATATGTGGGTAGGTATGTAACATGTATACCAGCTGTACCAAAGTAACTACAGAAATGGAAATTTAAGTGTTTACTCCTTTCTTTTAATTGAAAATCCCCCCTGAATACTTTATTGGAGGGGGGCTCAAATTTGCAATGTAAGTTTTTGCTTGATTGTCCCTTAGTTTGTATTCAGTTGTTTTGTTTTTTTTAATTCAGACTTTTTTAGAGATCACTTCCCAATAAAAGGCGAAAGAAATAATTCATTCATTGATCCACTTTTCCAATTTTTTTTCAATTGATTACCCCAAACACGGCACAATGTCAGAAGATGTTGGTTTCTTGATGGTCTCTATCGACCGACTATTCTCCTTTAAAATTTATTAGAGGACAAAACTGTTATTTATGAGAAAAGTGGTATTTTTACTTGTTACTTTTTAAAAAACACAAATACAAATTGCTATCATTTTATTTTCGTTTAGCATATTAAGTAAAAATTTCAAATTCTGCAACATCAACTCATAATATATTTACTGTTTTATTCCACCATCTGGCATCTTCCAGGCAACTTCTTCAAGTTCCCAGAACATCTTTTTTATATTTCTCTGCAAAGAGCCGCTCAAGGTGCCTTTTGCAGACTTCCAGAGCATTGAAATTTTTTCTCTCCAAGATAATTCTGTAGAGAATGGAATAAATACTAATCTGAAAGTGTAATATCTGGTGAATACCGTTGATGAGTGAAACTTACTAGCCAAGGTGTGACAATTTATGCATACTCATCAAAGAAACATGTAGGGTGGCTAAAGTGTAACTAACTACTTCAAATGCATATTTTCTTCATTACATGCTTTTTTTTCTGATTGTGGTTCTAGGTGAAATGGTATTTATGGCCGAACAATAGATAAAAATCATCTGATTGTGGTATGAGACCAAATTGTATGTCATGGTCCGATGTCAGTTCTTTTGTGAAAATATACAGAACTTGAATTTCAAGAAATTGAAGTCAATTGGGTGGAGTTCTCTAAAAAATCATTGTCCTGAAATACAATATTATGTCCTTCCATTGAATTTTTCTCTTGAGTAATTCCTAATGCTTTTTGTCAATTTCTGCCTCCAGTTGGTCAAACTGGGAGCAGTACTTTTCAAAATCAATTGTTTGATTCTGTGTAATGAGCACATGATAAAGGACTCCCTTCCAATGTCCACCATATAGACAGCATCATCTTCTTTTGATGAAGACTAGCCCTTGATACGGTTAGCGGTGGTTCATTTCACTTATCTCACAGCCTCTTGCATTCTTTATTCTTGTGAAGTATGCACTTTGATTTCAATATTTTGAATATGTTGCTATCTCTTGTGGCATATGACTCCTGTTCTTTCAGTAATGCTTGCCTTAGTTCCTGACCATTGACAATCCATTTATTTTTTTTAACTGGAATTCAGCTGAATATATATAGTCAAGAGTAGTTTTGTGTCAATTTTCTATCTGAATCATCTTTTGTAGATGAGTTTTTGGATATGGCATTATTAATTAAATACTATTGACAGGGATGGATCTTCAACGTATTCATACTGTAATTGTCCTTGTTTGGACCAGTACTAAAAAGGGTGGTTCAGGTCCAACCTTTCTGACACTATTCACACATACATGTGTGGGCTCCCTTATAAAATACGACCTTGAGTTGAATTTTCTCTCTTGAAGAGGTGAGCAAATCAAATAAAATTGAAATCAAATTTGGAATCAAACCATAAACCTCTATGCAACCAGGTTGTTGCTCTGTTTACTGTGTTTAGCTCACAAATGATAAACAAACTATTGACAGCGTATTTTTGCCATGCATCTGTAACTTTTGTAATTTTATGAATCTCGGATGACTTGGCCTCGGAATTGCTTTTAGCTGTGAGATCTCCTGGGTATGATTCATTGAGACACTTGAAATTGTAAAAATCAATTTCAATTTTGTGACTTTTTGATTACTGTAGGTTGATTCACATGGAATACGAAAAACCCCAAAACAGTTCCAGGGTACAAGAAGAAATTGATATTTCACACACACACACACACACACACACACACACACACACACACACACACACACACACACACACACACACACACACACACACACACATTTTTCAAGGTGATACACTCATGACTGCATTCACAAATGCCCATATCACAGTTCATACACATTTGTAATCACACCAGTGCACACTTATGAGTGCATATATGTATTTGCATATTATGCACAAACATGCATGCACACTGACACATACACTTTGTGTGCACATATATATTCTCACATATACACATACATCATACAAATACACATGCATATATATGTGCATACATACATAGTACTTTATCTACTATAACATACTCGAGAGACATAAGTTACAAATTTTTTATGCAATGATTGCATGTAATTACATACACATAAATACACACTTATAAATATACCCTCATATACACATTTATACACATATATACATATATAAATTCATATATATATGTGTATATATATATATATATATATATATATATATATATATATATATATATATATATATATATATATATATATATATATATATATAATACACACATTTACAAATGCATACAAATACACCAGGGTTAGATAGTTGGAGACATTATAGCTTGAATACACACAATAACGGCCCTTAAATGGCTTGAAATGGCCAAATGTGGAAATTGTCTGTAAAAGCAATTATTTTTCTAATTTTTTCATTGTTTATTTATATTTGATCAAGTATCAATCGATATTTTTCTTATAGAACCAATTCTTCTTAATTTTTCAGTTGCTTTTTTACTGCAACTTTACGATGACAGCCTGGTTAAAGTTGTCGTAAAAAGCAACTGAAAAATTAGGTAGAAGGTAAATAGTAGTTCATTTTGAAAAAAATAAAAACGAATGATCCTTTTATAATACAATACTGATGTACACACAAAAAATCAGAATTTATTTGAAATACTACTGCAACAAAGACAAAATGGCTGAAGATTTTTATATGGCCAAGCAAAACAAATCCAAATGCTTTTTAAAAAAGCCAGATTTGTCAAATTTGGCCAGAACATAGCCAAAATGGCAACCCTTACACACACATACACACACACAAACACACATACACACACACACACACATCAATCTGTTTTTGTTTACTTAGTTCTTCACTTATAATCTGAAATCACAGAATGCAAAAGAGATCAAAGGAACAATTGATTTAAATCAATAATTGTTAAAAGGCAAAGATATCTACATCAGTGATCAATAGATATGAAGGGAGCTAATGAATGCTAAATAGCATGAAGATGTTTTTGAACCATCAATACCTAAATGAGTCCTATGAGACCAATCATCATTTCCTTTTGTTTTGGCAAATGTGCAATGAACAAGATTGCTCATTTGTCACCACAAAACAAGAAACATTGCCAAAGCACCTCATCTGGCTCTTAT
This sequence comes from Thysanoteuthis rhombus, assembly GCA_963457665.1. Taxonomy (NCBI): domain Eukaryota; kingdom Metazoa; phylum Mollusca; class Cephalopoda; order Oegopsida; family Thysanoteuthidae; genus Thysanoteuthis; species Thysanoteuthis major. The sequence goes on along the minus strand of OY735220.1, from coordinate 43,704,972 downwards.
CCCCATGAGTTTAGCAATAATGAATAAACAAATCTTTTATCCTCTACTGAGTATCTTACTCACATTTATAGATATCCTGACTTTTTATGGTCATTAGAAATCATCATATATATATGTTTGAAAATGACAATAGGAAGGTGAAAAGAAAATTTCAGAGAAAAACAGGTGCAACATTTCATAGATTTTTGTTTATTATCATGTGGGCATGTTCTGATGCATTTTGATGGTTGCCAACCACCTCTTTCAGAGAACTTGCATCATAGCAGAGAAAACTGTATGCTATTCACATGTTTGGGATTTGAGGAACGAAATGGGGATATTTCTGTGTTGCGGATTGTTTGATAGGAGTGAGAGGTGAGGGTTTGTATCTGCAAAGGTGAGAGTCAGGTTTGGTCTGAAATAAGAAGAGAGAAGGGGCAGGGGGTGTTTTATCAGTGTCTATGAGTATCAGGTTTGTCTGAGTGTCAGTGAGAAGAGTGACTCTCACCTTCACAGATACAAACACCTCCCCTAGCACTCCTTCCAAACAACCCCCCACAAAGAAATATCCCCATTTCATGCCTCATATCTCAAATGTGTAAACAGCACAATGTTTTCTTATTAAATTCTTATCAATTCTTTCATATCATGTGGCCAACCCTTTTACAAAATTTTAATGACATTGAGAACCTCTAGAGATATCATGCAGACAAACAGACAGATGCATTGATGGACAGACAGACATATGGATTGACAATAATTCATTGGCAGAGGTAAATAAGAGCCATATCTGTCACACTTATGGTATCAGTAGTAACCATCTGCCTCTCTCCCTTCCTATCCTTTTGTTGAACTACCTTACTTTTTCTTCTTCCTTTTTCCCATCCCACTGGGTCTGTCACACTTATAGCAAGGCAGCCATCAGCCAATCTTGTTGAAGTATACATATGATGACTGTCAGCAAAACAATAGGTCATGGATTAACGACGATAATGTTATTTCAAAGGTTAGCAAAAATTTCAAGTTTTTGCTCTGACCGGTAGCAAAAAAGTTATTCATTGAACGAATTAGTTCTTCTACTGACTTTTATAAACTTCTAAACAAGATGGAGATTTGTCTTGACTGAAAATCTTTCAAGGTTTAAGCAATGCCACTTGGGACTGATAACATACTTCATTGTAAGTAGTATAGTCAGACTATTTTCTTTGTCTATAATAATCACTGTTACCCACAACAGACCAGTTTAACTACTGTTGCTAGGTTTAGATTATTCTGATATTTCTATGTATGTATGTATCTATCTATTTAACTATATTTCTTGACTTGTTCTGGAGTGTGGGGCTATTCCCTGGAACACATGCTCGTATCTCTACCTGACATATCACATCTGTTTGGCACTATGGCCCGGATTTGCTTCCCTTTGAACCGTTGATTTTTCCAGGGTCATACCAAAAATGAGATTTTTTCACAGAGATTCCCAGACGCTGCCTATATCGCTGTATAAAAAATGTACAACATAGATGGGGGAGATATTCCGACTATACCACATGCAATGATTAAAATACCCCGTCTAACGTAATTCAGACACTGATTCAGATTAAGAAACTAGTCTGAGTAAATCAGTGCATAATCAAAATAATTCTTCTTCTGAGAAATCCAGACAAAAGACAGAAATTAGACTTAAAGGAAATTTTTTAACAGTGAAGCAATGTGTCCTTTGGGACTGATAACACACATCGCTGAAAAAGTCTCAATGGTTTCATCGTAGACTTGCCAAAATTAGAACTCGCAAATTATTGATTAATATATGTTACATAGAACATTAGTCTAAGAGTACACTTGACTCGGCCTGAGTCCAAAAGTACACACTGTACTTTGTCCTATCCCTGTATCCTCCACGATACACTATTTTTGTTTGTGCCAATTTCTTTCAAAACATAGAACTTTTCGAAGCTGGCTTATATGAGGTCTGTCTGGAAAGTATCAAGCCATTCAATATGAATGAAAAAAAAGAGCCTACCCAGGACAATCCACCTTAGTCTCCAGTCAATGTAGATATCAATCACTGCTACTCACAAGGGACCAAGTTAAATCAATCTTGCTGTGTTTAGGCTATTCATGTGTCTGTTTGTCTGTCTGTCTGTCTATCTATCTATCTATCTGAATTTTGCCCAGCCGTTTTTTGTTATAATAGAGACTTGAAATTCTACACACACACACACACACACACACACACACACACACACACACACACACACACACACACACACACACACACACACAAAAAAAAGATTCCCATCTAAATTAGATTATTAGAGGGGGGTTCAATATGCAATGTAAGTTTATGTTGAATTGGTCTCTATTTTGTGCCCGTTAGTTTTTTTCAAATTCAGATCTTTTTTTAGTGAAGCAACTTATTCATTGATCAACCATTTTTCCAACTTTTTAATTGATCACCCCCAACATGGCATGCTGTGAAAAGACAGTCTCTAATGAGTGACTAACCTGACCTGGTGTCACACTCTTTTGATGTAACTTTACCAAATTCATTATCATTGTCGATATCATCTTCATATGTATTTTCAGCAATATTACTGTATTGCCCCAAAATGACTGAAGAAGTAAACATAACCTTCATTGATCAGCCTCACATTGGCCAGAATTTGAAAAATAGTTGAAAAATTTGGATGATAGGTATGAGGAATTCAGGAAAAGGCATTTTTTCTTTTAACATTCATATTTCATGTGAAATAATGCTGAAATAAAAGGGAGGGGGTTGTATATCCCATTGAATATAGTATTTTCATCATCAACTTCATTGTTATTGCTTTAATCCTCATCATCGAACAACTGTAGCCACCAGAGATGGTGAAGGGTTCTTTCCTTGTGTTCATGTGCACGTATTTGTTTTTTCCAGTGTTTGTTTGTGTGTCCCAACACTCCTGGCTGTACTGTTTTGTTTGCAAACTCAAAAATTAGCATTAGTACTCTGACAGACCCCTTCTAAAAATGTTTTAATTTTTTATTTTTGGAAATCTTTTTCAACCTTTTTTTGGCCATTTTTTGACCGGTTTATCAATAACATCTAGATTCTCCACAATCTAGATGTTTCAGAGATGTTTTTCTGCTCAATTTTAGATGTTTTCTAATTGAAATGCCAGTGATGTCAAAAAAAGATTTTATTCTGGCAATATTCATTATTCAATGGAATCTTTTTTACATGACTTCAAATTTTGATGCTATGGTTGTTCAGTTATTGACTGAGTTGCCAAATTAACACTAATATGATTTCTGTGTACATTATTAGAAGTCCTTATTCCTATTGGAAATATTACTAATATTATTGCTACTGTGGTAAACATAGCTCTCAATATCATTGATATGATTTAACTCTCCTCTATTTGTCTTATCCTCTAGGAAGTGTGACTGACGTAGTCAGTAACAACTTGGACAATGGAATTGTTGACCTGAGTTCAAACTCTGGTTATGGCTGTTCATGTTCACTTCACATTAATGCTTTTTCGAAAGATCTGAATCCATTTCTTCTCCCCACAGCTATGGGTAAAACAGTAGGGCATATTGGTCTTTCTAGCCTTGGGAAGTTTAGGAAAATGACAACTCTGACTCTAAACTCAAAATATCTTGTTGCTGCTTACAGCAATTGGTATTTCCCAAATGGTTACCCATCTAGTTACTGACCAGACTTGATGTTACTAAACCTCGTGGATCACACAATAACCTGTGATAATGATAATTTGGCTGTAACAGTGCTGGCTTCTATAATGGGTTCAATCCTAAGATGAAGCATTGCACCTAGTGAAAACTGATCGTTTCACACCTTCCATACATCAGAGATTCCATCATATATGAAAATGAAGTGTGTACATGATTTTTACATTGAAAACTAGGGAGTTGCATCGTACATGGATTTGCATTCATTCAATGACATCTTTTTGAGGTAAATAAAATGAACAAATAACAATATTTTGCTCTTACTTGGGGCTAGTTCATCTAATGAGGCCCCACATCAAAAAAAGGACCAAAATATCAAGGAGAGAAAAAAGGGGAGGAAAAGAAAAAAACAATCTGATGTTTTTATTATTTGGCATCATATTCTACAAGGAGTTCAATTATATACGTCATTAGTCTATTAGTGTCTGTTGGACATAGACCTTCCCCAAGATTTGCCAGACCTCTCTATCATGGGTATCATGGAGCTAGTACTTCCTGAATTTATCTCACTCCTTATGCCATCTTGCTTTCTGTCAGCTACAGTCTCGCACCTGATCTCTGGGGATCCATGTTATGAGACGTAATGTCAAGTGGTTGTCTGACATTCTTGCAACATGTCCAGCCCATTGCCATTTGAGTTTTCTCACAGTTTCTATGATGTCTCGAACTCCTACCTTTTCTCTGATACACTGTGCTGTCTTATGATCTCTTGATGTCAGGTTGAGCATGATTCACTCATGTGTATGTTGCAGAGTTCTCAGTTTGAAGGTCAATCTTTTGGTTATATTAGGGTTATTTCAATGGTTAGTTAGAATGAAAGTTGAAACTATATGTACACTAAGAAAAGTGTTATATAATCTAACGATGTAAAATTGCTCTAATTAGTTACACGCTAATTTATTGGTTTATCTTAAGTAATATTTATCGTATTTAATTAAAAAATTTACTTCTGACAAGCTAACAAATTTAGGTTAGCAAATTTCATTTCAACAAAGTAGTTTTTTCAAGTTGGTCCAAAGAAATACTTTTTCCAGCGTATGTCAGAGTACTAATATCTGAATGGAAATATTTTTAAAATATTGTTGCATCATTGAAACAAATAACTTGAAACCCCAAGAAGAACTTAATCACAGTATTTTTCTTATAATAATATATGGGTTAATCATTATTGATTTTTGACTATCATAGAATCTATGGAAAAACTTAAATGGCAATGGACGGGCCATGTTGCAAGAATGACAGACAACCGATGGACATCACGACTCCCAGAGATCACATGTGAAACCAAGTCTGACAGAATACACAATGGAGAGATGAACTAGACAAATTCAGAAAATACTGGCCCCGTGACGCCCATGATAGAGAATTGTGGTGGATTCTGGGGAAGGTCTATGTCCTACAATGGATGTTAAAAGACTGATGATGATGATTTCTTTATCTTAATTTTAGTTACGCTATTTACACTAGTAGTATTAGTAATTGTAATATTGATTACATTTTTATTATTTGACCAAGCATTGTCAACCATGAATGATTTTTGACTAGTATTTCTTTCATCTCAATTTCAGTTGCTTCCTGTTGGTAGAGCAACTAGTACCAATAACCAGGTTTTCTTGGGCATAAAAGATGTGAATTCAAGTCTAACCAAGAGCTTATCATTTATTTCCTATCTGCATTGTTTATTAATGGCTGTAGATTTACAGCCTGAGTAGTATACTTGTGTATATGCTTGGTGGTCTTGTTATAAAAAGGTGGGTGGATAGTGTTGGCGTCATTTCTTCCAGGTGGGTCGGTTATGTTAGGGTCCAGTTTTTTAGATTGATAAATGAATTCCCAGGTGAATATTATTGCAATTTTTCTGGAGATGAATCACCAAAACCTATTTTAGGTATTTTGCTATTATTTCGTTGAGACTATAGACGGTTGATGCTAGAATGTATCTCTCACAGCTTCTGTACTGAAACCTTGGCGTTGGGTATCCTTAGCACTTCTACTTTTTCACCATTGATTTTGACTTGTGTCTTTACACCCCCACTGGCACCTACACTTTGTTTGGAAGCCTTTACCAAGTGAAAATGTAAGCAAATCAGGTTAGGAATTTTAGAAAAACGATGGAGCAGTAACAACCACTGCGATGTAATTAAATGAAAGATGGCTCCGCACAAAATGCCATGTGTTACGACCCAGGACACTAGTATGAGAACTGTGAGAAATTCATGTATCTGTTAGTAATTCTGTTGGTGTTTAAACAGGTGCCAGAAAATTGGTGGTATACCTGAATGAAGAACATTGCCCTGCATGCATAATTTTCTATGGGACACGATTTTTTGAATTGACTGGTCTGGTTAGTCACTGAATAGAAACCAACATGACCAACATCTTATGGCAACATGCTGTGTTGGGGTGATCAATAAAAAAAATCAGTAAAAGGGGTGATCAATAAATAAATTACTTCTCTTGTCTTTTCTTGAGTGATGACCCCTAAAAAAGCCTGAATTAGAAAAACATTTCATGTCTAGCAGCATGTAGCATACACTTACATAATGGATTGAACCTCAACTTGAGACCTATTTGGGGTAGTATTAAAAAACAAAACAAAACAAAACTGTTCTTTGTATATATGATAAGGAGTTGAGGAGAGTGTGTGTGCAAAATCACAAGTTTCTACAATGAGTAGTCAGAGCCCCTGTAAAGTCCGGATTGAGAGATACATAGAAACATTGAGAGATTTGTATAAATGGCAGAACACATGAATAAACTTGATTTAACCAGTCTGGTATGGGTAGCAGTGGTTAAAAAGGATCAACAGAAACTTTAATTACCCATCCTCAATACCTTCTCAAGTTAATTACTGGTAAAATTGAAGATAAACATTGAAAACAAACTTTGACTTGATTTTCCATAAAATTCCATAAATTATTTTCCAATTCAGTTTTCAAAAGATGTTTTTTTTTCTCTTTTTTAGGTAAGTTAGATTCCTTTGACAACTTTCCAATGGATGCTGACTTCTGCATTTATCAACGAAATGAGGTAGGAACCATTTTCAGATTATTACGTTACCAGTATAGCAAATGAAAAAAATTCAATTACTTCACCACACCTTTGAAATTTTGAAAGTTATTACAGGATAAATTATTCCTTGTGTGTTTTTGTATATGTATGTGTGTATGTGTGTGTGTATATATATGTGCGTGTGATTGTGTGTGTTATTGTAGGTAATTGATAATCAAATCATCATACAATAGGTTGCATAAGTGTAAACGACATGAAAGAAGAAAAGGATGAAGCTGGATATTTTAAAAATAATTCTCACAGGGTTGCCATTTTAGATGTGATTTTTCTATTTTTTTCAATTCTGGGGGTCACTTATAAATTTGGAAAGCTTTTCAAAAAATCATCCAAATTATCAACATTGGACTTTAAATCATGAAAAAAAATTGAAAAATGCATCTTAATATTGTCAATGCCAGATTTGCAAATTCTAAAAAACACATCCTAACTCACCATCACAGTTAATTTATGAATAACCATAGCATCAAAGTTGAAAGTCATGCAAAGAAATTCCATTGAGGAATAAATATGGTCACAATAAATTCTATCTATGACATCACTGACATTTCCACAAGAAAACATCTAGAACAGAGTAAAGAAAATACCAAAAAATATCTAGATTGGGGTATTATTGATAAGCCTGTCAAAATAAGGTCCAAAAAGGTCAGAAAAACATTTTTTCAAAATAAAAAAAGAAGGATTTTTAGAAAGGGGCTAGTGGAATAATGATTCCAATTTTGAAGCCTGCAGACAAAATGGCTCCCAAGTAGTATATATACACACATATATATATATATATATATATATATATATATATATATATATATATATATATATGTATATATATGATAGCGCAAATACCTGTCAGAAATGATGAGGTTATTTACATATGGATGGATACTAAGGATACCGATTTGACTAATCTGTCCTTTTAAAAATATTTGGCCATGAAATTTTTGGTTTGGCCATGTTTACCAATATCACCCATGATAGGCATATTCAAAAGACCAGATAAGTCAAAAAAGTCATCAGCATCAGAACCAATTAAAGGCCTCCATCCTTGCTACTGTATCATATATTATAATTTTGAACCATTTTAACTTGCGATAGTATCTTTAGGGAGTTTTCTATTTTTTTGGCATGTCCTAAGATTATAAACAGTCATTATTATTATTCATGCTTTAAACTATTTTTGGCCATTTTATGAGGTTTTGTCCAAAAATCTATCCAAATATCAAGCAGCTACCACATTGTCTGTGACGTGACACGAAATTGGCTACATCAAAAAAAGAAGATGAAAGAAAGGGAAGGAAGTAAAGTCCCTCACTTTTTTCTTTAACCCGGCATCTCTTTGACCTGTCTATTGTCATGGCAACAGCCTATCTTATTTCAGAACCCTTTAATTTTTTTTATTAGCTCCGTTAATGTATTTCACATGAACCAATCCATTATAACTTTTAGGTTATAACAGGAATTGGACAGGACATAAAACCAAATGAATATTCAATTGAATATACTAATTTTGATGTATGGCTTACATGTATATGTATAATATCAGAGTATATGTAAAACATAAAAAAACACTGAAGAAAATTACAGGAATTACATTAACAGATATTAGGAAATAAGTTGCTGAAGAGACACAAAATAAAATTATTGAAAAAGTTTATGAAAGTGTTCATTGTTTCAAGCTGTCTAGATATATTTATATGTGTGTGTGTGTATATAAATGTATACAAACAATCTCAGTGTAAAAATAAAGGAAGGGCATTATTGATCTAATTTGAAGTCAGAAAAATATAGGATAATGAATTTCATTACCCAAGCAATCAGCATTGAATATCAATATTATTCCATGAATAATTTGGACCAGCAATCGATAAAGCTGAAAGTGGTCCAAGACTTCACCTACCTTGATTGTGTCAAATTTTCTCATGCTAGGCCGGATAGAAGGATAGTCAATAGAGTGGATAAGTCAAACCAAGCCTTTGGTAAACTAAACAGAGATGTCTTGACTAACAAAACTTCAGGAAAGCCATAGAAATGAGAGTTTACAGAGCCATTGTTTTGCCTACCAATTTATAGTGTTGAATCTTGGGTCATCTATGCCTACTTGAGTGCTTCCATTCTGTTTAGTATCACCCATTACTATCAGTTTGGATCAGCCAGAGGAGTTATAAATCACCTGCCTAAAACGATTTTATTCCCAATTCTATCAAATAAGACCGTATTCCTTTGAGGTTTGAAAAGTGTGAAACTTGCAAACTCTATTGACTGTGTGTCAACTAGTGAAAACTGACTTTGTGTTGGACTTGTTAACTCACTTCATGTCCGACCAGTGAACATCACACCTAACTAACATTGAAGCCAGTCTACTACAGTGGCAGTGTGCAACAGTGGAATACAGTATTTCAGAAAATACGACAGTAGTGACGAGGATTCTAACCTACTGTTGAGAAACAGTCATTGTATCAGTTGGAAAAAACACAAAATGGAAGAGCTAAAAACAGTCTTGGAGCAACAAACGAGGCTGCTGGAATTAATGTCCCAGCAATTGACAAAGACTAGTGCCAATTCTCCTTTCACTAAAGATACAAAAGCAATTGCTGTCGATGAATTTCACCACGACCCAGAGAACGGAGTAACTTTCAAAGTATGGTACCAATGCTATAAAGAAATTTTGAATAATCACTGTAAAATTTGGCCAGACGATAGAAAAATGCAAGTATTATTTCAAAAGTTAGGTCCGACAGAATATGAAAAGTTATGTAATTTCATATTGCCTAAGAAACCTAGTGACTTGAGTATGGAAGATGCATTAAATGTTCTAACCAAAATCTTTGGCGAAAAAGCATCTCTATTTTATACCAGATACCAATGCCTACAAATAACAAAAAATGTCAATGATGACTTTGTCACTTATGCAGGTATTGTAAATAGAGAATGCAAACGTTTCAAGTTGAATGAGCTAACAGAAAACCAGTTCAAATGTTTAATTTTTGTGCTGGGTCTTAAATCATTCAGAGATGCAGATATACGAACAAGAATACTTCTCCAAATTGAACAGGACCCTACAGTAAATCTTCAGTCAGTTACCAAAGCATGTCAAAGATTGGTAAATCTTAAACGTGATACCGCAGAAATAGAAAAAAGCCAAACTCCGATAGCTGTACAAGCTTCACAGCGAACCAAGAAGACAGATGAGAAAAATACGGAAAAATTACCTACCAGGCATTGCTGGATGTGCGGTGCGTATCATTTTGTCAAATATTGTGTTTTTAATGATCATGAATGTTATAAATGTGGTTTGAAGAGGCATAAACAATCTCACCGTAAAACTTAAATTGATTTCTGAGAAAAGAATTGACATCCTGGTAACGCAGTAAATGCGATTTTTTACGACAAAAGGAGGTAATTTTCATTTCATCAGTAAATTCGTAATAATGATAATGAATAATTTTTTCTGTAAAATTATAGTTTGACACTGGCTCTGATGTAACTGTAACATCAGAGAGAACAGAAAAAAATTGGTCTCCTGAAATTTCAAAAAAGTTCTCTGAAGGTTAGGGATGCTTCAAGTATTAAATTTAGATTTACAGGAGAAATTCAATGTTTTGTTTCTTTTTAGGGTAAAACTACAAACATTGTTACCTTTATTATTGAAGTAAATGAGTTAAACCTTTCGAGAGCTGACTGATAAGAACATTTTGCTTTGTGGGACAAGTCAATTTACTCACTTTTCTAATTCAGTAAACTCTGTTCCTAATAACACTGGTTATTCATGCAAATAAAATATACAAAGCGGAATTTGTAAGTCTACTGACAAAATTCTTTCGAGAATATCAAACAAATGTTAACATTTGGACTACTATTGACCCATTTTGACCCTAATTTGTAGATATTAGTTGCATCTGAGGCTTCAGAATATGGTATGGGTGAAGTAAGTTTACAGAAGTTCAAAGTCAGTATAAAGGAAAAAAATCACAGCTGAATAGAAGAAGGGAGATACACTTTAAAAAGGGGGGGGAAGTTGTTCTGTATCCTACATTCAGTTTGGATCAGTCTGAGAATTACGTAAGTACCTGGGCTATAAATCACTCGTGTAAAACAGTGAAGAGAGGTTTTTATCCAAATCCTACAGAATACGGACAGTATTCCCTTGAGGTGTGAACTCTATTGACTGTTTGTCAGCTAGTAAAAAACTGACTTTCAGTTGTACTTGTTAACTGGCTTAGTGTCGAACTAGTGACTGTAACATCCAACCAACATTAAATCCTGCATACCTCGGCAGCAATATACAACAATGAAATACATCATTTCTGACAATATAAAACACATTCTCAATAAGCACTGGAGCAATTTCATCACACACGCTGAGATCCTCAGGTTAGCCTGGGTGAAAGCATTGAGTCTATGCTGCAAAAGACTCGACCATGTTTGGCAGACAACTAATATATGACCGGCAGAGAAGAGGTGACCAGCTGGAGAAATATGAGGAATTTTGAAAAAGGATCCCCATCTCTTGTGGAAGCAACCATTGTCAGTGGAAATCAGAGGCACCTGACAGGGAAGCTGGATGGTACAAGACCTACCAAGCAACCACCCATGTTGAAACAAACTACAGAACTAAATCATAAGCCTGTAAAAGTCCAAACAGGGAAGAAACATAAACATGTTTGTGTAGTGAATCCTTTCTTCGAAATATTTTAAGCTTTTCTCTGAACCAACTTAATGTTTAATGTTAAATGTATGGAGCACTTTATGAAATAAACCCATCAGATATTGTATTATATTATAGTATATTGTATTCCTGATTTGTTTTGTATACATATATATATATATATATATATATATATATATATATATATGTGTGTGTGTGTGTGTGTGTGTATACATATATATATATATATATATATATATATATACATATATGTGTGTGTGTGTGTGTGTGTGTGTCTATATATATATGTATATACATATATATATTAGTAATTTTCAAAAAATACACAAAACACATACAAAAATTTATAAATGTTGTTGATAATACTTATTCACAGTGCTTGATATTCACGAAGTGAATAGAGCTGGTGAATTTATCGAATAACATGGAAAATAAATTCCTGTTTCATGCTAAACAGAAAGTATCAAACTGATAAATGAAACGGAGTGTTTTATTATAAATATTGCCTATACCATTTTATCAACGGTCAACTTTCATTGTAAATTCCGAGATATGGGCTATATTTATGATAAAACATTTGCTCTTTAGCATGAAACATTAGCAGAACAGGAATTTTTTTCCATATCCTTTCATTAATATACAATATATATATATATATATATATATATACAAAAGAGAGCACGAGAGAGAGAAAGATACTGTTTATATCTATACATGCATAATCAAATTTCTACACACTTCTGTAAGTTTGTTCATTTCATTCTTCTGCATACCTATGCAAAGTTACCTCGCATTGTTTGGTTAAAATTAGTTTTTAAGAATCATCACCAAACTTTGTTTTGGGTTTTATTTATTTCGCTTGGTTCACATTTCTACAACTGGAAGGATTGATGCAGTTGAGAACATGGACGGGGGCTGGGAGACCTATCCATTTGTATCAGTAATCTTCAAAGAAAATGTCATATCCTGCCAATGAAAAGAGAAGAAATGCACACTGCAAATTTCTATTCTGACCTGAAAGCCTTACTTCGTGAACCCGAAAATAGAAAAAAGAAAACCCATTCTTATTTGTTTTTGCGCACATTTCCTTCACACTTTAGAAAACTTTCGCATCCGTCTCTTCTGTCATGCAAAGAACAAAAAAAAAAACACCATCTTTCCTGCCATCAATGGAGCCAAGAAACTGTCAACAAAAACTGTCTAATTCAACATAGTCAATATAAACAGAGGTTTCTTCAGTTTTCAAGTGGATCTGACTAGCTGGATATGTATATATATATATCTGTCATGCATTCAGGCCACAACGATGGAACTACAAGGCTGAAAATTTAATTTACCTCGTATTTCGAAAAAAAAATGTTTTTTTTATTTTTTTGGGAAAATTCCCCTCCAAAACAGATTTTGAGAGGCGGGGAGGGGGGGGTTCAATTTACAATTTGATTTTATACTAAACTGGTCCTTTACTTTGTGTCTGGCTGAATTCACACTCGTTTTTATTGAAATTTGGAATTTTTTAGTTATCTCTGCCCAAAAGGTAAGAGAAGTAAATTATTCATTAATCTCCTTTTTTTTCCCAAATTTTCTGTTGATCTCCCCAAACACAGTATGCCACCAAAATAGGTGGCCATGTGACAATTTCTATTGAGTGATTAACAAGACCTGTTTCTATTTTGGTTTGTTAGTCTTTTAGTTGCTCGAGAAAAGCTATTCATCCAAATGAGACGAAAGTATTTCTATCAATCATGAAAAGATGTCCTTGTTGCTTTGGGTCTAAAACAGTTTTTATTTCCTGTTTTACATTAAAGGAAATGATTTTCCAAAAACACTTTGAATAAGCTTGTGCCGAGGAATGTTTGTCGCAATTGCAGTAAGCCTGTTGACAATGTTCATTTAGGGTCACCAATTGTAGTGAAAACTGGTTCTTATCAAATTCCCTGACCTTTTGATCTGAAATTTCCACGGTACAATGTTTGATCCATGTGATTAATGGAGAAGCATTGGGTTAAGTGAATTGATAAGGAAGGAAATTATGCTGAACAATACTTATTTGTCATGTAAAATATATACCTTTTTTTCTCCATTAGACTACAGACTTATTTACTTACCTATGTATCTTTATGAATGTGTGTGTGTGTGTTTGTGCTGTGTGTCTTTCTGTATATATATATATATATATATATATATATATATATATATATATATATGTATGCATATTCAATATTTGGATTATGATATTATACATAAATGACTTTTCCAAACATATTCAAAAACTTCGAAATAATTGACATTCAAGGCTTGTCCTCTTGCAATAATGTCAAAAACCAGTAACTTGCAAAACTCTGCTTCATTTTTTTTTTCCATCTTATTCTGGCAAAGGCTGTAACTAGCAAAATGTTTTAACAAATTCAACCAATAGACATCACGACTCTCGACATGGATCCCCAGAGACCACATGTGAAACCGAGGCCGACAAAAAGCAAGATGGAGAGATGAACTAGACAAATTCAGGAACTACTGGCTTTTTTTTGTTTTTTTAAAAATTCCTCCCCTAAATAGTTTTGAAGTGGGTATGTTAGGTAGGGGTTCAATTTTCAATGTAAGTTTATGCTAAATTGGTCCTTATTTTGTGTCAGGCAGGATTTATGCATTTAAAAAGAAATTCAGACTTTCTTCCACTGATCACCATCCAACAAAAGGCAAAAGAAGTAACTAATTTATTGATCACACGTTTTTTCCAATTTTTTTAATTGATCACCTTGCTGCCAAAAGATGTTGGTCACGTGATGGTTCCTGATGAGTGACTAACCAAACCTGTTCGCCTAGGAATCATAATGCTGTCAGGGTAACTCAACTGATGTTCCAAGCAGAAAACGTGTTTTTTTTTTGTTTTTTTTTTTCTTTGGCATGGAGGAAGCCGCAGCTCTTCAAATCCTTTTTTTTCTTTTATGTCTGTACAAACCTCCTGCTCCTCTGCATATTGATCTGCCAAGGCATCAGGCAACGTTTACTCATTCAATTTGCCGAATATGAAGAGAAGACCTTGATTGTGCATGCTGAGTTGATCGTCAGGGAGTGGGGGATTGAAAAATCAGCACTTTATCATCCTTATTAACGCGCAGAACAAAAATTACCCATGGCACGACTTTTCATGAATGACGTTTCATCGGAAATCCAACACACGCACACATACACACACACGTACATGCCATAAGCACACGCATACACAATAACACATATGATCACACATACACATTCCACATATTAGCACGCATGTACACATACCACATTCTCATGTGTACATGCCACATGCGCACACATATACACATACCACATACTTGTGTGCATGCCACATGCACACACGTGTTATGTGCTCTGTATATGTACATTTGTGGATGTATGTGGTGTATGAATGTGTATATAGCATTTATGTATGCGGTATGTTGTACATGTGTGGATGTGTATGTTAGTGGCATTTATGTGTATATATATATATATGTATTTTGTATTTTTGATGAAACATCCTTTGATAAAAAATCATGGATCAGAAATTACCACAATAACCTTCTGCGATCATTGACTAATCACTTGTGAAATGAGAAAGCAGAATATTTTCTTTCATGTGGTTGCAATGGCTGTATATGTCATGTAAACAAGTAATGTTACCACAGAGGGATTGTGTTGTTCAATGGGAGATAGAGGGCCATATAACCATGAAGCGTTTGAAACCGTTAACCAAAACTGTCAACTGTTTCCTAAGTTTTTAAGTCGGTGTGGCTGGGTGCCCGGCTAGGTATGTGTCATGCATACTGGCCTCACAATTAGAGCTAGAGGTCTGAAAAATTTAAACATTTACTCATTAAGTCTCGAAAAAAACTTTTTTTTTGTTTTAATGGAAAGCCTTTCTTCCAATAGGTTTTCAGTAGGAAGTTCAATTTGCAAGGTAAGTTCATGCTATGTTGATCTTTTAGTTTGTGTCTGGCAGCATTCATGCACGATTTTTTGATATTATTTGAAAATTTAGACTTTTTCAGTGATCGCCACCCAACAAAAGGCAAGAGAATTAATTCATTCTTTGATCACCCCTTTTTTCCAATTTTTGAATGATCATGTCTAACACAGCATGCTAACAAGTGACAATGAATTGATCACTTCTTTTCTCAATTTATCGATCGATTTCCCCCAACATGGCATGCTACCGAAAGATGTTGGTTACATTATGGTTTCTATTAAGTGACCAACCAGACCAGTTATATTATTTAACAGAAGATAAAAGACCTCACACCCATGAAGTGTTCTTATTTCTCTTCTTCAATTGCAAAGGTTTTTTTTTATTGTGAAGAAGCACAAAGGACTATAGAACAAGTATTGATGTAATTAAGTACATAATTTCTTCTATGCATTGTCTCAGAATATATAAATGACTTAGAACTCTAAGAAGAATGATATCAAAGAATAGTAATTCATTATATGCTGGCCAGTAAGATATGAGGTCTGTCTGAAATGTATCCAGATCTTAAGAACTAGTTGTATGGTTGTAAGATGAAACCTTTCTACCAATCAGAAAAGATATTACAGTATATACATGAACTGACACTTTCCTGTGGGGTGACTCAGTCAGCAATGAAACGCCATTGAGTGAGTTTGTCTACTGTGTGACTGTTGCATTCACAATGACTGAGTAAATCATTCCTAACGTCTTGTGTTGCTTTTTGTTTTTTTACAAAACATTGTCTCACTTGGTTCTGTCTTTCCCCGAAGTCCAGTTTTGGCTCCGGGCAACTTCTGACTTTTAAGTCTTGAATGGGAGGAGATTTCAGACCATGGACAAGATTAAGGAGAACATAATAAGGCAGTAGATGATTTGGAGCATGAGAAATAGTAGTATGGAACAAAGAAGAGTTTGTAGATATTTAGATAGATGTGGGCTCATGTAGCTTTGAAACAAGGCCGGATCCATTTTACAAATAGGAACCGATAAATCTTTTCTGGTAGATTCTCTTTGGCTTTTTTATACAGTACAAACACAGAGGATTTTGCTAAAAACAAACTGACCACAGAGAAAGCTGTTTGATATTATCACAGATAATGTTATCAAATGGTTATTCTTATCAAAATCAGTCATCCCAAATATTTCATTTAAAATGAATAAAAAAATCATATAGATGAATTTCATATTAACTTTTAATGAAGTAAAGTTGTTTATAACAACAAATTTGATAGAAAAACAATGGTTGTAAATTTATAACAATTGATATAAATTTGTATGATTCTTATATCCTTTAATGTCAGCCAGTTATTTTTATCTAGAAAACACTGTACCAAAATGATCACAATAAGCAGCCTTCTTTATGTATCCTTTGCCTAATGATATCAGCTGGTAACTGTTATCTAAAAGGTCCTATCCTAAAAGAATCACAATAAGTGTCTCCTTCTGTACTTGGAAACAGTGGCCGTTGAAATAAGAGTTGTCTATCCACCAGAGAAATTAACTAGTATCACAGTTAAACAAATAGTATGCTTTTTAATTAAGTAGTAATAATAGTAATATCAGCAGTACTATTTGTAGTTGTAGTGGTATTAGTAGTAGAAGCACCCTCATGTTGGTTAGGGCATCAGCTGTCTCTATTTAGCCATGCTATAAAATAGTTCTCTTGTCAAGGTCTTAAGATTAAAAAAATACAAGAATAAAAAAGATTGAAATTAGCAGCATGCTGTATTTGGCGTTGCTGATTGGAATAATTTTAAAAAAGGGATGATTGATGAATAAGTTGCTTCTCTTGCCTTTTGTTGGGCAGTGATCACTAAAATTCAGAATTTTCAAAAAATAGGCAGACACAAAATATTGATTAATTTAGCATAACCCTACATTGTAAATTGACCCATCCCCCACTAAAAAACCTATCAGTGGGAAGAATTTTCAAAAAACAAAAAAAAACGTTTTTTTGTAAGCATGATGAGCAATAAATTTCAAGCCCTCTAGCTCTTGTGGCATCCTTTAAATAAATTCTGTGTCTCAGGGAACCCTTTTATAAAAATCATTATTTATCTTTATTAATCTTTTTCTTTTTCTTTCACAGAGTTGAATCTCTTGAGGTAATCATAATATATTTTTCTGATAACTGGTTCAAGCCAAAAATAACTAAGTTTCTCTCAAGTTTACTGACAATGCAAAAAATAGCTGGAATCTGTCAACTTGATAAAGAGACCACATGAAGAGGTTTGCATTCACACAAGAAAAAAAAATCAAACATATCTGTACTCTCAAAAAAACCCTATTATTTAACCAAAATCCTATACAACATGAATAAACAGAATGAAAACAGATAAATACTACAAAAACTTAATCTTTTATGCTCTACGTTGAAAAAGCTTAAGATAAATCCAAGCAATAGGTCTTATGGGTCAAGGGAATATCATTTTGAAGCCAATTTAGATAATGAAATTTACTTTTCTAATTTGAAACCAGTACTTGTCTTTTGGTCGACAAATACTTGATGGGGGGGGGGGGGTCAAACTTCAGATAAACACACATGTATTATATCTTCAACTGTCAGGAGCCAATTTCTATCTTTGCTCTTGATACTTGTCAAATAAGAAAAAGCTTGCTCACACATGTAAGAAATTGGAAAGTGCGGCAATATATTAATTGCTTTTCTGCAAATGGCAGGATACTTTTCTTTCACAGAAATCCAGAATTTGTCCAGGGATAGGTCAGCAATTCTCATCTTGAGTGTATGATCAGACTGCAGCTCACAAAGTTCTCCTTCTTCTCTTGAAATCAAGTTCTTGGAATGAGCAGATGATTCAGAATATGTGGATCCTTCACCTGAACATACACTTCTGTTAAAAGGGAGGGAATATAATGTTCAATCAACCATTCTTTCAGGTTGGTTTCAATAAGACTTGAAATTGGCTCATATCCTTCTTCACTCATAAGCCTCAGTGGTAGATGAAAAAACTGCAAGATTTCTTTTTGCATCAGGATTTTTCCAAAGATTCAGTCTTCTTTCAAATCCAAGAATCTTGTCACTTGCAGTCAATACATTTTCTCCTAGGCTCTGAAGCGACTTGTTAAGCTGATTCATGTGATAAAAAATATCTGCTAAGAAGGCTAGCCTCTGCAACCATTTTTCATCACCAAAGAACTTGACTCATTGTTTTTCTTGAAATACATCTTGCAATACATCTTTCAGCTCAAGCGCCCTTTTTAGAACTTTTCCTCTAATCAGCCATCAGATTTCTGTATGAAGCATGAGATTTAAGTGGTCTTTGTCCTGGTTTTCCCATAGCTTTTTAAACTTTTCGGAGTGAACTAGTCTTTATTCAACAAAGTTAACCATTTCTATAGTATCATCAAAAACATTTTTCAATTCAACTCCAAGAAATTTTGAAATCAGCATCCCTCTGTAATGTTTAGACAATATCAATATTCTCTTGTTTTACAAGAGAAATAAAACCTCCTATGGAGACAATTATTGATAGGGCATCATCAGTACAGATTCCAACTCAGTTCCTCCATGAGATACCTCTTGTCTCCAGATATGAGGAAAAAATATTAAACATATCTATTCCTTTGCTTGTCTCAGGTAATTCTTTGCAACTGACAAAGTTTTCTTGAATTTCATCCTCATTGGCAAATTTTACAAAAGCAGCAACATGACATTTATTGGTAAGACCTGTTAACTGATTAACCTGGATGTAAAAACTTCTATTTTTCAGTTTATCACATGAAACATCTTCCGTATCATGTGACATGTTATCAAGATGTTGACTTATTGTATCATTTGAAAGTGAAACATCTTCAATTCTATACTGCATTTTGTCCTAAAATTTTACATGCTGTCATCATTAGTCTCTCACCTATTGTATGACTTACTTTTCTGCGCTGTAATCTCTGCAACCAAATAACTTGAACCTTTTCACTGACTCTGACTTTACTTTCATACAGTTGTGTGTATATGTGCGTATGTGTGTATCTGTATGTGTGTGTGTGTGTTTGAAAATCATTTGTATATATTTATTAGTAATGCACATTCAAAAAATAATTTATATTATCATATTAACAGTTCTTTAAAAGATTTGTTGAATCATGGGTAGAATCCCGCCCAGCAATGCATCATGGGTAAAATTCTATAAAATGACTTTATTAACTTGAAATTTTGTGAAATATCAAACTCTGGTTTGGTATATTTTTTTTGTTAAGAAAAATATGGGGAAAGAAGCAAAAACTTAATTTGCAATGCTATTTTTATAAATAGAGAACAAAATTTAGAAAAATTAAATTTCTCATGTCATTTTTCAAGTTTTGTTAGATCATAAATGTAGGGATATAAGATCAAACCTCTAAACTTTAGAATATTTTATTGAATGTATAAAAAAGAGACAAATATCTAAATTATTTGTTTTTCAATAAACAAAGCTTTGTTTGTAAAACAAAGGAATGTCAAAATTCTGTTTAATGTTATGAAAACAAACAAAAAACACTTGATGCTCAATCCTTTCTTTACATTTTTCGAGGAGCGGCATGTTTTGCTTCTAAAAGGGAAAAGAAATCTAATTTTCCGAGATATCTTATAATACTTTTATTTTCTCATAGCGCTAAGAAAAAAATGTGATTCATAGCATCTTTTGAATTAGAATCAAGCACGCACGTTTACTCTATTAAAAAGGCAAATATGATTCTTTTCAAAACTTTTAATCCAATAATTTTGATTACTTTTACCTTCATCTTAGTAGTTTTTTACAGGAGAAAACTAAGATGGAGGTAAAACGGAGTCGAAATTACAATGGGTGACAATACTTAATAAATAATGAAATAATGTCTTTTTCTTACTTATTGTTCTATACAGATCATGTTTGTATTTAGTATGTTTTATGATTTTGTTGCACAGTTGTAAAACTAATAATTGAAAATAGGAGAGCTCAACGTTTTTATCTTGTTTTATTCCTTCAATTCCTAATTAGGTACTTCTGATGCATTTGGCATACCATTTTTTTAAACAAGGAATTAAATTACACTGATTTAGAAAGAAAAACTCAGATCATATGTAGTTATAGAGAAAACCTACAAATGAGTAATTTATATTTTTCAAATGTTTAAAAAAAAATCCCATAAATAAGTTTGTGTATGTGTAATGAAATCATGAATATGAAATTAAATACAAAAATAACTCAAAAACACATTCGCATATAATTAGCCTATTTATCACTGTTTCTCATGGAACCCCTAGTAACCTCTTGTGGAACCCTTGGGTTTCAAAGAACCCCAGTTGGAAAATGCTGCTCAAGCACAATTGGTGCTCTGCCATCAACTATTGATAATCAGTTATAATTCAATTTTGCACTATTAATCATGGTTTGATTAACTGAATTATACAATTTGGACAACACATTAACAACTTGATGGCTAAAAATTTGATTAATAGCTTCTACATGATCAGAGAAATGCACACCTTTCACCAGAAGACTTATATCTTTATTTCCAAAGGATAAGTCTAGACCATGGGTTCTCAAACTGAGGTGCACATACAGCAAGGGTAGTGGTGTTAAAACTGGGAACAAATTTTGCTTGAGATCCCGCAGCTGTGTTCCTTCTGAAACTGATATTGTACACAAACCAGTACCACATATAAGAATTCAAATAAATGTAATCCACTGAAGAAACCAATGTTTACAGTTTCGGTTGATGATTTCTAACAGGATTGAATGTTGAAAAATGGACAAAAATCACAATCCTTTGGTCAAAATTTTGTCAGTTTTGATAGTTTAAAAGGATGTTAAAATGAACTTTTTGAAATGTATTGGATATTTTTAGCATTCATCATATTTTTGGCCACGTGATGTTTGGGCTGTGGGAAATGTGGCTACAGAAGGACTGAGAAGAAATGTTGAAAAAAAGTTGCAGTCATCTCTTATCTCATCTCATTAACTTAGCTTTGGTAAAGTATTAAAGATGTCTCCTTTGATTTTTTCATTGAATAGTGATTGAGTGATGCTTAGAGGCTTGAAAACATAAGATAAATATGAAAATTCAAATATGAACATCTGCCTTTGGCATGGAAATGTCTTCTTAATTTCCAAACAGACAGATTTAGCCAAGCAGCTTGCTAAAAAGCAAAAGAACTTGATCTGAGGTTAAGAAGTGAAAAGGGAAAGAAAAATAATCTATGCAAATAGTTTTATTGACAAAATTCCCTGAGAAGTCATCAAAAATGATTGTACCTGAAAACAGAACTAACTGAACCATTAAAAAAAAGTCAGTTACCAGACAATTTTAAGATAGCTCCTGCTACATTGTATGGCTTTTTTTTTATTCAACTGAGCAGACATTGAGGAATTAACTAAAAATAAATTGAGTACTTGGAAACAGAGGCGTTTCAAGATAGGGGTCTTCCTTTTACTGGAGGAATTAACAAGTGTCACTCACTTGGTATATCAGTTGAATGAATACCTTGCCTTTCAATACATGTTCATAATGCTTTATTGAAATGTATACTTTTAGTACATTTAGTTCATTTCTGGCTACTATGTTTGCTGTGTATGTGATACAGTGAGAAAACAATTTTGAACAGATTGCAGATAGTAGTTTTTATATATCATCTTTTTGTACTCATTTCCTGAAGACAAAACAGAAAAGGAAATTTAAAAGAATCATATAAATCATCAAGGGTACTTCAAATTTATTATGATTTATTTTACATCTCATTGGTTGGAAATTTTGAAATTGCTTTGAGAATCTTATAGTATAGCCTAATTTTGAGTCTGCCAATCAAAGAAGAGAGCATTATTATTGAAACTCTTAAGAAACCAGTTTTCAATTGATGTAATCAAAATGAGATTATTTGTTTATTTATATATTATTTATTTTGAGTCTGGAAATGTATTCTGACAATCAAAGGAAATGGAAGACAATTTTGAAGCTCTCAGAAAACAACAGTTTTTCTAAAATATTTTACAATAGATGTAATTTTTAAAAAAAACTATCGGGTTTTAAAAGTAATGTAACAGATCCATCAGCTCCTATTGTCTTGGTTTCCTTGCAATTGGAACCAAATGGTTGATTTATGAAATATTGTGTGCTTCTTGGAGTGCAACTATAAGTACACGTTAACCAAATACAGGCACGAGTGTCTTCATTTTGTTTAAGATACACCATCCTTGACCTTGAAGGATAATCAAGATGATGCAAACAATGATATGAAGTAATTTCTCTTTCTGAATAATATTCTAAGCACCTAACCCACATAAAAACTAGAAAATTTAATCAATTTCAGAGACATTTTGATGGATGAGTGTTTGGACATATACTAGCTAATTTTTCTTATCAGTGAATTGCTCAAATTGAGAATTCCAGTCGTATATAGATAGTGAGATAACAATGTTTCCTCATAGCCTCCAGAAGTAAAGGAACACTGTTAACATGCATTACCACAGCACCAAACCACTGGTATCAAACAACTTGGGCAAATTTTTGCATTTAAGCATTTAAAAAAAAATAGATTGATTATGTAATGATTTGCAGTGCACCTTTAGTAAAATAAATGAATAATCTCAAGACAAATTA
Organism: Thysanoteuthis rhombus; assembly: GCA_963457665.1. Classification (NCBI taxonomy): domain Eukaryota; kingdom Metazoa; phylum Mollusca; class Cephalopoda; order Oegopsida; family Thysanoteuthidae; genus Thysanoteuthis; species Thysanoteuthis major. Next base: position 43,681,966 of record OY735220.1, on the reverse strand, counting down.
AAGTACTTACATATAAACTTCTTTCCCTAAACTTCTGTTCACACACACACATACTTGCACACACATATACATACATACATATATATATGTATATATATATATATATATATATATATAGTACAAATCAGGAATGCAATATAATATATTATCCAATGTATGATGGGTTCATATCATGAAAGTGCTCAATACATTCAACATTAAACATTAAGTTGAGTTTGAGTAGAGCTTTAAATATATATATATATATATATAATGTATATATATATATATATATATATGTATATATATATATATATATATATATATATATATATATATATATATATATATAGGTTTCTTCAGTTTCCAAGTTGGTTTGACTGGCTGGCTATATATTTATGTATCATGTGTGCAGGCTGCACCAATGGAACTAGAGGGCTAAAAATCAAACATTTACACCTTATTATATTGAGAAAATTAAAAAAAAAAAATCTTTCCCCACCCTCATAATAGGTTTTGAGTGGGGTTTAACTAAATTGCTCCCTTAACTTCTATCCGACAGCTTTCAGACTTTATTTAGTAATCACTGCTCAACAAAAGGCAAAAGAAGTAATTTATTCAATGATCACTCATTTTTCCTATTTTTTAATTGATCAACCCCAATATCACATTCTACCAAAAGATGTTGGTCATGTGACAGTTTCTTTTGATTGACCAACCAGACCTGTATTTGTTTTTTCAGAAGCTCTGATATTTATACACATGTGTAGGAAAGTTTACCATACGTATAAGATTGTGTCTAATTATGTACGTACTGCATTTTTATATGAGACTAGTTTCACAAGTGTTGGAGCTTGTAGATCAACTTGGAAAAATGATTTCATTTTACTCTGTTTAAATACATGAAGGGTGGGTGGGGTGGTTTTTCTCATAAAGATAAGAATTTCTAGCGACACTGGTAGCCAGGCTGTGACCTTGGGTGAATGTTTGGTTTAGTAGGGTGGATCTCTCAACAAGGAAATCAATTCTCCTGTTAAGCATGTTGATAACCAATGTTGCCAACTTGGCATGTTTTGACAATGAGAAAATTCAACCTTTAGTGCTATTTTTCAGCAGTTTTCACCATTTTTTGGCTATTTCTTAGTCATTATAGTTTGAGGGCTGTTTTTATTTGGATAGGTTTCATGTTTCTGCTCCATAGGTGACTGTAGGAAGGTAACATTTGTTATGGACTCTTCTTTTTAAAACTGATGGGATTTTCTTGTTTTTGAGGGTTAAGCTCACTCTACAAAAAGCTTGTCAACCAAGAGTGATTCTTTGATTTATTTCTTCTTCGTTCAAGGGTTTCATTGAGATTCATTGTCTGAGGAAGTTGAAGTGGTTTCCTTTCTATAGCTTTGCATTTTTTATTCTGATTGTGGTGTCTTTGTCCTCTACATTTTTGTTGCACATGACATTTATTTTTCTTAAGTTCATGTGAAGACAAACTTTCTTGCTTTCTCCATTCAGTTTGTCTAGCATTATATGGACATCATGAAAGTTTTCAGCAGAAAAAATGATGTTGTCAGCAAATCTGAGGGTACCATGCTCAACATCACATGAAGAGACCTTGACAGCAGTGCGTATTAGAGCAAAAACAAAGTAAGAGATATCATAGAATCCATTATAAAACAGCATGCACACCAAAGGTGGAAATAAAACGAAAACCAGACAAGGACTATAAAACGGAAAATCACCTGGGATGAAGAGATGTAAAACAGAGCTGAGAAGAAAGAGCTTAACACAGCAGATAGTGTCAATTTGGAGCAGCCTTTCTAAAGATGTTGTAACAGTATCAAGTGTGAACATATTTAAGGAGAGGTTGGATAAGCTATGGAAGAGTCAGGTTCTTTAATACATTAAGTCAAGATTACAGGTGTCTTGAATAAAAGTGTGACCCAACCCAGCTGTAAGGACAAGTCCTAGGATATAATCTGAGCTGAAAAAAAACAAAAAAACCAAAAAACTCAAATGGCAATGGGCTGTTTAGATTGCAAGAATGCCAGACAGTGGCTGGACATCATGACTCACAACATTGATTTTGAAAGATCATTTGTGAAATTGAGGCTAGCAAAAAATAAGATGGTTCCATGATACCCACAATTGAGAAGTGAGGTGAATCTTGGGGAAGGTCTATGTCTATTTAAAGACACTAAAGGGCTGCTACTGCTGCTGCTGCTGATGATGATAATGATGATGATGACACTGAAAGGCATCCAGTGTACCTGTTCATCATGTCTGACAGTGTTGGCATACCTTTTGAGATGAACATGGTGTAAAATGTATGGATATCATAGAGCAGAGAATAGACATTTAGTATTCAGCGTTTCTTGAAAATTTCCCCCAAATCGGTTCTTAGTGGGGGGGGGGGGGAGGTTCACTTTGCAATGCAAGTTCATGCTAAATTGATCCTCAGTTGTGTCTGGCAGCACTTATGCTTGCTTCGCAAAAATTCGAACTTTTTCTGTGATCATGGCTGAACAGAAAGCCAGAGAAGTGATTGATTATGATCATCCTTTTTTTCCGATTTTTTAATTGATTATCCCCAACAGCATTGCGTAATATCTGTTGTGCACCCCAAGAGCAGTGATTTCAAAACTTTGAAAACTCAAGAACCCTTTCTATAATGAAAATATTCTTATGGGCCCTTATTTTCATTTTTTTTTTACTGCAATCAATGAACTTCAAGAATGAGCAACTTTCGACCATTGAAAAATCATCTTTATTCTAAATGGAATACGTTTATTTGAATTCTGATATATGGTGCAGGTCTGTGGACAATAATCAATTTTGAATAGCTGTGCGATGGATGGTTTTGTTTCCCTACCACAAGGTTTGCAATACCAGGGCTAGAAGGAACTCTGTTGTGGACGACCAAGTAATATTTGTCCCAAGTTTTGAAATCATAACCCTAGAGGTGTGTGCACCTCAGTTTGAGAGCCCATGATCCAAAACTATCTTTTGGAAATAGAGATATTAGTCTTTTGATAAAAGATGTGTATTCCTCTGATCATGCAGAAGCTCTTAATTAAATCTTTAGCCTTTAAGTTGCTATTGTGCTGTCCAAATTGTATGATTCAATTAATTAAACCTTGATTAATTGTGTAAAATTGAATTATAACTGATTATCAATAGTTGGTAGCAGAGTAGGCTTGTGAAAATGATTGCAGGTTTCTCAAAATTTTGCGCATCCATTTAGATGATTGGCTTTCTCCATTGATAATGATGACTCCCACTAATCATTTATATAATAAGTCATGTTGGTTACACTTATAGTATCAGTAGCAGTCATCAGCCCCCCTCCTTACCCTCTTATCAAACTAAACTTTTTTTCTCCCCTCTCAGAGTGGTAGCTTAATCTATTTCAGATAACAGTGCCCAAAAGTTCATACCGAATAATGAATTACAGTAATTATTTGTGTATAATATAATTGTTGAACATACCATCACCAGAGATTTGCCTGACCTCTCTATCATGGGCATCACAGAGCTAATACTTTCTAAATTCATCTAGCTCATCACGCCATCTCACTTTCTGTCGGCCATAGCCTTGCACCTGATCTCTGGGGATCCCCATTATGAGTCATGATGTTCAGCGGTTATCTGCTATTCTTGCAACATGTCCAGCCCATCCACATTTGAATTTTCTAACAGTTTTTATGATATCATGGACTCCTGTCCTTTCTTAAATATACTGTGCTGCCTTATTATCTCTTCACGTGAGGTTGGGCTGGATTCTCTCATGTGCATGGTTCTCAGTTTGAGGGTTAATCAGAACTGTGAAATCTTGGAAAAAAACACTGGGTATAATATACACTGACTAATCAGAATTTGTAGCTGCTCAGTTCAACCTCAGTTCAAATTTTCACCCAGTTTGTGCTGACTAAAAATTAGATTTTATATAAGTTACATTATATTTTAGAATACGAAATTAAAATATGACAACATGGATGAAGCTGTCATGGAGTCTGTCTTTGACATAAACAGCAGTGAAGCGGACAAAAATGTGTTTAAAATGAGAATAAAACATTTAAAGCAATGGTTGGTTAGTGATTCAAACTCTTTGTTGCACATTACTTAGCTTGCAGCGTAGATATAATTTACTTTTGGTCATCACGTTCAAAATATGGCAATGTATTTGGCTAAAAAAAAAGTGGGGTAACATTCAGTTCACTTATATGATATGCACACTCAAATTTTAGGTTTAATAAACTTTGGGAAAAGTGTGTCTTATACACAAATAATTACAGTAATTATTTGACTTTATTAACACTTTAAAGTTCTCCTTCCAGAACACTTGAGATGTTTTCTTTAACTTACAATTACCACCGGAAACATAACAAGAGATTTTGGTCCTTTGAGGGGGCTTCCTCCAACAATCGGAGAGATTTGTCAGTAGAAATGCAATGGGTAAATTACAATTTATGAAGATTTTAGTAGTTCCCCTTTCGCTAAGGGGTCCACTAGGTTTCAAAAAGTCCCCCTCACCCCTCAGCTATGCCTCTTGTAACCATTATATAATTCTGGCTGATAATATATATACAGATAACGAGAAAACCAAAACAAAACAAAAGGGTTTTTTCTTATGAATTTACACTTGAAAAACAAACTTTTGAACCAACTTTTATGGATTATGATAAAACTGCCAGCCCTGCCTCGGTTGCTTCATTTTTTTTCACAATACGCCTTTTCTGTAGGTTCTTATCTCTCTGTTACTTGAATCTCTACAAACCCACCAACCACATCCCGATTCTTCAGACAGTGCTCCCAGGTTACGTGGAGCAATATAGGATGATGCAATCAAAGGTGCCAACTGATTGGAGTTGTCAGTTCCAGGGGAACAGGTGTAACAGAGCCAATATGACAAAAAAAGATGTAATTTTTATCTAATCAAGATCAAAATCTCTCTCTGTCTCTCTCTCTCTCACCAGGAGCACTGAAATAGACACAAGAATGGATGTCTCTCTCTATTTCTGACCAAGAGCACTGAAATAGACTCGGGGAGGGACATCGCTCTCTCTCTGACCAGGAGCAAAGAAATAGACACAATAGCGGATCTCTCTCTCTCTCTCTCTCTCTCTCTCTCTCTCTCTCTCTCTCTCTCTGACCAGGAGCACTGAAATAGACACAGGGAGAGATGGACAGATGAGTGAAAAGAGAATAAATATACATTTTTTGTTGTATGGTTGGGTTGGTGATCGTGGCTATACTGATTCAATATCTCTAAGATTATTTCATCATTTCTGAGTAATGCTGAGTTATCTTTTCAGATTTGTATAAGAAATTCATCAAATGTCAGACTGGAATTATGGCTTAAAAATCATGTCTATCAGGGTTAGTGTTGTCATAGCTGAGCATTAAAAAAAAACATGATGTTGGATGTTCCCAGTGATTGTCATTCAAATAAGATGTTCCTGGCCACTGTCATGGTTGTCAACACATGTAAATAACATAGTGACAATGGCTAGACTTAAGTTAAAAATCGCTATATCTTAAATGCTGGACAAGAGAAACAAATGCTACCAAGTAAGAAAAAAATTATTAGAAAAAATCTTTTAGAATTTCATTTGTGACTGTAATTGTAACACATCTAGTTTGTGACTCAATGTCATGACATGTTGGGGATGATCAATTGAAAGATTGGAAAAAGAGGTGATTAATGAATAAGTTACATCTGTCCTCCTTTAATCACTAGAAAAGTCAAAATTTTACATTCTGAAATTAGTCCACCCACTAAAAATTGTTTTGGTGGTGGATGGAGCAGGGGTTAATTTAAAAAAAAACAAATAAAAGTTTTTTCTAGACAAAAGGAGCAAATATTTAAATTTTCAGCCTTCTAGCTCCACTGACATGGCCTGTCTATATGAAGCATATACAGCCAGTCAGCCTGACCAACTTGAAAACTGAAGAACCCTATTTTATCAGGATGAGTGACAATTTTCTTCGAGGGTTTCTAATATGAGAAAATTCAATGAATGTGACCGAAGAACAAGAAAGATCAGTACCTAGTACTACCAGTTAGTTTTAAAAATTTACTTAAAAAATGACAACGCTGTACAGGCATCTTCCCTTCTTACTTAGTCGCTCTCTCTTTCACTCTCTTGTCATTACAGTCTCATGTTTTTCTTCTGAGAAGGAAATGATATAAGCTAAAATTCTGGACTATTGGAGAATTTTAAAAATACCTCCTGATTGATGGAATTGAAACCTAAATTGAGGACATGTCCGTAAAAATACGGGCATATGGCAACCGTAATCAAGGTGCAGATAGGATGCATTTAAAACTGTATTCAATTAGAGATTAATATTTATGAGTCAGTATTTTTGGCATCTCTCCCCTGGCAATTATTCAAGAAGGATAATTAATCAATTTATTTTCTTTCATCCTGATCATCTATAAATATTTATAAATGTACTCACATAGATAACACACTAAAAAACACTCACACACACACACACACACACACACACACACACACACACATATATATATATATACAGGTCTACTTTGTGACCTAATAGAATCAATTATATGACCAATGTCTTGTCACAGCATATTATGTTAGGGGTGATCATTTGGAAAGATTTTGGTTGAAAGTTCCTAATATATACATATATATAATTGTTGTGTGTGTATGTATGTGTGTGTGTGAGTGTATAAAGATTCATGAACATATTTAAAGATATGTTCATTGAAAACATAACTTCATACAGATATATATACATAATTACATAGATCAATACCAACACTACAGTACCTACTTTCACACACGTATACATTTTGATAAAATCTTGTGCTTTATATCGTGGATAAAATTAAATTCATGGTCAATTTACGAGGAATCTTCTTAACCCCATTTGCTAGAACTAAATTAAGTGGTATGACTTATTTTATTTTTTCAAGCAGAAAATTTGATCAAATTTCTGAAAAAGTTTGATATCATTTTAGTAGACAGATTAAAATGAAAATGTAGAAATTATTTATCATTTTACCAGAAGACCAAGTGTTTTTTCTCAATTCCTATTGGAGTGTTAATATCACCTAAATCTTCCGTATGCAGTTTCTTTTCTGATTTAGAGAGTGATTCATTTAGCTATATATGAATTGATACTTTTATTGGGTGACTTTGTACATCAGACTGAAGCTAATTGCTTTTTACCTAAGGGTAATAATTTAAATTTTTCTTTTTCTTTGTTTTGTATTTATCATTTATGTTCATAGCAAGACTTTAAGTAAAAAAGTTTGTTTGTTTGTTCCTTCCTCTTCTTCTTCTTCTTCTTCTTCTTCTTCTTCTTCTTCTTCTTCTTCTCATAAAATTATTTTTCATGAAACCATTCGTTTGCCGAAATAGTGTAAAGTGATGAACCAATTACCATTGATTTGAAGGGAAATTTTTTTGGAAGTATTCCGAGACCCCAAAATTAACCATGCATGAGGTTTTTGCCACAACTGACAGTGATGCAATGATTGCAGAAAGGCATGTCTTTAATTTTGAGAGAGTATGTAGGTGTGAGGTAGGTTTATAAGAACCTGTACTAATGTAGGTCTTCTACAAAAGTGAAATCGCTAAAGGAAGTTTTGAAAAGCAGGTGATACCTACATATGTATATTTATATGTCCATGGTGAAAATTTATAAACATGATAATATGTGATATGTTTCCTCTCTGAGTGTATTCTATTCTCACTTGAATCTGTTTCCCTGTGTTAGGGTTCACTTTTACATAGTTGTTAGTTTTATTATTCAAGGTTTGGTCTGTTTCAACATACCTAAGATAATTATGAGAGGAAACATACCACAAAGAGCTGATGTTTTAACAACATACTGATCAGGAAAATGTCTATAGTATCTTCAGCTTATTTATCATTTGATATAGTATAACAACCAGCAAGCAAAGTATCTCCTCTATGAAAAACAGAAAAACATAACAAGCAATGACCAATCACTAAACAAGAAGAAGAAAAAAGATTTATGAATAGAATAAGAAGGTCCTACACCCTAGAAAAATAGATATCCTAAATAAGGATCTAAAATGAACCAAATCATTTGTCTGAAGAAGCCTGAACAGGACGGAAACATAAATGTGTTCGTGCAGCAAAATCTCTACTTCATCATATTTTAAGCTCTACTCTAAATCAACTGAATGTTTAATGTTGAATGTATTGAGCACTTTATTGAATAAACCCATCACACATTGGATATCATTATATTATATTATATTATATTATATTCCTGATCTGTATTGTATATATATATATATATATATATATATATATATATATATATATATATATATATATATGTATTCTGCATCTTTATATATATGTATTCTATTCCATCCAAATATAAAACTCATCAGTGGTATGGATATATTTTCATTCCTATTATTTTTTAATTAAATTACTCATAGCTTCTATAGATTTTTTCTAAAATTAAAATTCCTTTTGATTACGTCAATCAAAATCTACAGACTTATTATCTCCGTTTTCAAATCCAAGGAAATATTCTTTAAAGTTGGATATTGGTAACCATCAACCAAAACTGTCAATAAAGGTTCCTCCAGTTTTTAAGTGATTCTGGCTGGTTATGTATGTGTCATGTGTGTAGACCACGCCAATGGAGTTAGAGGACAGAAAATTTTAATATTTAATCCCTATTATGTCTAAAAAAAAACGGTTTTCTTGTTTCTTTAAATTTTTTTTAATGTTGGGGTGGGGTTTGGGGCATTATATAATGTGAGTTTATGCTAAATTGGACCCTTAGTTTGTGTTCAGCAGCATTCATGCTATTTTTTTTAACTTGGTATTTTCAGTTATCCAACAGAAAATGAGGGAAGAAACCTTTTTTCCAATTTTTCAATTGATCACCCCCAACATGCTGCCAAAAGACATTGGTCACATGAAGGTTTCTATTGCGCAACTAACCAGAGCTGTTTTCGCTTTTCTTTTATTCTGCTTTCCATCATGATGGTTGCTATCCAAGTTTCAGAATGTTGAATTAATTTTGCTTTCAAAATTTGGGCAGAGCTGGGTAATCTTGCTAGAATGAATATAAGCTTAGAATTACTGTATCTGACTTTCTGTCAGTTCCATGAAACAAAATTGACGTATGATGCATGTATATTGGAATTATTTCTGTCAGTGTTTCTATTATGTTCAATGAGATTGAACTCAAGTGACCCAAAATATTGGCCAGTTCTCTACATCTGAAAAATGTGCAATGTACAATCAAGGAAATATGTATATATATTTCTGATTGCGTAATCATATTGAGCAGAGTAGATTGTCTAGAGAAAAAGAAACATGCATCGCAAATTTTGTTAATGAAGGGTGAGGAATTTGAATGTGGTTTACAGGAAAATCTTGAATAGAGCTGTTTTGATTTCTGCGGGTTTTGATGTATTATGGTAAAGACATTGCTGTACAAGTTAATGTAACTAAGTATATGCTCGGAAAAAATACATTAAATTACCATAAGACCTTGAACAGTGCTGTGTAGGTTTTAATGTATTACAGTTAGGGAATTGCTGTACAAGTTAATGTAAGGAGGTACAAGCTGGGAAAAATACATCAAATTACTATAAGACCTTGAACAGTGTGGTCTTTTAACAGTATGTAAAATTCTGGAATGAATTAACTGTACTCTTCAAGGTATACCTGTACTTCAATTCAAGGTATATCTGTACAATGAATTTTTTCTGCTAACAAAGTTGGACAGAGGTCATGTATCCACCAATGTGAACCTGTCTCTTTGTTTGTTTGCCCACACAATATCTCCAAAAGTTCTCAATGAATTTCACCAACATTTTGTGGAAGGATGGATCATAGGACATTTGATTAAATTCTGGGGCAGATCCAGTTATTTTTGTGATTTTGGACTATCTTTTGACTTTTGGAAGCAAAGTAATGACATGAACATCTGTCTCTAAATAGATATATATGTTTGTTTATCCAAACAATATTCTAAAAAGTTCTCAATGATATTTTGTGGAAGGTTAGGTCATAGGCCATAGAACAATTGATTAAATTTTGGAGCATACCCAGGAATTGTTTTGGGGGGATTTGGGATGGTTTTTAAAAAAATCTTTTGGAAGCTATTACACAGCATTGACAAACTACTTGGTCTAAGGGGAAATAATCAAGTGTTGAAATGAATGATGGTTCAAAGGGATGTCTCTGATGAATAGTTATTTCAAGCATCCAAGATGGCGTAGTCTAGGATCTGTAATCTGATTGTTCAGTTTTTAATGACCATGGTGTTGGCAGATGTACGTGCTCTCAGAGAGCTTTCTATTTTAGGTACTCAACTTTTTGTGAGACCATGTGTATCATTTTATTCTCCTCATTTCATTTTTCTCTTTTCTCCATTCTGTTATTCCTTATGGATCTTGAAGGCAAAGTCTCTATTGTTGTCAGGGGCTTCGGAGCAAGTGCATTATATTTCTTAGTCTATTGTTTCTGTAAGTGTTTGTTTATGTGTACCTGATTGACTCTGATTTTGTGCACAGAAGTTTTTATGTTGATGTATTTGAGGAATGAGTGTCCATACATTATGGCTGGGAACAGAAGTTGGAGTTAATATTTGCATCTTATGTACCTTAGTAAGGGTCTGTCTGAACATAATTTATGGATTAACATACAGTTTGTTTTCATACATTGTAATTACTTGCTTCCTTGCATTAATGAAGTACTTTTCTTTCATTCATCCTTATTTTTTATTTTGTCTCTCTTTCTTTCAGTTGTTTTTTTTTTTCCTTCAGCCTTTTGATCTTTTTTCTTTCTTTCTTTCTGTTTTCATCTTTTCTTTCCTCTCTTCTTTCTTTCTTTCTTCATTTATTTATTTATTTCTATAGTTTTAGTGCTCAATCTCTCACCATTCTTTCGTAGTTTCTTTCTTTCGTTCTTCCAATCTCTCCTCTGCCTATCTCTCTGTCTATAGTTTTAACATTCAATCTCTCTTCCTTCTCTCTTAATCTCTTTCTTTCTTTCTTTCTTTCTGTCCATTCTCCATTCATTTGTTTGTCTCTTAAACCCCTTCACTTTTTCAATTTTGTCTTTCTGTCTTTCTTTCTTTTATTTATTCATTTATTTATTCATTTCTCTAGTTTTAGTGTTCAATCTCTCATCCTTCTTTCTCAGCTTCTTTCTTTCTTTCTTTCTTTCAATCTCTCTTCTGCTTATCTTTCTGTCTATAGTTTTAATGTCCTATCTCTCTTCCTTCTCACTTAATTTCTTTCTTCCTTTCTTTCTGTCCATTCTCCAATCGTTTGTTTGTCTCTTATTCCCTTTCACTTTCTCATCTTTCTGTCTTTCTTTCTTTCTTTCTTTAATTCATTCATTTTTCTTTCTTTCTTTCTTTACAATTCATTGTTTTGATGGGGGCAATCTTCCCCTTCATTTCTCCCACCTTTTCCCGTTTCTTTCTTTCTCTCTCCCCACTTCATGTGGTGGAAGAAAGATTGAAATTAGTGTGTAAACTGAGCCTTTGTGTACCCCTGCAACTATGCTGAGATGCCATAGTTTATTTGGAATATGCATCATAGTTATCCAAATGTAAAAGGCCTCAAACCCTTTTGTCCCTCAATGCAATGAATAATTACTGAATACACAGCTTGATGAATATTTATTAAGTAAACAATTCCATGAATAGTTATTGAACGATGTCTAATTGCACTCTGAGCAAATAGAAATAAAACCGTGAAACTAGAAAGCATGTAAGGGAAGTCACTGAAAAAATTCCAAGAACCACACCAAAATTCAACCAATTTTTCCTTAAATAATGACTTATCTAACAACAAAATGTAATTTGAATTCATTGTGAACTTTTGGAGATACTGTGTGGACAAGCATAAATGAATACATGAATGTGCAAAAAAAAATGAAAAAATATATCTCCCAATCAAAAAGAATTCCTGGATCCACCCTCAAATCTAACTGATTCTTCCTTATCCTATGGCCTACCCGTCTTTTGGAAATTCATTGAGAACTTTCAGAGATATTGTGTGATGTGGACAAATACCTACAATGTAGGGTAGATGAATGTGTATGGATCCGCCGCAAAATTTTATTATTTCTTCAGTTGCTCAACACCCACACTTCCATGAAATTTCATTGAAATTTTTCGAGAACTCCTGGTGATATCAAGTGGGCACACAAAGAAACAGACAGACAGAGAGATGGATAGATAGACACGGTTGTATACACATAACTCATTGAAACACCATAGGCATAGATATGTAAGGTATCAATTCTTTGTATACAGAGTACTTTAATTCAGATTAAGTGCAGCAGTTCGTTACTTTTTGTAATAATGTTTGACATCTTGAAAATTTGAATGATACCTTCTATTATACTTCCATTGTGTTGCACCAAAGATGAAGAGAGTTTTGGGGTTGAGGATTTCTGTTTGTGATATTGTAGACTATAAGATACACTGTATTAATGTAAGCATTATATTGATAGTTGTTAATAGCTGAGGGATTGAGATATTAGGATTGGGATTTTGTGGTAAATAGTAAAGGGATAAGTGGTTGTGCTATTGAAAAGAATCACAGTGTTGTAATACCTACAAATCCTTTGAATACTTTCAGTGAGGTCTTTCAAGTATATGGACATTGTAACTCCATCAGAACTGGCCCTAGGGGTCTTGGTTCTGCAGGCAAGCTGAACTTCAGAGCCCTTTTAAGGTATAGGATTGTCTCATATTCATGATTTCATATCAAGAAATTCTTTGACTGTTTTTATTCAATTCAATTTATTCCCTTTTCTCATTCTCCATTTGTTTTGGGAAACTTCTATTGTCTCAGATGCACGATAGGCACCTCCTTAGCACTTGACACCCTGGGAAGCTGCCTGTGTACCGAGGACCAGCTGGAGGTGGTTTTCAATTGTTCAATAATTATTCACAACCTCTTTACTAGAGTTGGTTCCTTACAAGAGAAGTGAATAATAGAAAAATTCATCTGTACCATCTCCTGCGAACGTGGAAAAGCATATAAGGCAGAAACCATTTGTTCCTTTAAAGTCAGAATTGAATAGCATAAAAGTCATATCACGAAGAGAGGTAGAAAAGTCTGGTATGGTAGACAATATTTAGAGAGAGAGGACTTAAGTGATCCTCTTTAGGATGAGGTCCAAATAGTTTAGGAAGATTACTGGGGAGTGAAACAACAGCAGAATATATTATCGTGTTCGACAAATACGTAAATGATGTCTGTGGGGGTTTCTGCATGGTCTGGTTTTCTTTACTCATCAGTGGGGGGGGGGGGGGTGTTGGAGAGCGTCCTCATGTATAAATGTGGAATAATCTATGTTATTTTGATTACTGAGAATGGTGTTGTATTTCTTAGTCATGTCGCTGAGGATGAACCAAGCCTGTTTGTATATTAGCCACCATTCTATGTGACACATTTTTTCTAAAAAGAAGAGACCTCTTTCTTTGCTTACAGATTGTACAACTAAAAAAAGCCATAGATCAGATCTTTTCACTTTATTTTTCTTATTCAATAAAAATGCTTCTATGGGCATCTCCTTAAACAATTTACAATAGAAATACTTATTCAATGTAAAAATATACATCCATTAAAGTAATAAAATGTATGAAACTTAATAAAAACTCACCATCACTATTTGAACAAATTTGAGGCCATGTGAGAGAGTAAATATGGGTAGAACAAATTCTAATCATGACATGATTTGTGTTTTCCTCAGGAAAACATCTAAAATAGAATTCTAAAGAATCTGGAAATTATCAGTCAACCCGCCAAAATAAGGCTGAAAAAAGTCAAAAAAGCTTTTTTTTCTCAAAAAATTGAAAAAAAAAATCTCAGAAGGGATCTAGTGGAGTACTGATGCCAATTTTCAAGTCTGTAGACAACGGTATGGCCAGGACTGCTAGAACACACAAACAAACAAACACGTACACAAATAGAATACAAAAAAAAGATAGCACCCTTCATCTTCTTTGATGGCTATGGTTTTTCAATTTCTACAATCTTATCAGTTCAGAGAAACATGTATCAGGCACATTTTATTTAACTATTTTCCTAAATTTTTCAATATATTTCAGTTGATAACTCCTCAAAAGATTGGCTGAAATGTTGTGATTACAACAAAAAAATGCAAAGGACGAGTTCAGTGGTCTGAATAACTCTTTGAATGATTTTTTGCAGAATTATAGACAGTGACCCTTAAAGATTTCAAGATTTGACTCTTCTATGACATTCAAGTGGAACTCTTTACTTGAGAATTTATAAGAAACAGGTCTGGTTAGTCAAACAATAGAAACTGTCAGATTCTTTTGGCAGCATGCTATGGTAATGGTGATCAATTAAAAAATTGGAAAAAAAGAGTAATCGATGAATAAGTCACTCTCTTGCTTTTTGTTGGGTAGTGATCACTAAAAAAGTCCAAATTCTTTAAAATCAAGGGTGAACACTGTCAGACATAAAGTATGGACCAATTTAGCATAAATTTACATTATGAATTGAACTCCCTGCTGATAAACCTATTTAGAAGTGGAATTTTTAAAAAGAAAAATTCTTTTTCTAGACATAATAAAGAGTAAATGCTTAAATTTTCAGCCCTCTGGCTCCATTGATAGTTTTTTTAATAATCTTAGTTGACAGTTTCTAATCATAAAATGGTGAAAGTTCTGAATAACTTCTGTACTATATTAGATTTTTGGAAGCTGTCTTCTATTAGGAGAAAAATCCCATTATTGGAAAGTTATAGTCTGCCATATTTAATGGAATATTTTCAAAAATTTATCTTTGGGGAATGGCTGTAATCATTTCCTTTGTATGAAAGAACTAATTAGAATTTTATTCCCATTTATGCCAGAAGCACATTCTGCTACTTTATTTGAGGGAAGTTGACCAACAAGAGGATTATTTATTTCACGAGTTTACCCTTGCTGTCAAAAAAAGGTGACACTATTTGAATAATTTTGCAACTGCAATATCTTGATGAAATATCAAAAACATTACGTTGTTCTGTTGCTCTTCCTTTTTTATATTCAACCAGAATAAATCCAGATTTTTTATCCATCTGCAAAAAAATAACTAAATAAGGGAAACTATTCTATCATGAGAATTTAAAAAAAATTGTGGCTGACAAAAACATTGACATATACATGTCGTATTATATAAGTAAATTTAGCTTAGAAAAATTGAAGGGTTTGAATAGTTCTGAGATTAAGATTTCAGTACAGACAAATTGATCTTATACTAAGATTGGATATTTGACTGCTTTGCGTGTTTGATCTTCAGAAAGTTAAAAGTAGTCAGCCTCATTTTTCTACCATTGCGAATCAGGATTACAAGATTTGGACATAAGAGGAAATAACTCAAACTTTATCTCTGTTACTTGACAAACGCAGGCATCAGAATACTGTCAGATTTGGTAATTGAGTGAGTTTGTAGACAGATGTTCAATGCCAGCCATTTGAGGCACCTCCAGATTTGCTTGATTTCCAAATTTGATGCTATTTCAATGCTTGTTTTAGATAAATCTCAGAGATAAACTTTAGGTTATTTTCCCTTATGGCCAAATCTGGCTACCCTGCTTCAAATGCAGACACACACACAAATACACACACGCACATACACACACACAAACACACATACACATACACACACACACACACACATACGCTCTTATACAACCGTTGATTGTATCTTAAATAATTCATGATTCTTATTATTTCCCTACTAGTGGCAAATCGGTTTGATTTGGGAAGGGAAGTAGTGAGTATGACTATGAAATCCAAGTCCTCTATTATTACTGTTCAGGCATAGCAGTACTATGTTGATTAAATTTCTACAACTAAGATTAAACAGAGCAATTCTGAATATTTAGTCACTGAATGTTTTAAAACATGTTATTATTATCACCTTCATGTTGGATAGGGCAGAACCATCCCTGCTTGGGCATCACCAATCTCCATGCTCCTATGTCTCCAATTAGTCTTGGAAATTCCTAATTAATCACTTTTTGTGGATTGAGAAGCTGATCTGATGACATAAGCATTAATTCCTTTAGTTTCTTGGAGATGATGTCAATGTTTTATCTGCTTATATCTGTGGTGAGTTGATGTTGTTTTATTACAGATGTTAGTCTTCAGACATTGAATGCTGCTTGTTTGAAGGAGTTTGGAGTCATGATGTTTTGTAATATGTGAAAATAGACTTGGAGGTGATAATATTAGATTATAAATTTTCGGGGAAATTCTTTTTCTTATTCATTGGAATTAATTGTTTGCAAGTGAAAGGGACCATATAAGGTTGGGTACCTCAGAAGTGATCAAATTGAAGAAGAAAAAGAACCCATTTCAACTCTTCATAGAATGACATCACCTCGTACGTCACCAGTCCATTAAATGTAAACAAATACAATTTGTTTAATTTATTTCAAATCTCATTTTATTTTTTATCATTGATTGAAGTATTGTAATGTAATATTTTTATTATCAATTTTGTCTTCTTTTTAACTCCATTTAAATTGTTTACAGCATCAAGTGGACACTGTGATTGGAAATAAATACTTATTGCAGTAGTATTACAGTTTGACTTCAAGTTGTGATGAAAAGCAATGAATAATTAAGATGAAGCTAAAAACTCATCCAAATTAATGATAAAATTATTTGGTTACAATATAGAAAATATAGAAAAATTTAATTGAATTATATCAAAAACAAATTTTTTTTTTGATTCATTCTAAATTTCACATAGACTGTTGACGAATGAGGTTATGTCATACACTGAAGAGTCAAAATGTGATTTTTTATAATTTGATCAATTGTTTCCCTAATTTGTCCCATGAAAGTCGTGCGGGATTAACTAAATTTCTAAAGTAGCATTTGTTATTGACCCAGCAATTTCAAGGGTAATTCAGTGATTCTCTATTACTATTATAATGAACAACAGGCGCTTAAGGTTAGCAACTTCAGCCAAGTATCACCTTTAATTTAAGTTATTATTTTGATACAGTAATTAATGGTACTGTGTTATCTATATGATATGTATGCAACTCATAAATACGAAAGTATTTGAAATTGAAGTCATAGCCACTGCATTAAGGTGAAAATAAAAACAAAGTAAGGATAATCCTGAAGTATCAGATATATTGGATACTGTCAATGAAAACTGCCACCGAAACTGTCAAAAAAGATTTCTTCAGTTTTTACATCAGTTTGGCTGGCTGGCCATGTATGTATATATCACTCATACAAAGCGCATCAATGGAGCTAGAGAGCTGAAATTTTAAACATTTTTGTTGCTCTAAAATTTCCCCTCAGAATAGGTTTTTAGTGGGGGGGGGTTCAATCTACAATGTAAGTAGATGTCATACTGGTCACTGATTTGTACCCACTTTTTTGAAAATTCCAACTTTTTAGTGATCCAACAAAAGGCATAAAAAGTAACTAATTCATTGATCATCACTTATTCCATTTTTTTTGGTTGATCACCCCTAATACGGCAAGCTGCCAAAAGACATCGATCACATGACAGTTTCTAATGAGTGACTAACCTGACCTGTTTGTTGTATTATCTGGCTGAATAGCAAAGGAAAATATATAATTACTTTGCAAGTAAAAAAATGTGTTTTCTAATATTCATGTATACTTTCTCAATTTATGGCCTCTTTATATCTGGCTTAATCTGGCCCAGCATGAACGATTCTGAATGTATGGCAAGAGGCAAATTGGTTTAATTAAGCGGAAATTTGAAAGACATGTTGTTGAATCATTCTTTAAACATGGCACTTAAAATCTTTTCTTCAGTTCATCAAAAAAGATAATTGCTACTCTTCAGAGTGAAAATTGATGAAATTGCCAACTTTTTTCTCAAAAATTAGAAAAAAAAAAGCAATTTCCTAAAGCTGAGATTGATCTGGATTGTTTTACAAAGACTCGGCTTGAAAAACATTATAATTGATAATTAGAAGTTTTTGTTCAAGAGGAAACCATAGAAAACGATTTTAAAAATTGGTTTTACTTTTCATAATATGAATCTTTTCCTATTTTCTTTTAAAAACCAAAAAAAAAATGCTTTCAATAAAAAAACTTATAGGTTGAAATGCTATCATTGTCGGATACAAGAAACAAACATTGGATTTAAACTTTTATCGATTAGAAGTATGATTACTTTCATTTTCATTATTTTATTCACTTTTTTCTAATTATTAATTCTTATTATAATAGAGCAGTTTATATATGTCCACAAAGTCCATAACTCAAAAATCACTTAGCCGGTCTGGACCGAACTTGGCATGGATACTAAGTATCGTGCGGATATCTCAAATACCATCCCCATCATCACCACCACAACAACAACAATAATAACAATAGCAACAACAATAATTCACAACTCAGGAACTACCCAGCTGATCTGGACCAAAATCAATATGGATACCATGTATCACGTGTGGATCTCAAATACCTGCGACAATAATGAGGACATTTACATCTTTAGAAAAGCCACTTGAGGGAAGATTTTTAGCTAGTGTTAAAAAGGAAGCATAATCATCTTCATTCATGGCATTTCAGAACGACAACTGCAAAAGATAGTGTTATTATCAGCACTCTTTGTAACTCTCTGAGGAACATAATTATTAATGATATTCCATCTCTTTTGACGCTGTCATTGTCTCAACAATCATCCTCACTATCAGGATTGCCATCTAATTGGTCCCATGAAAGTTGTGTGGGATTAACTAAATTTTAAAAGTAGCATTTGTTATGGGCCCCTGCAATTTCATGGGTGATTCTGCGATTCTCTATTACTGTTTGAATTATACGGCTCTCAACTTATATGAACGACTGGCACTTAAGGTTAGCGACTTAAGCTAAGTATCACCTTTAATTGGAGTTATTATTTTGATACAGTGAGGAAGCATAATCATCTTCTTCATTCACGGCAGTTGAGAACTGCAGCTGTGAAAGACAGTGTTATTATCAACACTCTTTGTAATACTCTGAGGAACATAATTATTAATGATATTTCATCTATTTTGACATCTTTATTGTCTCAACAATCATCCATACTATCATGATCACAGTCAAACCACTCAGATTATCATCATTATCGACACAATCTACCTCTATAACTACCATCATGTATATTGCTATTACCACTGCCACAAGATCATTACTCAGCCACCATCACTGCAACAATTACCACCAACCACCACCACAATCATTACCACAACCACAACCACAACCACCACCATGGTCATAACTGCCATCACCATAATCATATTTACCACCAAAACAACCATCGTAATCATTACCTCACCATCCTCCTCATCACCACTTTCACCATCATCATCGTCACAATCACCGTGACAATTGAAACCTTGAAATCTTCATGGAATCTGCACTAATTGCCTGATAGGATCTTTTTTTTTACATGTCAGATCCCTCTCCCCCAAAACAGCTATACAACCCTGATAATTGGACTGCAATGATTCACCGATTCATCAATGTATCGCAAGTTTTTTCACTTTGGCAAAAATCAGTGCATCAAATTTCTTTAATGATATTGATGTTTTTTACCTCATCAAAAATTTTCATTTTTTTTTTGATAAAATGAAAAAGACTGAATTTTTGTCTGGAAAAACAAAAGAAATTTTCATAAATTGCATCTTAGTACAGTCTGTTTTGAAATTGTGTTTAAAAATTCTATGGTAATCAGTAAAATCTTTTATCACTGCAAAAGTGATGTTGAGGGAAAGGGTATAATGTTGATAGTTATACATTATATAGACTGAACTGTTTCTTTTATGCATCCATACATTTTTTTTACCAGAGCTCAAATTCTGATAATACTTTTTAGGAAGGTTTATTTTTTCAAACTCATATTTTGATAATGTCATTTTTTTATGTTGAATTTTTTTAACCCTATTCTTTTGGAATATGCTTTTTTTACCTGAGCTCCTTTTTTATCATGATACATATCATAGCATGGGTTGATTATTGTGATATCATGGAAAAACATATTGTTTCAGACTTACATGATAATAATAATTAGGAATACTTTGACCCTCTCATTTTTGTGCAATAGATAGATACAATTGAATCTCCAGTGGCAAAATGAATGATTTCAGTCAGTCTTTTCTGAGTGAGGGGTCATCATCATCATCATCATCATCATCAGCAGCATTTTAACATCTGTTGTCGGACATAGATCATTCCCAAGATTTGCCAGATTTCTCAATCGTGGGTGTTGTTGTGCCAGTACTTTCTTAACTTGTCTAGTCTATCATACTGTTTTATTTGTTGTCAGCCACGATCTCGCACATTATCATCATCAACATTTGCCTTACCCCCAATTGTTCACCCCCAATCCTCATTTTTTATACTTGCACAAGCACGATCATCATCCTCTTCTTCAAAAGCAATAACTAATCATTTTTATTCTAATTGGTTTTTAGAGTCTGATAATCAAAGGAAGCGGATGTCATTTCAAAGCTCTTAAGAAAGAGCTTGATGGATGTAATCAAATGCGATTATTTGTTTATTTAACTATTATTTATTTGTTGTCTAGAGACGCATTCTGATAATCAAAGAAACGGACATCATTCCGAAGCTCTGAGAGTGAGATTTTTTTCTAACAGATGTAATAGAAAAAAAAACTAGTAGCCATAGTCAATAGAGTCAATATAACAATATAATCCATCAGCACCGATTGTCTTGGTTTCCTTGCCATTGGAAATAATTGGTTGGTTTTTGAAATATTGTGTGCTTCTTAGAGTGCAATCATAAGTACACGTTAAGCAAGTACATTCACAGGTGGCTTCGTTTTCTGTTATATAGACCATCATCCCCAACCCAAGGTATAGCCACAACAACAATAACAATGAGAGTAATGCTAGTAATTAATGTTGATTATCTATCATTATTAATGTTTGTTAATGGACTTTAACAAAGGCACAAGAAGCATCGCTAGATGGAACATATAATCATATGCTGTGAGGTGTCCTTAACATATCTTGGAAAACACATCCAACTAAGAGTCAGCTATACGCTCATCTCCGACCAAAAGGGAAAAAAAACTTTGGAAACAAAAACACGGCTCCACCACTGTCGGACGTTCTTCTCACACATATATCGATCTACTAGCAGAAGACTCAGGCTGTCACCGTGATGATCTTCCAATAGCGATGACTGACAGAGATAGATGGAGGAAAAGAATCAAAAGGGTCTGAGATGCATTGTTGAACTGATGATGATGATGATGATGATGATGATGATGATGATGATGATGATGATGATGATAAATTATTATCAATAATTTGTTTAATGTTGAATACTCATTATTGCCTAAATTATCAACACTATCACTAGAGTGAGACTGATCAATAATGTCTGC
Organism: Thysanoteuthis rhombus; assembly: GCA_963457665.1. Lineage (NCBI taxonomy): Eukaryota > Metazoa > Mollusca > Cephalopoda > Oegopsida > Thysanoteuthidae > Thysanoteuthis > Thysanoteuthis major. Next base: position 43,660,578 of record OY735220.1, on the reverse strand, counting down.
ATTCTATTTAACATTGATGTTAAATCAATTCTCTTGAACAGCTGCTCAGACCTATATGATGAGTGGTTAACCCTCATCTTAATTCATTGAGGCCAGGAGCACACAGAGATGCACTTTAAATTTGTACCAAAAACACTCTGCTATATAGCTTATATCGCTGTCATCATAGCCTGTACTTACCCAGCTGCCCCAACCCAACTCTGCGGACAGTGATATAAGGTTACATAGAGTAATGCATGGCTTGGTGAGATCAAAGCGCTGATAAATGGCCAACTGTCAGATTCATATGATAATAGGTGTAACAGTACCAGATGACAAAAAAAATGTACTTAAAAAAGAATGAACCATGTACTTACTCACTCACTCTCACTCTTTCTCTCACTTCACTCTCTCTTTGACTCTCACTGTCTCACACATGAATGAAATGCCTGAATGGGGTAGCCATTTTGAATAAATAATGAGTTCACCTGACCATCATATTTGTATAATTTTGTCTAAATATATTATATTATATTACATCTAATAACCTTCAAAATAATATATAACTTCAAAGGATTCGTTAGAAGATGAGAAAACTTAAATCCATCCATTATATCCTTGCCATTTTTGTTTTGTAATCTCAAAAATTATAGTGTGAATAAGTTAGGCAGGCAAAGATAACAAGATATCGAGTTTATTAGCTTCTAAAATATGTCTTATGAAAAGGAGGCTATAAGAATACAAAGCCATTAAAATACTAAAAGCAGTATACATTTTGTTTTAGTGAATTAGCTATGATACTTTTTTTCACAAGAAGCAAATTTTGCTATCAAGTGAGTTTTGCATTTTACTCAAAGATAAAATATATCCACTTGTTTCAAGGATTGCATTGTACATAAGATCACATTATACACTGAACAATGTGACAACAGTAACATAGTTATTACACTGTTTGTTGTCAGTGGCTATCCCTCCAGGTCGAGGATGATTTTCTATATTATGCTGAAGAAAGATGTCTGTGCATGTAATCGTTTTACAAGTACTTGTTGTTGCATTCCAAGAAGCATCCCATACTTTCCAAATCAATCAACTGATTCCTATTGAACTAGTAAATTTATTTCATTGACTTTAAAAATATGTTAGTTTGGAAAGAAATTATTTTCATAAGAAAAAATGTTGTTTTCTATGAGCTTAAAAGATGATCTGTCAGACTCTAAATCTGTAAATATTTACTAATCTGCTGTTTGGAAAAGCAGGCTAAAACCTTGTTTATATGCTTCTAAACTTGACTTTGTTTGCTGAAACTCCTATCTCAATTGAGTTTAACCACAAATCAAGGATGAACAGTTGTTTTGGATTAATTGAGATAAGTGCTCAAGACCATATGTCATGTTGCCTCATAGTATAAATAGTGAAAAATTACGAGATTTGCACATGGAAAAATGGAAAACCTGGTTTTGTTAAGGTGATTTAATCTTTAATGATTCCAAAAGCAAAATATCTCAACTCTCATAATTTAGAATGTGAAAACAAAATATTGAACATAACAATCTTAAGTCCCTTGGGGCATTTCCCAAACCTCATTTCCAAGGAATAATTCCTCATCTTCAAAAAGAAAAGGTATAAATTTAAAAAAAAAAATATCTTTATTCTTTAGGCTGAGGCATCAGCACAATAAAGAGTTTTCTTCTAGTCAACTCTGAATAAACCTTCTTGGAAGAATGTTCAATTTTACATCCTGATTCTTGCAGGCAATTCCTTAAATTCTATATTATCAAACATATGAGTTCACTATAGTTTTAGAATGAAATGTCAGGTTTATCATTCACTAGCATAGTACATGTAAAAAATAACAGGGTTATTCATGCGTGGATTGGCACTTCTGCCAATTATCAGTGTATCTGTGCATTCTGCCTCGGAACAAAGTGTCACTGCCAAGCCCTCATCCTTGGATCAGAGTGTGCAAGGTGTAATAAAGTGATTTGGTGTTTTATAATGCAGAATTCTGACCAAGTGTGCCTCCCAAACTTTTATGCTAAAATTTTGTTAATGGCACAAACGGCTTGTGTCCTCTCAATCAAAGATAGCAACCTTTGATTGTGATCTCTATTCTCCTTTAATATTTGTTGGTCTGTTAATTTGATTCTCCCCAAACAAAAAAAACAAAAAAAGGAAAAGCACCTGGAAAAGATAACATCACCATCAACCTATTCATAAAATGTGGTGAAGTTAGTGAAGCTAGTGAGCAAATCAACTCCTCTATTCAACTTATGCCTCAGTGTAAATTCCCAGATGATTGGAACACTGCAATCATAATGCTGTTATATAAGAAAGTGAACCCGAAAAATCCAAACAACTGCAGCCCAATAAGCATACTCAACTGCATCTATAAATTTTTTGATAATGTCTAATGATGATATCAGCTCACCCAAACTCTTCACAGCTGGCCCCAATATGACCTTCCTAAACCAACACAGGGAAAATAAAAGAAATAGAATATATGACAAGTACCTAAGTAACCTTGGATTTTCTGACAACATTGTCTTTTTTGCTGAGAACCTTCATGATCTCCAAATAATGCTAGACAAACTGAATGAAGAAAGCAAGAAAGCAAGTCTTGACATGAAATTCAGTAAAACCAGTCTTATGTGCAACAGACATGTTGACGACAAAGACGCAACGAGCAGGAAAGAAATGCAAAACTGAAGGAAGTAGACCATTATACTGGATCTCTATGAAATCCTAAAAGAAAAAAAAATCAGGCAAAGAATCACTTTTGGTTGACAAGCTTTTGGTAAGGAAGGCTCAACCTTCAAGAACAAGGAAATACCAGTAGTTCTAAATATAAGGATATACAATCAAAAGATTGACACTCAAATTGAGAACCATGCAACATACACAACAGAAAATCCTGCTCAACTTCACATGGAGAAATAGCAAGGCAGCAGAGAATATTAAGGTAAAACCAGAGTCAGACTGAAATGGCAAAGAGCTGGTCATCTTACAAGAATATCAGACATCATGACTTCCTGAGATCATACGTGAAATTGTGGCCAGCAAAAAAATAAAATGGTGTAACATACGAATTCAGAAAGTGTAGGCTCTGTAATGCCAATGATAGAGATCTGAATTTCAAGGAACGATTATATCTGATGACTTTTGTTAAAAGGCTATTACTGATGGTGGTGATGATGATGTTGTGCAAGTGTGCCTCTTAGTGGGATTACTGTGTTATCTTACTTTTTCACACCCTGGAGTGTAGTATCTGCGCACTCATTGAAAATATCACACAGTAAGATATTTAGATATTCATATGGATATACATTGCATTTTATATATGTGGAATTATCTATTAAGACAATTGTCCTCATTTTGGGGATACTAATCATAACAAATCAATGTATAATAGTCACTCATCCCAGCAATTCAGATTGAGTTATTTGGAGGTGTGAGGTAGAGTGACAGTTTTTAGCACAGAAAACAAAAATTGACTAACTGAATCCAAATTTCAACTGTGTGATTATGTTAACTTAGCACTAATGTCCTTGGGAAGGGTATGAATATCTGCTCTCTGTCTCATTACCAAATAGCTTGACAAAAGATGTTTTATCTCCGGCATGTCACAAGTGGAGAATAAAGCGGGTAAAAGAGCACTTGAGAAAAATCACCATACCATAAATATCACCCAGGCAGGAATATCTGTCAAAGGTTACACCCATTGTCAAAGAGCCAACATCATCATCATCGGGTTATTTATTTCAAGTCAACACATGAAATTCTCAGTAGTGTATTGCAGCTCAGTATTGCAGTTGTCGAGTTATCTTGGTGCATAAACACATGCAGATTGACTTAGATTTCTTTAATGGTGGTTACATGATTAGGTATCAATGATACACTTTTTTTGGTTCCAGGTTAATAATTTGGACAGTTTTATGATATGGATCCAGAAAAAAATATGAACTGTAAGGTTCTTACCAATACGAATCTGTACAACATGCTCAACTTTACAAATATAAAGTTAACTCACCATCATATAAATGTAGAATCAAAATTTAAAGTTGTAAAGAAATTCCACTGAAGATTGAATATAGTCAGAATAAATTCTATTCATGACATCACTGGTGTTTTCCACTGGAGAATCTAGAAGCCAGTGAAAATGAGGACCAAAAAAGGTTAGAAAACTTTTTTTTTTCCCAAATGAAAAAAAAAACTATTTTTAGAAGGGTTCTAGTGGGGTACTCATGCCAATTGTCAAGTCTGTAGACCAAACAGTATGTCCAGGGGCACTGGAACATATAAAAAGGGGTAGAGCCCTTCACCATCTTTGCTGACTATGGCTCCTTTGACTGTTGTCTGTCTATACCATCAAATATGATTGTATTTTCAAATTGCTATTCAAGGCTCACGAAATTAGAATTTTGAAGTTGATCATTCAAAGCACTTGGAATGAAATTAAAAGATATACTTTTACTCTCAACTTTTCTTAATTGAGGAAAGAACATATACTACCCTTTGATCTTATCATTGGTAAATTGTTAGGGGAAAAAGATTTTGTGTTGCGCTTTTGAAATAGACACATTCAAGCATTAATCACTCGATTCTGTCTTTTTTAATGTATGTTATTTTCCAATTATATTGTCTATTGAATTGAATATGATGCAAATTGTAGATTCAACTGAGTTAAATAAGCAAAATGATACTATTGATGAGCTTGGAAACTACTTTCAATTCCATATAACCTTAAGACCAGAGGCATAGCAGAAGGGAGTTATTTGAAATCTCTCGCTGGGCTCCCTATTTTAAAGAGTAGTTCACCCACTGGATTTCTGCTGATATTATACAATAACAAGGATATATTTGTACACGCATGAATGGATTGCATGAATAAAAAGTTCAGCCTTCGGGGTTGTTTTTCGTCATGTCTATTTATTGCAAATTTCCGTTTTTCATCAAATCTCACTGAATGTTGGAGTGGGTCTCCCAGGGAGCCAAGCCCCTCCCTGGGCGCCCAAATCTCTAGCTATCTCTAACTATGGAACTGCTTCCAAGTCTAAAATTCCTCTCATAAGATATTGTCTACAAAAGAAGAGTCATTAAAATCCGTAGAATTTTTCAGACAATCAGACTCATTCTTCTTGCTTTTTTTGTTTTTCAAACAACATTTCAGCTGACCCATTCTATGGTCTTCCTTGGGTGCACTATCTGTATATAAATAGGGCAACTTCTTTTGGCAGTGTCAAGTAATGTCAGCAAACAGAATTCTAAAAAAATGTTAGGCAAAGATTTTGATTCTGTATCCATGTTGAGCAGCATAGAGCACATTGAGTTGAATACCACATCATTCTGATTTACACATTTAGCTGACATTCTGTTATAAATGTTTCACCTGTACCGGCATTTTTTCAATAAATTTTTCACCTGTTCAAATTTTCCACCTATTCAAATTTTTCACCTGTACCAAAAGATTTGGGTTGTCCTTCATAGCTATTTCTCCTGAGTACTCAACCTTTGCCTATATCTGCATGTAGAAAGGATGCCACTTGCATTATTAATCTAGTACTTGTGCACCTGACTTAATGCAGGTATTTAAATTTTCCTTGATTTCAGAAACCGCAAACCAAAACTGTCATCATAGGATTCTTCAGTTTCCAAGTCAGGTTGGTTTGCTGGCCAGCTGGATAGCTGGCTATGTATGTATTGAGTGTGGAGGCCATACCAATGGAGCTAGAGGGCTGAAAATATTCAATACTTTCTCATTATTATTTTAGGAAAAAAGCATTTAAAAAAAAAATTTTTCCCTAAATTAGTGTGGGGTTTGATTTTGCAATGTAGGTTTATGCTAAATTGATCCCTTAGTTTGTGTCCAGCAGCATTCATGCTTGTTTTTTAGAAAAAAATTACAACTATTTTAGTGATCAAGCACAACAAAAGGTGAGAGAATTTATTCATTGATCACATTTTTTTCAAATTTTCCAATAAACATGGCATGCTGCTGAAAGATGCTGGTCTCTGGATGGTTTCTATCGAGTGACTAACCAGACCTGTTGACTTTTATTTTTATTTGGAGAATATGACATCCTTCTCTTCTAATCCACATCATCGTGCAAGAGGGCACGTGATTTCTGTACATCTGACTCATGTTGTGCTTATATACTGAGTTATAAAATGAAAGAAGCTTATTTCATCCGACTGAAAAGGGCAAGAAATAAAAGGTTAATGCTTGCATTATGTCCTATTGCTGGTTTTAACCGGATAAACAGAAACATACTGAATGGTGCACATTTATACTCAAAATTTCTCTATGGTTTTGGCTCCATGCTCTGAGGCTGCATCTGTATTATCCAGACTCCATGATGGCTATCATGTGGACAAATAAAGATTTATGAAATATTAGGTGAAAAATTGCCAAAGCTGATGTATTGCTTAAGGGGTGATCTAAGAAGAGTTCAGTCACAAACCAAGAACCCTTTTATGATATCATGTTACTTTGAGTGGTCATAGTATTTAATCAATATAATAATAATATATATGTATCGTACTATTTACATGTATATTAACCAATTATTTCTTTGTAGGCAATCTTGCTATTTCTTTCTCCTTTTTCCTCATTATGTCTGCTTGGATAGTGTAATGGTTAGTGTAATGGTTAGTGTAATGGTTATTGTAATGGTTAGTGTAATGCTTACACACAGAAGGCTCTGGGTTAGGTTCCTGGTATGAGTGAAGAGTGTGGAAAACTCTTCATTAACACTAATTTGTGCACTCAGAGGCTAATTGAGTTGACTCTAAGCTGTGTGGAGGTATCCCTTTCATGGAGTTGCATCTTGCTAAGGAGGTGATAAAAAAAAAAACTTTATATATTGTTAAAGGATAAGCAATGGATATAAAGTACCCGACAATGTGAATAAGAAAAGACAGTTTTAGGAACCAAATTTAGCTTGCACCAAATGATTTACAGTAGTGAGCATTCCAGTGGCTAAATCGGTTAGTGCAGACCTAGGCTACATGGGTGCTCCCATAGAAATGGGTGTGAGCTTATTCAACCTGACTTTTCCCCATTATGACATCTACTTATTTCTCTTGATCATGTGTGACTCACATGGCTCTTATATATTTTGAAATAAAGGCCTCTCAAGTCAACATAAGTATGACGGACATGGTTCTAACTTACCAAGCTCCACACTCAGCCAGTGCTGCTGACTTCTGATTATGTCTGATATTGCCCAGTAACTACATGCTCACTAATTGCTGCTACTGATATCATTAGTATGACCAACATAGCTCTTATTATATATATGATGGCTTCTTTGGATACTGAACCCTTTTCAGGAAATATAATCGACTGTCATAGAATGCAGAAGTTAACCATGAGTTGACTTTTTAGCAGGTACAGAAACATTTTTTAAACGGATGCAAAACATTGCTCAAGATTATTCAACTCACCTCATTTTTTTAATGACAATGTTTCAGAGAATCGGAGATGAATACATAAACATATGATTTTTTACTTTATGTGTAAATATATTCAAGAATATTTACTTGGAAAATCTCCAAGTCAACATCAGTATGTAATGATCTAAGGAAAATAATAGAAAACAGAATTTAAACAAATTTAAACTCACCATCACAATGAATAATTCAAAAAAATGTTGTGTCAAAATTTGAAGTAACGTAAAAAAAATTCTATCGAAGAATAAATATGATCGGAATAAATTCTGTTTATGACATCACTGGCATTTTCCACTGGAAAACATCTCAAATGGAGTAAACAAACATGTTGAAATATCTAGATTCTGCAGGAATTTGGCTTGTGTTATTGAGTGTAGTGTAGAGATCGGTCTTCTCTCCAGGTGGATGACCAAGCTTGTTGTTGCTTAACTTTGGTGATCATGAGAAAAACCTGTGTAAGTTAACCTGTCTAAAGCGTTTGGCTTGTGTTATTGAGTATAGTGTAGAGATTGGTCTCCTCTTCAGGTGGATAACCAAGATTGATGTTGCTTAACTTTGGTAATCATAAGAGAACCTGTGTAAAGTAACCTGTCTAACGCATTATGGCACAAACTAGTGCAGGATTCAAGCTGTTTCTCACTGATTATGTCGATTAAATGAGTTCTTAAATAGGATTCACAAGTTTCGTACTATTTTCCCAATCAGATCATTTGATAGAAGACAAACTCTTTTCCTAATTATAAGAAAGTAATGAATAGGAAATGCAATTAAACAAGAGGAATCTTTTATGTCATCAGTCATTGTGGATTGTGTGTATGTACGATAACAGAATCGCACAGAAATGGTGAGAGAGTAGCCTATGTCTGTGTCCTCCATCTTGTGTGTTTTGGAACACTCATTTCTAACATTATGTGTATGTGTGTTTCTGTGCAAGTGAGTGTAAGCGTATGTTAATGATATTCTTCTATTAAGTATTCTGTTAGCTGCAAGGTTTTGATAATGATATTTGCAGTGAAAAAGGGGAGGTAATCATGGAATGATTGCTAATACCAATGTTTTTTATTTGTCATTTTTCAATTTAACACTCTGTGTGTGCGCATGTATGCGTGTATCCATATGTGAGGATGTGTTTGTGTGTGTTTGTGTGTGTGTGTGTGTGTGTGTCCTTTTTATGTTCCTTGACTCTGACTGGTCTCTCTCTGATATTCTTTCCCATACTTACATAGAAAGTTGTGAATGCATTTTTTAATTTTTTTATCAAACTCTTCTTGTGCAGGGAATTAGCTATAGTAAGCAGGTTATGAAGAGTGGCGGTACTATGAAAAACCATCCTGATGTTATGATGTCCACAAATCCTTTGGATTTGTTCAACCTAATCTCTTACATATGGTATTCTAGCCGTAGCTAAATAGTTGGTGTCTCTGTGTTTCATGCTTTTATTTCTCATCTTGGAAACAACAGAGGACAGAAAGTTATCACACTAGAGAGTTCTCTTGATGTCCTGTTTCACAGGATTACTGCTGATGACCTTTTCCTTGCGTTCAAGGCATGAAACTAATTTCAGTTGCTTTTCATTGGAAAAAAAATTGAATGATAAATCTAAACATTAGATTTGATCTTCAGCCGACAAAGCCAAGAGCTCTAGTTGCTCAAATGGTAGAGCAGCAATCATACATAGGCAAGCTTCCTGAGGCAAAAGGGATGCGAGTTTTAGTCTTGCCAAGAGTTTTATTCTTTATTTCCCATCTGTATTGTTAGTTTACTGTTGTAGACTGATAGTCTGCGTAGTTGTGATGAAAACCAACTAAAATTAAGATGAAAGAAATTCTCATCAAAAATCAATAATGGTTGACAATGCTTAATTGAATTAAAACAATAAATCAAAATAAAGTAGTTCAGTCAATAAAAAAAGAAACAAATTGAAAATTTGTGATAAAAATTTATGAACAAGCTTATATGCAGGATTAATGTGTATAAATTATAGTCCTTGGAAATACATACCAGAGATAAGCATTCTAATGCTTTCATGAGATAGGAAAATAGTGATTATTGTTATTTTTCCTGTAAATTTTCACTTTTATGGATAATTTTCTTAATATAGGTTTTAACCTACCTGTTAATTTACTTGTCTCTTCTTTGGTTTGTATCTTAGTTATATTTCACCCTATTTCCGTAATAGATTAGTAGGCAATTTATATTCTCACATAAAATCTGGTCTTTTTCTGACACAAAGAAGCAAATTTTTTATTCTTCCTTCAACTAAAAAAGAAACAAAATCATTTTGGACTTCTTAAAGAATTTTTAAAATCATTTCTTGCTCAAACTCTCAGATTCCTTTTCCTATTTTTTTATTTTTTAGAGACTGTCAACCAAAACTATCAACATTAGTTTCTTGAGTTTTTAAGTTAGTCTGGCTGGCTATATATGTATTTATGTTTTTATCGTGTGCACAGGCTACTCTAATGGACCTAGAGGGTTGAAAATTGATATATTTACTCCTTATCATGTCCAGGAAAAAAGCTTTTCTTGTTCTTTGAAAATCCTCCTTCTATATTAGTTCTGTTTGCAATGCAAGTTAAGGCTAAAGTGGCTGCTTAGTTTGTGTGTGGCAGCATGTAAAAATTTGGACATTTTTAGTGGTCACTGCTGAATAAAAAGTGACAAAAGTAACTTATTCATTGATCAACCGTTTTTCCAATTCTTAATTGATCACCCACAAAAGACATTGGTTGCATGGCGGTTTTTATTGACTGACTAACCAGACCTGTTTTCTCTACTTTTCTTTTGTTTTGTCGATTGCTTACCCAAAAAATATTTTCTTTCTTGTAAAAATGTTGACTACAGATAAGTGTTAGCAGCCAGATACTGAATGTTCTTCATAATTGAATTGATTGTTTTCAGTTGAAAGATGCTAGACTATTGATTAATCTTATCTGTCATGGCAATGTTATGTGGTTTTATTTTATGACTTTTATTGTATGGTTCAGGGTAAAAAAAACTTTGCGCAAAATAATGAAACATTTTATCAAACAAGTGATGTCTGTTTGTGGTCCTCTGAAACCTCTAGCTTGAAAGTCAATGATGCTGAGACAAAGATCTTAGCCGGTGGAGTAGCTAGAGATTCGGGAGAATTCGGAGGCCTCGGGGGCTTGGCTACTTGAGGGGCACCCTCCAACACTTACTGAGATTTGTCAGTAGAAATGCAGTAAGTGATCTACAACTCATAAAGCTTTTGGGGGTCCACCTCCATTGTGGGACCAGGAACTATTTTCAAATAGCACCACACCCCAACCCTACCTCTTAGCTACACTTCTGATCTTAGCCCAAGCACTACTGGGGGAAGTCTTGGAATATTTTGTCATTAAAGTTCATGGATAATCAGCAGAACAAATTTTGAACTTCCCAAACCAAGGGAAGTATTTAGAACATTCATGCAAATGTTTTCAATGAAATCTGTGACTGACAGAATGCTGCTGACAGTATTTATGGAAAACTCACCAAAAGATTCTTTCTTCTGTGTAGCTTGTCAGAAGAAGTAAAAATCATAATATATCAAACAGTAGTTGTCAGCATATTGCTCAATGGCTGTGAAACATGGACTCTGTATTGTCATAACATCAAGAGCATTGGAAGATTCTATCTATCAAAGCAGCGATCAATCCTAGGCATCAGATGGCTAGACAGAGTCATCAACAATCAAATCTGTGAACACACCAATGAATTTTCCCTCCAATTCTTAGTAATCAATGTGTAAATAAAACCATAGTTGTGCCATTCTTTTCCTGTGGCAAAAGTATATGTGTATTGAAATTCTTTTGCAAAAACACCAAGAAGTCATTAGTCATGGTTATTCACTGGAGGGGCCAGGGGGCAAATGGGGTGCATCAGGCCTTCTCACCTAGAAGCCATATAGTCAATAAAAGATAATGGTGCTGTAAAATTGTTTTATATAACCTCAACTTAATGAACTCAAATAAAAAAAATAGTATCATTTATTTACCATGAGCGACAGGGTTGCTGCTAAAAGATATTCTGATTATATATTTTTGACTCCCCCACTCTGGAAAAGTGGCAGTTGGCACCTCATATGGTTAATGATGTATAAATGTAGTATTTAAAAAAAAGTGACCTACTAGTTAACAGAGACAATTAGCTTTTGAATAAGTATAATAATAAAACAATATCATTCTACTTAAAATTATAAGTATATATTACTATATTATTTTAGTGAATAGACTTTTGTGTACACATTGATTTCCTTTGTGTACTGGTTACAAAATGTCTGTTCATGCATCTACATGCATGGCTTACAGGGAACTATGACGCCAATCAAATGAGTCTTGAAGCTACCATCGAACATCACCAACTATGATAGGAAGGATGTTTCCAAATGGAGAACAAAAGAGTTTCAAAGAAAATCCTGTATTGTGAACATAGAGGAGAAACATGAACAATGGATGGTCGGAGAAAAACAGACCAGGATCAACTCAAGGCCGCCCTCCAGAAATTTAACAACCAACCGTCCAACTGTGAAACATCTTCATGGAACTGGTCAACATGGAGAAGGATTTGTCATCAAAGAATGAAGAAATTCGAGACCAAATGTAGATTAGATGGAGACGCTAAACTAGAAACATGTAAGCAACAATAACGAAGACGAATCAATAACCCAAACATTTCAGGGCTATTTCCATTCATTGTGTGGAAGAATATACATTTCAAGGATTGAACTATAAAGTCATCTGAGAAAACATTACAAACCTCTTCTCCACAATGAGAATTGCTGCTGCTGATGACATCTATGGCTAATTTTATGGAAAAGGTCAGCGTCATTGAATTACCTCCATTTTGAAATGAAAGAAAGTCCCAGAAGTTTTGAAGGTGAAGCAGTTATATAAAAAGAATAAATTAAAATTCATGATAAAAGTTCAGTAACAAGTTAGAGTCCTTGGAAACAGAGTGCAGAGGAAAATAAACTTAGACATTGTTCTTGAAAAAATTAATTCAGTCATTTTTTGTCATTTGCAGCCAGGTTAGTCAAAGGGTTTGAGAGACAGGTGTAGAGGTGTGTGTGTGTGGGGGGGGCTTCAGTCTCTGACTATCGAGCCTAGTGAAGAGATAAATCTCTTTTTTAGATCCCCAGCTGTTTATGGTACCTACTACATTGCTTAACTTCAGTGTTCATATGAGCACTGTAGTGTCCAATATGATTTGGCTTCAATATTATTCCAAAAATAATCTGATCCAATCAAAAAAAAACTTTGTTGGTGTTGAATATTTGAGTTGGAGCACAAATAAATTTTTGTTGTGTAATGTAAAGAGATGCTATTTATGCTAATATCTTATGGAGATATTTGCCAGCTCAATGTATTCTTAAGTTTTGGAAAAATATATTTATTGTTTACCAAGGAAGACAAATGCTTGATATAAAATTCAGCCCTCTGTTAATTTTAGGAGCCAGGGTTTTGAGACAAGCGGGAGTTTTGAATAGGTCCATAACCTCCTACAGTTTATAAGGATATTGATTAAAAAATAAATAAGAAAAATAGTATCTGTAAAATTTTATATTGTGAAGTCAAAATTAACTTAAAAATCATCAAGAACAAAATAGAATACAAAATCTATTTTTTATTAAAAAAATGGATTGGTCTAACCTAAATCCATCCTATCTCATCAATTCGTGAAGCCACACAATGGAATGAAACTTCTTTCCATTTAATAAGTTTAAACCCTGAAGTTAAACATATTTAAAAGCCAAGGATTTTCAAAAATAATCATTAACCTTAAATCGCCTACAGATAATCAACTGTTCTTGAATAGAATCATTCTTGTATTGATATAGCCAAACATAGAACCTGCTAGATAGATAGATAGATAGATAGATAGATAATAATTCATTTCACCAATGAACATGATGTATCAATTACACAATTTTTCATCATTTTTTGTACATACTACATCTACCCAAGACACCGAAATCCTCAAAAGAAGGAGAAATCAAACAAAGAATAACTCTAGGATGGCAAACCTTTGGCAGAGCAAGCTCAACCTTCAAGAACAAGAAAATCCCATTAGTCCTAAAAAGAAGAGTATACAACCAATACAACCTCCTGTTAGTCACCTATGGAGCTGAAACATGGAACCTTAGCAAGAGACTGACCCTCAAACTGAGAACCATGCAAGATGCACATGAAAGAATCCTGCTCAACCTAACATGGAGAGATCACAATATATTAGATAAAAAACAGGAGTCCGAGACATCATTGGATCCATTAGAAAACTCAAATGACAATGGGCTGGTTATGTTGCAAGAATGGCCAACAACTGATCGACATCACATCTCACAGCATGGATCCCAAAGGAGCACATGTGCAATGGAGGCCAGCAGAATACAAGATAGAGAGATGGACTAGACAAGTTCAGGAAGTACTGGCTCTGCATCGCCCATGATAGAGAGGTCTGGTGAATCTTGAGGAAGGTCTATGTCCAACAATGGACATTATAAGACTGATGATGATGATGGGGAAGGTACAAATCAGGCTTATTGCCTCACAAGCAGTATCCACCTACATGGATTCTTATAAACAATATCATTTTTCCAAATAAATGTAATCAACATTTGAATACTTATAGAGTAGACAGCAAATACATATATGTCATTCACAGAACAGACAATAGTTTAGATGGTCAGATATTGCTATTATGTCAGAGGTGGGCATTTGAGCCATGGTAATCTTATTATTGTTGCTTTTTAGATGAAGCATTATTACTATTTTTATTCTCTTGTAAGTTCTACTCCATCTTTATAATGGTTTTTGATCGCAACAGTCAAGAAGGATATATTCTATAACCATTAGAATAAATAATGGTGTGATACAGTGGGAACATCAGAAGTTAGTCTGTTCCTTCACCTATCTTCTTTACATTCAACGAATTTCTTTCTCTTTCTTTAAATCCTTCCTCTCTCCTCTCTTTTCCTTCCTTTATGATTCTTGTCTTTCTTTTTTTCTAAGCTCATTCTTCATATTTCTTCCTCTTTTCTTCTTACTATTCTATCCCTCGCTCATTACTTTCTTCATTTAATCTTTGTATCTTGATTTCTTTCATCGTACTCTTATCCTTCATTCTTTTTCTTTTCTTGAATCTCTTGTTCATCCAATCATTTCTTTCTTGTATCTTTTCTCCTTTTATTTCTCTAATCTTATTCTCTTGTTCTTCTTTATTTCCTTTCATATCATTCTCATATTAGTTCTCTAATTTTCTTTCATTCATCCATCCACGTGTTGATTCATTCGTTTGCTTATTCTTTTCTTTCTTTTAAGTGCATCATTCTTTCCTTTCTCCCTCCTTTCCTTTTAAACATGTTTCCTTACTTCCTTCCAATGTTCTTCCTTCTTTTTTTCTTTTCTTCTTCTTTTTCTTTTTTCCTTCCTTTTCAACACCCCCTTCCTTCCTTCCATCCTTCCAACCCTTCTTATTTTTTCTTCCCTTCTTTCTTTCCTCTTTTTTGAACTTCCCTTTCTTTCCTTCCTTGCTCTTTTCTTTCCTTTCTACCTTTTTTCCTTCCTTTATCATTCCTTTTTTTCTTCTTTTTTCTTTCTTTTCTTTCCTTCTTTCCTTCCTTTTGAACATCCCCTTCTTTCCTTCCTTCTTCCCTTTTTTCCTTCATCTTTTGAATTCATTCTTCCTCCTTTTCCTCTTATTTTCCTGCCTTCTTTTTAAATACCTTTTTTCATTTTTTCTTTTCTTTTTAAACACTTTCCTTCCTTCTTCATCTTTTGAATTCATTCTTCCTCCTTTTCCTTCTTTTTTTTCTTCTTTATGAAAATCTCATTCCCATCCTCGTCCATCTGAAGTACCGTTCCTTAATTGCCTTGAAAAAGTAATTATTGCTTCATCATAAAATTTCAATTAGCATTCTGGTACAATTCTAAGATGAGAATTAGACAATAAAGAAAATTTCAGACACAACTTTTCCACATGTCGTGTCGCAGTGTTCTGACAAAAATCGACAGACATATCGGCTAAAATATGCCAAGTAAAAAGATATTGTACATTGGAGATTCATTGTTCAAACCAGGGTTTCTCAAACTTTTCACATTCACTGAACCTCTGAGACTGAGTGAAAAAATTTTGGAACCTAAAAGATACATATATATATAAAGAGTACACCATTTGAAAATTATGATATACATAATAATGTTGTAATTAGATTTGAAAATCCAACTATTGAATTTGATTTAGTTAAACACAATAATTTTCTAAATGATGCTTTTCACATTTGGAATCACACTATATACATGTACAATATATATATATATATATGGTCAAAAAAGACCATCTAGAAACTGAGATAAATATAATATAAGTTATTTATTCATATTTGTGGTGATATTTTGCCGGGGGACGGCTTTGACAAGCCGATATGATAAATGATGGCCAAGAATACAAAGAAACAGGGCAGGGAATTCTGGGCAATTGTTTTATCATTCTTGGACCGTTGAAGCCATACTCTGTCAAAATATCACCACACATATGACTGAATAACTTATAATCGTATTTTAACTCGGGTTCCAGATTCCGTATTCATTTTTTCACACACACTCACACACACATATATATATATATATATATGTACATATATATATATATATATATATATATATATATATATATAAACATGAATTGCGTTATATCATATAGAAACTTATTTGATCTATCATTACATGGTTAATAAATCACTCAATTTAATTCATGATATAATTGATTCTGTCGGACAAAAAATCTCCATTTCTTAAATACATACGTATACATATATATATATATATATATATATATATATATATATATATATATATATGTATGTTGGATCACTTCATATCCACAATACAAATGTAAATGTATATAAGGAACTGGCTTTGCCCAGTTTATTAAGCATAAAATCTATAAGTGCCAAAGCCCCAAACCAAAGTCCCAAAGTCAACCTAAGCCACATAGTTGAGTGCAGTAGCCATCAAGTGGATGAAGATTGTAGACTACTGACTAGATATCTCTTAGCAAGCATAAAAGACCATAGTTTTAAAATCTGAAATTCATAAAAATACATGACAATAGTTATTTATGTTTATAAAGTTAGTCTTAATTCTACATTAAGCATGCCTTTCCTTATGAAAACCAACAATTGAAGTATAGTACAAGGGACACATTTTGATTTTTTGCAACAAAGCCGCTTGATATTTCATTCAAAATATGTGAACAGTTCATTTCTCAACAGCGGCCACGGAAACAAAAATATATGATATTGAATGCAATGTTTCTTTGGAATCGAGTTTGAAAAACCCCGTTCTAAACAACTAATTGTATCTCTGAGTTGTCTTTTCCAACGAGAGCCCAACAGTCCGTTGATGGAGCAAGAAAATCAAGTTATACAAGATTGAAGTGCATGTATGTCAGAGTTGATTCAAACGGAGGGATGAAAATAAGATGAAACAAGTCTGGTTAGTCAATTAGTAGAAACTATCACAAGACCAACATCTCTTGGAAGCATGTTGTGTTGGGGGTAATTGATTGAAAATTTTGAAAAATAAGTGGAATCAATGAATGAATTACTTCTCTTGCCTTCTGTCAGGCCTTGATCACTAAAAAAGTTCAAATTTAAAATAAAAAGCAAGTGTGAATACTGCCAGGCACAAAGTAAGGGACCAATTTAGAATTAACTTACATTGCAAAACTAAAATCCTATTTTGGGTAGAATTTTCAAAAAAGAAAAAAATAACTTTTTTCTAAGCATAATAAGGAGTGAATGTTGAAATTTTCAGCTCTCTAGCTCTATTGGTGAGGCCTGTATACATGACACATATATAGCCAGCCAGCAAGCCAGCCAGACTCTCTTGACAACTGAAGAAACCTACGTTGACAGTTTGGTTGACGGTTTTGGTTGACAGAATCTGATACAAAAAACATTTGAAGAGGAATAAAATATCTGAATCGTTCATCATATCTGAAAGTGGAAGGGATGAGCTCGGTGACCTAATCAGCGTATTGTTGTCCAAATGGTAGTCGCATCTTCTGGCAGAAAATGCTGGATGAATATGAATGTAAAAGAAATAAACTACAACAAGAAATGAGGCTGATGCCTTAGAAAGTTGCATCATGGGAAGAAATTATACATAAAATGGAATGAAAAATTCTCGAGGGGAGGAAACTGGAAAAAAAATGAGAGAAGGAGGGAAAATAGAAAATTTAGGTGGATTGAAAGAGTAAAGAATAGAATGGAGGAGGAAAGAATTCTAGGGAGGAATTAGAAAGAACGAAAGTATGAAAGATTGGAATCAAAATAAAATGTTGCATGAAAGAAAAACGAGTTTGGTTAGTCACTTGATAGATACTGTTGGGAGACTAACATCTTTTGGCAGCATGCTGTGGAGGTGCGACCAATAAATAAGTTATTTCTCTTGCCCTTTGTTGAGTGCTGATCAATGGAAAAATCAGAACTTTTAATGAACAAACTAAGTGACCAATTTATCAAAAATTTACACTGCAACTAAAAACCTATTTAGAGAGGGATTTTAAAAAAACAAAAGAAGCACTTTTTTCTTAACATAATGGCCCAATGTTCAAAATTTCAACCATCTGCATCCATTGGTGCATCCTATACATGTGATACATACATACATAGCCAGCCAGCCAGACTAACTTGAAAACTAAAGAAACCCATGTTGGTTACAATCTTGGTTGATGGTGTCTAAAAGTGATTGAGAATAACAGCTATGGAGTTGTTTGAATAAAGAAAAGTATTATGAAATATGGAAAGAGATACTGGAAGGAATTTCAAAAGAAATTGAATGAATGAAAGGAATGAAAGAAAGGAATTAATGAATTTAGAAAGAAAGGTAGAAGGGAAAATAGTGAAAAGAAGAAAATGGATAAAAAGTATAAAAATGAAAGAGAGGAAGAAGAAAAGTATGAATGAAAAGGATGGAAGGTTTTTAGAGAAGAAGAAAAAAAATGAAAGATCATAAAAAAGTAGTTTTAAAGCCTTCTGGGAAATCAGTGATAGAAATGAATTACGGGAAGTAGGTATACAATAAGGGAAAGGTTAGGGAACTAGGTACACAGCAAAGCTGAGTTTTGGGACCTAGGTACATGGTATGGCTGGATTTAAGAAACTAGGTATGTGGTAAGGCCAGGCTTTGGGAACTAGACATACAGTAAGGGAAGGTTTTTGGAACTAAGTACACAGCAAGGCCAGGTTTTAGGAATAAGTCATACAGTGAGGCTGGGTTTAGGGAACTAGGTGTACAGTAGGGCTTGGGTTTTGGAACTAAGTATACAGTAAGGCTGTGCTTTGCCAAGTTGAACTACAATGCTGGGTTTTGAGATCTAAGTATACGGTAAGGCTGAGTTGGGAACTAAGTATACTGTAAGGCTGGGTTTTGGGAATCAGGAATAGAGGGTGAGGCTAGGTATTAGAAACTACATATATGTTAAGGCTGGGTTTTGTGAACTAAGTAAACATTAGGACTGTGTTGGGAGTTAACAGAGAGAGAGAGAGAGACCAAGAGACAGATGGAGAAAAAGACTGAGAGAGAGAAAGTCTGAGAGAGAGGGGAAATAGAATGATACAGAGAGAGAGAGAGAGAGAGAGAGAGACCAAGAGACAGATGGAGAAAAAGACTGAGAGAGAGAGAGAGAGAAAGTCTGAGAGAGAGGGGAAATAGAATGATACAGAGAGAGAGAGAGAGACACCAAGAGACAGACAAGCAGACAGATGGAGAAAAAGACTGAGAGAGAGAGAGAGAGAGAAAGTCTGAGAGAGAGGGGAAATAGAATGATACAGAGAGAAAGACAGAGGGAGAGAGACAGAGAGACAGAGAGAGAGAGAGAGAGAGAGAGCCTGGGAGAAAGACGGAGAGAGAAAGGAAGAAAGCACATGAGAGAAAAAAAGAGAATTCCTGAAAAGGAGAGAGAGAAAACAGACAGATAGACAAGAATGAAAGAAGCAGAGGAAGACTGACAGCAAGAGGAGAGAGAGAGAGAGAGAGAGAGAGAGAGAGAGAGAGAGAGAGAGAGAGAGAGAGAGAGAGAGAGAGAGAGAGAGAGAGAAATACAGCATCTGTTCTGTACATGTGGATTTGCCTGCAAGGGACAAGCCTTTTAAGTAGATAGCCATAATCTTTATTAAGCCGTGAGTTCAAATTCTTCAATTCTTCAATTTCCCCCAGTCCATATTAAGTTACTTGATATGGGAGAGGCAGATCTTATAATTCATAGGAAGATGTCAAGCATGTGGGCCACCTGACTGAACGAGAGTTCTCTTGATACACATGTTGAGGAAGGAAAATTACTGCTTTTTGATTTTTACAGCAGAAGTGGGAGAAGTATTACTCTGACATTGTGTGGTGGTGGTCCAGTCTGGCTTTGTTGGGCATTTTGAGAGAAAAAAAAACACTACGTAACAGGTTGATTTATGAGTAGTCGAATCATTGTGTATATATATTATATGTATATATTTGATAGTTTACATATATCACTCTCTCACACACTCACATGCACACACAGACACATATGCACACACAGACACACATGCATATAACTGAATTTTACAATGCATGCATTTGTTGATACATAAAGAAAGAGAAACACTAGGATTCTCTTTGTCTATTCCAGAATGGCCAAAGATTGGGTTTGGATAATTCAGTCTATTTTAGATAACATATGAGACATAAACCTTCCCTAAGATTTGCCAGACCTTTCTATTGTGAGCATCACAGAGCCAATACTCTCTGAACTTGTCTAGCTTGTCACTCCATCTTATTTTCTGCCGGCCACAGTTTTGCATGTATCGTGATGTCCAGCATTGTCTACCATTCTTGCAACATGACCAGCCCATTTGAATTTCCTAATGGATTCTATGATATCTCTGATTCTTATCTGTTCACTGATATACTGCGCTGTCTTGCGATCTCTCCATATGGTTGAGCAAAATTCTTTTCTGTGCACATTACATGTTTCTCGGTTTGAAGGCCAATCTTTTGGTTACATTCCATGTTTAGCTCAGTAGGTGACTATTGTTAGGATGCATTGGTTGTAGAACCTCCTTTTTAGAACTAATGTAATTTTCTTGTCTTTGAAGGTTGGGCTCGCTCTGTCAAAAGCTTGCCAAACAAGAGTAATTCTTCGTTTGATTTCCTCTTTTTTCTGGGATAAAATCTTCTTATCTTTAAATTACTATTTTTAGTAAAACTCAATATTAGGATGGTCTTTCATTAATTCCTACCTTGGTCGTCCATTAATTCATATCCTTTAAATCTCCTTTTTAAAAATATAATATTTTTGAGACCAAATGTTTCTAGCACTCTGTTCCAGGTATTCATGTCATAGTCTTTCAGATAACAAGTATAATACAGATTCACCCACACATTTTTTGTAACACTCTCTGAAAGTAAATAGTTATAGTTCTGTGTGTGTGTGTGTGTAAATATGAATATACACATTAGTAAACTCTCGTTTCTTACTAAAGTGTACTTGGGAGATGGTCAATTTTACCTATATAAAAATGTCTTCATTTCTTAGATTAAGTGTACTTAACAAGCATCACCTACCTAGCAGCAGAATCAAAAATCACTGACTCTGCTGTATTCAGTCCCATGTTTCAACAAGCATTACTTAAGATACTATTGCAGTCAATGTAACATTTGTTTATATTACAATGACACACCATTTTCCCCTTCTAATCATCAAGACACAGTTGCAGCTCCTGATGGCTTCATGAATATTTTATTGTGAATCATACCCTTTATCAATATTTGGCTATAACCGTATATGAAAGATGATTCAATTATAAGAAATACCAATATAAACAATAAATCTGTCATTGACATCAAAATGGATGACTGTTTGGCCGTAAAAGGTTTTCGTTGCAATGAAATGTTGTTTTGTTTATGTCAACCAAAACAAGATCGATTATTGAACAACCGTAGCCACCAAAGGGTTGTATCCTTTCTTATATGTATGTATGTGTGGGTTTGTTTGTTAGTCTGTTTGCTTGGTTATTTTTTGCAGTGCTCCTGGACGTACTGTTTTGTCTACAGACTTGAAAATAAGCTTCAACACTCGACCAGATCCCCTCTAAAAATAGCTCTTTTGATTTTGGGGAAAAAAGCTTTTTTGATCCTTATACTGACAATTTTATCAATAACATCTAGATGTTTTCCCGTGGAAAATACCAGTGATATCATTGACAGAATTTTTTCTGACCATATTTATTCTTTGATGGAATTCTTCTGACATGAATTCAAATTTTGGCGCTACAATTGTTCAATTATTGACTGTGATGGTGAGTCTCCTATCAAATAAAGTATTGTAAAAAATCATCATCAATTTAGACAACTATTTACTTTCATCTTAATTGTGATAAAAAAAACCCCTAAAAATCAATGTAAAGGTAAACAGTTGCCAAAATTGGTAATAATGTTTCACATTGACTTAATATAGAAAAAATAAAAATGATAAAAGAAAATTGCTTCTCTGATACTACCAATACAGACACAAAAACAAAGATGGTGCCGGAGGGATCAGGGATGAGAAGTAGGTTCAAAGGTTAAATTTGATCCTAAGCCAAGCAGAATAGTTCTCATAGCTCAGATGGTTGAGAGCAGCTGTGTGCTTACTTAGTTTCCCTAGACAAAAGGGACATGATTTTGAATTTTATCAAGAGCCTCTTCTCTAGTTCTGATCTGCTCTATTTACTCACTGCTGCAGTGAGTTAGGCTTCAATTAAAAGCAACTAAAAATCAAGATGATGGTGATTTGAACCTGCTGACCCAACTCCAAATAGCATGTGACAGGTCGTACTGGGTTACATGGTTCCAATAGCAAGGAGAAGTCCCTGACCTGACCTTGCATCTCCTTTGCTAACATTATTTGGAATTTCCTAACCAGAATCATTGGGATAAGTAGGAAGAAAAATTTGTAATGATAATATTGATAAATACTAATCTGTTCATGTTTAAAGGAAAATATGTTGTTGTAAAGTTTTAACTTAGTTAAAGTCCATTTGTCCTTCTTATAGTTAGTTGTTTTTTATTATTATTTTTCCTTTTATTTAATGATTCTTTTAGATTGATGAAAGTTCAAAACTAGGAATTGTAGTTGGCACTGCAGAATTAAACAGAAAATTAGGTAGAAAATTTTAAATGCTTGAATAAAAATAGAACAATTAAATAAGAGCTTATGGGATATTATTCAAATGTAATTCCATTGTTTAGGTAACCCTGTGATCTCACAAAAAGAAAACAGATATAAAAACAGTTCCTGCTGTATAGCAGAATGTTTCACACTTTTATATTTTTCCGTGCTCTGAAAGATTTGGTGGCTCAAAGCAGTAATTAGGGGAGGGCTCATTGGGAAGTCCCCTCCAACAGATTGAGAGATTTTTTATTTCATAGGTGAACTATTGATTATAAAGCTTTTGAAGGCACACCTCCATTGGGAACTAAGGTGGGGCTTCAAATAGCTTCCCCTCCCCAAGCTACGCCTCTGATTGTATAGTCAATATCTCACACCCTGCCAACATCTCTATCTATTTGAATTTAGATAAAGAACATAATTTCAAATGCTGATTTTCTAAAAGTGGCTGACATTTTTTCAAATTTTTTTTGTTTTTGTTGTAAGCATAAAATTTCAGCCAATCCATTCTTTGGCCTTCTCAAAGTATACAATTCATATGGAAAGAAGGGGTCTCTTTTTTTTCAGGTAGTGTCTATCAATATTCTCTCTTTTACCAATGAAAACACTAAAACTGAAAAAAAGAAATGTCAACAGATACACTAGTCCTGGCATTGTAATAGAAGCCCGCAGGAATTTTTGAGATGACTAGTGATACCAATCGGACATGCTAATGGGACCTTCAGTGAGTGAGAATATCTTGGTAGATTTTCCAGATCAGTTTAAAAAAACTTTTAGTTCCATTTTTCATGATGGTGGATCTTTGCTGTGGTGCCGTTGTCAGAAAATACAGTCATATTGTTTATAATTGGAAAGGAAATTTTATGCTGAGTAAAGTTAACAAAAGAACCATATGGATCAGAGCAAGTCATTTCAAGCTATTTACAATCAAATGTCATAAACCCTGGCTTTAAAATGAATCATATGAATGGACTGATAGCTATAATGTGAGTGTGTGGGGGGTAATTATTGATGGATCTGCTTCAAAATTTATTCTTCCATCATCTATTACCCAACCTTCCACAAAATTTAATTTAAATCCATCGTGAACTTTTGGAATGACAGAAGAAGTCAGGAAATTTTGGAGCGGATCCCCTACATCTAAGCTAATTGTCAGCAACAACAAAATATCTTCAAAGTTTCTCTCTCTGTCCAAATGATATCTCCAAATGTTCTCAATGAATTTCAATTTTGTGGAAGAATGTGCAATAGATTAGGAATTTCACTGATGAAAACAATCCATTATGCTTAAACTTGACAATTCCAAATTCCATTTGTGGGGTGACTCTTCAATCCTTGCAAAGCTAGGAATGTTAAGTAATTTGATAAATATTTAGGTATTCCATTCAATTAATAAAGTTATTTAGTGCATATCTTATCTTGGAAGAAATATGTTGAGTATCAATACTCAGCTAATGGATAGAGGAAGGTAAGGGATAATAAGGCTCGGTTAATGGATGAAAGAGACTGAGAGATGATAAGGCTCAACTAATTTTTTGTGGAGGATCAAATTTTATTGACTGTTCTTATAGAAACCACATTGGAAAATTGATCCCAATTCATCTAACACTATTCAAAAGAAAATAACTGACTCCCCTTTCACTGATGTTGTATGCACAATGTATATATTTTAAGAAGGAAATGTCTGCATATTGAAAACTCAAACAACAAATCAAATAAAAAAAGGTTTTCTAATAAGAATGAGTCACTGAGGCACTGAAATCCAATTCATAATTGATACATGCCTTTCAATATTTATAAAAAATAGATTGCAGATGATGAGACCACTTTTGAATACAGATACTGGGAAATGGGAGAGGAGATTGTGCATAAGTAGCAATGCTTTGCCAAATGTCTTTGTCTGCTTTACATTCAAAATAGATGTTAGAAGAGAAAAGGCCATTCAGAAGTCATACGGTTCCATCCGCTTCTAAAATAACTTGTGAAAATGTCAAGATTTGTTGAACACTGTATCCCGAAATAGAAAGCACACGGAGACAGCATACCTCTATCCTTCTTCCTTACTTCATTGACTTCCAGAAGATTTCATTGAAATTCATTTGAGATATTGAGTGGACATTTAACTACAATGGAGGATAAGTAAATGGGGAAATTTCCCGGATCCTACCTTGAATTCAATCACTTCTTTTGTGGCCTTTTGACCACTCTTCCATACAATTTCATTGAAATTTATTTAGAACTTTTGGTAATTTTGGGTGATTTGGACAGCTACGATGCAGAGGAGGTAACTATACATAGATCTGTCCCTAAAATTTAATAACTTCTTCTGCAGCCCATTGCCCATCCCACAAAATGTCATTGAAATTCATGGGAAACTTTTGGAGATATCATGTGGACACATAGATTGATTGACACAAGTCTTTAATTTTTGTTGTTGGCAGAGATGAATAGAATATACAAAAAGATATCCCAGCTAATTTTATTAAGTTGTTTGGAAAAGTATTGTCACATTTTTGTGACCTGCATAAATACCCTTTTGAAATGTAGCAAACATTGAATTTATCAGTCTAGAATAATATAATCACCATTTTTTGCAATGTCAAAAGCCCATTATAAAACGAATCCTTTTATTCTTTGCTTAAAGAATCTGGGATGTTTACTTGCCTGATTTGAATGTTATTGATATCAAAAGACACTGTATTCTGAAAACATGAATATATCTAAAGTTATAATAAGCGCATATTCAAATTTTTTCTGTTTGCTTGCTCTTACGCATCTTATTGATTAATTCACCTTCCTATTAAGATATAAAAATGACAATGAAGATTACATCATGAAAACTCTTGAGACTTTAAGTCTGATCACACATTAAAATGGCTTGAGTTGAGTTTAGACTTGAAAATAAATTTGAATTAAGATACTTGAATTATGAGAAAATAAATTACCAAAAAAAATTGCTTTTGGCTCCACTGTGCCGATCCATACATAAACAGTTCCATCATTTCTGACTGCTGTATGCTTATATTATGTGTACCAATATATCTACTGCTTGTTCAAAAAACAGGAAATCAGAATTTCATTTATTCATTTGTTCCCTGACATGCCTCAAAAGAAGAAGAAATCAAATGAAGAAACACTCTAGGATGGCAAGACTACTTGTCCTGAAGAGAAGGGTCTACAACCAAAGCGTCCTCCTGATTGTCATCTATGGAGTTGAAACATGGAACCTAACCAAGAGACTGACCCTCAAACTGAGAACCATACAACGTTCACATGAAAGAATCTTGCTCAATCTCACATGACCGCACAATATATTGTCATGACTTACAACATGGATCTTCGGAGATCACATGTCAAACCAAGGCAGGCAAAATACAAGATGGTAAGACTAACTAGACAAGTTCAGAAAGTATTGGCTCCGCGATGCCTATGATAGAGAGGTCTGGCAAATCCTGGGGAAGATCTATGCCCTGATGATAAAAGATTGTTGATGATGATGATGATGATAATGCTAAAGGAAATCGATATAAAATTAAGTGTTCCTGAACCCTGACATAGAATTTTACCAGTACACAAAACGTACACTGAGAGAACTTCTAATACAAACTCATTTTGATACGTTTTCAAGCCCTGCTGCATAAAAGGAAAATTCTCAAGCATTTTATAAGTGTTAGATTCAAAAGAATTATTGGTTGTATACCAGTGTGTATTCAGTATATATTTTTATAGAACTTAGGAACTCCCATTATATGACTGAATAGGTACACTAGTATTATATTGTCTATTTTAAAGCAAGAATAGAGTATTCTTAAACTTGGCAAGCAACAAACTTTAACTACATTATAAACTGACGTTCTTGTCTGCTGAACCAATATCTAGATTGCACTTGACTTTTGAATTGAAGATATTATTTCCCCTTTGTTTCATGTTTCTCTTGTACAACTAAACAAATTACACAGAAATGTGATGATATCATCTAGGTTTTCCTTTATTAGATGAAACATTCTCAACCAATAGAGCTTGTTCTTTATTTCCGATCTTCAATATTTACTCATCACAGTAGACTGATGGTCAGAATGGTTGTGATATAAAGAAACTAAAATTGAGATGAAAGAAATAAAAGTCAAAATAAAATTAAGGTTGAGAATGCTTCATTTAATAAGAAATAAATCAAGATAAAGTTACTTTCTCTAATACAACATTTCTTATTCTTTGTTATCAATGTTATTGTTAGATTTGGGCTCTTCTAAAACTAAATAAATGTTTGCTAAAAGAATGGAAGAAAGAAGGTTAAAAGCTTTGAGGCTCTAAATAATTTTCAGCCTGGTTACCACCCCTGGTCTGGTTAATCATTCAATAGTACCCATATGGTTTACATCTTTTGGCAGTATGCCTTGTTGGGGGTGATCAGATGAAAAAATTGGAAAACCAGATGATTAATGAATGAATTACTTTTCTTGCCTTTTGATAGGCTGTGATCACCAAAGAGTCCAAATTTTCAAAGAGCACGTGTGCAAGCTGCCAAACTAAGGAACCATTTTAGCATACACTTACATACTAAACTGTACCCTCACCCTAAAAACTCATTTCAGGGGGAAATTTTTGAAAAACAAAACAGTCATTCTTTCCAGACATGATAAAGAGTAAATGCTTAAATTATCAGCCCTCTAACACCATTGGTGTCACCTGTACGCACGCAGAGTCATTTAAAAACTCAAGAAACTATCTATTGACAGTTCTGGTTGACAGTTTCTAAAAATCCTGTTATCTTTGAATAAACTTTGTTAATCTGACAAAAGTAAGTCCGACAGTTTCCTATGAACTGGAATAGTAAAGTCTTTCATTTTCTTCTGCCAGTCCATCCTGTTACAGGATTGGTACTTTGGTTCACAGACGCAATCAACTGATTAGCAAAGCCATGTGGACTTATGAGTTATTCTTATGCTAATCTTCTTTATATATACAAATATGGTTGTCCATCTGTCTTTCCATTTATCTGTCTGTCTGTCTGTGTGCAGACATGAAGCAAAGAGATATTTAAAACTAGCATTCCAAGGAAATAATGAATCATCACTGCCCATTTATGCTCATTTTAATGATGCAAATTTAGCATAAATTTATATTGTAAATTGAACCCTCCACAGAAAATTGCAGATCAGAAACAATTATTCATGAATTAAAAAAAACAAGACAATTTCATTACATACTGAGGATAGTGTGTGTGTGCAGAATTTAAAGTTTTTACTATGAATACTTAGAGTTGCATGAAGTCCAGGTTTATAGATACATAGATAAATGCATCTATATAGATATCAGCATAAGTGTTCAAACCGGTTTGTTATGGGTAGTGGTGATTAATGGGTCTGAAAAAGACCACAGCCAAATATTTATTAATTAGAAATGAAAAGCAATAAGAGATTGATGGGCAAATTATGTTTTGATGGGCAGTTTTCCAACCTTGATAAATTTGTGATGGGCAGATTCCCTGATGGGCACTTTTCCGAGGTCTGATCTCTCTGTGGGCCGATTTCTTGATGGGTTCAGTTACCATGATTAAAACAGCAACAGCACTAATAGTTACAGGCATAACACATGGGATATATGTGAAAAGATGTTTTTACTCAACCTCCCGGTGACCAATTTATGTCATGTCATGAGGTGATCAATTAAGAAATTTTTACAAAGGGGTAATCACTGCATAGGTTACTTCTTTTGCCCTTTTTGGGGGGCACTAAAATATCCAAATTTTCAGAAAATGAAGGTGGAAACAAAATAAGGGACCAGTTTAACATTAACTTACTTTGAAAATTGAACCCCTATTAAAACCACATTTTGGAAGGGAATTAAGAAAAAAAAAAAATATTTTCCTCAAAAAATTGAGGGGATTGTGTATGCAAAATATCAAGTTTCTACTATGAATAGATAGGGCTGGGCAAAGTTCTGATACATATATAAATATAAATGTCAGAACACATTAAATAACCTAAACTCAAATAGATAAATTGATAACTCAATAACAGTATCTAAACCAGTGTTGTAGATCGTGGTGATTGATTAGTTATGATGATCTTCTTCTGACAAGGGATGAGCAAACCAACTCTCCTAGCAATACAATTATGTATACTGACAAATTTTGCTTTAAAAACCATAGCAGAGTTATCTCGTTTGCATACATATGATTTTTAGGAACTACGATGAATTTTAAAGGAAATATTTTTTTAATTATCTTCATATATTAAAATAATATACTTATGATATATTTTAATGTATATGATTAAGGAAATTGGTTTTTAGGACTATGTATACGGTCAAGCTAGAAAGTTGGTGTATGGGAATGTCTCCATTAGTAGACATCGAATATACAAAAAAAACTGGGTATTGAGGAAAAGGTATATATGTTGGGTCCGTGCTAGTCGTATAATTTGTCTAACATTTTTTAAATGTGGAATTATCATTATGTATAAGTGTTTCTGACCTGTTGCCCTCATCTTACGGATATTACATGTAACACTTGAAGAAGGCCATAGGGTACAATGGCTGAAACATTTGGTACAAAAAGATAAACCGAGACGAAGACAGTCTGAAAAAACTTATACATAAGGTATACATTATACGACCCAGTTTTTACCACAATTTATAATATATGAATATCATATTTTTGCATTCGTGCATACCATAAGATACAAAGTAACTTACGTGTTCACAAATGCAAAAATATTTTTAATGTCTTTTAAAAGCAACAGACTGTAAAAGCCTTTTAGGTACAATGTAAGGAAGGTGGTCCCTTCTATAAGCTGTAAAGCTTCCCATCCTTGCTCATTTGATATTATAAGTGACAAACAAATGAAAAGAAATAAGAGAATCAATGAAAGAAGAACAAGATTTGGATTGGACGCTATTATCTGCGTATGGTTGTGTCTAATCCAAATCTTGTTTTTCATTTATTCTCTTATTTCTACAATCGGAATATTCTTCATTTTGCCAAAAAAGCTTAAAAAATCTGTTGCTTATTACAGACGTTAAATACTTTTATGTTTTTATGCATCTGTACCACACATCACACCATAGATTCAAAACACCATACACCACTGATAAATATGATGCTTTTCTGTATGTTTTTTATCCTTTAATTTTTCTTGTTGGCTGAGGTCAATCGTTATGCTTCCACAACTATTACGTTTATTTCAAGTCTCCAATCAAATGTCATTTCAAGCTGGTTGCAAATCAGTGAGTCCCTGAACTCTGTCAAATCTGTGACAGTTTTATTGTTAGATTCTTTAAAAAAGCTTTTGTTGAATGTGTTGTTTCTTTGTTTCTGAGGTAATTTTCATTGCTTATGTTTTATTAGAAACTGTAAACCAAAACGGTTAACAAAGGTTTCTTCAGTTTTCAAGTTGGTCTGGCTTTGTATGTATCACATGTAGAGCCCGTACCAATAGAGTTATAAAGCTGAAAATTTCAGCATTTATTCCTCATTTTGTCTAGAAAAAAACAGTTTCTTTGTTTTTTGAACATTCCTTCTGAGAATAGATTTTAATGAGGGGCTCAATCTACCATGTAAATTTATGCTATATTGGTGCCTAGGTTGAGTCCTGTAGTATTCATGCTTGATTTTTTTAAAATTCAAAACTTTTAGCGAATCAAGAAAAGGCAAAAGAAATAACTCATTCATTGATGACCTTCCAATTTTTTAATTGATCATCCCTTACACAGCATGTTACCAGAAGATGTTGGCCGCATGTTGGTTTCTATTGAGTGACTAAATCAGATCTCTTTGTGAATTGGTTAATCTTTGAACGCTGTCAAATCTGTGACAGTTTTATTGTGGGTTTTTAAAAAAGTTCCTCAATCTGTGGTAATTTTCATTGTTTATTTGTTAACAAGAACCATTAACCAACACTGTCAACATTGGTGTCTTCGGTCTTTAAGCGGGTCCAGCTTGCTGGCTGGCTATGTATGTATCACACATACAGGCCACACCAATGAAGTTGAAAAGCTGAAAATTTCAACATTCACTCCTTATTATGTCTAAAAAAAATGCTTTTTTTGGGGGGGGGGGGAATCTCATCCATCCAACTGTTTATCAAGGGGGTTCAATTTACAATCTAGCTTTATGCTAAATTGATCCCTCACTTTATGTCCAGCAGCATTCATGCTTGATTTTTTAAAATTCTGACTTTTTTCAGTGATTATTGCTCAACAGAATGTGAGAAAAGTAATTTATTCATTGTTTACCCTTTTTTCCAATTTTTCAATTGATCATGCTGAACATGGCAACAAAAATGAAAGTGGTCACTTGATGGTTTCTATTGAGTGACTAAGCAAACCCGTTATTTACATTTTTTTGATGTAATCTTTTTTTCAGTGTTTTGTCAAATCTTTTTTCCCAATGTAATCACTAATTGAATGTGACATGTGTGACATTGGCTGAAGGCAATACATTTTGGTAGGCCTTGTTTCTGTTTGAAATCTACAATGTTTCTTGCAGATGTGGTTTTTGTTTTTGAGAGTTGTGCCATAAGGATTGGGGTGACAAACACATGAGGAAGGAAGGAGCCTAGAGAAAGAGGTAATGAAGGGTAATAGTGAGAGGGAAAGGAACAGTGAGAAACAGGAAGGTACAGTGGAAGGGGAATGAATAGAAGAAAGTAAAGGAGATAGGAGAGGAGGAGGATGGGAAAGAAAAATGGAAGAAGATTGAAAAAAATGGATAGAAAGGATGAATAAAAGAAAGGAATGAATGAAAACGGGGAAAAGAAAGAAATTAAATGAAAAAATGGAATGAAAAGAAATGAATGAATGGAAAGAAGGCAATGAAGAGAAAGGAAGGAAATGAATGAAAAGAAGGTACTGAATAGAAAGAAGGAGATAAAAAGAATAGAAAGGAATGAAAGGAAAGAAGGGATTGAATGAAAAGAAGAGAATGAATGAAAAAAAGGGAATAAAATCAAGAAAAAGGAAGGCAATAAAAAGAGTGGAAGAGAATGAACGAAGAAAGGGAATAAAAAGAAATAAAGGGATGAATGAAAAAAAAGGAATGGATAAAAAGAAGAAGAAATCTAAAGAGAGACAGAAACAAAAAAACAAAGAATGAATAAAAGAATAGAAAAAAAGCAAAGGAGATAGGAGAAGAGAATTCTTGGAAAGAAAAATGGAAGAAGATGAAAAAGAAAAGAAAGAATGGAAAGAGAGAAGATAAATGAAAAGAAAAGGTAGCAACAAAGAGAAAAGAAAATAAAAAAACAAAGGAGAAAAGAAAAAATTCAAGAATGGAGAAAGGTCATTGGAGGAGAGAAAAAAAGAAAAAAAAGGAGTCTATGAGGAAAGAAAGAAAAAGTATTTCAAAAGAGAAAAAAAAGAACAAGCCTGAGTATTAAACCATAGATGCCAGAATTCTCTCCTTTGAAACAAAAAGGAGCTAGACCTAGCCCCTAAAGAGCTTAAAATCGGCAAATTCTCTTTTGGTATATGTCAGCCTGTCTGTCAGTCAATCAATCAGTGATGGTTATAATTGCTTTATGTGTCTGAAGATAGGGAGCAACTGAGCCAAACAGATAAGTACAAAAGTTGAATGCCAACAAGTTCTGATAAAGCCAATGTTGATAAAATCAACAGTAGATATGACTTTTAACCGCACAAACATTGCCAGATCTGAGCAAGTCCTTTCCTTTTTTTCCGCCTTCTATTAATTCTTTCCTTCTATTTTCCATCCTTCTTTATATCTCTCTCTTTCATTCTTTCTCATTTGATTCACTCTTTTTTCTTTCTCTTTCCTTTTCCTTATTTGCTTTGTCACTTCTTTTCTTTTATTTATTTATCATCTTAGCCCCTACAAACAGCCGTCTAACTAGCAAAGTGGGCCACAGATTCTTCTCTCTTCAATTGTCCATGTTTATGTGTGTGTCTCTGGATACTCCTGGGCACATTTTTGGGACCACAAACTTGAAATTTTGCATGAGTGCACCCCTATACACCATCTAAAAATGTTTTGTCTTGTTTTTTTCCAAAAAGAGCTTTTTGGGGT
The DNA here is from genome assembly GCA_963457665.1 of Thysanoteuthis rhombus. Lineage (NCBI taxonomy): Eukaryota > Metazoa > Mollusca > Cephalopoda > Oegopsida > Thysanoteuthidae > Thysanoteuthis > Thysanoteuthis major. The sequence goes on along the minus strand of OY735220.1, from coordinate 43,627,937 downwards.
AACTATGGTCATATTGGGACCAACAATGCCCAAATCTTGAGTTGGTATTCTTCAGATAATTTTTTAAAAAAATCCATTTTTTTTTTATAAAATGTTACGTAGAAGATTTTGAAAAAAATTTTTTTAGATAATTAATTCTGGTATACGTGTGGGCTATGGTGATTCATTTATGCGAGGTACGGATATTTTTTTCATTCTTTATTATTTTGTTCAGTCTTCTTCTGTTTCTCTTTACTTTTCCTTATTTTCTTTATCACTTCTTTTCTTTCTTTTTGAGCCTATTTCTTCCTTTATTCATTTATCTTATTTTTCTTCCCTCTACTAACTCATCTTTCCCTTCTTTTTCCTTTCTCTCTTTCTTCCTTCCATCTCTCTTTTACTCTCGTCTTTGCAGATGTGTGAGTATCTATATTACCAATAGCCATCACTGATTAAATGACTGACAGGCTGACATACCGAAAAAAAAAAATTCTGATTTAGCTCTTTTGGAGCTAGGTCTGACTCTTTTTATCTCCATTTCTCGAATGATTCATGGAGACCCAATCATTGTCTGTTACAATATTGGGTTTTTACAGGGCCAGACTTCAGAAAAACTAGCTCTAACTGTCCTGCTAAAGCTAGATGAAGAAGTGGGTTCATGCCTTTCTCATGAGCAACAATGCAAAGTGAACATAAGCTGTCTCAGCTTCACTGTTTCCATTCTCAGTGCTGTTAACCATTAGGCTACCCACACCTCCTTTTCCTTTTATAGGGTGATATTATCCTGAGGGATGACTTGATCTCTTCAAAGTTTTTTTGTGACCATGACAGTCATATTCAAAGGCTATTGTTTTTCCTACTCTATATGAATCATCATCAGTCTCTAAATGTCCGTTGTTGGACATAGACCTTCCCTAAGATTCAACACACTTCTCTATCGTGGGCCTTTCTGAATTTGTCTAACTTGTCTCTCCATCTAGTACTCTGCTGGCCGTGCTTGTGCATGTGATCTCTGGGGATCCATGTTGTGAGTTGCAATGTCCATCAGTTGACTGTTCTTGCAATATTCTATGATGTCTTGGGCTCCTGTTTTCTCTTGGATGTTTTGTGTTGTCTTGTGGTCTCTCCATGTGAGGTTGAGCATAATTCTTTCATGTGCACATTGCATATTCCTCAATTTGTGGGTCAGTTTCTTGGTTAGGTTCCATGTTTCAGCTTCATAAGTAACTATCGAGAGGATGCATTGGTTGTATATCTTTCTTTTTGGGACTAATGGGATCTTCTAGCTTTTGAAGGTTGATCTTGCTCTACCAAAGGCTTGCTATCTTAGGGTGATTCTTTGCTTGATTTCTTCTTCATTTAAGGGTCTCATGGAGATTTGTTGTCCTAGGTAGATGTAGTGCTCTACTTTCTCCAGTTCTGTGTCTTCAATTTTGATCTTAGTGTTCTTATTTCCAATGTGATTGTTGCACATGATCTTCGTCTTGCAGAAGTTCATGTGTAGGCCAACTTTCTTGCTCTCTTCATTCATTTCATCTAGCATAAAATGGAGGTCATGTGGGTTCTCCGCAAAAAGGGCGATGTTGTCTGCAAATCTAAGGTTATTCAGATATTTGCTGTCTATTTTGATTACTTTATTCTTCTAAAGATCATCTCAAGGCAGGCTGTGAAGAGTTTGGGTGAGCTGGTATCACTTAGTCTTACCCCTTCTTTGGAGTAGAAAGGGCTCTGAGTCTTTATGTAGCCTGATAAAGGAGCTGCCGTGACTACATATACGTTGCAGCACTTTGATGTACACTGAATCTACACATTGTAGAGTGATGGCCACCATGATTGCAATGTTCCAATCATCTGTGACTTTACTTTGTTCTAGGCACAAGTTGAATAGGATGGCCAGTTTCTTAGTGATGTTGTCTGGTCTTGGGGCCTTTCCTTTCTTTGTTTGTTTGATGGCTTGTTTCACTCCCACGGGTTACTTCTGGGAAACCCTTGAGTTGATTGCTTGCATCTTGCGTATCCTATGCATTGTTTTGTAGTCCTTATTTGTATGACTAGAGTTTTTGGTGAAATTCTTTGGCACGTTTGACAATCCTGTCTCTGTCTGTTAAATGCGCAAATTCATCCGTTGTCCTATTTGAAATAAGTAGATTTCAAATTATCTCTATCCTGGTCTCTGGAACTTAGTTTGAAGGGAATGATTAACATTTTCTATACTTTTTAGCCATAATCAATTAGGATATAACACTCATCACTCAAGAACAAATAAAATAGAAATATGTTGCACAGTGCTATTTGCCTGGAATAAACAAAATGGCAGATACATTTTTTCAGTAAAGGTAACTCACATATTGTTAATGTTTCCACTTGGGGTGAAAAAATAATCGAATTCTCGCTATGTATACAAACGTGTTGACTTCTTGCCATTAAGTGACTATTGTCTTTACCCTTAGAATAAAAGAATGAAATCAATAATCAATACTTGATCGAGCAAAGAAACGAGAAAAGAATAGAAAAATCATAATATTAGGTTTAATCAAATATTGATCAATAACAGATGTTTTGTGGGATTACTTTGATCTCTTTGTTCTTGAAGAGTAAACTTATAAGCTTGTCAAGTATTAGGTTTGTTTGGACCAGGGATCAGCAACTTTTTATAATGGCCCACTTTTGATGTTTTTAGTTTGGCCCATGACCCACGTGTATATCATATCATATATCATACATAAGTATTTACTCTTGAGTTGATATAAGTAATATAAAATCCACATGAAGTCTATACATTTATATATATATATACAAACACATTTAGTTTAGTAGTAGTTAATTAATAGTTCTCAGGATAACAAAGATCAGTATGAAGACTGTGGTCTCTCATTGACCTCAGTAAATGTTGTGTGTAAGTTGTTGTAGCAACAATCATCTGCCTATATAGTAAACAAACAATTCAATGCAATGCTATATAAGCAAAAATTAAACAAATCATGAAACAGAAGACTATCTATAAGACATTGACTGCTTGATGGCCCACAAATACTTAAAATTTGAAAATTTTCTAGAAAAGGTCAAAAAGGTCCACTGAGAACTCCTCAATGGTCCACCTGTTGCTGACCCCTGTTATAGACACACTGTTTTATACATGGTCTTACTTATTGTTTTCTTTTATGATTATAAAACATTCTCTCTTACCTATAAACCATTCTTTCCAGTGAAAGATTGAGTATTCACATGCATAATAAATCATTATTATCTCCATTTCTACTCTCTTTTAAGTATCAAAAACTGTCAACTAAAACAGTCAACATATGTTTCTTCAGTTTTTATGTTGGTCTTGCTAGCTTTGAACATTTACTAGAAAAATCTATTCATTTGTTTTTTCATCCTCCATCCAAAATGAGGTTTTAGTAGGAGTTCAGTTCACAATATAACTTCATGCTGAATTGGTCACTTGATTTGAACAGCGTTCAAGCTTGATTTTTGAAAATTCAGACTTTTTTTGTGATTACCACCCTACAAAAGGTTCATTCATTGATCAGCTCTTTTTCCCAAATTCTTGAATTGATAGCTGCAAAAGGAGGTTTGCCACATGACAGTTCCTATTGAGTGACCGACGAGATATCAAAGATGTATATGGTATTATACACTGATTAATAAGAACGGTTGTCTTCATTTTGGTTGTTATAGCCACAATGTTTCAGCTGTTTCATCCCCAGGCCTTCTTAAGGTGCCGGTCATTTTTGGTAGTATTTTGAACCAAACCCTTTATCAAATTCTCGGATGTAGACTGTTTTCATTCTTCTGTCCATACAGGGGGATGCATTTTGTTAATCCATCTTTGACCTAACAAACTAAAAGAGAGGAAGGGGTAGAGCGAACACACAGACACAAATTTGGCTGTTTTGCAGTATGTGTGTACGTGTGATCGTTTGCTGGTGGCTGATAATATAATTACAACTACTACTTCTGCTACTGTTGCTGATGTGTCATTTTCCAATTTTTAACCAAAATGAATACAAGAATTTTAGCTAACAATGCATTACTTTAACCTTTCAAATTACAGCATCAACGTACTGACACATGACACAGCTTCAGGTATATTGTTAACAAATCAATTTACCAGTAATAGTTAATTCTCCTCGTCTATCTTTGCAATGATGTTTCTTCTTGATACAATGAACCAGTTTGTTATTCTGAGAATGTTACTGAAGAAGGCTGGAGGGTGCAACAGCCAAAACGTTGTGACTATAACAACCAAGATGAGGACATTTTGAATAAATTAATGTTTCTACTTACATGAAACATCATATGATTGGCTATATTTTCTGTCTGTAACAATTGTCATTTTTCAAGGTATATAGCTGATCAAAGAGTAATTTCCCCCAATATGGCATGCTGCTAAAAGATGTTGGTCACATGATGGTTTTTTATTGAGTGACTAAACAGACCTGTTCATTCATTTATTCACTCGATATTTTGGAAATGTATCCAGTTTCAATCTGGCTGAGAATACACAGGGAAATGTGGAGAGACATGATGTTTTTGATATTTTCCAAGTACAATGAGATTGCTGAATTATTTGAATACTACTGTCATTTTTTGACAGCTTGGATAAACAAGTTTCAATGATGAGTTCTCATCTCAGAACTTTAGACAGAAATAATTGATTCTTAATTATGTGAAAAAGGCACTCGAGTACTTTCCTTTGTCTAAACTCATTTAACTCAGATTTGTATTTTTTTTTTTTCACTGGTTCAAAATTGTCTTTCAACTAATGTTCATCTTTTTTGATGGAGATGTTGTTTACTAAGTACTACTTTGTCTGGCTCACAGGTCTCGGGTTGCTCACAATACCTACTTCTTTTTATCTACATTTCTCATTTCATCAGAAACCGTCAATCAACACTGTCAACCAAAACTGTCATCATAGGTTTCTTCAATTTTCAAGTCAGTCTGGATGTCAGGCTATGTAGATATGTGCTGCATTTACATGCCGAACCAGGGGAGCTGGAGGGACGAAAATCTAAACAATTACTCCTTATCAAGAATCAAAAAAAAAAAAGTCATTTTTTTGTTTATTCAAATTTCCCCCGAGATTGGTTTTTAGTGGGTGTTTTGATTTACAATGTTAGTTTTTGCTAAATTAGAAAAATTCAGACTTTTTTTAACAATCAAAATACAAGAGAAGTAACTTATTCATTGATCATCCCTTTTCCCAATTTTAATTGATCATCTCCAACACAGCATGATGCTATAAAACATTGGTCATGTGACGGTTTCTATAGGGTGACTAACCAGACCCGTTTCGATTAGTCCATTTTTTTTTATGTAGATGTTATTTACTAAGCTGTGCTTCGTCTGGTACGCAGGCCTTGGGTTGCTTAAAGTGCCTGATTTTTTTTTCTTATGTACATTTCTCGTTTCTACCTTTCAAATATTCATTCCAGATAATGAAAAAATTATATTATTACCTGCGTTATCTGGTGCTTCTCAGGTCACAATGGTTCTCAAAATAATCATTATCTCTTGCTGTAGGTAATTATTTTCTTATCAGACTTTTTTTTTTTTAACATAGAAGATGAAGTTGGTATAGAAAAGAATCTATATTATTCTGGTTGCTCCTATTTGCACCATTCAAACATTATGCTTTTAGTAAAAACAGAAGAGAAAAGAAACCTCAGTAGATTAATTAGAGGGCAAGGATAGAAAGAGGGGAGAGAAAAGAAAGTTAGGTAGTTTAAGGAGGGGGTAGGGAGAGAGAGAGAAAAGAAAGGTAGTCCATTGCGGGGTGGGAAGATTTTTGCGTATGAAACTAATCAATGTTTGTATTACATTGCATTCAAAGTTTATGCTTTCAGTAATAACATGAGGGAAAGGAGATGTAGTTAGAGGGAAGGATGATAGGAAGGAGAAAACAAACTTATTCTGAGGGTAGGAAGATTTTCGCCTATGAAACTAATCGATGTTTGTTCAACATTTAGATATAAACATGTGCAGGCGATGGATTGGAAGGGATAAGGAAGAGAATAAGAAGATACAAGCAAAGGGTGAGTGAAGTGTAGAGTCATGAAATAATGGGTGATCTTATCAACACCTGCGGAATTTCCACGGTTTCAGCTAGTTGAAAATTATTGTCCTGAAAGCAACAAAGAGAGAAAGAGAGGAATAGAAGAGCAGGTGTTTTCACTCTTATGGTAATTGTGCAAATATTTGGTGCTACACAAATTTGGAAGAATTTAAACAACACATGTGAACCATAGTAGTATGGACTATGACTGCAACTCTCCATGAGCAGCACTCTTTGCGAGCCAGTGTAGGAGGCATGTGATTTGGTTACGAGTGCTTTTTCAAGGCTGCATTTTAGTGGTCTGGTGATTTTCATTGCCATCTGAAATAGCTTATTTTTTAATCAGCATCAAATTCAGCTTTATTAGAAAAACTGATAGCTTAAGCAGAATGCCATGAGCCTAAGTAAAGTTTTTGTTGTGTTACAGACAAGCACTTCAAAGATTTACAGATTTCTGTCCATAACAAGGACTGTTTTGAATGGCCAATGACTGGCATGACACTGGAAAATATTACAAAAGTACATGAGGCTACTCTCCCAAACCGTTGAAAACTATCCCTGATGCTTTCAGGATCATACGATTGTACCACAGGACTACCATAATTCCCCATGTTTGATCCAAATGTTTTTCATAAAATTCTGAGCTAAAAAATCTAGGTGTGTATCATTAAAGAAACATAATTGTAGAAGATTTTTCCAGCACTGTTCGATGGGTGCAGAAGGTCCTTTTGTCTGCCACTATTGCTGTGATGCTGATTGATATTATAGAAAACTGAAAACATACTTGCCAGATTACAGACATGGCAGTAATTTACATTGAAAAAATTCTTTTAATCGCATCTTTTTCAGGGGATTGAAATAATGTAATTGTGAAAATTAATGATATTTACTACTTAGCAAGGTTTAAGCTAAAATTCACATTTTCCGACTTGCGGCAAACATTTCGGAGATGCCGATCAGATCGAAGAAAGGGGTTTGGAGTATATACAGATCATGCTCTTCAAAACTGAAGCTTAATCAGGTGGGTCTTATATGGTAGCAGATTGTACATGAAGAATTATGGTATTCAAATGTTTTAGTGGATTTATTAAATACAAGACACATGGCTTCAAAATTTGTGTTGTGGTTAAAAACAGTGAAAAAATGTTTCCTCGTTAGTCTAATGACATATTTGTTAACAGAAGTGTCGCTGAGAGGGGACAAGGTCTATTTGAAAATGTCTTTGGCCCCCAAATGGAGAGGGATCCCTGTTCAGCTGCTTCATTCCTGCTGACATTATATATGAGAATAACAAATCTCACTAAATGTTGGGTGGGGTCCCCAAAGACCCCCCCCCCCTGGCCCCCAAATCTCTAGTTACATGTGTAAAGCTACCTTCAACACTGATTTCAAGAACTTGAAATGTTGGATTGAAACTAATATTTGTAAGTGAAGTTATTTCCTGTAAAATGTCTAGAAGATTTTATTGTGGAACTTTTATGATAAATGACTGAGTTGTGATAGTGTTTGAAATTACTTAGCAGTATTCAATCTTGACCGTGCAAGCCACTTAAACCAATCAATACAAATTAATCACTGCTACCCACAACAGATCAGTTTAATTATATATATGGGTGGTGGTGATCCATAATTTCCCTTGGAATGTTAGTTTGGCTTACATATGTTTATATAAGTATGATTATGCAGAAGAAGCTGCTTATTGTTATCACTCTATGTCAGGGTCTTCAGGATAACAATAACCAGCTGATAACATTATGCAAAGGATTTTTTTTTAAGTTGGAAAAATTTGTATTCATTGTTTTAAATCCATTGTTTTGTTATTAGATTCATAGTTATAAATAACTTTACATTATTAAAATTGATACAAAATTGGTACAAAATTTTTAATTCATTTATTTTAAATAAAAGGTTTCGGAACAATTGATTTCAATTAGAATAGCTGTTTGGTAATATTATCCAAGATTATAACAAATAGCTACTCTGTGAATATGAAGTTTAGCCTAGTCTGGCGGAACACTGAATCAAGAGCAAATGCCATAGGAAGATAATGTTGCTCAATCTATCAAGTGGGGAGAGTCTGCCTGTTTTGAAAACAAAAATTCAAAATCATGGTTTCTCATCATCATTATCACCATCATCATCATCAGCAGCCTTTTAGCGTCCATTGTTGAACACAGATCTTCCCCAGGATTCGCCAGATCTCTGTATTGTGGTAGTAGTGGAGTCAATACTTTTCAAACTTGTCTAGTTTGTCTCACCATCTTATATTTTGCTGGCCACAGTTTTACATATAATCTCTGGGGATCCATGTTGTGAGTCGCGATGTTCATCGGTTGTGAGCTATTCTTGCAACATAACAAGCCCATTGCCATTTGAGTTTTTTGAAGAGATTCTATGACTCCTGTCTTTTCTCCAATATACTGTGCTGTCTTGTGATCTATCCATTTAATGTTGAGTATGATCCTCTTTTGTGCAAGTTGCATAGTTTTCAGTTTAGGGATAAACTTTTGGCTAGATCCAATGCTTCAGCTCTATAGGTGACTATCAAGAGGATGCTTTGGTTGTGAACACTGCTTTGTAAGACTAAATGAATTTTCTTGTTCTTAAAAAATTAAGATTGCTCTACCAAAAGCTTGCCATCCTAGAGTGATTCTTCTCTTGATTTCTTCTTCTTTTGAGGTTTTCATGGAGATTTGTTGTCCTATGAAGATGTAATGGTCTACCCTTTTCAGGTCTGCATTTTCGATTTTGATTTTTGTATCTTTGTCTCCGACATGTTTGTAAGCGCCCCCAGCCCCCCAAAATACTGACTACTGGTACCAGTGGGAATTATGCAAGTACCTCACTCACAAAGCAGACCCAAAATAAATAGGTTTGATTAGTCACTCAATAGAAACCATCACATGGCCAACATCTTTTAGCAGCATGCCACATTGGGGATGATGAATTAAAAAATTGGGGAAAGGGGTGATCAATGACCAAGATACATATCTTGCCTTCTGTTAGAAAATGATCTCTAAAAATGTCTGAATTTGCTAAAAAAATGCATGAATGCTGCTGAACACAAACTAAGGAACCAATTTAGCATAAACTAACTCTGTATATTAAACCCCCAACTAAAAATCTATTTTGGGCAGGAATCTAAAAAGACAAACTTTTTCAAACAAATAGTATTTGTTGAAATTTTCAGCCCTCAAGCTCCATTGGTGTAGCCTGTACACATGATATGTACATAGCCAGCCGGATCAACTTTGATATTGATGAAACCTATGTTGATGTTGACAGCTTTGGCTGACAGTTGATAATCGAAATGTTTGTTTAGTTGATCTCGGCCAGTGGTTTTGAAACTTTGAAAACTCGAGGACCCTTGCTAAGAGGGAAGTATTCAGGTGGACCCATTTTTAGCAATTAGTATTAGAAGTAATACAATAATGAATAACTTTTGACCTTTAAAAATCATATTCATTTTAAATGGATTATCTTTACTCAAATCATGATATACTGTAAAGGTCAGTATATAATGAATGCGTTTTTTAATAGCTGTGTGATGGATAATGTTTCTCAGCTACAAGGTTTATAATGTTAGGTTTAATGATTGCTCGAACTAAGTAATCCTAATTTTGAATTAATTGTATCGATCTAAATTTTCAACTTCAGATCCTCGGCCATTATCAGACAGACCCCCTGGAGTCTGTAGACCACATTTTCAAAACCAGTGATCTAAGCAGTTCTTGGATAATATAAGGACAAGAATCAAAGAGAATGTAATTAGAAAAAAAAACTTTCATTTAAAGGTGCATGGTGATTAATTAAAGAATTTCAAATTCTCGTTGCTGTCTCTACATTTGCTGCTGTGTTCCTATTGAATATTCCTATAAAATTTGTAAATTAGATTGCGTGAATAATTGTGTAGAATTTGATGAATGCAGCCGAGGGCTTCATTTTAATTGTCTTTCACTTGGACTTAATTCATCTTTGTTTGACAGTGATCAAGAGTTTTCCTGTCTCTTCAGTTCTAATAACTGAAGAAAAAAGACCTGATTAGTCACCAAACCGAAACTGTCATGTGACCAACGTCTTTTGGCAGCATACCTCGGTAGGGATGATCAGTTGGAACATTGGGAGAGAGGTGATCGATAATTTTCTTGGTCAGTGATCACTGAAAAAGTCTGATTTTTTATGAAAATCAAGCAGACACAAACTAAGCAAAACTTTAGCAAAAACTTACATGGCAAATTGAACCCCTCACAAAAAATCTGTTTTTTGTGTGGTGGGATTTTCAAAAAACAAAAAAATGTTTTACTGGGTATAATAAGGACTAAATCTCTGAATTTTCAGCCATCTAATTCCATTGGTGTGGTCTGTATGTACAATACATAGCCAGCTAGACCATCTTAAATAATGAAGAAATCTATGTTGATGCTGACAGTATGGATTGACAGTTTCTAACTGTTTGTTTAGTTGTTCTTGGCAGCACCTGGTGAATATGAGAACATGAAGCAAAGAGAATAAAATTTAAAAGAGCTTTTTAAGAGGTGTGTGATGATTAAACTCTTAAATTCATGAACCACTTGTAACCACTCGTAATTGACAGTTGAAATATTAAATGAATAGAATTAAAAATGATGGAACTCTTCAGTGAATTTGATGGAATAAAATTTAAAAGAAAATCACCTAATGGTTGAAGGGAGATCATTTTAATTGAGAGTTATTTCCCTTGATAATGACAAATTATTTTGATGAATTTAAGGGTCAATTAAAAAATTTCAAATTCTTGTTTCTGCCTCTATGTTTGCTGCTGCATGCCTAATGAATATTCCTATAAAATTTGTAAATTAGATTGCGTGAATAATAGTGTAGAATGTGATGAATGCAGCCTATGGCTTCATTTTGATTGGTCTTAATTCTCCTTCGTTTGAAAGTGAGTAAGTTTTCCATTCCTTTCTGTTTTAATACCTGAAAAAAGAGTTTGATTCTATCGTTATTTTCATTTGTTACTGGTTATAAATGATATCTTTGCTTTTCTTCTAGTTATTTATTGTTTCTCCTCTCAACACATTTTATGATGAAAGGAAATCAATTGATTATCTCTGTGGGGAGTGACACTGAAGAAAGTTGGTCTCTTCATGGGGTGCTCTTTTTTTTAGCATTAAATCTCCCTCCTTTTTCTCATTTCTATTTTAGTACTTAATCTCTCTCTCTCTCTTTCCCTCTTTCTCACCCACATCTTTTTATCTACCTTCATTTTCCCCCCTCCCTTCTTTTTATAAATGGATGACTCGAACTTCTGTGACTCAGCAGGACGCGTTCAATATTTTTGTCTCTTCCAATTTAGATCTTTCTATTCAGTGACAGAAAAAAAAACCAAAAATAGAAAAAAAGTTCATTTTTCTCACCTGACATTTAGATCAGCAGTAGTAAAAATTAGGAGGCACGCGGAGAGCGCATACCTCTGCCAACACTATACACCAACAAAAACTGAATTAGAATAAAGTATCAAAAAAACTGCGTGAAAATTCAATTTCAAAATTATTGAGTTACTTCCCTTGTAAAATATCAATTGAACCTTCTTACCAGTTTTATCAACTATTTGTTCTTTGTCTTTTTTCTTCTACAAAGTAGTAAAAATAATTCTCAATCAAAAGCAAGTTTCTGGATTGATCTCAAAATTCAATCACTTTGTAGTGCCCCCTACACTTTTAGTTAGGAATTTAGTACGAAACTCTTCTTTTAGCTAGATATCCAAACCGTCACTTCCTCTGACAACCCCTATAAAACCCCTGGACACACATGGTCCGGTGCTCACTAGCTCCAGCACCCCTAGCTGGGTACGCTTCTAGCCCCGGCCTCTGCAGTCGGCCATTCTCTCCATTTCCTTCTCCTTGTCTGGCTGTAATTCTTGTATGTGTTCATTCCTCTTTATTTCAATGCGCGTCCAACTTCATACTTGGCGCACATTTCATTCCCTTCTCTTCCTTCCACAGCTACAGGACCGGCACACTACACATCACCCACGAGGATCCAAAATCTTTGTCTCTCAACAATCCATCGCAGTTCGGATTCAACAATAGAATCTACACGCGAAAACTGGTGTGGATTCAACACAAAAGACCCCACATCCTATAAACTGATGATACCTCACTATAACTTCTTGTGTAGCAAATGATACACCCTTCCACGAAATTTCATGAAAATTCATTGATAATTTTTTGAGATATGTGAATAGAGGGACACTTAGAAGGATGGAGATGAACAAGTATTTATATCTCTTCAACTTACTTGATGGAGGTCATAACTAGAATTTAAAAAAAAAGCTATGATAATAAAAGTAGGGAAGAAGTTTTGTTATCAGTCTCCATTCAAAGCCCCGCAAACTACTAAATTCTGATACAGTTCGAACTAATCAAGATAAAGTGTAATTTGCTTTCTTTTACAGGTTCTACAGGTATCCCACGCCATTTTTTTTTGCTCTTACGGAAAAAAATGAAAAATAAAAATAACATTCAGTGAGCCATCATTGAGGCAACATACCTCCGCCCTCTTCCTCTCTCTCCCCCACCCCAGTCTCCTAAAAATAAATAGAGTTCACAGTGATCATTCTAGTGAACATTGGTTGTATTATATACTTACCAACCATTTTGTGGACAATTATATTTAAACTCTTTTTCTCATCTTAAATTGTCTGAAAAAATGTTGGTATATTAATGACTCTTCTGAAAGTCATAGACAATCATTTGTATCATTCTTATTTTCAAGTGAACTTGTCATGAGCAATGGAGCTGGATTTAAGCTAGTTGAACCATTTGTTCCTAATGGAGCCCCACGAGTATAGGGGCCCCTATGCTAGAGTAATCTACTATAGTCTTGTCAAACATACACAACAACATATTGCAATATGCACCTGACACTACACTATAGGTTTCACAGAGAACAGTAACAGTTTTTATTTTCTTCTGAATTTACTGAAACTGAGAAGTGTTTGCTTATACTTCTTACATTTTGAACCTTTTTTTCTGAATTTGAATCAAATAACATCTTAATTGATTATAAAACAGCGTAAAAATATATTTCCCTGAACAAGTTGAAAAGATAAATAAGTAAATATGCATCAAACCGCTTTTAGATACCCATAAACCTGTGAAAGAGTATCATGTGATTAAATTAATCATGCACATCATTACACCTTAGCTGTGAACCTGGAACCCCCCAAAATGTTTATAGTAGGGCCCCAAAGCTCCTAAGGCCAGCTCCGGTGAACAAGAACATATTTCCTCTCAAAAAGGTGGATGTACAAGGATTGATCAATATGTCCGTAGCCTGGCATAACATTAGCTGAATTTTGATCTGAAATGGTAAATGCCTAGTGATTAATATTCACTACTGAATTAAGTGTATTGAACACAAAAGAGACGAGCACTCCCAGGGAAATAATGAATCTCCACCACTTTTATACATTCATTTTTATCTTAAAAAGCAAACAAACCCCTAAATAATTTCACTACCCATTGCGAAGAGTGTGTGTGCGTGTGTGCAGAATTCAAAGTTTCTACTCTGACCGCTTAGAGCTGGGTGAAGTTCTGATACATAGATACATCAATAAATACATATATGTTATTGTCAGAATACATAAATAACTTAAACTCAGCGAAAGTGTTCAAACTGGTATGTTAAGGGTAATGGTGATTAATAATAGCAACATCATTAACTGTTACATGCATAACTGATGGGATATACACACAAAGGTGTTTTTTTCTCAACCTCCTGGTGACCAATGTCTTTTGAAAACATGTCATGTTTGGGTAATCAATAAGAGAATCGGAAAAAGTTGTGATCAATGAATAAGATACTTCTCATGCCTTTTATTGGGACATTAAAATATCTAAATTTCTAAAAACAAAGATGGACACAAAGTAAGGGACCAATTTAGAATTGATTTGCATTGAAAATTGACCCCCCCCCCCCACTAAAACCTCATTTTGAAGGGGAATTGAAATAAACAAAGAAACTTTTCCCTACTCAGGGGAGAGGAGTGTGTGTGCAATATTTTAAGTTTCAACTTTGAATGTTTAGGACTGGGTAAAGTCTAGATACATGGATACATAGATAAATGCTTATATATAATTGTCAGATCATATGAATAACTTAAAACCAGTGAAAGTGTTTAAACCATTTTGTTGTGGGGTAGTGACGATTGATATCAACAGCAACAATAACAGACGGGATATATAAGAAGAGGCATTTTTTTCCCAACCTTCTGGTGACCAATGGCTTTTGAAAACATGTCATGTTGGGGTGATCAAGTGAA